>CM069907.1:16385824-16439128 GCA_036172215.1 Camellia granthamiana
GTACATAACGGCCTTAGGTTCAATCTTGCAACATAAACATGGTGGCTATAAGCCCTTGAAACATGGTGGCATGAGGCCCTTGAAACATGGTGGCTATAAGCCCTTGAAACTTGTGGCATAAAGCCCTTGTAACATATGGCACTAAGGCCCTTGAAACATGTGGCATAAAGCCCTTGTAACATATGGCACTAAGGCCCTTGAAAAGTTGGCATGAAGCCCTTGAAAGATTGGCATTAAGCCCTTGAAAAGTTGGCATGAAGCCCTTGATACAAAGAACTTGTAACATCCTTAAACTTGTAACATACGTGAACTTGTAACAGACTTAAACTTGTAACATACATAAACTTGTAACAACATAAACTTGTAACATAAATAAGCTTGTAACAGACTTAACTTGTAACATATACTTGAAACATACCTGAACTTATAACATACTGGAAACATGCCTGAAACATACTTGAACATCATTCATTAATTCAAATGGAACATATCATAACTAGAGCATTTCTTGTTGTATTATGTCATTATCGTACGCTTAACAATGAGAGACTAATTCACATTCTCATGAGTTGACATAACACATTTTCATTGGATTACAGAGGACTTTATTGGTTTCACAATTTCACAGTTCGGCCCTTGGCCTGAGGGGTTCACACATTCACAATAGCCTTTGGGTTTCATAGATTTACAACTTATCACATCGGCCTTCGGCCCTTTGGATTCACAAGTTCACAAGTTTGGCCCTTGGCCTCATAGCTTCATAAGTCATAAGTCGGCCCTTGGCCACATAGGTTTGATCTTCACAAATGGCCCTTGGTCACATAACTTCATATTCCACAAGTTCTTTTGATGTTTTCATAATTTCATAATGTTTCTAACATAACATACATAACTTCACAAACACTTTTGAAGTTTCCATAATGCCACAGTGTTTCTCACATAGCATACATAACATATATGTCAACATAATTCTTACGACGAAGATTTAACATCAATAACGATAAATGATTAAAGGTACATCAAAGTACTAATACTCACAGTGATCGGTTCCCGGTGGTAATGGTATTATGTCCTCGTCTCGACCTACAATTACAATGCACAACACATAATATGAAATTATACTCGATCCTTTACTTATTCTCTTTGATCATTCAATCAATTAGCCATGGTGGTACCAAGCTCATTATTCTCTAATAAGTTGTAATCCATGTCTTAGAAAACAGGAGAAATCGATGGGAAATGGTTTAGGTGAAGAAATGGTACAAAACTAATTGACATAACGTGAACAGTCGTCACTAATTTGGGCATAACTATTTATGTATTTAGAATTTGGGAGTGATACCAGCGCCATTGGAAACTAGACTTCCGGGGCTTGATTTTAGGCTCAAGAATCACTCAAAATGGAGTTCGGATGAAAAAGATATGCTTATTCAAAGTTGGCTGGACAGAGCTGTCTTCGCACGTGCGGGGGAACAGTGCCGCACGTGCGGCCCTGGACAGTTTCAGTCCGAAAATGGCTGAAAATTTGGGACTTCTCATTTTCAAAATCAAACCTTAATTACATGTAAATCAAATCCCAAAACCCTTTAATACATGACCAATTTCACATTATTATTCTTCATCAAACACTATAATCTCAAAATAAACAAATTTAATGACTCTATTTCTTCAATCAATGAATTCTTAAAAAATCAAGGTTCATGGGTTTAAAGCTTCCTTTATTATCATGATTTCATGAAATTAATGTCTTAAACACAAGGATTCAAGATAATTAATCTTACCTTAGTTCACTCTTTGATTTCCTCATGGTTTTCTTTAATTTCTCCAAGCTTCCATGGTTGATCTCCTTCTTCTCTCCAATTTCTTCAAGCCATCTTCAAACTCTCAACAACGGTGAACCCTCTCTCTCTCTCTCTCTCTCTCTCTCTCTCTTGGCTCTCTTTCTCACGGGTCTTCCCCTCTCTTCTTAGATATTTTGAGCTTCTAAAAGATAAGTCCTCTCTTATAACTCATATACACTCATATGCTTAACTATATAAACTTTAACACAATTACGGAAGGCCAAACACGCCCTTACGAATCGCACAAAATTAAATTTCAATTAAACTTTCCAGATGACTCTAAAAATTATGATGATCATAAATATGTCCCCTGTTCCGGTTTCTGAAGTCTCTAAGACCTTCAATTTGTAGTACCAAGTTAACCACCCAAACGCACATTAACGAACCAAACAAATTAGATTTTCAATTAAGTTTCCCAAATAGTTCTAAAAATTTCCATTAACACATCCAAGTCCTCAATTGTGATTTCTGAACCCATAAAGGTCGGTAATTTCAATTTGAAAGCCGTGGCTCAACAGATAATGCTTCAATTCCAAAAGATATAATTAAATTACACACCTCAGCTCATAGTTAAATACAAATGATTTCTTCTCCACATTTTGGGGTCATTACAGGTCTATCACCTACCTCAGCCCAACATATCGGAGATCGACACTTTCTTCCATACAGAGCTTCATAAGGAGCCATTCCAATATTGGAATGGTAGCTGTTGTTGTATACAAACTCAGCCAATGGAAAATAGGTTTCTCAGCTCCCTTGGAAGTCTAATACACACATTCTGAGCATATCTTCCAAAATTTGGTTGGTCCGTTCAGTTTGACCATCTGTCTGTGGGTGATAAGCACTACTCAATCTTAGTTCTGCCCCCAAAGCCTGTTGCAAACTTTGCCAGAATCTTGATGTGAACTTCGAATCTCTGTTACATATAATCTCACAATTTCATTCACATACATGTTAGCTAACTTATCCGCATTATAAATAGTTTTGACAGGTAGAAAATGAGCATATTTAGTCAAACAATTAACTATAACCCAGATAGAATCCATACCTCAAGGAGAGCGAGGCAATCCCACAATGAAGTCCATGGTAATGTGCTCCTATTTCCATTTCGGTATTGGAAGCGGCTGTAGCAAACCAGCGGGTCGTTGATGTTCGACTTTAACTTGTTGACAATGTAAACATCTAGCCATAAACTCTGCAATGCACTTTTTTATTCCAGGCCACCAAAAATTCTGTCTCAAATCATGATACATTTTTGTATTCCCCGGATGCATGGCAAATTTGGTGATGTGAGCTTCGGTCATAACACGCTTTCTTAAATCAGAAGAATCTGGTACACAGAGTCTATTCTGAAATTTCAACACATCATTCTCAAATACAAACCTCGGCCTTGGCTTGGAGTCAAATTCTTCCACAATCTTTTTCAGGAATTCATCTTGGAGTTGTTTCTCTTTAATTTCTTCAATGATTGTAGGCTGGGCAGAAATAGCAGCTAAGATCCCACCTTGTTCTCGCAATACAACTTCAATCTCATTCTTTTCCAAATTACATAGCAATTCTTTCTGACCGGTGAGCAAACATGACAAACTTCCAATCGACTTTCGGCTCAGGGCGTCTGCCACAGTATTAGCTTTCCCTGGGTGGTACATGATTTTCAAATCATAGTCTTTGATCAACTCTAACTATCTCCTTTGTCTCATATTCAGTTCTTTTTGGTTAAAGAAATATTTCAAACTTTTGTGGTCAGTATACACTTCACAAGTAACACCATATAGACAATGCCGCCAGATCTTTAAAGCGAATACCACTGTTGCCAATTCAAGATCATGGGTCGGGTAATTCTTTTCATGTGGATGGAGTTGTCGAGATACATAAGCAATTACTTTTCCTTTTTGCATTAGTGCACAGCCCAACCCTTTATATGAAGCATTACTGTAAATTTGAAACCCATCAGTACCATTTGGTAAGGTTAGGATTGGTGTAGTCACCAGTCTGGTTTTCAACTCTTGGAAGGCTGATTCTCGCTGTTCATTCTAATCAAATGATACATTTTTCTGAGTTAATTAGGTCAATGGCATGGCAAGTTTTGAAAAGTCTTTGACAAATCTCTTGTAGTAACCTGCAAGTCCCAGAAAACTTCTTACTTCTGTTACATTTGTCGGTTTAGGCCAGTCCACAATAGCTTCAATCTTCTGAGGGTCAACAAAAATACCATCCTTGTTGATTATATGGCCCATAAATACCATACTGTCAAGCCAAAACTCACATTTGGACAATTTAGCGTATAATTTCTTTTCTCTCAGAATCTATAAGGTAGTTCTTAGATGATTCGCATGTTCTTCCCTACTTTTGGAGTAAATCCAAATATCATCAATAAACACAACAATGAACTCATCGAGATATTGTTTGAAAACCCTATTCATTAGGTCCATAAAAGCTGCAGGTGCATTTGTTACCCCAAAAGGCATTACAAAGAATTCATAGTGTCCATATCTAGTTCTGAGTGCAGTTTTCTCTATATCTTCTGCCTTAACTTTTAACTGGTGATACCCAGATCTGAGATCAATCTTGGAAAACACTTGGGCTCCCTAAAGTTGATCAAACAAGTCATCTATTTAGGGTAAAGGGTACTGGTTCTTGATAGTTACTTTGTTCAATTCCCGATAGTCTATACATAACCTCAAAGATCCATCTTTCTTTTTGACAAATAGGACCGGAGCACCCCAAGGTGAAGTGCTCGAACGAATGAATTTCTTGTTTAGCAGTTCCTGAAGTTGAGTTTTTAACTCCTTCAATTTTGAGGTAGACATTCTATAGGGGGTCTTGGAAATAGGTTGTGTTCTCGGAATTACTTCAATAACAAATTCAATCTCTCTATCAACTAAGTCCCTAAGCAAGTCATTTGGAAACACATCGGGAAATTCACAAGCAACCGGAATAGTTTCCACATTAGCACTATCAGATGATGCAGTCAATAGACAACACAAGTAACCCCTACATCCCTTCCTAAGCAACTTCACAGCTTTCATCGCCGAAATTAGGTACGGGGGAGGAACTACCCCATTTTCAGTAAAAATTAATTCATGCATACCCGGTGGTCTAAACACCACAGATTTACTCGCACAGTATTTAGTCAACCAATCCATACTTAGAATACAATCAAAATTATCAATATTTAAGGGCAACAAGTCAACATACAATGTCATATCACCAATCATAATATCACATGCTGGATAAACATAAGCACATGTCATAGAACCCCCAGACGGTGTGGATACAGATAATACATATGTCATAAGTTCTAGTGGTCTAGTTAATTTCCGAGAGAAAGCATGCGATACGAATGAATGTGTAGAACCAGAATCTATCAGTATACATGCATTTTGAGAACATATAGGGAGTATACCAAACACCACAGTTTTGGTGTTCTGTACATCACCAGGCACTAAGGCAAACACTCGACCTTGTCTCAGAGGTTCTTTCCCAGTATTAGCCTTTGCACTTGTTTTGACTGTAGAAGCAGACCCAATTGAACTCATCATAGGACGGCTAGCATTCTCAGACCCAAGTGGGCAGTCTTTCACCACATGACCTGTCTTGCCACATCGGAAACAAGAACTGGATGCTCGGTAACATACACCCCTATGCATTCTTCCACAATCAGGACAAACTGGAATAGACCTACTGCTCTGACTCGAGCTGCTCGTAGACCCCGTATTTTGCTTTTTATTTACATGAGAACGGCCTTTTCTGAAACTATACCCATACCTTTTTCCTCTTCAATCAGTTGTTATTGTTGTTGGGGCCTTACTTTGCTTCTTAGCGGCTAGGGTGGCTTCCTCCATTAAAGATCTATCAAGAACTTGCACATATGTTGGCAACTTTAGTACACCAACTCGATCAAATATGTTTGAGTTCAATCCTCTCTCAAATTTGTGGCCTTCTTGTAATCTATGTCCACCATATGAGGAGAAAATCTGGCTAATTCGGTGAACTTTGCCTCGTACTCGGCTACAGACAGTCGGCCTTGCTTCAGTTCCTGGAATCCAGACATTTTTCGGTCTTGAAAACATTGAGGAAAATATTTTTCATAAAAGATTTAACTGAATCGAGCCCACGTCATATTCCCATTGGTATTCCGAATCACTAACCACCATCTCCGAACTTCGTCTTTTAGAGTATAAGTGGCCAATAAAACCTTATGAGTTTCGGAATAGAGAAACACCTCAAACAGTTTTTCCATCTCAAGCAACCATGTCTCTGTTTTCAACGGTTCAATTCCACCAAAGAATGTTGGTGGTTTCATCTTCATGAATTTCTGTGTCAGATTAATAATATCATTATTATCTGTTTCAGCTTGTACCGGCAGAGGTGGAGGGAGCAAAGGTTGTTGTCTTTGCTGTTGTGTCATAGCTTCAGTCAAAGCTGCAAGCATTTGTTCCATTTGGCTCATGCGAGCCTCTGAAGATTCACTTACATCATTTCCCCTTTCATTCTCCATATTACTATAAAGATACCAAATAATAATAATAACAAACATAGGAATAATTTCATTCACTTCTTTCAATTCACTTACTTAGATTTATATTCGGTTTTCATATCCATTTGGATTACCACACACTCACACATGTAGATGGAATGCCACTATTTCTTACTAGGACATCCTAAGCTCATATGGACCTGTGTGTGTGTAACATGCCCGGGGGATACCCGCGCGCGTTAAATAGTTCGGACTCCCGAGATTTCTTTGATCTAGAGTCTCACGAGTGCAATGTGAAACGTAGATGAGAGTCCAGATTTGGCAACTTTTAGTGAAAATCCATTTTATTGCAATTTTGTCAAAAATGGACTGCGTCATCAGATCTCAGAGTCGCCACCTAATATTTTGAGAAATTAGAAAACCTATGACTTAGTGCCAAGGCCACTGCTCGTCGTAACTAAGGATGCTTGGCTTGGAACCTTAGGTATGAGAGGGGAAGGTCAATAATGAGCACCCCCGCTCACCCGATCAAAAGATCGGCCTCTACTAAACCATGATATGACTTTTATTTTCTTTATATGTTCATGTTCCGATTATTTAATAAATCCTAAAATTTACTATGTGAAACATACAAGTATAGACTATGTCACCCATTTTGGAATAGCTTGATTTCATATAGTTTTGAAAGAGTTTTGAAAATGTACAACCCAAATAAATTGAGTTTACAAACATGAAAATCAACATCATTCCAAATTAAGCGACACAACCTCCATCCACTGGCATTCATACAGTTATATCACATAAGCAAATAGCCTCATGATAGGATGCTAAACATAATAAGAAAATCGCACACAAATGGGATGCTAAAGCATAAAAACTCACAAATCTACCGACGTCCCTCGAACAGCTACAAAACAAAGTTAGTAAAACATGCATGATCTTATATACAAAATCCTAATGCAATTCACTCATGAGATGCAACTAAAAATTCGGCTTCTAAGATATGACATGTTAATCATCTCAAGAACATGAGGTAGCGCACATAATCACATAGGAATTGATTAAATCCACAAATGCAAACTTAGCCGAATTAAGATGCATGAAACATGGATGCAAAGCATGAATATGATGAAAAATAAATATGATGTTTATGTACAAATAAAGAAAGCAAGTAAAAGAACGGGATAGAAAGAAGCGGGGCGGGGAATTATTACAACATTTTAAAGAATAATTACAAACCAAATTAGAGATGGAAGAGGAGAATATTACAACAAAATAAAAATCTCACAATACACTCAAAATTAAAAAAAATAAAATAAAATAAAAAAACTTCATGTTCTTTGGAACCGCCATTGGAAATTGGTCAACATTGGAAGATTACGCCATCTTGTCTGGAAGAAGCTAACCGACCGGCCAACTAGGCCGGCCGGCCAACTAGGCCAAGCAAAACCTGTCTTGTTGCGAAACCAAGAAAAGGCACAAACAAAAAATATGTAGGTGGCTCAATTAACCACTACCGGTTAGATTAAAAACACGAAAACAAATATAAAATAAAATAAAAAGTGCAAACTTACAACATAAACCTAAAACAATAAAACAAATATAAGATAGAACATGCAAGATTACAACAAAACTAATATGAGACTAATACAAGAAAAAAAAATAAATATGAGGTAGAACAGGCAAGATTACAACAAAACTAATATGAGACTAATACAAGAAAAAAAAAATATGAGGTAGAACATGCAAGATTACAACAAAACTAATATGAAATTAAAACATGCGAATAAAAATAAATAAATAAATAATTATAAGTTAAACAAACCACTAGGATTATAACAACACACTATGAAATATAAAGTAAGAAAATAAATATGAGATAAACAAACCACTTGGATTATAACAAAACACTATGAAATAAGAGGCAAGAAAATAAATATGAGATATAAAATATAAGAAAATAAAAGACTAAAAATTCACCTTCCAAAGAAAGATTGAACTTCTTGATTTCCAAACTTCCTCTTGATCACCCTCAAGTGTAGGAAGTGTGTTCTCAAATCCTCAATTCGAAATTATGGAGTTTATGATATGAAAAGTGGCTAACTCTCTAGTTTTTCTCACTTTCAATCACAAAACACTCTTCCTTATGATCAAGGCAATTGATCTTTGGCTATATCAGAATTTTTAGAGTGGTTTTGGTGTATGGAAATGAGGAATTTCAGTAGCTATGGAAGGTATGGGGTGTATATGGAAGATAAGAATATTTTTGGCTCAAAAACTCAATTTTTCTCTCTTTTTTCACTCTTTTCTCACTCTTTTCTCTTCAATTTCGTGGTCCTTTCTCTCTTACAATATGATCATTCTATATAGGAAATAAGGGAGAGTAAATGTCAAAAAGAAGGTGGGAGACAAAGTGGGAGACAAGAATGTGATAAGAGGGCAAATTTTCAAGGTGGTTGCATGGGATGCTCCTTTATGAATGCAAACAAAACCTCTTTTTGACAATGGGGGATGATTAGGTATAATGGAGGATGAGTGGATGCACTTGAATGGCTCAGAAAATAGGTAAATGGGTAGTCCCAACTGAACCAAAACCAAGAAAAAATGGGCTATTGTTGTTTTGGGCCGAGTCAACAAAATATGCTTTTAAGTCCAACTTCAAATGGGTATATCTCCCCCATATGGACTTGGTTTTAGGCGGTTCTTGAGTCCAAATTGAAGCCCCAGAAGTCTACTTTTCAATGGTGGTGGCCTCACATTTAAAGTCCAAGTGTACAAAGAGATATGCGTAATTTAACAAAGGCTGTCTCTGGCTGGGTCAACAAAATCTGCTCTTAAGCCCAACTTCAAATGGGCATATCTCCCTTATTTGGACTTGGTCTGAGGTGGTTCTTGGGTCTAAATTGAAGCCCCAGAAGTTTACTTTCCAATGGTGGTGGCCTCACATTTAAATTCCAAGTGTACAAAGAGAAATGCCTAATTTAGTGAAGGCTGCTCATTTCCTTTTTAATAATTTGATACTCATTCTTTTCCTAAACCAGCTTTCTTTCATCCCCTCCTATTTCCTTCAACTCCAAACCTATAAAGAAGTTGTTTTTAAATATTTTTCAAAAAAGTTCACCTCTCTTCCATTTATTTCCACTTTGTCCTTACTCGGTTTACTGAAAAGTGCAACATTTTAATCGAAATGAGAGCCTCGGGACATTGTAGAAACATTTAGAAAAAACATATTTTGAAAAGAGGGTTTTAAGGTCTAAAATAGTTTGGCCAAAAAATGGTTGAAGGTTGGGATTAAAACTTAAATTCTATCTTCTTTACTGAGAATTTTGTAAGAAACACATTCTAATTGTCATCATCGGGTAATCAAAAGAAAGCGCCCAAGTCTAAGGGCCGGTCAAAATGGGGTGTCTACAGTTGCCCCTCTTTGACAGAGCTCAAAGTCATTTCATAACGTGAGTGAATGTCAAAGCCCAAAGACGACCCTTTTGACAAGGCCGTAAGACTTGGGCAAACAAACAAGATGTAATGCAAGTGGTTGAACCCGAAGGTTGCCTACGTATCCCTTTGCAAGGAATCAAACCAGCGTAGTTTAGGGGCAGAATGCAAGTGACATGCTCAAAATGCAGTTTGAAAGTTGGACTTACACGCTTCGCGAAGCCCGTTGTTTGGAAATTCATGATGTATGCAATACAATGCAATGTCATGAAGTGATGGTAAAGATATGAAGATGGCAACATAGGAGGCAAGCCTCGTGCAAATGATAGGAAACATAACAGGGGGTGCATTGCATACAAAAATGAAAGAAGGGGGTGCATCACATTCAAATGTGCATACCACACAAATGAGAGAAAAGTGCATTGCATTCAAATGTGCATACCACACAAATGAGAGGGGGTTGCATCGCATACAAATGTGCATACTGCACAAGTGAAAGGGGGTGCATCACATACAAATGTGCATAGTACACAAATGAAAGGGGGTTGCATCGCATACAAATGTGCATATCGCACAAATGAAAGGGGGTTGCATCGCATACAGATGTGCATACCGCACAAATGAAATGGGTTGCATCGCATACAGATGTGCATACCACACAAATGAAAGGGAGTTGCATCGCATACAAATGTACATATCGTACAAATGAAAAGGGTTTGCATCGCATACAAATGTGCATACCGCACAAATGAAAGGGGGTTGCATCGTATACAAATGTGCATACCGCATAAATGAAAGGGGGTTGCATCGCATACAAATGTGCATACCGCACAAATGAAAGGGGGTTGCATCGCATACAGATGTGCATTCCGCACAAATGAAAGGGGGTTGCATCGCATACAGATGTGCATACCACACAAATGAAAGGGGTTTGCATTGCATACAAATGTGCATACCACACAAATGAAAAGGGGTGAACTCGGGATCCAAACGCGTCTCACGCGAGAGGAGGAATAGTGGTGTAACCAACAGTTGTATCTCAACGTATTTCATACAGAGAGAGGGAAGGTTTTAACCGGGTGAATAATAATGGTATAACCAATAGACGTATCTCAACGTATTTCATACGGAGAGAGGGAAGGTTTTAACCGAGAAAAAAAATAATGGTGTAACCAACAGACATATCTCAACGTATTTCATACGGAGAGAGAGAAGGTTTTAACCGGATGAACTTGCAATCCCAACGCGTTTCACGCGACAAGAGGAAAGATGGTATGACCAACAGATGTACCTAACCGTATCTCATACGGAGAGGGAGAAGGTTTTAACCGGGTGACGCCACATCTTAACACGTTGCACATGAAAGGAGCAAAAGTAAATTTGAAGTCCAAACGCGTCTCACGCGAGTGGACAAAATAGTAGCATGATTTCTTGCTGATTAGGTGTAATCTCTACATGTAGAAGTCACAAATGCCCCTTTTCTTCCTGATCATATTCACAACTTTCCCTATTCTCCAACGGGGTGACAGACTAGGTTGGTTTAGTATCCAGAATTGAGGTGCATACAAGCTACCTCAACCTATGGGGTTGCCATACAGATTTCAAGTCGGGAATACACCCCTGGGTATTTAAACCAGACTTTAGTCTCAGAAATTCCAAACCTTTTGCGTTCTAGGCATCGCCATTCGAACTCTAGTTTCTACCGTCGTAGTTGGTTTCCTAGGAACTCATTGCAAACACAGGCAGGATAATACACAAATATGTATAGACAAAATACAGACAGATATATACAGATGTATACACAGACATATACAGTATATATATAGGTATATACGACACAGACATATACGGACCTATACACAAACGTATACGGATATATACACAGATGAAGAATATTCCGTTTGCAACCGTCAGTGGGAAGATGCCGTTACTGAGAAGGCATATTCCGTTTGCTGACGTCAGCACACGTACGCAAAACACGCAAAAAGAAAGAAAAAAACACAAAATGCATGGACATGGGATACGGGGTGTCGAACCCCTGATCTCAAACTTGGCCTCCGAGTACTCAACCACTGAGCCACTTCACTCTTATGACTATGACAAGATATGCAAACAAATATATATACATATACGAGACATATATACACAAAATCAAAACAAACCAAAAAAAACACTCGATGTAGGGTTCGAACCCCTGACCTCAGGCTCAGCCTCTCACTCTTCAACCACTGGGCCAAACCGCTGAACCCAAGCCACACCTGTGACCCAAATGTTCAAACAAATATCTATATTACATAGCTATACAATATATATACATATATGCATACACAACTCTCTCGCGTCTCTCTCTTTTTTGTCTTACTCTCTCTTTTTTCATCTTCTTCGAGCGTTGTGTTTGGCGCGCGATTTCAACAATCACGGCGCCTGACCGACAGGCTATCCAATCCTGCCCTGATTGTCAATGATCATCTCGAGCCTTCCTCCCTCTTTGTCTTCTTCTTTGGCTTCATCCTCTTCTTAAGTTGAGGCCTGCAAAAGAGAGAGGCAGAGCAAAAGCCTGCAAACTTTCTCTGCCACCACTCTACAATCTCTTTCTTTTGCATTACTCTTCTCTGCCATGGCCTCTTCAGAAGGTTCTCTCACTCTTTTTCCAAACCTAAACGAGTCTACGATAGAGATGACCAATTCCGACTCTCCTGGACCTCAACCACGAGCTCCTCCTCATTCTCTTGTTTTTAACTTTCCAGTGATGTCAGTTGAACAAATCATGGCGGCACAGTCTGACATCGAAGGAAACTCGTATACGCTGAGGTCATGTGTGGAGACCGTGACAGCGGTCTCTAACTTGTCCCGTCGACTACATAACAGAACGCGTGAGGTGCATCGATTGAATGCACAACTTTCTTTACTTCAACATATGTACAAAGATTCTCGAGGGGAAGTTAGTGCGCTGAAGAAGCAGAACAAAGAGCTAAAACGACTGACGACCTCCGTGACTCGATTCGGAGTTCCTTCGCACAACCAATTTGATGGCTGACGAGGAATAATCTCCTTTGGAAGCTCTGCCAAGGCCGAGGCAGAGTCTTCAAAAACTCCGAAGGAGTAAAGACGAAGCAAGGAAGCTGATGGTAAAGTCAGGCAATGAAGTTGTGTGAAAATAAAGCTGGTTGTAATCTTCGCCACCGGTCTGCTACCGGAGAAGAAAGAAGAAAAAGATCCATCTCTCTCTTTGTCTTTGTCTTTGTTTTTGTTTTTTTGTTTTTTTGTTTTTTTTTTTTTGTTTTTTGTTTTTTGTTTTTTTTTGTTTTTTGTCTCTGTAATCAGGGATGTCCTCCCCTGACTACAATAAAATCAGTTTAGTTTTTGCACATCAATGGCGTGACTGGCATAGCACTTTGAATTTGAAAACATTTTTGTTTGATTGAATTTGAGAGTGATTGAATTTTGAACTCTAAATTAAATATTGATTCTATATTGACCTGAATCAAAGAATGACTTAATGAAACAAGAACGAAGCAAAACGATCCAAACACACTTATATACACTGACTAGTATAAATACATCGATTGGTATAAATATACTGACTGGTATAAAAGGAACACACTTATATACACTGACTGGTATGAATACCATGATTGGTATAAATACACTGACTGGCATGAATACACACTTATATACACTGACTGGTATGAATACACACTTATATACACTGAATAGTTGACTCGAGCAGTGGAGAAGACAGAATCTCTAACTCGACTATGCCCCTAGTTCATTGCCTTGACCTTTTTTTGTCTCTTGATTTTTTTTGTAAACATGTTTTGATCAACATGAGAGTTAGATTAGCATACTTATTCCATTTTCTGTTTCAAATCATGTAAGCTAAACTGTGAGCACTGGAAATTTTCCCTTTTCAAATCCGAAGAATGGTCCAAATTTTGCAAAAATAGAACAATTTTCGAGAAAAATTAGTCAGCTTCATTTAAATTAATCAAAACCTATTTTTGAAAATGGCCACTACTCAACTAACATGGAATCAACCATTGGGGTGCATAGTCCCAAACCAGATAATCAAAGGTGATATCCGAACCAAGCCAATCCAAACTGAATGAAGTCGAGCAAAACTGGACCGGACTGAACCGAACCGCCAAACCGAATCGAACCGAACTGAACCAAGTTAAATCGAACCAATTGAACTGAGCAGAACGAAGATACACCAATCAAACACGGATAGGACGACCAAGTTGACTAAAGACACACCAAGCAAACATGGACGAGATGAATGAGTTGAAAAATTATTAGGGCCGAATTTCGAGATGAAGCTACCTACGTATCCCAAAGATAGGAATCAGGCCATCGTAGTTCAGGCTAAGGTTCACTCGGGTATTGACACTCTTCTTTTGTGCTCTAACTTTTGCCAAAGCCGCCCTTTTGGGTTTTCAACCTTGCGAGCTTTTGATTTTTTGATTTTGATTTTGATTTTTTTTTTCATTTTGTTCATTTTATTTTTTTTTCTTTTGAGTTTCTTTTTTTTTTTTTTTTCTACTCTAATTTTTGCCTAGGTCGCCCTTCCGGGTTTTCAGCCTAGCGAGCCTCTCAAGGGTTACTTTCAGTTTAACTTCTCCATGTTGATTGGTTGTGAGATCTCTAGGCCATCTATAAGAACGACTGCTACACTTGACCAGTAGATATGATGATGTAGGGACTAGACTAATTTGGTCTGAATTTGCCTCTAGTGTTGCCCCTAACGTAGTAGATAGGACCTCGACTGTCTTTCAATAATAAAATTCATTCTCTCAAATTCTGGGTTTGGCCTTTTTGGGCGGTCTTCATTGGGAAACGATTCAGTTTTAACTCTTTGATCACATCCAACCTTTTGCCCCTAGTTCAAGGGTTGCTTCAAATCTAAATCACATCCAACCTTCTTGCCCCTAGTTTAAGGGTTGCTTCCAATCTGAATCCCAGGCCCTACATAGTTTTGGCTAAGGTTCACTCGGGTATTGACACTCTCCTTTTACGCTCTAACTTTTGCCAAAGCCGCCCTTTCGGGCTTTCAACCTTGCGAGCTTTCTTTTTTCTTTTTTCTTTTTATTTTTCTTTTCTTTTTTTGTGCTCTAACTTTTGCCTGGGTCGCCCTTCTGGGTTTTCAACCCAACGAGCCTCTCAAGGGTGGTATCTTATTGCCCCTAGTTCAAGGAATGCCTCCATTTCAACTATGCAAGCCTCACACTTTTGCCCCTAGTTCAAGGGCTGTTTCAAATCGAAATCACATTCTCTGCCCTGAGTTCAAGGTCTGTTTCCAATCTGGATCACATCATTGCCCCTAGTTCAAGGGCTATTTCCAATCTAAATCATATTCGACCTTATTGCCCCTAGTTGAAGGGCTGCCTCCATTTGAATCACATCATGGCCCCTAGTTCAAGGGTTATTTTCGATTCAACTACGCAAGCCTTACACTTTGATTGATCATAAAATACTTCAAATCACGGTTTGAAAGCTAAGGAGCTAAGGAGGTTGGACCTCGAGTCAAGAGGAATCCTATGCTGTATAACTAATTCCAGGCATGTCTTCGTAGGACTACGCAAAAACAGTTTTTTGAAATCTTTTCACAAAGTGACTAATCACTCGTACTTTTACGAAGATAAGATAGAACCAATTTGGACCAAGCCAGGATCCTTCTCAGTACCCACATTAACAAAAATGATTTTATTCATCAAAGGCTTAGCACACCTCTCTTCCTCTCAGTTGATCAAAATTTGCGAATCCCGAGGAAATTCTTCCTCTTTGTTTTTATCAGAGGTTTGGAAAAAGTTTTGAAAAACTTTGGTCAATGCTATGATTTAAAGGCACAGAGAAGTAGGCAGACTCTATGGCTTTTTTTTTTCCTTCTATTTATTGAAAAGAGACTATGACTGAGCAATGACAACAGACTTTTGACAACATATTCAAAAGAAAATGACAAAGATGACCTAGACAGGACAGAAATGTCTAAGTTAGCACTATCGAAATCAACAGACTCTGACTCATTAGGCTGACTCGAGCCTGACTCTAACTCTACAAACTTGGTGGAGTCAAACTTAGACTCAATACTCAATTCAGAACTCAGAATAAAACCATTCTCAATTTTGCTAGTCAAAGTGTGGGCCAGCCACAACATTCAAAATAAAGCTCGTGCAATCAACAGGTGATCACTCCCCAATTACAGAAACAAAATGGAACTTCCAATTATGCCCTCACTAAAACCACACTGAACCCCACAAACTGAAATGCCTGAACCACTCACTTGAATTTGAGAACCCCTGTATAGATCCAATACATTGCACATAAAGCAGGAAAGAGAACAAACACCCCTAAAGAGGGTGGGGTTATCCTGTCCTAGCTTAAAATGATCTAGGGTTTTACTATTCAAACAAGTGGTATCATACATCCTAGAAATGGGAAAGCATCCTGTCCTAATTTGAAAGGTACTATAGCTCACTATATGTACAAGGTTAGCTCTACCCTAAGGGTTAAAGTCAAGGTGACATTACCAAAGAGTCCTTTGGGTCATAACCAATGAAGATCTGAGGAACTCAGAAGAGTCAATGTTAGCCTCTCTTCAAAGTCTGAGAACTTTCAGATCTCAAAAGATTATAACATAAGGTCTCCAAAGTAACGTAGAGATAGGTGTAGTGTCACAAAAAGTATGCATGTGCTCCCACCAGTATCTGGGCAACACAGGAACTTTAAGTGCACCAATGTATGCAATGCAATAAACATATAACTGAAACTAAAAGTCATATCATGGAGTTCGAGTCAAGGTTTCATAATTCCCCAGCAGAGTCGCCAAAAACTGTAACATGCCCGGGGGGTACCCGCGTGCGTTAAACAGTTCGGACTCCCGGGATCTCTTTGATCTAGAGTCTCACGAGTGCAATGTGAAATGTAGATGAGAGTCCAGATTTGGAAACTTTTAGTGAAAATCCATTTTATTGCAATTTTGTCAAAAATGGACTGCGTCATCAGATCTCAGAGTCGCCACCTAATATTTTGAGAAATTAGAAAACCCATGACTTAGTGCCAAGGCCACTGCTCGTCGTAACCAAGGATGCTTGGCTCGGAACCTTAGGTATGAGAGGGGAAGGTCAATAATGAGCACCCCCGCTCACCCGATCAAAAGATCGGCCTCTACTAAACCATGATATGACTTTTATTTTCTTTATATGTTCATGTTCCGATTATTTAATAAATCCTAAAATTTACTATGTGAAACATACAAGTATAGACTATGTCACCCATTTTGGAATAGCTTGATTTCATATAGTTTTGAAAGAGTTTTGAAAATGTACAACCCAAATAAATTGAGTTTACAAACATGAAAATCAACATCATTCCAAATTAAGCGACACAACCTCCATCCACTGGCATTCATACAGTTATATCACATAAGCAAATAGCCTCATGATAGGATGCTAAACATAATAAGAAAATCGCACACAAATGGGATGCTAAAGCATAAAAACTCACAAATCTACCGACGTCCCTCGAACAGCTACAAAACAAAGTTAGTAAAACATGCATGATCTTATATACAAAATCCTAATGCAATTCACTCATGAGATGCAACTAAAAATTCGGCTTCTAAGATATGACATGTTAATCATCTCAAGAACATGAGGTAGCGCACATAATCACATAGGAATTGATTAAATCCACAAATGCAAACTTAGCCGAATCAAGATGCATGAAACATGGATGCAAAGCATGAATATGATGAAAAATAAATATGATGTTTATGTACAAATAAAGAAAGCAAGTAAAAGAACGGGATAGAAAGAAGCGGGGCGGGGAATTATTACAACATTTTAAAGAATAATTACAAACCAAATTAGAGATGGAAGAGGAGAATATTACAACAAAATAAAAATCTCACAATACACTCAAAATTAAAAAAAATAAAATAAAATAAAAAAACTTCATGTTCTTTGGAACCGCCATTGGAAATTGGTCAACATTGGAAGATTACGCCATCTTGTCTGGAAGAAGCTAACCGACCGGCCAACTAGGCCGGCCGGCCAACTAGGCCAAGCAAAACCTGTCTTGTTGCGAAACCAAGAAAAGGCACAAACAAAAAATATGTAGGTGGCTCAATTAACCACTACCGGTTAGATTAAAAACACGAAAACAAATATAAAATAAAATAAAAAGTGCAAACTTACAACATAAACCTAAAACAATAAAACAAATATAAGATAGAACATGCAAGATTACAACAAAACTAATATGAGACTAATACAAGAAAAAAAAATAAATATGAGGTAGAACAGGCAAGATTACAACAAAACTAATATGAGACTAATACAAGAAAAAAAAAATATGAGGTAGAACATGCAAGATTACAACAAAACTAATATGAAATTAAAACATGCGAATAAAAATAAATAAATAAATAATTATAAGTTAAACAAACCACTAGGATTATAACAACACACTATGAAATATAAAGTAAGAAAATAAATATGAGATAAACAAACCACTTGGATTATAACAAAACACTATGAAATAAGAGGCAAGAAAATAAATATGAGATATAAAATATAAGAAAATAAAAGACTAAAAATTCACGTTCCAAAGAAAGATTGAACTTCTTGATTTCCAAACTTCCTCTTGATCACCCTCAAGTGTAGGAAGTGTGTTCTCAAATCCTCAATTCGAAATTATGGAGTTTATGGTATGAAAAGTGGCTAACTCTCTAGTTTTTCTCACTTTCAATCACTAAACACTCTTCCTTATGATCAAGGCAATTGATCTTTGGCTATATCAGAATTTTTAGAGTGGTTTTGCCGTATGGAAATGAGGAATTTCAGTAGCTATGGAAGGTATGGGGTGTATATGGAAGATAGGAATATTTTTGGCTCAAAAACTCAAATTTTCTCTCTTTTTTTTCACTCTTTTCTCACTATTTTCTCTTCAATTTCGTGGTCCTTTCTCTCTTACAATATGATCATTCTATATAGGAAATAAGGGAGAGTAAATGTCAAAAAGAAGGTGGGAGACAAGGTGGGAGACAAGAATGTGATAGGAGGGCAAATTTTCAAGGTGGTTGCATGGGATACTCCTTTATGAATGCAAACAAAACCTCTTTTTGACAATGGGGGATGATTAGGTATAATGGAGGATGAGTGGATGCACTTGAATGGATCAGAAAATAGGTAAATGGGTAGTCCCAACTGAACCAAAACCAAGAAAAAATGGGCTATTGTTGTTTTGGGCCGAGTCAACAAAATATGCTTTTAAGTCCAACTTCAAATGGGCATATCTCCCCCATATGGACTTGGTTTTAGGTGGTTCTTGGGTCCAAATTGAAGCCCCAGAAATCTACTTTTCAATGGTGGTGGCCTCACATTTAAATTCCAAGTGTACAAAGAGATATGCCTAATTTACCAAAGGCTGTCTCGGGCTAGGTCAACAAAATCTGCTCTTAAGCCCAACTTCAAATGGGCATATCTCCCTTATTTGGACTTGGTCTGAGGTGGTTCTTGGGTCTAAATTGAAGCCCCAGAAGTCTACTTTCCAATGGTGGTAGCCTCACATTTAAATTCTAAGTGTACAAAGAGAAATGCCTAATTTAGTGAAGGCTGCTCATTTCCTTTTTGATAATTTGATACTCATTCTTTTCCTAAACCAGTTTTCTTTCATCCCCTCCTATTTCCTTCAACTCCAAACCTATAAAGAAGATGTTTTTAAATATTTTTCAAAAAATTTCACCTCCCTTCCATTTATTTCCACTTTGTCCTTACTCGGTTTACTGAAAAGTGCAACATTTTAATCGAAATGAGAGCCTCGGGACATTGTAGAAACATTTAGAAAAAACATATTTTGAAAAGAGGGTTTTAAGGTCTAAAATAGTTTGGCCAAAGAATGGGTGAAGGTTGGGATTAAAACTTAAATTCCATCTTCCTTACTGAGAATTTTGTGAGAAACACATTCTAATTGTCATCATCGGGTAATCAAAAGAAAGCGCCCAAGTCTTAGGGCCCGTCAAAATGGGGTGTCTACAGTGTGCGGTAGAACGCGTGCTCTAATACCGCTCTGTCACGACCTAAACCCTCCCCTATATGTTTAGCATCGTAACCAGCCAGTAATCCTTGGATTACTGAAGGCCTCTTAACAGATTAACATATAGTTAGGGGCTGTGGAAGCAAATATACAAAATATATGAGGTCCAATGAGCTATGATGACATACATGAGATGAATAATCAAAAACTTTTATAAACACACGAGTGATGACCAAAAGATACAGTATTTACACTCCCAGAAGTGTAATATTAGAGATTTATCTAAAACTTAACCAAACAAATAGAGTTCAAAATGATTACAAAAACAACCACAAAACTTGACTTCATCCGGAACCTCCTCGGGAGGCACAAAGGTTGGCTGACAAAACTAAAACATAGGTCGTCAACTCTGGGCCTGGTCACGTACTTGCTCACCTACATACATAATATAAATAGTGAGCAGAGGCCCAGTGAATAATAACGGCGTAAAGGTTTTTAATGAATGAAGTCCATACAGATTCAAAAATTGGAGGCCAAATTCATAATAGTTTCACATTCATATTCTTGTCCAGATCATATACAGAATTCATAGTTCATGCTTAATCATACGTGGTACATCCATTAGCACTAATAGAACAGATACAAAGCAGATGCAGAACATATGGTGGTTATGAATAACCAGTTCCATGAAGGAACCTTCGGATTCAAGTAACAGAGAATAAACATGCTGAGCTCATGATGGAGCCTCCGGTATGGGTAACAGATGACAGACATAATAAGTTCCATAATGGGACCTCCGACACCGGGTAACAGCTAACAGATATCACATGTTGCTAAGGATGCCACGAATACATGTCAGAAATTGGACAATCATTCATTGTACAAAACATAGCATTTCAAAAAATAAATCTTATTTCATCATACAGAAAAAAAAATAAAGTTGAACATAGCTTTACTAAGTTATTACTCATAGTTGGCTTCGAGTGCAGACAGACAGAGCAGACTAATCGAGCGGTTTACGGCACGTGACCCACATTAACACATAACAAATACACACTTAAAGCACACGTTCGTATTGTACTTACCCTACTTTATTTGTTTGTAGTGAGTTTCTAGCCTTTAACCTCATTATGGGGTCTTAATCATGGCCTAGAAATGCCTAGGATGGAATGAGAATGTAAAAATGCATTTGAAAACATTTTTCAAAACTTGCTGAAAACAGGGTCTACGCTCAAGCGTAACTTTCACCGCTCGAGCGGACCTGAAAACAAATAGGGGACACTCGAGCGCAACTTCCCCCGCTCGAGCGCTCTGTAAACTTTAAAAAAGTACTGGTTGCTTGCATTTCACGCTCGACGGACTCTCGATCCACGCTCGAGCGTGAGACTCAGACCCCCGCTCGAGCATGACTTCTTCCGCTCGAGCGTGCTGCAAAACACATGAACTTTTGGATACATGAATTTCACGCTCAAGTGAGCTTCAGGTTGCTCGAGCAGAAGTGCACGCACTCAGAGTTCCCGCTTGAGTGTGAACTCCTACGCTCGAGCGTGAATGCAAAAATCTGGAATTTTTAGATTTGATCTCCAAGCTTCAAACTCAACTCAAACACGTCAAAACTCATCCTTTTGGGCCAAAATTTTGGAAAACACTTAGAAACTCATAACACATCATGATTTAAAGACCATTTCATAAAATCAAAGCCCAAAAGCATGCCAATTATACACAAATTCAACTTAAACTTTATGAATGTTTTAAGAATGTAACATGCATGAATTTTCTTGAACTCCACCACTTCAAAACATGATCAAACTTGGCAAATTGATAGAAAACATGATGATTTCTTATAATTAAGCTCAATCTATGACATGCTGTAGGGAATTCTTAGCAAACATGCTCCAAATGTAATGAAATGAACATGCATGCATGGATTAATCTTTCTTCCTACTTCTTAAGCTTACATCTTACATCTCATAGCTCAATTCACTTGAATTCATAGATGAATCAAATTAATTCCAAGACTAGAGACTTGACTTCTTACCTTGGGTGTTCAATTGGGCTTTAGGTGCTAAATTCTTGAGCTAGATGATCCAATTTCCTAAGCTTCTTCTTTTCCCCTAGCAACTTCTCTCGTTTGAGTTCAATTCCTAAGCCTAAGACCCAAATCTTCCTACTCTCTCCCTGTCTCACATTTGCTCATCAAATTAGGGAGAAAAGAGGCACAAAGTTGAACTAGTGGAGTTAATAAAATAACTCTCTAAGTGGTAGGTAACAAAGTTAATCAAATGGCAGTAAATTAATCCAATTTAATCGTTTTGAACCGAATTTTAATTAAACCTACCATAAAATTCTATAAATCCTAATTAACATATAAATCAAGTCAATTTCCGACTCGGATGCCGATAAGGCCCTCAATTCGCAAACTGAAACAAAAATAAGAACAGATCTTTCTACGTTGAACAGATAAAACACAAAATAATGCAATGCACATGAAATCATCTTAGGATTTCTTCTTAATTACTTGTTAGGTACACTTAAGCATGAATTAACGTTAATTACGGATCGGGGTTATTACACTCTATAATAGTGTTCACATTTATATCAGGTATTTTTGATTTATAAGTCAAAAACCAATATGCACTACTATTCTGGGTATAACCAATAAATACACAATTTATTGTTTTTGGTCCTATCTTAGTCATTTTAGGTACAGGAACCTCAATTTTTGCCAAACACCCCCATACTTTTAAGTATTTATAGGAAGGTGGTTGACCTTTCCATAATTCATAAGGAGTGTTGTTAGTTTTCTTGTGGGGTATTCTATTAAGAACATAATTAGCAGACAATATTGCTTTCCCCTACAAGTTCTACGATAAGCCTGAACTTAGTAACATGGCATTCATCATTTCTTTAAGGGTTCTATTTTTTCTTTTAGCAATTCCATTTTGTTGTGGAGAATAAGGTGCTGTAATTTGGTGAATAATGCCATGTTGTGTACAAAATTCATTTAAAGGTGCATCATATTCACCACCCCTATCACTTTTAACCATTTTAATGGTTTTCCAAGTTGATTTTCAACTTCAGTTTTGTAGAGTTTAAACATTTCTAAGGCTTCATCTTTGCTTCTAAGTAAGTATACATAACAATATCTTATACAATCATCGATAAATGTTATGAACTACTTTTTGTCTCCTCTAGTTTGAATAAATTTAAAATCACATACATCAGTATGAATTAATTCTAGAGGTTCGGCTTTTCTTTCAACCGATTTAAATGAAGCCTTAGTTAGTTTCGCTTCTACACAAATCTCACATTTGTGATTAGGATAAATTTCAAACTTTGGTATATAATCCAAACCAATTAATTTACGCAAAGCATCAAAATTTACATGTCCTAATCTACTATGCCATAAATTTGACTCAAGAATGTAAGCAAAAGATGTGTTATTTTTATTCATAGCAAGTTTTGGTACAACCGTCATTACATTCAATTTGAAAAGACCATCACTCATGTATCCCTTACCAACATACATACCACTCTTTGTTAATACAAATTTATCAGACTCAAATACAAGCCTAAAACCATTGTTACTTAACAAAGAACCAGAAACTAAATTATTTTGGATGTTTGGTACATGCAGTACGTTGTTGAGGGTAAGTTCTTTCCCTGATGTCATCTTCAATATCACTTTTCCTTGTCTAGCCACAGTAGAAGTAGAAAAATTTCAAATGAAAAGTTGTTCATTGTTTGCAGCCTCATTGTAAGTTGTGAACATCTTCTTGTCCGCACATATGTGATGAGTTTCCCCAGTGTCAACCCACCATTCCTTGGGATTTCCAACCAAATTAGCCTTAGACACCACAGTAAAGAGGTTGATGTCATTTACCCCGTCAGAGACGTAATCTAATTTTGTCACATTGGCTTGATTGGTGGTCTTCTTATTTGTACTTCTGCGATCCTTCTTAAGGCAGCGGCAATCAGAAGCTTGATGTCCGGTCTTGCCACAGTTATAGCATTTACCTTTGAACTTTTTATTGCTATTGTTGTTGCCTTGTTTAGGACCATCTCCAGTAAACTTCATCTTTTTGTTATGTGGTTTGTGCACTTATTCAACCAGGGATGGAACTAGGAGAAGACTATGGGGGGCCATGGCCCCCTTGTTTTTGTGAAAAATATTGTTCGTCATAATACTTTAAAAATATATATATCATTTTATACATAAAATGACCCCCTAGTATAAGAAAATTCATATCTTATTATTCTCCCATCTTGCCTTCTTTTTCTATTTTGCACTAAAAAAATTTCTTCATCCTATAAGAAATTGCTTCTATGGTATTTAATTTTTTTTTCTATGTATATAATATATATATATATATATATCATATTATACATACATGTGTGTTTGTGTATTTGGTGATTTTTTTTTTTCCGGCCCCTCCGGTAATAAAATCCTGGCTTCGTCATTCAACCACATTAGCCTTAGACTCAATGAGATTTTTTCCATTCCTCTTTTCATCATTTCGGTTATCTTTCTCAATTCTCAATTTTACAATTAATTCATCCATGGTCATCTCCTTGCGTTTATGTTTTAAATAATTTTTGAAATCTTTCCAAGCCGGTGGTAACTTTTCTACTAAACCAGCGACTTGGAAAGACTCACTGGGAGACATACCTTCAGAATGAATATCATGCAAAATTATTTGAAAATTTTGAACTAGAGAAATTACCGTTTGGGAGTCTACCATAACAAAGTCCAGAAATTTACCGACAATAAATTTCTTCGTGCCAGCATCCTCTGTTTTGTATTTTTTCTCCAAAGAATCCCATAATTCTTTTGTTATTTTTAGAGGGCTGTAAACATTATACAGCATGTTGTTAAGGCCATTGAGGATGTAATTTCTACACAGGAAATCAGAATGTTTCCAAGCGTCTTCAGCGACAACAACTTGCCGATCAATTTTATCCTCTCTAAGTACTGGAGTCTCTTCATGGAGAAACCAAGCCAAATTTAGAGTTGTAAGATAAAACAACATTTTCTGCTGCCATCTCTTAAACTCGGTACCGTTAAATTTTTTCAATTTTTCTCCATGATTTATTGAAACTTGAACATGGTTCTGGATAGGGACCGGAGTTAGTGTAACAATTGGAGTACCACTTCTAGTTGCAGTTTTAGTTGTAGTAGCCATAATATTTGATTACAAAAATTAAAAAAAAAAACAAAATACAAATTAATTTCCTAGTTACTAAAACCAGAAAATAAATTATAACATAAAATAATTTTATTTTCCTTATTACTAAAACTAGAAAAATAAAATACCATAATAATTTTCTATATCACAAATTAATATTCTGCAATTGTTAATGACACTAGTATATTACTACTAGTTGTCAAAGAAAATAAACAATATATTACTACTATTTGTCAAATAGTATATTACAACTATTTGTATTTTCCAATCAGAATATCACTTTGTGAAAACACAGAAAATTAAATACAATGAAATTGATCTGTCTTAAGATTGTAGGACAATCTTCACTGTATTTGAAAAAATAAATTCTGTTTGTATACTTAACAACAAACGAAATCCAGAAGAAATAATAGAAATGAGAGAGTTTGTTTGATTACAAAAATCAAACCAGAAAATAAATTAAAATAAATAAAACAGATTTTTATTTTGTTACAAAAACAAAATGAAAATTTGAAACAGAAAAATAATAAAGCAGAAAATAAATTAATTACTTACCAAATTAATTTCTTGAACAAATTTTCTGATAAAGTCCAGTATTTAACATTGTGTCCTTAAAACAGATTCGTCTTCTCCACAGTACTTTCAGAATGTGGACGTCTATCTCTCAGGATAAAATGATTAACAACAAATAATAGCAGCACTACAAATTGTTTGCACAACGAATACACTAAGTGTTTACACTCTTTCTCATAGAAATTTAATGTAGCAAAATGCAAAGAATTATTGCAGAGGAGAAGTACGAAAATTGTGAATGAAAAATCAATAGAGGGTCTGTCTATTTATAGGAGAAAATGTGGCGGTTTGATTTGAATTAAAGAGATGCAAAATAAATTTTAGAAAAATAAATTTCAGAAAAATAAATTTCAAATGTTTTTGGCCCAAAAAGATATGTATTGAGCCAGACAAGCCCAACCTAATCTCACACCACGCCCCCAAGCCAAGCCCAGCCCAGCTCGCCCAACTGACCAGACGAACGGCGGCGGCGACGCACGCGTAGTTATTTTTGGGTCTAATGGGTTTAGCCCAATTTGCCCATAACCTGTCCCTTCTACAAAGTTGGGGTGCCCCTCCCTAAGTTATAATTCCAAGCTTTATAAACTCATAAATTTCTTCCCATCAAACCAATATGGGACAAGCCTTTATTCAAACCTTTAAGGATTTTTCACCAAAATTTCATTTCCATGAAGCATACTTTGGCTTCAATTTTCGATTCACTCGATAATGATTTTGAGCAACCAAATATATCATGTGAATCACAACGCGGCATAGAACACGTTACCACCTTGACCCGCGAAATTCGGTGCATGGGTCCCACCTAAAAAATAGACCAAAGTTTAAGGAAAAATCAGATTTTTCCAAAAACTTCAAAACTAATTCTAACATATTTTACTTAAAAATAAATGATAATATTATTTTTTATTCATATGACAAATGAATTGTTAATTAAAAAAAAAAACTAGCTGTCACTGTAAATTAAAGCATTAAAAGAAAAGAGTGTAATTATGTTAAAAATATAAAATTAATTGTGTTTTGCTTAATTTCAGGGAGCTGAGTGTAATTTATCCCATTTTAAAGGGTAATGTTATGGTATATTCATCTCAAAAAGTGTGTTCCATATGCACAATTGTTATATATTTTTGTGATAAATATTACGTAATTTTTTAATAGAATTAAACAATCTGTGATTTAGAAATAAAGTTACATATTTTATAGTAATATTAAGCATTTTTGTGACAATGTTATATATTTTGATAAGAAAATGTTTTAATAAAAAAATATGTAAGAGTAATACAAAAATTCATAACATTATCACAAAATATTTCACTTAAAATAACTCTGCAAAAATACATAGCATACCCTTAAAAAACAACCCATAATAGCGTATGTGAATTCTTTTTTATAAAAAGTATAGCTTCTTGTGACAAATATTATGAGCTCAACCTTGTGCGCATTTTGGGTTCGTTTGCATATTCTAGTTTTCATTTCGCTTTGGCAGTGAACAAATGGTACAAAATCATATATTTGATTTCGAATTCACAGTTTGCTTCCTTCATTGTTGATTGTGTACTGGCCAGGCAAGTTTGTTATAGTTCTCAATATTTATTTATTTATTGATTTTTTTCAAATTTATACAAATTCATTGCAATTAGCCAATGTATAGCAATTGTGGCTCATACATACAGCATGTTTGATATTGTGTCTATGAAACCTGAAAAATCGAAAAACTCTCAAAATATTATTAATTTGTGATTATGTTTTAATTTTAAACAGTAAATATCAATCACAATCAAACAATCATTAACAAATCGACACAATGATCTAAATATGGAAAAAATCACAATTGGACACTTCCAATTGTGATAAAAAAATCACGGGTCAAAATTACAAAACAATCCACTAAGAAGACAAAAGAATTACATATAAGAATTTTCAATTATCTAACGAATCTACGCTCGAATTGAACTAAACATGATATGCTTCTTCTATCACCGTTTTCACCTCGGAATTGTTTTGTCTAATGTTGAATTCATAACGTCGATGTCAAATCCAAGTCACTTCGGAATCTACCAAAACTTCAAGTCTAAGTTTCTCGGATTCCACCGAAGAACAACTTTTTCTTTTGTAAATGAAATAATAAAAACAAACCCTTGATAATGTCAATATAAAGTTTGTAGATCTATTGATCACTCTTAAATCATCAAGGAAACCAATATAGAAAACCTTGGTAGCTCTCCTCTTTGAGAATTTACACGGGTTGAATCCTAAAAATAGCAAACAATGCACTTTATACCAAACAGAGCCGCGAGTACTGCTTGAGCATATACTTTATCGCTTGAGCGGTGAAATTAAAAGGCGGTGCTGAAATATAGGCCCATTGCTCAAAGGCAACATTTACAACTCGAGCGGTAAAATTTGTCTTCCAGAAGATCAGATGCAAGTAGAGATATGGGATGAACCACATCATT
Source organism: Camellia granthamiana (assembly GCA_036172215.1). Classification (NCBI taxonomy): domain Eukaryota; kingdom Viridiplantae; phylum Streptophyta; class Magnoliopsida; order Ericales; family Theaceae; genus Camellia; species Camellia granthamiana. The sequence continues at coordinate 16,413,828 of CM069907.1, forward strand.
GCTCGATCGCATGAAAGACCGCTCGATCCTCGTACATAGTCATTAAAATGGCAAACAAAGAATGTTCAAGATACGGAATTTCAACACAAACTCCTTTACACATGCACAATTTGAGTTGGATTTGCATTTAAATACTCACAGTTTCACTGAAACAAAAAAGCAAATAAAATTAAAAATTAAAAGATTCTGTTAAACAGAATTGCCAATTATAAAAACCTAACAAGACCTACATCAAACAAGTATATCTAACATTCACTTTGTTTTAAACAACCCCTTTTCAAACTACCTTGTATTTTATTTTTTTGATTCTTTTCACACAATTGTATAGAAAAATTGATGTAGTAAAGTTTTTTGGGATTGATTTGTGTTTTGTTTGCCGTGTGCGGTGTCGGACTACTTTAACTACCATTGCCGCATTGTCAACTTTCTACAGCTCCAAAATTATCACCTTAGATCATTGGGAAACTGAACCGTTGTTGATGTAGTTTATATAATATGGCAGATTTCCTCTTTATTAATTCATGATTTTTTTTTCTTTTTTTTTTTCCCGGAACTTCTGTATCATTGATATGTGATTTTGTTTCCGACTACCTTATTTTGTGTTCTCCGTGTTTGCTAATATTGATGACAGTGTCTATTAAATTTATCTTTTTGTTTGTATTCATGTTGTCAATTTGAAACAATTAGAAGTTAGTCTTAACAGAAGAGAGACAAAAAGAAAAAGGGAAGATCAGAGAAAAGAGAACAAGAACAATATCAAGGTCATTTTACAAATGCCAATAACATTGCATTTTAGTCCAACCAAAACCATGCAAATGTGTCTTTTGAATAGGTTTAAATGTTACAAAAGGGTAAAGTGGGTTTTGCTCTAATTTTACAATTCTAACGGAAGTATGACTTAGGTATATACCATGTACCTCTGAAGTAGGTCAAAAATTGAGAAAGAAAGAAAAAAAATTAGACATTACATGTCCTGATAGGCATATCTATTATGGTGCCACATGATAGCGTTCAACCATTTCATCAAGAAAATGGTGAAAATTCAGACTCACAGAAAACTATATCTAATTTATTGATTAGAACAACATATATAAAATTTTTATTACGATCAGTACTCATTAACTGCAAACTATTTGCGCACTTGCATGAAGAGAGGAAATCAATAAAATTACATGAACTTCAATAATAAATTACACAGACACACACATATATAAGCAACAATCTTTCAAATAAATATACTATTACTGCAGTTCATATGGATTCGTTAGTAGCTAGTTGGACATGGAGGGATTGATATATCAGTAATGCCTTCAAGCATCAAAACTAAGCTTTTCATTGAAGGATGAAGAGCTGGTTCATCTTGAATGCACCAAAGTCCCACTTGAACCATGTTCTCTAGTGTCTTCATGTCAACTTCTTCATCATCCACAACAATTAATGTCTGAGTTTGCTTAACATAATTTATTCATCTTTAAATATAATGATAAAGGGAAAAGTTAGGGATCATAAATGTAGTTCCCACAGTAACTTTAGCTTCACGTGGTGGTGGAGTGACATGATCTGCAATTTAAAATCAAAGATAGAACCGTAAGTTTGTTTTTTGTTTTGTTAGCTTGCAAAAGAATGTTTGAAAACGCTAGAGCCTATAAAATGTTTAGTTTTTGTAGGCTGTTGAGTGAAGCTTCAGGTGTGTTGCCTCCCAGTATCAGACACAAAAAATGCCCACCCTAAGAAAAGTGTTTAGCATGAATCTTTTTTTTTTTTTTTTTTTTTAACTCACACAGGAATTTAAAGAATTAGGAGAATATTCAATCACAAAAATTAACCAAATCAAATCACATTCAACCGAAAACTGTCAAAAATAACATCGCATTCCCAAAACAAATTAAACACAAATTCAACCAAAAACTACCACAGGAAACAACCAAAAGACATGTATACCAAATGACTCAAGATCCTAAAAAATCAGAGATTTTTGAAGATAAAAAAGCTAGAAAGATTAGACAATTAAAGCTTCCACCGTTTCAACCTAAAATTCAAAAACCCAGAAGCAATCATCTCAGCCAAAAGAACAAAACACATCCCTAATTAATTTAGTAACACATAATCGTGAAAGTGCACACCCACCTTCAGACAGATGCCACCGTATGCTAGAGAATTGCTAATTTTCATCATCTTTTTTTTTTTTTTTTATATTTTTACTTGGTTATTAGCAGAATATAAATTAATGCCACTGCTAGAATTCCTTTTTCTCAGGCATTTTCCTTGTAGCTATGATGTGATCTGGTTACTATTATAATTCATTAGTCGAAGTTCATTTCTCTTATCTATCTGTTTAAATACATCAAGGAAACAGAACATAACACAGATTATAAACAATGGGTTGATTTTATTGTAATTATACCATTGAGACAATTCAACAAACACCATGCAAACAGCTAAAATATATCATACTACCCAATCAAAACAAATTATAAGGGATACAAGCGGCTTTTTTCCGTGTTGGTGGTCGGCTACCTAACACACAACTCTCCTCTTTTATCCGGGCTTGGGACCGGCAGAGTTGTTAAACAATCCCGGCAGAGTTACCCAATCAAAACAAATTCCTAAATTAAATATGCTCAAATCCACCACTCAACAACCAAAATATACTAAAAAGATTGAATATCATTCATAAAAAAAAATAGTGTTCAACACCAAAACCTTCATATTTATTGGTAAAAGAATGATCACAATCTTTTATCAAATGTCAAAAATTAAAAAGATTATACCAGATTAATGAGAAAGGGTTCTAAGGTTGATCTCAGCTTCCATTCATCCTAAAAAATCTATAATTGCTCCAGCTTCATTGAAACTTCATAATGTTGAGAGAAAACAAGAGAAAACATAGAGTTTTCTCATCACTTATTCATTAATAAAAATTAAAATTACATGAACCTCAACAATAAATTACATATAAATAAATATATTATTAGTGCAGTTCACATGGATTCCTTAGTAGGTAGTTGGACATGGAGGGATTGATATATCAGTAATGCCTTCAAGCATCAAAACTACACTTTTCATGGAAGGACGAAGAGCCGGTTGATCTTGAATGCACCAAAGTCCCACTTTAACCATGTTCTCTAGTGTCTCCATGTCAACTTCTTCATCACCCACAACCATAAGCTTGTTCAACTCCCTCTCAGCAAAGCAGTTATAGACCCAATTAGACAAAATAACCTCCTCTGGTGTTGATACATTAACTTCCATGCTTCTTCTGCAACAAACAATTTCCAAAAGGACTATCCCATAACTATAAACATCAGCTTTGACCGATATGGGAATGTTTCTTTGCCATTCTGGAGCCAGATATCCTCTAGTCCCTCTGGCTCCTGTAAAGGTCCGCGTTTGATCAGGCATCAAAAACTTGGCCAACCCGAAGTCGGAGATTTTGGCATTCCAAAACTCATCCATCAATATGTTTTGAGGCTTTATGTCACAATGAATTATAGGAGCCTCACACTCTTCATGCAGATATTGGATCCCTCTCGCGACATTTAGGGAAATTTTAATTCTCTCATTCCAATCTGGGCGCCTTGGAGATATAAAAAGAAGATCTGCAAGGGAGCCATTGCTCATGTACTCGTAAACCAAAAGCCTTTTAGAACCCTCAATACAGTATCCGAGCAGTTGGACTAAGTTTCTGTGGTGCCTTCTCCCGATTGCTCGCATCTCTGCCTGAAACTCCCTTTCGCCTTCTTCCACAACCTTCTGGAGTCTCTTCACCGCAATCAACTTTTTACCTCTGCACAAAGTGCCTTTGTAAACTGCTCCGAACGAGCCCTTTCCCAACTCTTCTTTGAACCCATTGGTTGCTTTTTTCAGCTCACTGTATGAAAACAAATGCAAGGTGAGCTCCTGCGTAATACCCAAGTTTCCATATTGCAACAACCATTTGTACTTCAAAACTCTGAATTTGTAAACATATATGCCTGAGATGGCAAGAGCAACACATGAACTTGTAAGCAAACCAATAGTCACAACAAGTATTGACATTAGTGTTTGTGGCAACGGCGGCTTCTCACTTTTGACTACACGCACCTTAAAGAAAACTGTGTACGCTCCCCCTACTACGTCTCTTTCAAAATATCTAATTGGAAGACTATGTTTCCTGCAAATCGAGTTAATCGATGAGCCTGCTTCGCAATTGCAATCTTCTAAACAAGACTTCTTGCAATCTTCCAATGACAACTGAAATATTTCAATATAGGGAAAGTCTCCCCATCGCATATTCTCCATGGTAGTAATGTAAAATGAGTTGGTGTCGTTTTCTATCCCATCCTTGCACACTCTTCGCGAGAAGTTTTTGTCGCAGCCGAGAGACCACTTGTTGGGATCAATGAAATCGGTACCGGGAAGACAAAGGCAATATGGCTGGTTATCATTAAATGTGCAGTAACTGTTGAAGCCACAAAAATTCCTCACTCTACATGGATTGACCGGTCGTATCCATTCAGTTTGAATCTGGGATTCACCACCACTCGCATTGAATTTATGAGAGTTCAATCTGAAAAACCCATCAAAATCAAGTGTTCCGCGATAAACAACTGTTTTGTAGTTGTTGCTAGTCAACCCTGAGTGCAAGTACACGATCGCTTCGAAACTAGTGCTGTTTATGAGAGCCAGAGTGCCTGTAGAATGATTGAAGGAAAGGAAAACAGGGGCATACCCAGAAGTCCCCAAGGCATCATAAGCATCGGTTGGGCTTTCTTCAGTGTATAGTGGGTACAAAACGAGGTCCCCATCAGTCTGCAGAATGAGTTCATACTGCCCGGTTGAGTGGTTGGTGTCTGATAAACGAGAGGTCAGCCGCATACCCATTGACAGATTCTGTCCTCCTAGAATTGTGTCAGTTGGAAAATCAAAACTCTGCCAAATGTGCTGCTGTTGCTGAGTGTCATTGTACAGAACAAAATTTCCAGAATCGAGCATGGAGGCAGAAGCAGCAGACCCTGTGGTGTTTGCTATGAGCTTCTCTTCTCCATGATGCTCTTCTGTTCTTAGAACAAGTTTCCCACTCCTGGTGAGCTCGAGTGTCGAATTGGAGGTGATTGGTGGATCATCTCTATTTGCAGTCCATACAATTGTTCTGTTGCCATTGTTGCCCTTGTTGCCCACCAACCAAATTCCGACCTTAAAGCTTGTCTGTTGTCTGTAGAAACCAAATGCAAATAGGCCAGAAGGAGAGGACCAGAATGCGGGAGGTTTAGTGGGAGAAAGAGAAGTGCCCAAACTGATTATCTTGCTTGCTTGATTTTGTTGGGATTTCACAGTTACACACACCAGGAAAATGAGTATTGAGAAAATAGCACATCTCAAACCCATGAGAGGACTTAGACGGAAAAAAAGAGCTCTTGATAAGTCTGTTGTTATCAAAATTTAACAAAATAATTTAGGTGAAGAGAAAGAACATATTGAAAAAATACGACAAAGGAGTCAAGAAATTACTCGTGATAGTAATATATGATGAAAAGTGCCAACAAAATATATCTATATATATAAGAATCTCTATAGTGAAAATGGCTTGTATTTTTTTTACTGGAATTGCCCCATTTGTTTCAACAAATTAGTTCTTTGTTAGGGCCCTTTTTGCAAGGCTTGTATTTTGGCATTTTTTATCAGAAAAGTCCGTTTTGTTATTTCATTTTCTTATAAATGTGAGGTTCATTTTTGGAATTTGGCTGCGGTTGACTCTTTCACCAGTTGAGCCGGTGGCTATTGTTTTAAAAGGCCGTCCTGATGTTTACATGGGGATTTGTCTTTAACTTTTTTCGTTAATTTAAACTATTTATATTGATTGGACATCTATAGTTTGATAACAATAACACATTTGAAGAAAAAAAAAAAAAAAGAAGAAGAAGGGTTAACATGATTTTGTAACTTTTTTTAAAACAATTAAAACTTGATCATGGGGTTACACATTTTCGATTAATTTGATTTTTTGTATGAATAACAAACTTGATGAACTTTACACCATAAACGGTTTGAATTAAAAATAAAAATGAAATAAAAATAAAAAATAAAATTAAAACGAGCCCCTACCAAAACGCCACAAGCACTGCACGGTACCTTACTTTATCAGGATCCTTTTAACTCCCTTAGTTTAATAAATTATTAGATTATTAATTGGATTAATCATATTGTTATCCCTATATGTCAATTTGTATTATTTTGATGTTCAATATTTAAATTGATGACAATATTAAAATAAAGTTGCTCATCATATTTTCACTAGAGATACACAAATTAATAAATAAAGTAAAAACCTGCTAGTTTTAATTTAATATGAAAAGTATCTATATATTTGTATACTTTTTAACATATATATATATATAAGAAAATCTTAAAATAAAATAGTGGATTTGCTACTAACTACATTTATGAGTAAATTAGGTAGAAAAATAAATAAAAATATTTTGAATATTTTATTTAACTGTAATGAATTTAAATCAATATACAATGATAATTTAAAAAATATTATCTTAACTTCGAATGTGTTTTAAAACATGATACTTTAGAAACATAACAATCACTCCAATTGATGTATCGAATTATATTAAAACACTACATTAATTATCCAAAATTTATAGAATTTATAGAATAGAATTATCATTTCATTAAAATATTTATTTTACTCTTGGTTTAATAAAATAATGATAAAAAATGCATTATAAATAAAATCTTTTTTCACTATTATAAATGATTGATCGTTTCGATAAAAAGACTTAAGGAATGACTATTTTACTCTATTCCACATCATTCCATATCACTTCAATGAACCAAACGAAACCTCAGAATTAAAAAACTTATTCAATTTTTGTACTCAATGTAAGTGTACAAAAAAAATTCTAAAATACTATTTTCAATTGAGCTTGATGATTAAAACTTCTTTTTACATCAGTTTTACTTAATGAAAAAATGTGAATGGTTTAGACTGTGAAAAATAAAATAAAATATTAGAGTTTAAATTGACAAAATAAAAAAATAGAATTTACTTGGTTACAAAGCTCAAATATTATTTCGGTAATCTTTCGTTGACATTTTTATGAAAAATGTATACTTATCTGATATTTTTCTGTAAAAAGAAAATTCATAATCCTCTATAGTCAAAGACTGGTTCACTTTTATTGGCACTTTTTTCCCGTTTTCCGTTTTCCCTCTGTGTGTGTGTGTGAAGAATAAACCAATGAAAAATGATTTGCATACAAAAGGATTATGTAAAAAATCACATCAAGACTAATGTGTCAATGATATTTTTAAAATTATGAAAATGATATGTACTTTAATTGGAAATGAATGAATCACATTATATTAGATTTTTGTTAAATTTTAATTTATAGCTCACTTCTCATAAATAATTTGGTAGTCATATAGATGCAAATTGTTTTTGCATCACTTTTATACTGAAATTTATACTGTTTATCTTTATATTTTCATACTATATGTATAAATTCATATCACTTTAGTTTTAATGAAAAAAAGTAATATAATTATGTTAAAATTATATATTTCATTATATTTTCTCAAATTCCTATTATTTATAATGTAATTTTTTTAATTATATCACACATCTAATGATTTAGTTTATTCAATATTATTAGAGAATATTCTCACTTATAAAATTACTATAAAAAATTTAAATATACCGTAATAATACAAGCCTTTATTCCTTGTATGCATATATATAGAAGATGATGGAATACCACAATAAAATGTATATATGATATATATTCCTATATATATTAGATATTGATTTCTTAGACATATTAGATATTGTCGTAGTTAGGTCTCTTATAGGATATTCTTTCTCATAGTTAGATTTCTAGTAGGATCCTCTTTCTCAACCTATATATGCAAGCCTTCTATTGCATTCAATACAATTCAATACAATACATATTATTTCCTCTCTCTCTCTCTCTCTACTATTCTAACATGGTATCAGAGTTAGGTTAAGAACTTAGTAATTTCACTTTACTGACGAGCGGCAGCCTTGGCTTGGTTGCCTGTCGAATCTCAACCTATTCCGCTGTCATGTTTTCCTTTCAGTATCACTTCGTAATGATCTCTTCTTCTATCCACTGGTTTATTCCTACCCCAAATATCTCTATCATATATATATATATATATATTTTAACTCGTAATACATTTTTTTTCCTCCACTCTATCTTTCTCTCCACTTCAACCTCAAATTGGTTTCTATCTTCAAACCTATTTGAGTTTGAGGGGGATATTATACATATATCATGGTGAACATGGTTATACACCATGCAAACCACCTAGTCACCTCCTTTGGCACACAATCCAAGCCGCACTCTCTGGCACACAATCTAAGTCACTTTCTTTGGCGTACCACTAAACTTGCCCCTTGGCGCACCATGCAAGCCGCCTCCTGGCGCACTCAGTCATCTGTTACCATCATTATTCAACACTACGTCATAAGTTATGTGTGTGCCACACTTACTGGTTCAACATCCAATCTCTATAACGGTCTGACATGACTTCGTAAACTGTCACGACATTGATTTCGGTTAGCTCCTACATCGGTCCAGTAGAACCCCTTTAAATTATCCTGGCATTAGTTCTAACCAGTTCCTACAATGGTCCGATAAGACCATAAACTGTCTTTTCTATGTCGGTTCGGTACGACCTTAAATTGTCCTGGCATTATTTTCAGCCAGTTCCTACAATGGTTCGACACGACCATAAACTATCTCTCGGCATTAGTTCCGGCTTCTGATCTATTTCAAGCACCCTTGCGCTTCTGTTCGGATTTTGCAATCTATTTACCTTTTATTTTATTTAGTTTTATTTCATGGTTTAGTTTCTCTCTCCAAACTCAAGATGCTTATCCTCCTTGAGTTTGAAGGGGGATGTTAATATATATAGTATATATTCCTACATATATTAGGTATTGATTTCCTAGATATATTAGGTATTGCCATAGTTAGGTCTTTTATAGTATATTTTTTCTCATAGTTAGATTTTTATTAGGGTACTCTTTCTCAGCCTATATATGCATGCCTTCTATTGCATTCAATACAATACGTATTATTTCCTCTCTCTCTCTCTCTCTCTCTACTATTCTAACAGTGATAATCAAATATCTGATTACCTCATATTAATTAGATTAGCTATAATATCAACTGAGAAGGATGTAATAGAAATATTTGAATATGAAAAGTTAATTAGTAATTTTACATCTCAGGAGGCAAGAAAAATAAATTTTAAGTAAAGAATTATGATGTAAAAATATATAAAATCGCTCTATTTGGATGCTTTTGGCCTTTAGCTGAAAGAAAGGTTGAGTCGTTTTCGGAGAGGAGAGAAGAAAAAAAATTGCTAATGTTATTAAAGCATCTCGGTTGAGATAGCTAAAATAATATGTCAATTTGTGTTATATGATAAAAATTAGATCGAATTTGGTGCATTAGCTCCTACTTTTGGAGCATTACTTGGACTTATTCTAGGAGTATTGAATAATTTTTTGGATAGTGAGAGGGTAATTTGTATAGCCAAATTGGATCGAGCTAAGAAGCGTTGTTTCTGAATATTGGGTCGTGTTGTGGGCCAAGTTACGAGCTCAAGATAGCTCGGTGTGGGAACAATGGTTGAAAGGACACTCGGTGAGCTCTAGTTGCAATCAATGGGCAAGCCGAAGTGTTATGTCGGCCACATATAGGAAGCCGAGCTAGAGGTAGCCCGGCGAGAGGATTCAAAGCAATTGTTGATCGTGCGGCCCGGTCAGGATATCTACACCAGGTAGCTCGGCTAGGCGTAGCGAGCCGAGCAAGGTGATAACCATCTCACTTAGTCGGCAGTGAGTAGGGTGTTATTAGAATATGCATTATCCTTGGGAATGTAATTCCTAGGAGGACTCTGCTAAGGAGAGTAGAGTCCTACTAGGATTGTGCAAACCATCTCACTTGGTTGGTAGTGAGTAGAGTGTTATCATGATAGACACTCTTCATTGGGAGTGTGATTCCTAGGATGACTCTTATAAGGAGAGTTGGAATCCTACGAGGATTATGCCAGGCAGAATGTATAAAACCTCATAGCAGGACCTATGTACAGGTATCACAATTCTTACTCTAGAATACACAGAGTTTTTGTGTCTATTGTCTATTTGCTGACTTAGGCATCGAAGAGGTTTCCGGCATACACCCGCCGGCTAGCTCACATTTGTGTTTTCAGGTGGCAAAGCGACGACGTTTGGAGGAGTGCAAACTTGAACAACAGGATTATATGAGAAGATTATTTCTGTGCTCGTACAATTGGCGCCGTCTGGGGGGATTGTAATCACAAAGAACGAACCTTTTGATTAAGTTTTCTTTCAACTGATTTCAATAGGGCACAATGAAGAGTTGCCACACTCTGCCATTGATGGGTAAACCCCGGAGGGGGACGGAAGGCGCGAAGGCTTACCTTTTATCCCGTCCATGGCAGAGTTAGATCCCCAGCGACGGAACCCGCAGAGGGATACCCGTGAAAGACGGGGCTCCAGTCCTCGTCGCTCCCAAACCCCTGAAAGGCAGAGGCGAAGGTTCGATCCTCAAGTTCAAGAAGATCGGGTAAAGGAGCAAGACGAATTGATACAAAGGATGGCGGCAGACATGGAGACTATGAAATGCCAGATAAAGGGCAAATGGGCAATGGAAGAAGAGGTGGGCAAGAGCATAGAGTACCCTCGCCACTTAGAAGATCGTGATAGACAAGTCGCACCATCACAAGCTAAAAGTAAAAGCCTCAGGTCAGGCGATATACAATCGAGGACTTTTAGGACTCGTTACTCCAGGTATGAGAGAACGAGGATTGAAAGGTCTTACATAGAAGGAAGGAGCTATCGGCCCACACATTTGCACCAAATGACATCTAAGATTACGAAGTTGCCTAGGTCGGCGGACTTGCGGACAGTGTTTGAAGAAAGGACTTGAAGGAGAGAAAACACTCAGGCTCGCGACCCCCGCAGAGTCTCTGCATTACAAAGGTTGGCTCCTAGAACACATGGGAGTGTCGAGGTTGGAATGCCAGAGCCACGCCTTGCCTATAAACCGGCAGATAAAGCGTTAGCAAGGTTGCAGAGCTCGCTGTTCATTCCAACAATAGAGAACGCACCATTACCCTCCGGCTTCCACCACCTTAAATTCATTATTTATGAGGGAAAATTAGATCCCTACATACACTTGAGCCACTTCCGCCAGGTTATGGTAGTGTATCGGCGAAATGAGGCTCTAATGTGTATCCTATTTCCTTCCAGCCTTGGTGACCTGGGTCTAACATGGTTTGAAAGGTTGCCAGAAGGTGGCATAGCTTTATAGGCACAACTAGCAGAGGCATTTGTGACCAGATTCAGAACAAACACCAAGACGCCTGTAGAGATTGACCAGTTTCTTTTCATAGATATAGGCGAGAAAGAAATATTGAGGTCTTATAATAACCAGTATTAGGAGACTTTTAATCAGATTGGAGATTGCCCCACAAGCCTAGCTATTGCACAGTACAAACGAGGTTTGCCGGCTGGCATAAGTAGAGGGATTCAATGACAATGACGCCACCATTTACTATGGAAGCCTTGATGGAGAGAGTGCACCAACATATCCGGGTAGAGGAAGATGGGGCGCACACCAAGGAAAAGTCCAACACAGCAGCGATACCAGACAAAAAGCTTTTGGTGAGAGTTAACGCGGTTGACAAGTAGGACCGACAGCACAAAAGTCTTTGCCCAACTATAGGCAAAGTGAGTTGACAGGTTTGACCAACTTGTTCTAAACAAATCTTTGCCCGACTGGGGGGCAATTAAGAAGGTTGGCAGGTTTGATCAACACTTTTTTTTTCCTCAAGCTGAGATAAGGATCTAGGCTCGGGAAGGTTGGCAGGTTTGACTGACACATTTTTTTATTCTTCAGCCGATATAAGGATCTAGGCTCAAGAAGGTTGGCAGGTTTGACCAACACTTTTTTCTTCCTCAAGCCGAGATAAGGATCTAGGCTCATGGAGATTGGCAGGTTTGACCAACACTTTCCTTTCTTCAGCCGAGATAAGGATCTAGGCTCAAGACGGTTTTTCTTCAGCCAAGATAAGGATCTAGGCTCAAGAAGGTTGGCAGGTTTGACCAACAAAATTTTTGCACCCTTTAGTCGAGATAAGGATCTAGGCTAAAGGAGGTTGGCAGGTTTGACCAACAAAACTTTTGCACTTTTTGACCGAGATGATAGTTACCTCGGCCAAAGATGGTTGGCAGGTTTGACCAACAAATTTTTGGCACTCTTTGATCGGGATGACAGTTACCTCGGCCGAAGTAGGTTGACAGGTTTGACCAACAAAATTTTTTGCACTCTTTGGCCAGGATAATAGTTACCTCGGCTAAAGCAGGTTGACAAGGTTGACCAACAAATTTTTGAACTCTTAGGCCGATATGGTTATCTCGGCTAAAGCAGGTTGACAGGTTTGACCAACAAATTTTTGAACTCTTGGGCTGATATGGTTATCTCGGCCAAGGAAGGTTGGCAGGGTTAGTAAACTAAGTTAGTCTGCTCAGCGAGACACAAAAAGAACGACTCGCTGTACGATTGCGAACTCGAAAGTTATATACATTGAAGGCAAAAATACAGGGCTATTCAAATTTTGGGAGGTACATGACGGCTGTAATAGGAGAACGGGCTAATAAGGGCACGCCACATGTCCTAGGAATGACGTCATATAAAACGTGCCAAATTAGTGGAAGGACGTGCTAAGCAACTGACAAGACTTGTTGGAAATGAACGAGTTGTAAGACCGAACAACTTCTCTATTTCGGCAGAATTGAGTGTTTTTAGCTCAGCTAGAGGAAAGTAATCCCAATCATGCTTCGCAGATGGAATTAAGGGGCAATTGAGAGGGTAATTTGTATAGCCAAGTTGGGCCGAGCTAGAAAGCATTGTTTCTGAATATTGGGTCGCGTTGTGGGCCAAGTTATGAGCTTAAGATAGCTCGGTGTCGGAACAATGGTTGATAGGCCTGTCGGTGAGCTCTATTTACGGTCAGTGGGCGAGCCGAAGTGCTATGTCGGCCACATATAGGAGGCCGAGCTAGAGGTAGCCCGGTGAGAGGATTCAAAGCAATTGGTGATCGTGCGGCCTGGTCAGGGTTTTGCACCAGGTAGCTTGGCTAGGCGTAGCGAGCCGAGCAAGGTGATAACTATCTCACTTAGTTGGCAGTGAGTAGGGTGTTATCAGAATATACATTATCCTTGGGAATGTAATTCCTAGGAGGACTCTGCTAAGGAGAGTAGAGTCCTACTAGGATTGTGCAAACTATCTCACTTGGTTGGTAGTGAGTAGAGTGTTATCAGGATAGACACTCTTCATTGGGAGTGTGATTCCTAGGAAGACTCTTATAAGGAGAGTTGGAATCCTACGAGGATTGTACCAGGAAGAATCTATAAAAGCTCATAGCAGGACCTATGTACAGGTATCACAATTCATTCTCTAGAATACACAGAGTTTTTGTGTCTATTGTCTATTTGCTGACTTAGGCATCAGAGAGGTTTCCGGCACACACCCGCCGACTAGTTCACGTTTGTGTTTTCAGGTGGCAAAGTGACGACGTTTGGAGGAGTGTAAACTTGATCAACAGGATTATATGAGAAGATTATTTCTGTGCTCGTGCAGATAGTAAGTAGGTGCTCCAAATATGCATGAAAATTTATCAATAAGAATACCTTCTTTCTAGTTGGAATTAGAGATGTGTTGTTCAAAGTTTAGTGGGCTACCTATGGTCTATTTTAGTGAGCTAAACCATTCATCTCATTAAGCTTGCCAAACAAATTATCTTTCTAAAAAATTAAGTTTAATCTTCTCTCATAAAAAACTGACCTTAAACATGATTTTGAAAATCGACTATTAATTAAATTAATTTTATTTTTAAATATGATTTGATCATATAATTATCTATTTCTGATTAATTTATTTTTTGTATGAATGAATAATATGCTCGATAAATGAACAGTTTAAATCACTGAGATAGGCTCAACATATTTGAATAGTTAGTATCATTTGAAGAGAAGTTTGATCCTTTCCGATAAACCTGGAAATCGTTAGTCTTGTCTATTTCTCAATTTTGCTTCAGACACAGAAATTACTTTTTGGTCTATTTCTGTGAAATATTTTTTTCGACAGAGACATTATTTTTCATGTGAGGGAGTAAGTTAAGGAATACATTTTAAAGTATTCTTAATGTAATTATTTTCTTATAATACTAAAATTGCCTCTTTAAAATGATATCTATAAAATGTTATTTTAGTCATATTTATTCATAAATCTCTCCTTTTTTTACTTATGTTCCACTTATTTTTTATGTTTCAATAAGTCTTATGAATGACATAATTATCAAAATAACTCTAATAATAATAGGGTGAAATGCGTATTAATATTCACATTGACAGTGTGAATGCTTTATGATATGAATATTCAAACTGTCAAATTTATTTAATGTGAATGTTCATATCACCAAATTACTAAGGATTCAAAAAATATTTATAAGGGTAAAATTGTCTATGAAATACCTTAAATATGATAATTATAATTTGATGGATCAAATGTCTAAAATAATAGGACTTATTGGAATATAAAAATATCTTATAAACTAATTGAGATACAAATACTTGAAAGATGATTTTTTTAATAAATTCTCCGTTAAAACTCAACAAGACATGAGAGAAGTCATTATCTTTCATTTCTTTTAAAAACAATCACCTTGCTTGGTTTCCAGTTTTCCAAAACACTTTTCAGAAAATTCTACTCTCTTATTTTCTGTGTTTTTTTGTTTTTACTGAATTTTTTTTTAATATTTTAAGGAATTTTTTTACTTTTTAGACATACCTAACATAAATACACCTAAAAAGTAAAAAAATTAAAAAAAAATCTTTTAAAAATTCACTAAATACCAAAAATACAAAAAAATACAAGAATTCAGTACATTTTTTTATATTTTTATGTATTTATTAATTTTTTAAAATATTTTTTCACAAATTTTTTATTTTTTAGATACATCTAAGTAAGGTGCATCTAAAAAAGTAAAGAAAATGTTTAAAATTTAAAAAATATTCACTAAAAACAAAAAAACACAAAAACCAAAAAAGTCAATTTTCAAAAAACTTAATCCAGAAAACTCAAACCAAACACAGTGAATAGGATGCAAATCACAATCTTTTCCCTTCTTTTTTCTCTCCTAACTAGGGGGTGTACAAAAAAATCAATGGAATCGATAAACCGATCCAATCCAGTCTAAACTGGCGGTTTGGTTTAGTTTGATTTTTATTAGTTTCGATTATGGTTCTGGTTCTGAAAATGGTAGAACTATTCAAATCGGTCTGGTTTCCAATTCTAAGGATTTGGTCACAATTCCAAATTGAACCAGACTGTGATATATTTATTTATTATTATTTTTATATGTAAAAATTAAAATATCAAAAGTCTCTCATAAGATTTGAACACTAGTTTTCATTGTGAAATTGATAAACTCTAATCAACTTAACCAAATTAATTATTATTAATTTGTTTACTAACATAAAATATCTATCATATTCATTGTTATATAAAATATCTAGAACCGTAAAATCGAACTGAACCAAACCAAACCAGTTCTATGGTTTTGTTTTGATTCGATTCTAGTCTGATTCCACAATGTAACGGTTCAGTTACATTTGTAATTTTTCTAGAACCAATAGCCAGACGACGAAGCCTCCTCTTTAGATAAAGATGTCTCCAACGCTACTATCCTGGAAAGAACAATTTTTTTCTATTGTGATTTTTTTGGCGGGGTCGGTCAGGAGGACAAAAGAGAGATGCTTTCTATCAATGAAAAGCAGATACCGCCCCCCTTGCTCCCATGGTCCGCTTACTGAGGAATAGAAAGGAAGGACCTGACCAGACCAATCTGATCCGTGTATACCCCCACTCCTAACTTTCTCTTCAGAATTTCCAAACATATTGCTTAAGCCAATCACATAAAAAAATATATAAACCCTGGCTTAAAATTATAAAAAAAATGCATTAATCTTTCTCAACAACATCAAACTTTAGGTTTTCTTTTTTTTTTTCCATAATTTCCCAAAAAATGGACAATTACAAATTAAAAAAACCCAAAGATTTAGTATTGTAACAAAATAAAACTACAGTTTTTAATGTTCACTCATGTCGCATGATGTAGTTGAGAAAATTAATGCATTTGTAAGATAAAAGAAAGTGAAAATGAAAAGAAATGAAGGTTTAGGAAAAACACACACTAGCAAAAATTTTGGGAAGAAAAAAAATATTAAAATAAAAAAAAATTAAAGAGAAAATTATTGATAAATCCCATTTAGAAGTGTTTTAACTCAAGAAGTCCATGAATGAATTTTTTAACCCATTTAGTCCCATGTATGTATAGTTTTATTTCATAAAGTCATTTTTCTTGATTTACACTATTTTCTTGGACACTTTTACCCTTATATTTAATTTTGATACCCTTATAAATATTTTTTGAATGGTTAGCAATTTTATGATGTGAACATTCATATTTTAAAATTCACATTGGTAGGAATGTGAAATTGGCCCGTGGGCGGCTCGAAACCCGTCTGCGAGCCGGGGCGGGCTCGGCCCGTTGACAAGGTGAATATTCATATTGACATGTTAACATTCACATTAATAGCAGTGTAAAATTGGCCGCGTCCCGTGATGGCTCGAAACCCGCCCGCTGCCCATGGGCGGCCTGGGGCGGCTCGGTCCGGACCGTTGACAATGTGAATATTCACGTTGACATGTTAACATTCACATTGATAAGAGTATAAAATTGGTCCGCGGCCCGGGGCGGGCCCGACCCAGCCTGTTGACAATGTAAATATTCACATTAACATATTAACATTCACATTGATAAGAGTATAAAATTGGTTAGAGTCTCGTGGGCGGCCAAAAGCTCGCCCGCAGCCCGGGGCGGGCCCGGCCCGACCCGTTGATAATGTGAATATTTACATTGACATGTTAACATTCACATTGATAGGAGTGTAAGATTAGCCCGCGCCCCATGGCTGTCCAAAACCCGCCCACAGCCCGTGAGCGACCCGGGGTGGGCCCGGCCCGTTGACAATTTGAATATTCACATTGACATGTTAATATTCACATTGATAAGAGTATAAAATTGGCCCGCGCCCCGTGGCTACCCAAAACCCGTCCACGGCCTGTTGGCCGGGGACGGGCCCGGCCCGGCCTGTTGACAATGTGAATATTTACATTGACATGTTAAAATTCACATTGATAAGAGTATAAAATTGGCCCGTGCCCCGTGGCTGCTCGAAACTCGCCCACAGCCTGTGGGCGGCCTGGGGCGGGCCCGGCTCGGCCTGTTGATAATGTGAATATTTACATGGACATATTAACATTCACATTGATAAGAGTATAAAATTGGCCAGCGGCCCATGGGCGGCCAAAAGCCCGCCCGCAGCATGGGGCGGGCCTGGCCTGGCCCATTTACAATGTGAATAGTCACATTGACATGTTAACATTCACATTGATAAGTGTGTAAAATTGGCCCGCAGCCCGTGGGCTGCCCGAAGCTCGACCGCAGCCCGAGGCGGGCTTGGCCCGACCCTTGACAATGTGAATATTCACATTGACATGTTAACATTAACATTGATAGGGGTGTAAAATTTGCACGCTGCCCGAAACTCGCTCGCGGCCCGGGGTAGGCCCGGCCCGGCCCGTTGACAATGTGAATATTCACATTGACATGTTAACATGCACATTGCTAGGAATGTAGAATTGGCCCGCCGCCCGTGGGCTGCTCGAAGCCCGCCCACGGCCTGGGACAGGCTCGTTTGGGTCCGGGCCCGAGCATGTCCGAGACCCTAGGCTAGAGCCTAGGCCATCACTTTGAAGCCCGGCCCGGCTCATCGGTCCCCTTAAGGCCCATTCAATGCTCGGTTCAAGCCCCAGCCCGCCTGAGGCACAATGTCTTTTTTTGTGGAAAATAATAAAATTTTGGTAGAAAAAATTAAAAAGAATTAAAAAAAAAAATGGCAAGGCCCGCCCAAGCTCGGCCTAAGCTCGAGCCTAGGCCTAGGCCTATCGGCCCGACCCGAGGCTGTCGTCTTCGGGCCGCGGGCCAATTTTACACTCCTATCAATGTGAATGTTAATATGTCAATATGAATATTCACATTGTCACGGGCGGGGCCGAGCTCTCCCTGGACCTCCCACGGGCTTCGGGCCGCCCATGGGACTTGAGTCAATTTTACACTCTTATCAATGTAAATGTTAACATGTCAATGTGAATATTCACATTATCAACGGGCCGGGCCTGCCCCGACAACGGGTAGGCTTCGGGCCGCCCATAGGCTGCGGGCCAATTTTACAGTCCTATCAATGTGAATGTTAATATGTCAATGTGAATATTCACATTGTCACGGGCCGGACCGGGCTCGCCCCGGGCTCCCCACAGGCCGCGGACTAATTTTACACTCCTATCAATGTGCATGTTAACATGTCAATGTGAATATTCACATTGTACATGGGCCGGGCCCCTACACATTGATGATATGAACATTCACATTGACGGTGTGAACATTCACATTAGGGGTATTTTGGTAATTATGTCACCCATAGGACTTATTGAAATATAAGAAAATAATATGAATTAAGTAGAACATAAGTAGATGAAAAGAGTATTTTGGTCCTCTTATCTCAAATAAGACCTAATGGAATAGTCAAAAAGAATATGGATTGGATGGAATATAAGTAATTAAAGATGGATTTATGGAAAAAATTCCCAAAATTAAAACATGTAAAAATAATTAATTGTATTCACGTAGAGTTATAAAAAAAAAAATAGCAAATGTTGTTTATAAGAAAATTTTGTGAAAATTCATTGTTATTCTGTTTTAGTTTTAAAACTTAGGGAAGGCAACCGCTTAATTTCTAAAAAGTCTAGGGGAGGCGAATCTAAAGTTTCCATCCTTGACTTTAATGGAGTTAGTTGTGGAGCCGATTTTCAAGCCTGCCTTTAAAGACTTGAGCATCCTAGGTCCATCTTTGATTATAGTAGAGTTGATTTTCAAGTCCTTTAAAGCTAACCCCAGACATAAGCATCGTAGTTCCATCTTTGATTGTAGTGGAGTCGATTTTCAAGTCTTTCTTTAAAGCCAACCACAAACATAAGCATCCTAGTGCCATCTTTGATTGTAGTGGAGTTGATTTTCAAGTCTTCCTTTAAGGCTAGACACAGCCGGGGTGTTTGGCGTGGATTATAAGAGTGATTATAATTTATTTTAATTTGAGAATTTGTGTTAGACTGTTTGGTGCAGTTTCTGCTTATAATTTTTTGGGCAAAAAGAATTTAAATAAGTTGAGAAAAAATTATTATTTAAAAACTGAAGAATGTGTGCTTTTAATTTTTAATTTTTACTTTCTAATTATCAATTTTTAAATTATAATAAGTTACAACAAATAGCACCACATGAGGATCCTAAACCTGTCTTTGACTTCAGTGGAGTTGATTGTGAAGTTGATTTTCAAGTCTCCCTTTAAAGCCAGCCACATACATGAGCATCATAGTGGGGTTGACCCAAATGTTACGCTAAGAGCATCCATATCACGTTTAACAAATTTGAGTTAAATTATAATATAAAAAAAAAAAATTACTTCCATTATTTTAGCTAGCATTATTTTATGTACACACTTTATCAGGCTTTTTATTTTAAAATTTAATTTTATAAAATATTCATATTTATTCATGAGAAAATTAGTTTAGAGTCCCTATCCCATTTTTAGTAATAGAAGAGATCCACAATATTATTTTGTGATGTCTAAGGTCTCTCGTCTCAACACCCATATATCACATAGAAATTTGGCATTCGAGAGAGCTCTTTTGTGTAGTATGTAAAGAGCAAACTCTATCTGCATCTCATACCTCGCAATAATTCGTAAAACAGAGAAAGAGAAATAGATTGAGAGATGGCCAAAGTTGGAGGAATTAAGAAATCAGAAGGCAGTGCGAACAGCTTAGAGATCAACAATCTCGCTTGATTTGCTGTTGACGAACACAACAAGAAAGAAGTTTTCACTCTCTTTCTCTCCCTTCAAACTTTATCTTCAAATTTTCCGAAAAAATGAAATACTAGTTTTGTTTGGTTCGGCTGAATGTTCTTTTTTTTTTTTTTTTTGGTTTCGATTTTCATGAGTTGGGCTGCCTTTTTATAATTATTATTATTATTATCATCATCATTATTTGTGAGTTTCTATCTAAAGAATTTCAACCTAAAACAATTAGGTCATGAAAATAATCCTTTTTGTTTTGTGGGTTCAATAGACAATATGCTAATTGGTTGTTTGATGAAATGCCTACGTGAGTGGATTTTGATGAGTTGAAAAGTAGTTGGTGACTAATTCAATATGCCCATTTGTTGTTTGATGAAATGGCTTTGTCAAATTGTCAGGGGAGTGAGTGCATAACATTAAAAGCATAGTTGTCAAAAAAGGCTTGATATATGCATGTTACGTATTTGTATAAATGTTTATTTTTCTGTTTAGTTAGTTTTGTTTTCATTGATTTTAAAGTAACTCTTTTTGATTTGTAAATGATCTTATGCAATAGTAATCTACTAGGTGATCTATATGGAATGATAAACAAATATTAAAATGAAACTGAATTTTGATTTGGATTGTTCGTAGAAGTGAATTTCGCCTCATTTACATACTAAAGGGAGTAATTTTCTTTGGTTGGTGATGATAAGGTATTGGAACTTGAGATTGTTAAGAATTCTGAGAAAGAGTTGATTTCTCCAGAATTTCTCTGGAGAGTGGGAGGTCTAGAGAAATTCTCAATTCTCTGGAGAGTAGGAAATCCAGAGAAATTTCCAGAATTTTTCTGGAGAGAATTTCTCTGGAAAATGGGAAGTCCAGAGAATTTCTCTGGAAAGTGGGAAGTCAGAAGTTCTTTAAAGAGAATTTCTCTGGATCGAATTTTCTTTGGAAAGATGTTGAGGGACCTTAGACATTATGAAAATATTGGGTGTTCATTTTGGGTGAAGATTCCAAAATGGCTTCAGTTGAAGATGAAGAAACAGAGGTGGTTGAGTCAAAAATAGAAGAGTTCACGGTGAATGACAGTATTTGGAATCAAATGGTAGAAATTATGAAGTTTTTAGGGCCAGCTACTGGTTTGTAGATTTGTGGAAATTGTTTGAATTTTATTTGGATGTGAAAATTGTGTGAATTTTTTTTTTGGATTTCTGGTTTTGTATTATAGTTTTGCTGTGTGCCATTGTTGCTATTGAAAGAGCTTGAATTGAATTGCAGTGGTTGTATTGAAATGGATTTAATGTGGGTTTTAAGGGATTTTCCTTGGTTCGGTCAAATATATAGAGGAAATTCTGATCTAGAGAAAATCTCTCAACCACATTAACAAACAACATTGAACCCAGTACCAAAACATCAGAGAAATTCTCCAGGGAAGGTCAGAGAAATTTGGGACCAATTTTCTCTGTGAAGTTGAATTTCTATCAATTGTTTGAGAAATTTCTATCATTTTCTCTGAATGAGTTCAATAAATTTTTGTTGTACTCATCTGGGGGAGTTTGTTGCCTGTTCGATTTTTATTGAATGTTGTGGATTAATTTGGAGAGTGGGAATCAAAGTTCAATTGCTTGGATTGATGTTCATGGTAAGTGATTTTCCACAAGACCTTTGTCAATGGCAGTGGAGAATTTGCAAACATTTCCAGAGATCCGAAGATTGAAGTCAATAATGTGTTTTCTTCGAATCCGAATATTGACATTTCAAATGTCACCGAGGACTTAGCCTAACAAGTTTTTTGGTTTTGAAGCTTATGGAATTGGTATCTATTTGTCTCTATTTTTGGTGTTTGAGTAATTCAATTTCCTCTGGTTGTTAAATTTTCTCTGGATTGAAATTTTCTCTGATTGTTCAATTTTCTTTATATTGAACTGTTCTCTGGTTGTTCAATTTTCTTTGGATTGAACTTTTCTCTAGTTGTTCAATTTTCTCTAGATTGAAATGTTCAATCCATGTTTATGCGCGCCAAGTGTTTGATTATTTCTCTTCAATCCCTTTCTCCTCATCCATACCAAATTTTCCTAGTTTAAACCAGAGAAATTCTTTGGTTTGGAAATCTATAGTTTGTTTGTTTATATTTCTTGGTTTTAATGTTCACCAACCATGATGTGCAATGGTTTGGTTTTGAGTAAATTTTAAGTTCATCATGAGATTACAGATGTTTGGGGTTTGAAGGATTCTAACTTGTTTGCATTATATGTTAAAAGAGTTTGAATCTAGTGAAATTTCAATTTTCTCTGCCCTGTTTGGAATTTTCTTTGTGATATGTCTAGAGAAATTTGGAATTTTCTTTGTGATGTGTCCAGAGAAATTTGGAATTTTCTCTATGATATGTCTAGAGAAATTCTCTAGATCAAATTTTCTCTAGATCGATATTAAGGGACCTTAGACATTATGAAAATATTGAGTGTCCTTTATGCTATAAAATCTTAATACTAGAGACTTTAAAAAAAAAAAAATCCCTTTTTTTTTTTGGGAAAATTAGTCTAAAGTCCTTATCTCACTTTTAGTAATGGAAGAGATCCACAATATTATTTTGTAATGTCTAAGGTCCCTTAATCCAACCCGCATATATCATAGAGAAATTTGACATACAAGAGAGCTGCTCCCCCTACGTCTTCTCCACCACAACGAGGGTTTCTTTATCATCTTCAGTCTCCTCCTCTTCCAAGCTCAACTTGATCTCTTGCTCATTGCCTCTTCGATCGAACGTTCACAAGTTTTTGTGCTTCGTCGTGCTTTGCTGCTCCTCGAAGGCTAGAGGAATAGTGGAGATGGTGCAACATAAAGAGTCTGTGGTGGCCGTCGCCGCCCAGTTCTGCGGTGGATCTTGGCCATTCACGTACATTTCTTGATGTCCAGACTGAGGAATGTCAATTCTATCTGCACTGCCTTGATTCAGTACTCAATTTGTTAACTTAACGCATTGCTTTCAGATTGTTTATACTTCACTATATTCTTATTACAATTAGTTTTATATATGATTATTTTTTGTGTATATGCATGTATATATGTGTTCATGTGATTAGAGGAGCTTGTTGATTCTTAATTCTGTTTAATTGCTTGGTATTTTCTGTCAAATGAATATCTAGAATGCATAATTTTGTCATTAATTGTTCTAGGAGTAATAATTGCAAGAAGTTGATAGTTTAGATTTACATTTGTAGCTAATAGTGTCTACATACAGTTGGTTGTCAGATTTCAAGTAATTATGCTAGTTTTGCATGTTGAGGCGGCTGAAACAACAAAAAACTATGTTTCAAAAACAAACTTTCAATCTATAGAAATAAGAAAAAACGAGTTCTCTTTAAACAGGGGGAAACAGATGCCCAAAATGATGCAAAAAGACACTATCCCAAAACAAATTAACATCCCCAAATTATTTTATAAAAAATCATTGCATTCTTTTCTAACCACATAAATACTACGCAAATTGACAACACTTTTGCTTTTTTCTTGCCTCCAAAGTTTCGGAAGTCAATTAAAAACATCTGAACCCTAAATGCTAGAGCCACCAGCTATAGGCACAATATTGTTGAACAGTCTGGAAATCCAGAGAAATTCTCTGGATCAAATTTTCTCTGGAAATCCTTTTTTTTTTTTTTTCCTCCTTTTGAATTATGTCAGTTATTTACCATGTGTTTGTATTTAGTATGTACATGCATTCACTTTGGGAAGACTTTGTAATTTCTGGGTTGGTGTTTATCATCTTCCTAAGAATCTACAAATTTGGTGTAGCTTGTATTGTTTTTTTTCCAAGACCTCCTCCTCTGCAAAGAAATTTCAATTTTCTCTGGGTTGAACCCAGAGAAATTCTTTGAGAAGTTCATAATGTGTCTGGGTTGGAAGTAATTTTCTTTGGGTTTTGTAAATTTCTCTGGGTTGGAAGGGAAAATTAAAAAAGTCCATTGTTGATCAGAGCTTTTACAAATATCTATGGATGCTTTTTGAAAGCTGTTTTGGAAGATCTCTCTCTCTCTCTCTCTCTCTCTCTCTCAATTTACTTGATGAGTTAGGTTCTTCTTCAGCTCTTCTTCTGTGGTGGTAATATATCATAATCTGTGCTCTTTCTCATATTCTCTTCTAGAGAAATTTGGTGTCAATTTGGTGTTGGAGATGTGTAAAATTTCTCTGTGATGTGCTCAGAGAAATTTGGTGTGGGTGATATGTCCAGAGAAATTTGGTGTTGGTCTAGAGAAATTTGGAATTTTCTCTGTGATGTATCTAGAGAAATTTGGAATTTTCTTTGTGATTTGTCCAGATAAATTCTCTGGATTGAATTTTCTCTAGATCGATTTTCTCTGGATTGATATTGAGGGATCTTAGACATTATGGAAATATTGAGTGTCCTTCATACTATAAAATTTTTAATACCAGGGATTTAAAAAAAAAAAAATCCCCTTTATTCATTCTTATTTCTATTTAAATAATTAAAAAATGTTCAATGGACAACTAAGTGGTTGACCACTTGGTGAAAATTGCCCAATTTTGCCTCTAAAATAAATAATAAAATAATGCATAGCATGTGAACAGTACCTCTCTTTATCAAGCGAGGTACTGTAGCAATGGCAAATTTTGTTTTGCAATAGTCAGCTTGATGGAGGATTGATTTGGAACATTGGTTTGCTAATATAACCCTAAAACCATAATAAAGAGCTTGATGCGGACGCTCACTAAGGCCCCAAATTGGAGAATGTCCAATTTTTGGTGGGAAAATTGTATTTTAGTGGAACAATGAAGAAATAATTACATTTTTTCAGTGGTGCAAGTATCTTGTGTGCATCGTAAAAGTCTATTTGTATCCTGTGCGCATAGTAAAAGTCTATTCTTATGTATGGTGCAAATCCTTCTGTGTGTCAAAATTACACTAGAAAGGATTCTCATCTATAGTGCAATTATTTTGTAACTGTCCCACTTATTTGTAATTTACTCATTTTTCGTAATGTTTATGTAATATTTTTTTTTTACTGCTGACTAACAAAGTTTAAAATAGTTGTAATCTTTTAAAATAATATAGAAGAATTTCAAACATCCTAATAATTAGTTTTAGCAAACTCGTTATTAAAATAGAAAATGCTATGAGCCCTAAATGAAACACTAAATTTTTTACCATACCTCTCAATGGGTGTGGGACTATACAAATTACATATGTGTGGATCTCACACCCATGTGAGAGGTT
>CM069907.1:16439328-16495711 GCA_036172215.1 Camellia granthamiana
CGAACCTCTGACACTTCTCACACTTTCTAACATAAGCTTTAACATCTTTCTGCATGTAGGGCCACCAATACCCCTGAGTAATGGCCCTATAAGCAAGTGATCTGCCCCCAGCATGGCTTCCACATACTCCTTCGTGTATTTCATACAAAAAGTCTTCAACTTGTGGAGGATGCACACATCTCAAAAGGGGACCAGTAAAAGACCTTCTGTAGAGATGTCCTTCTGTTGTCAAACTAAACCTAGCTGACTTCAGTCTGGTCTTATGTGCTTCGTTGCGATCATCTATCAGCTTCCCATCTCTAAGGAATATTACTATTGCATCCATCCAACTCGATCCCATCTCCACACACATTGCTTCGTACTCTGTGATCAGTGGTTCCACACTTGGGCTTGACAAATAATTAACAATTATTGTCCTTGCCTCCCCTGATTTCATTGCACTAGCCAGGTTAGCTAAGGCATCGGCATGGCTGTTGTTATCTCGGCTAACTTGTTGTAGTTAGTAGTCCTGAAACAAGGCTAGTAGTTTAACAACCTCTTTGACATAGGCTATCATTCTTTCATCTCGGGCTACATACTCGTCTGTTGCTTGGTTCACAACAAGCTAGGAGTCACAGAAGACCACCACCTCGTCAGCTTCCATTACTGCTGCCAAATTCAATCCCACGATTAGTGCTTCATATTCTGTTTCATTTTTTAAGGCTTTAAACCTTAGTCGAATAGATTGTTCTAGCATCCGCCCATCTGGCGATACTAGCATTACTCCTGTCATCGCTCCTTAATGGTTTGAACTCCTGTCAATAAACAGGCGGAAGGAGTCGCCGATGTAAATGTCGCAGGGTTTGAGTCTCTCTTCTTTCTTCTACTCTGTTGTGGGGTTTTTCATTCCCAGCTAGGTCTCTTGTTGTTCTCCTAGACATCCTAAGCCACGGCTCACCGGAGCTTAACGTGGGATGGCACCAAGTGTGAACTCGGCCACGAAGTCAACCAAAACCTGGCCTTTGATTGTTGTTCTGGGTCTGAACTCTAAATGGTATTGGCCCAATACCACTGCCCATCTGGCCACCCTGCCTGTTAGATCTCCCTACTGTAGCAGAGACTTCAAAGGGTGCTTAGTCAATACCATAATTTTGTGGGCTTGGAAATAATGGTTCAACTTCTTAGAGGCCATTATTAAGGCCAATATTAATTTCTCCAGGGGTAAATACCTGGTCTCTGCGCCTGCTAGGGTTTTACTCACATAGTATACTGCCCTTTATTCTCCTTTCTCTTCTCTAATTATCACTGCACTCACTGCATGCTCTGACACCGCCAAGTACAAGAATAGCTCCTTTCCAGGTACTGGATTCGAGAGAACTGGAGCTGTGGTTAGGTATCTTTTCAAGTCGGCCAAGGCAACTTCACATTCTTCTGTCCACAAGAAGTCTGTGACCTTTTTCAACAGGCTAAAAATGGTTTACACTTATCTGAACTTCTGCTTATGAATCTGTTCAGGGCTGCGGCCCTTCCTGTCAACATCTGCACTTATTTTGCTAACTCTAGGCTTTTCAAATCCAAGATGGCCTTGATTTGATTTGGGCTTGCCTCAATACCCCTTCTGGTAACCAAGTACCCCAAGAACTTACTAGACCCAACTCCAAATGCACATTTTGAAGCATTGAGTCGAAGCCAATATGTTTTGAGGATGTCAAAGATTGCCTTCTGTTATCCCAGATAGGCAACCCAAGAGGGGGGGTGAATTGGGTTATTAAAAATTTCACAGTATTAAAATTAACACAATATTCAGAATTTTAATAAATAAATAAAAAAAATAGAATAATAATTATCAATATAAACGTAAGAGAGATAGGGAGAGAAAATCAAACACTGCGATTTATAGTGGTTCGGCACGCCGGCCTACGTCCACTCCTCAAGAAACCTCCTTGAGAATTTCTTTACTATCAATTGAATAAATACACCACCAAGCTTGTGGATTTGGCACAGGACTTACTCTTATCTATTGAGCCTCACTCAACAATAAAAACCTTACCCTTACAAAATCTCTCTAAAAAATAAGGAATAAGAATAAGGGTAATTTAAACCCTCTTTTACAATGATTCTCTCACAAAGAGTAGATATGAAAGTGTAAGAACAAATGCTAGACTTAGATCTGAAAGTGAAAGAGCAGAATACAATTTGGAGCTCACAGAAAATTTTTTCTTCAAGTTCTTGATTCTTCTCCACATCCAACACTTCTATTTATACACAAAAATATACCCGTTGGACGCTCCTTGCTTCATGGCTTACATAAGCACGCTCCTGACGTCATGGCTTACATCAGCACGCTCCTGATGTCATGGCTTACATAAGCAGACTCTTGATGTCATGGCTTACATAAGCACACTCTTGATGTCATCACTTACATAAGCACACTCCTTGATTTTAAATAGTCAGCAAATGATAATAATTAAAAAGTAAGACTAATTTTTTCTTTTTGTTTTTTCAAACATGGAGCCACCGTTTTTGTAACAAATTTAATACAAAGTTCACAATTTTTTAAACAAACAAATGATTTGCTCCATCTTGTTTATAATATATATATACACATTTATATAACTCCATCTTTTTCTTCTTGTTTGAATATGATATAATCAATGTAGTGTAGTGTGATATGATATAATCAATGTAGTGTAAAAAATTTAATAGCGCACGTGATGTATTCTATTTATATAATGTTGTAATCAAATATTTGCATATAGAAAAATATTTTTAATAATATTTATGATGGATCTGAAAATATATTCCCTTTTTAAAATATTATGTATGTTGTAGAGATTTACCACTACACATTTGGATATATCATTTTTGTCAAAAGAAGACAATTCATTAATACAACCAATTAATAATTTTTGTCAAAATAATATAATTAATCAATTTTAATTTTGTCAAAAAGTGAATAGTGATCAGCCTAAATTTTCAAAAAGTGAATAGTAAAGTTTTCAAAAATATTTTTATTTTATGTCAAATAATATGTATATTAGAAAAATCCAAATTGTTACAAATAATATTTTAGACATCATCAAAATTAAATAATCAAAATTAAATAATATGATTAACAATCTCCTCCTTTTTGATGATGGCAATATTTGTATGGATTTGACACAAAATAACATTGACAAAATATTTGATAACCCTACAACATATAATTTTCAAAAGTAATCATATTTTTTCTCCCCCTTTGACATCATCAAAATAAAGATGAAGATAAGAAACAAACACATTTGATACAATAATCTGAGTGGCCAAAAATAAAATAATGGGCCTTCTTTCTTGTCGGAATCATTGTGGGGATTTTGGAGCATCTCGAGCGCAGGAAATATGGACAAACAAAAGATTTGAGCAGATATAGCAGATATGCATCGAGTAATGGATCAAGGGAGTGTATAAAAAGAGCCACAGATCAGAGGCGAAGATACGAAATCATCAAGTGTTTGAGAGAAAAATTTAGTTTAGCTTCTTTTGTAATCATGTCATTCCTTACCTTGTCTATCAATGAGTCGGATCTGCATGAGGTGCCTGTAATACAGGCAAATGAGAGAGTACCAATGACGCAGGCACATGCTATGCCTGTGAATGAGGGGTCTAGTGTTATGGGTAATCGAAGTGATTTCGATGCTATTAATAACACTATGGCTCTTAGTACACAGGCCATGACTTCAGTTTCCAATATGGCGCGATGATTACAAGCAAGAGTACAAGAAAATCAGCAATGGAGAGATGAGGTGTGCTTGTTAAAACAACAAGTAGTTAATATGTGTAGGGAGAAGAAAGAGCTAAAAAGGAAAAATGCACAGTTAGAGAATGCAGTGCATTATTATGCAACAGTGATAATGCCAAGACTCACAGAAATCGAAAATAGGGAGAGACATGTAAAAGAGGCTCATGAAAAGTTGTTGAGAGAAGTGAAAAAGAAAAAATCTGTGAAGCCTTCTGAAAATTTACATGTAATCGAGTAATATTTTCTTTTTCTGAAATAAAATTGCAAGCATTTCTTCCTTTATTTATTTATTTATGTTTTTTTTATATATATATATTTTTAATTCTGTCGTTGCACAAAAAAAATTTGTTTGTTGGTGCAGATAAGGAGTATGGCAGAAAAAAAATATGATATATATACTCCCCCTAAAATTATGCACAGAATATACATACGCCCTTTTTTTTTAATGTATTTTTATAATGATTGTTAATCACAAAATATATGAGTCTCCCCCTGAATTAATGCGTTAAAAATTACATAAATTTGAAGAAACAAATTACCAATCTATAATACCAAGGGCCCTTAAGATCTGACCATAAACAACTACACCAAGTGCACTAGCATAAAAGGAGAAAATAAAAATAAAAACAAATTCTTCAAACAAGGTAGAAGCAACCATTATTAAATCCAAGAGAATTTGGAGCACATATAACAAGTAAAAAAATACAACACAGTGCAACAAGAATTTTAACATGTTGATCGGTGATGACCTTGATGATCGGAAGAAATGGAGAAGATTGGGTAGATCGGCGGTGAATTTGTATAGATCGGCAATGGATCTTGATGGATCAGTCACGGATCTTGATGGATCGGTGATGGAGCTTGATGAATCAGTAACGATGGTGATGCAGATTTCGGGTGGAGAAGTGATGGAGTTCGATGGATTGGTGAGGGATTTGAGTGGATGATGGTAGTGATGAAAGTGATGGATGATTTTGTGGATGGTAGAAATGGTTGTAGACGATGGTGAACATGGATATGGAGTCGGCTGAGAAAGAAGGAAGAAGGGGAAAGCGAGAGACCAAGAGAAAGAGAAAAAGAGAGAGTAAGGGAGAGAATGGGTAAGAGAGAGAGACGGAACGGGAGAGAGAGAAAAATTATATATATAAATATATGTATATTATTAATTTTTTATAATAATTATTATTATTACTATAGTTATTTTATTTAATTATTTAAAAAAAAATTAATATAAACATTATATTGGAGTATTCATCATACCAAGTTCTATTCTAATATAACAAAATTGTTCTTCATTTAGAGGCTTGGTAAATATCTCAGCTAATTGACAATTTATAGGCACAAATTCGAGTTCAATGTCACCTTTGAGTACATGATCTCTTAGAAAATGATGCCTTATTTCAATGTGTTTAGTGCGTGAGTGCTGAATAGGATTTTTTGAAAGGTTAATGGCACTTGTGTTGTCACATTTTATAGGAATATGATCATAGTGAAGTCCAAAATCTTGAAGTTGTTGTTTCATCCAAAGCAATTGTGCACAACACCCAGCGGCGGCAATGTATTCTGCTTCAGCAGTTGACAGAGCCACTGAGTTTTGTTTTTTGCAAAACCAAGAAGTGAGTGAGTGTCCAAGAAAATGACAAGTGCCACTAGTGCTTTTTCGGTCAAGTCTACATCCCGCAAAGTCGGCATCTGAGTAACCAAAAAGTTCAAAGGTGGTTCCCTTAGGATACCATAATCCCAAATTTGGGGTGCCGACAAGATATCTGAAAATGCGTTTGACTGCGGTGATGTGTGACTCTTTCGGTGCGGATTGAAAACGTGCACACATACAAACACTAAACATTATGTCGGGCCTACTTGCAGTAAGATAAAGTAAAGAACCAATCATACCTCGATATTTCTTTTCATCTACAGGTTTACCTTGCTCATCTTTGTCGATTTTTATCGATGTGCTCATTAGAGTTGCTGCCGGCTTTGATGATTCCATTTCAAATCTTTTGAGTAGATCTTTGATATATTTCGTTTGATTTAAATGGATTCCATCATTAGTTTGTTTAATTTGTAGACCAAGGAAGTAATTTAATTCTCCCATCATACTCATTTCAAACTCACCCTGCATGTCTTTAGCAAACTCTTTACACAAATTTTCATTAGTAGCACCAAAAATGATATCATCAACATAAATTTGAATAATTAGCATATCTTCTTCTTTGATTTTTATAAAAAGTGTTGTATCAATTTTTCCTCTACAAAAGCCTTTGTCAAGTAGAAAATTACTCAATCTTTCATACCATGCTCTAGGAGCTTGTTTCAAGCCATATAAAGCTTTTGAAAGTTTAAAAACATGATCCGGGTATTTATGATTTTCAAAATCGGGAGGTTGTTCAACATAGACTTCCTCCGAAATGTACCCATTTAAAAAAGCACTTTTAACATCCATTTGATATAATTTAAAATCTTTAAAACATGCAAAAGCAAGTAACATTCTAATAGCTTCAAGTCTAGCAACTGGTGCAAAAGTTTCATCAAAATCAATTCCCTCTTCTTGATTATAGCCTTGAGCTACTAATCTAGCTTTATTTCTAGTAATAACTCCAGATTCATCCATTTTATTTCGAAAAACCCATTTTGTACCAATAACGGGATGATTCTTAGGTCGAGGGGTTAAAAACCAAACTTCATTTCTTTCAAATTGATTTAATTCTTCTTGCATTGCTAGAATCCAGTTTTCATCATTTTCAGCTTCTAAAAATGATTTTGGTTCAATTTGTGAAACAAACGCTAAGTTACCACAAATATTTCTAACAGAGGAACGAGTTTTTATACCTTCCGCCGCATCACCTATGATGAGGTCCTTGGGATGGTCATGAGCATACTTCCATTCTTTTGGTAGATTTGCGTCATTTTCTGGAAGAACATATATTTCTTGAAGTTTCTCCATTGTCATTTCTTCTTCATGTTCGCGTAATGGATTTTCTTCATTTTCCTTTATGTAGATGCTTTCCATGCTTGGTTGATTTTCTACAATATCATTACTTACAACATTCTTGGAAATAGTGTCGTTAGATTCATCAAAAACAACATGCACAGATTCTTCCTTTTATTGAATACTCTATAAGCTTTACTGGACATAGAATAACCAAGAAATATAGCTTTATCCGATTTAGCATCAAATTTTCCTAAGTTATCTTTATTATTATTTAATACAAAGCATTTACAACCAAAAGCACGCAAGTGACTAATATTAGGTTTTCTACCTTTCCGAAGTTCATAAGGGGTTTTCTTAAGAATAGGTCTAATCATGGCACGGTTTATAACATAGCATGCAGTGTTAACAGCTTTCGCCCAAAAATATTTAGGCAAATTATTTTCACAAAGCATAGTACGGGCCATTTCTTCAAGAGTTCTATTTTTTCTTTCAACTACTCCATTTTGTTGAGGAGTCCTAGGGGCTGAGAAATTATGATCTATTCCTAAATCATCACAAAACATAATAAAATCATCATTTTCAAATTCTCTACCATGGTCACTTCTAATACTACAAATATTAAGATTTTTCTCATTTTGAATTCTTTTACAAAGTTTTGAGAAATTATAAAAAGCTTCATTTTTGTGTGCTAAAAATAATACCCATGTATATCTAGTATAATCATCAACACAAACAAGGGCATAAGATTTTCCTCCTAAACTTAATGTTCTAGATGGTTCGAATAGATCAATATGCAAGAGTTGAAGCGGTCTAGTAGTTGAAACGGTCTAGTAGTTGAAACGATATTTTTTGATTTAAAAGAAATTCTAGTTTGTTTTCCAAATTGACATGCATCACAAAGTTTATCTTTTTCAAAAACAATTTTTGGTAAACCAATGACTAACTCATTTTTTGAAAGTTTGGAAATTAAATCAAAATGTGCATGTCCTAATCTTCTATGCCAAAGCCAACCATTATCATTTATAGCAGATAAACATTTAATATTAGAATGAGAAGACAAATCATGCAAATCAAAGACATATACATTCTCATGTCTATAACCTACAAATAAAGTTTTGTTTTCAAGGGGTGTTTTCAATAGTGCAATGAGTTTTCTAAAAAATAACTCTATAACCTTTATCACATAATTTACTAATGCTAAGCAAGTTATGTTTTAAACCTTCAACAAATAAAACATTCTCAATAATAGGAGAGGGATTTTTACCAATACTTCCTATACCAATGATTTTACCCTTGCTATTGTCGCCAAAAGTCACATATCCGCCATCCTTTGGTTGAAGTGTGGCGAACATAGCTTTATTTCCAGTCATGTGCCTCGAACATGCACTGTCGAGATACCATCTATTGTTACTGGATTTTGTCTTGAAACATACCTACAAAAATTTGATTTTTCTATTGGTACCCATGTTTTCTTGGGTTCATAAAAGTTAGAATTTGATACTCTTGAAATGTCCTTAGGGACCCACATCTTTTTTATTTTAGCAAAAGGATTTCTTTTAACAGGACATGAAGGTGAAATATGACCTTTTGTACCACAAAAATGACATGTGAGGTGAGAGTGATTAGAAGATGCATACATAAAGCTATTTTTGACAGTTTTTACTTTTGAAAAAGGTTTATATCCAATTCCGGCTCTACCAAAAGTACGGTTTTGATTTTTAAGAATTTTATCTAAAGTCTCTCTACCTTGAGTGAACTTTGAAAGAGTTGTTTTTAAGTCTTCAATATTTTCTTTCAAATAATTTGCTCATTTTTAAAAGACTCGTTTTCTTTCTGCAATACAACTAAATGTTTTTCAGAAATTGAAGACTCTTTTTGAGTTAAAATCTCATTTTCCTTTTTCATTTTCGTGGCTTCATTTTCTAAAACATTTATCTCGGAAGTCAATGATTCATTTTCTTTTGATAAACTTGAAATTATTTTCTTTTTGACAATTATTTTTCAAACTAAGTTTTTTAAATTCAGCATGTAATTCATCAAAAGCTAATTGTAATTCATCAAATGTAAAGGATTCGTCATTTACCTCATTTTCATTTCCAAATGCCATTAAACATAGGTTAGCAACCTCGTTTTTGCAAACTTCGGTTTCTGTGTCGCTTTCATCACTATCTTCCCCCATGCTGCAATCATAGCTTTCTTCTTGTCCTTCTTGAATTTTTTCTTAAGTTCTGGACATTCTGATTTGTAATGTCTAGGTTTGTTGCATTCGTAGCAGGTTACTTTAGATTTTTGTGATTTTCTCCTCTTTGAAAATCCCTATTGTTGAAGTCTTTTCTGAAAAAATTTCATACGCCTTGTTTCTTTCTCACAAAACCTTTGGAACTTTCTAGTGATGAATGTCATTTCCTCATCCTCATCTGAATCATCTTCCTTATCCTCTTGATGTTTCGAGGTGGATTTGAAGGCTATTCCTTTCTTCTTGTTGTTGTCCTCTTCTTCCTTTCCTTCTTGCATTATGAGCTCATGAGTTAAGAGAGATCCCATTAACTCATCTAGACTTAGCTTTGATAAATCCTTGGCTTCGGTAATGGCAATGACTTTTGTCTCCCAACTTTTTGGCAATGACCTAAGCACTTTTCTTACAATTTCAGCATTAGTATATGTTTTGCCAAGAGAAATTAAACCATTAATAATATTAGTAAAACGAGTAAACATTTGAGGAATAGTTTCATCAGATTTCATTTTAAAAAGTTCATAATTATGGACTAGCAAACTGACTCTAGATTCTTTAACTTGTTCGGTTTCCTCATGAGTCACTATAAGCTTCTCCCAAATTTCTTTTGCGGTTTTACATGTGGAAATTCTATTGAACTCGTTGGCATCTAAGGCGCAGTACAACATGTTTGTAGCTTTGACATTAATTTGGGCTATTCTAGTATCTGATTCATCCCACTCATCTTCAAGTTTTGGTACCCTATTTCCATCTACGGTTTTGGTAGGAATTTTTGGACCATTGCAAATAATTTTCCAACATTCATAATCATTAGATTGAACATGTATGGTCATCCTAGTTTTCCAATAGCTAAAATTTGTGCCGCTAAATAATGGTGGCCTATTGGATGCTTGTCCTTCGGGTAAGGAATAACTAGGGGCTGCCATGGTCTACTCTAAGACGGTTAAGTCACACAAACTAGAGTTTAGGCTCTGATACCAATTGTTATCCCAGATAGGCAACCCAAGAGGGAGGGTGAATTGGGTTATTAAAAATTTCACAGTATTAAAATTAACACAATATTCAGAATTTTAATAAATAATATAAAAAAAAACAGAATAATAATTATCAATATAAACGTGAGAGAGATAGGGAGAGAAAATCAAACACTGCGATTTATAGTGGTTCGGTACGCCGGCCTACGTCCACTCCTCAAGGAACCTTCTTGAGAATTTCTTTACTATCAATTGAATAAATACACCACCAAGCTTGTGGATTTGGCACAGGACTTACTCTTATCTATTGAGCCTCACTCAACAATAAAAGCCTTACCCTTACAAAATCTCTCTAAAAAATAAGGAATAAGAATAAGGGTAATTTAAACCATCTTTTACAATGATTCTCTCACAAAGAGTAGATATGAAAGTGTAAGAACAAATGCTAGACTTAGATCTGAAAGTGAAAGAGCAGAATACAATTTGGAGCTCCACAGAAAATTTTCTCTTCAAGTTCTTGGTTCTTCTCCACATTCAACACTTCTATTTATACACAAAAATATACCCGTTGGACGCTCCTTGCTGACGTCATGGCTTACATAAGCACGCTCCTGGACGTCATGGCTTACATCAGCACGCTCCTGATGTCATGGCTTACATAAGCAGACTCTTGATGTCATGGCTTACATAAGCACACTCTTGATGTCATCGCTTACATAAGCACACTCCTTGATTTTAAATAGTCAGCAAATGATAATAATTAAAAAGTAAGACTAATTTTTTCTTTTTGTTTTTTCAAACATGGAGCCACCGTTTTTGTAGACAATTTAATACAAAGTTCACAATTTTTTAAACAAACAAATGATTTGCTCCATCTTGTTTATAATATATATACACATATATATAACTCTATCTTTTTCTTCTTGTTTGAATATGATATAATCAATGTAGTGTAGTGTGATATGATATAATCAATGTAGTGTAAAAAATTTAATAGCGCACGTGATGTATTCTATTTATATAATGTTGTAATCAAATATTTGCATATAGAAAAATCTTTTTAATAATATTTATGATGGATCTGAAAATATATTCCCTCTTTAAAATATTATGTATGTTGTAGAGATTTACCACTACACATTTGGATATATCATTTTTGTCAAAAGAAGACAACTCATTAATACAACCAATTAATAATTTTTGTCAAAATAATATAATTAATCAATTTTAATTTTGTCAAAAAGTGAATAGTGATCAGCCTAAATTTTCAAAAAGTGAATAGTAAAGTTTTCAAAAATATTTTTATTTTGTGTCAAATAATATGTATATTAGAAAAATCCAAATTGTTTACAAATAATATTTTAGACATCATCAAAATTAAATAATCAAAATTAAATAATATGATTAACACCTTCAAGTCGGCCAGATAATCCTCAGGTTCCTTGGTCTTCACGACCATGTCGTCGATGTATACTTCTACCGTTTTGCCAATCTGATATCTGAACATCTTGGTCACCAGCCTCTAGTACGTTGCTCCTGTATTTTTCAACCCAAAAGGTATCACTCTGTAATAATACAACCCTTTTGGGGTGATAAATGCAGTCTTCTCTTCATCAGGAGGTACATTGCTATCTAATGGTACCCCCTATATGCATCCAGGAAGTTTATCCTTCCATGTCCTGAAGTGGCATCCCACTAATTGATCGATCTTGGAGAATGGGAAATTGTCTTTGGGACAAGTCTTATTCAGGCTAGTGAAATCCACGTAGACCCGCCACTTCATATTCTTCTTTTTCACAACCACAGTGTTGAACAGCCAGGTAGGGTATTTTCCAATTCTCGGATGGCTCTAGCCTCTAACAGTTTGTCCATTTCCTCTTCTACTGCCTCCACATGGACCAACGTCGGCCTCCTTACTCGCTAGATGACGGGTTTTGCCGATCTGTCTATGTTCAGTCTGTGGCATGTAACCTCGGGGGTCTATGCCAGGCATCTCGTATGGCGTCCAAGCAAACACCTCTATGTTTGCTCGCAAGAACGCTTCTAACTTCATTTCCTCTTTCTCGGCTAAGCCTGAGCCGATGAAGGAAGAAGCGCTCTTCATCCCCTTGCTAGACCAGAATTTTCTTCAAGGCTTCCTCGCTTTTGTCGGCCAGCTCTTTGCCGACGTCATCTAGGACCTCTATGTCCTCGTCCTCAACCTCTACTATCCCTGCCTCTCGCATGTTGTAGGTGGATTTCATTACTGCCATGGAACAATTCTTAGCCTGCACTTGATCCCCTCTGACTTCCTCAATTCCGTGCTCTGTTGGGAACTACAATAGCTGGTGCAGTGTTGAGGGAACAGCCTTCATTGGGTGCAACCATGGCCTTCCCAAGATAACATTATAAGGGGAGGGAGAGTCAATTACTGTGAACTCTGTAGTTACCTTCTTGGTGCCTGCCTGCACCTTCAAACCTATTGCTCCCAGGGGCCGTGTCGGCGTTCCATTGAACCCGACCATTGGACTATTGGACTGCTCCAGATCATCTTGGTAAAGGCCGAGTTCCTTGTAACATCTGACATACATGATGTCACAAGAGTTGCCTTGGTCAACCAGAATGTGTCTTACCTAGCATTCTCCAATCTTCAGGGATATCACCGGAGCATCGTTGTGTGGATGTTGTACCATATCTAGGTCGGTTTCAGTAAGGACACCATTGGTCCTTTGTCTGCCCTAGGCCTCCTTTGCTGGACCTGATACACATGTTGTAAATGTTTCACCCTCTAAGTCTCCCCACGTACCTCTTTCTCATTGACCTTCGAATGCATCACATTAATCACTTGAGGTTCGTTTGTTTGCAGTTGTGGTGCTGGTGGAGGTGGGGCTGACTCCTGATCCTTTCCAAGACTTTGTAAATCGAGATCCGGAACACTGTGGTGACTACATGTGCAGCCCTTAATCCTGTTTCTTATCTATTGAAATTTGTGTTACCTTGGCCTCGCTTCGGCGAGCCGTTCCTCTTCTCTTGCTTTGACGTCTTTGTCCTTGGCGTGTCTTCTTCTACTCTCGCATATTTCTCGATTCTGGCCATAAGTTCCTCCATACTTTTTAGTAGTGTCTTTGCCAGTGATTTTCGAAGCAGACAGTCATTGTTCAGGCCGTTCTTAAAAGACACGACTGCCACCTCTTGGTTGCACCCTAGTATTCGATTAAACACCTCATAATACCTCTTAGCCTAAGCCCTGAGGCTTTCATCCTCACCAATTCTTAAAGCCATTAGGGAGTCTACCATCAACGGCTGCAGTTTGTTTGTAACAAACCTGGCCACAAACATCTCGGCCAGGCCTTCCCAACTTTTCACAGTTCCTTTCGGCAACTTGTGAAACCAATTTGATGCAATTTCCCTAAAGGATGAAGGGAATACCTTGCAGAGCAACGGCTCGTTCCCAGTGTACAGTGCCATTGAGTTCAAGTATAAGCCGACATGAAAGTTGGGATCAGACTTACCGTCGTATATCTGGAATCTCGGCATGTGGAACCTCTTTGGGGCCTCAAACTTGTCCAATTCTACTGAAAACGGTGTTCTTGGCTTGACCGGGGACGTGACCTCGACATCTTGTCGCTTCCTCTGGAGGTAGTCCTTCAAATCCTCCTTAGTCCGTCCAGGAGCTCGGCTGTCAATGGATTTCAGTCTTTTTGGTGCGCTACTCTCGGTGTCGTTATGAGTCCTCTTGGACCTCCCTCCATTTGTCGGGTCAAAGCAAAGCTCTTTCACTTGAACATGCCGATGTTTTTTTGGTGTAGGTTTCTTTGGCACGATGTGTCTTCTGAGACTCTCCTCTCATCGATTCTCCTCGCCCGACCTCCCATGAAGGCCGATGCGAATGCTCCCTCGCCCTGTCAGGCTGAGGGACTGCAGGGATTGCTTTCTACCCCCTTTATGGGCATCGTTCTTGGCCGCTGCAATCGGCGTGTTCTCCAACAGGAACGGTGGTTGCATGACGTTGTTCTGCATCATAAAATTGACAACCAATTGTAGGTCTGCCAATTTGTTTGCCATCCCTTCATCTCGCCATCCTTCCTCAAGCATTTATCTTTCTATACCTGGTGGTCGCTTTCATTGTAATACCCGCCCTGGCATGCTTTTTTCGGTACGTCTCCTTCTTGGCCGACGTCTGTTTCTCCGGGATTCTTATCCCGAGGTTCTTCGTTACAGTTGTCCTCCTCTACGTTAGGTTTGGCGTTTTTACCACTACCACTAGGGATGTCGCCCCCAATTCTTTCTTTCTGTCCGTCGTTGACCATCTATTCTTCTTACATTTCCCACAGATGGCGCCAAATTGTGGGTACTGATTTCCGACCACACTGCCAAACAAGAACTCAGCAAGAGAGCACATGTGCTGATTTTCAACCACACTGCTATATACTATGATTAGTGATAAGATTGTTAAATTATTTTTATAAAAAATCTTAAAAAACATAAACATAATTTATATATTAAAAAAATAAAAAACAAATATAAATATCTATAATTATTCCGTGCATAGCACGGGTGATATGCTAGTTGTGATATAAAAGAAAAGCACTGAAGTAGTGCAATGAAGGATCAGTTGAAGACGAATAAGGATAAAATTACATAAATGAATAATTTGACTGTCTCGAAAATTATGATTTTATTTTTAAAAATAATTTGTGAAAATATATATAATGTATTAAGACTAAATTATAATTTTCAATAGTTTTAAAAAAAAATTATTTAAAAGTCCCATTTCAAAAAAGGATGTACAGGAAAGTCCCACAATTTTTTTAATAAACTACTAAGGCTTTATTTGGCAATCAATTTTTTGGTTAAAAAAGTACAAAAGACAAAGGGCTCGTTTGGTTTGTGTTTGGGAAAAAAATTTCAGAAATTTTTTTCAGAAACAAGTTTCAGAAATTTTCTCTACCAAACAAATTTTTCCAAAAAAATTTCCCCAAACACACAAACCAAACAACTTTTCCAAACAAACCTCTCTCACACACACATCAAATCAATCACTTTTTTCAAAACTCTCTCTCAAAACAATTTTCCAAAACAAATTTCCCAAAAAACCAAACCAAACATGTTTTCGTACTTTTTTTTTCAGAAACATGTTTCTGAAACACAAACCAAACAAGCCCAAAGAGTTTGTTCGGGAAGTGGGTTAACTTTTTGATTTTTTGACTTTTTGATTATTTTAGCGAGCTAAAAAGCCTCGTTTGCAATAGACTTTTTGACTTTTTTGATTTTTTTGAAGAAAAAGAATATAATGATTATGGGTTGGATGTGACATTTTATCTTATTAGGCTAAAAAGCCTATTTTGTCTTTTTGTGACTAAAATAGCCCCACACTCAATCAAAATAGACTAAATAAGTTAATAAGACAAAATGTTACATCTAAACCATAATCATTTCACTTCTTTTTCTTTCTCATAAAAGTCAAAAAAGTCAAAAAAATTAAGTCAAACAAACTTTTAGTCCCAAGTTAAAATAGCCAAAAAATCAAAAAGCTAACTAAAAAAATCTATTGTCAAATGATGACTAAGTCCTATTGAATTTGAAAAGTTTCGCTGTGAAGTCCTTTTATTATATTTTCTACGGATTCCAAATGTGAGTATGCTTCATTTATATATTATTGTCTTGTTAAACTTTTGTCAAATATGTCATTCTTGAAATATGACAATGTAACATCATTTTAATGTATGTATTACTATCTTGTTAAACTTTTGTCAAATGTGTCATGCTTTTAAAACAATATGACATTTATACTTTTGTCAAATGTATCATTATTAAAATATGACAATATGATTTCATTCCAATGTAAGCATTATTGTCTTATTAAACTTTTGCCAAATGTGATATTCTTTTTAAAATGTGACAATGGGACATTTGTGTGTCAAATGTGTAATTCTTAAATTGTGACAATATTATTGTCTTATTATGAATCTAAATGTAAGTATACTTCATTTGGAATATTTTTAATATGAGATAAGACTTATGAATTCATAAGAATATTTTTAGGACTTATTCTATAAATGATTCATAAATCATAGATATAGAATTTATTTGTAAATATCCCGTAATTTAATGAAGTATTAAAAAATTAAACATGTTGAATGATTTTTTAGACGCAGATAAATCACCCTAAGGTCTCAAATTCATATTATTTTAGCTCATAAGAAAGCCATATGGTCCATAACTAGCATTTTGTCTTTTAAAGCCTCAGTTAATAGCCCATCAATTACATAGCTGACAAAGCCCATTAACTGGCTTCTTAAAAACCAAAGGTCGAAATGGTCCAGAAATATGCCGTTTAAATGGCCCAAGTTCTGGTCTTTGAGAGACAAAAATTAAAAAAAATTTATGCCTTTTAAAATTTTTTTTTTACTTAACCTAAATATCCTTTAAAATAAAATATTTATATATTTTTTAAAAATTCACTAAATATAAAAAAAATTATATATATTTTTGTATTTATTGATTTTTTTTTTTTTTTAGATTTTTCTACAAACATTCTATTTTGTTGAAAACTAAAAGTAAATTCTGTAATTTTGACATAACTATACTAATCTTCTTTTTAATAAGATTAAATGAATTAAAATTAATGCAGATGTTACAGTGAAAAAAAAAAAAAAAACTTAAAGTATACATTTTTTGTGTAAAAAAATGGCAACATTATTTTTTATCTTTATAACTAATAAATTATTAATGAAAGATGACCAAATGTTATAGAAATTAAAATCACAATGAAACTTAATGTAATTATGTCAAAATTATAAGATTTATTACATTTTTTTTTTAATTTCATAGAAAGTTAGTGTAGTTTGCTCTTTTATTTTTAATGTTCATCTAAGTTAAGTGCATATGTCAAATAAAAAATTTAATAAAAATAATAAAAACATGAAAAAAAAAATCAAAAACATAAAAAATGTATTTACAAATTAAAAAAAAAAAAAAAACAGATTGAAATTTGCGTATTGCGAAACTATTTCTCACCTAGACTGAAAAGTAATTTACCATGACATTGTCAAAACAAACTACGAAAATACTAAAAGTTCTAAATATTTTAATAAAATTTTTACTAAATACTTACCTGGCTCTGCCGTAGCATTACTCAATAACTTGACAATCCAAAGGACGAGTACGAGCAAGACGTACGGGAAGATTTTTGTTTGTTCAACTACTATATGACTAAAAGCCCAAACACCAAAGCCAAATCTCAGTTCTTCAAGATGGACTTGGATTTCCTCCGGTTCAAGGTTGTTGTTCGGGTTCAAGGATTTATCGTGAGCTTTGTTTCAATAATTTGAATGGTTTATTTTGTTTTTTATTTTTTATTTTTTTAGATGGGAAATACAGATAGAAACCAGAAAACAAGAAACACTCAAAAAGAAACACAAATTAAAGCAGTCCAGGAGAGTGCACAGGGCACTTCAGCAGCCACCAAAGAGATGAGGCACGATGGAACCTGCTCCATCCAAACTCTAGAATCATTGGCCACCCCAGCACAGGCCATACGAGCTAACCGATGAGCAACTTCAGTACCATGACGCAGCATATGTAGTGGCAGAGTCAAAATTTTAGCTCAGGGCGAGTACCATTGAGTTGAAATATTAACAAGAATCACAATTAAACTGAATCTAATTTTTATTTTATGGTAGGAATAAAAAAGCATTATCATGCAAATGTTATATTTAAATATAAGCTCGAACTAACCAATTTTAATCATTTTTTGTTTTTAATTTGATTTTATATATGATGATCACATGGTTTGAAAAATAATTACATACCTTATAAAATATGAAAATGAAATTATGTTAACTTGCACGCACAAAACAGATGTAGA
Organism: Camellia granthamiana; assembly: GCA_036172215.1. Taxonomy (NCBI): domain Eukaryota; kingdom Viridiplantae; phylum Streptophyta; class Magnoliopsida; order Ericales; family Theaceae; genus Camellia; species Camellia granthamiana. Next base: position 16,457,074 of record CM069907.1, read on the forward strand.
TAGGAATAATAATAATATAAAAAAAAATGAAATGAGAGAGAAGGCACATAAATAATACAAAAACACTGCTATATATCACTTTTTCTTTTCTTTTTTTAAATTTTTTTTATTACAGTTTTGAATCATTGAATTCCATAATAATATATTATTACTTGTTAATTGTGTAATAAGTATTTCTAAACAATGAAATTAATTATGAGTATTTATATAATAGGTGATATAACAAAAAAAATTCAATGACATATAATATTTCTCTAATATAAAAAATTGATGACACGTAATAATATATTAAACAAGTTTTTTTTGAAGAGAAAATGTAAAGAAAATAGTGATTTAAAATTTTAATATTATATTTTAAATGGATTAAATTGAAACTTTTTTCTTTTTTAAAAATTTTATACTAACGATAAAAGTGTAATTTTTCAAAAGTTGAGGGGGCATTACCCCCCTCGTCCTTAATTTCCTCCGCCCCTGCACGTGAGACACACAGCAAGACCGAAACCGTTGCATTCCTCTGCCACACCATGAAAACAAGGCCAAAAGACAATAAGTTTGCCGTCTTGCTTTGGAGAGCCGTCACAACAGTCATCGAATCCCCTTCAAAATGCACATCAAGAAGACCCAACTTATGGGCAAAAGCAACAGCTCGGGCTGCCGCAAAAGCCTTAGCACAGTCTGCATTCACCCAAAACGGTCTCTTTTCCAATGAAGTTGCAATAACCTCCCCCTGATAGTCACGTACCACCACACCCATCCCCAATCCCACGATGTTGATCAAACACGACGCCATCAAAGTTCAATTTGAAGATTCCATTAGTCGAAGGAATCCAAACTAAGTCTCTACTTCGACAAACCAGCCTCTAGAAACACTCTCACGAGCATGAGCAAAATCACAAATCAAGTCACAAACCAAGTTAACAACTTCCTTCGCTAGAGTAGACCCATTTTTGAAATAACAATTTATTCCTAGTTAGCGAAATCCCCCAACAAATAGAGAAGAAAACACCCATCCCCTCTTCATCAGAACCGCTAGCCACTAGGGGTGGTAATTCTGGCCCGACCCAGCCCATCCAGGCTCGGGTTGGGCTCGACCCATGTCGGGTTTTGTGAGCTCACCGCCAAAAATCGGGGCGAGGCGGGGCCGGACCGGCCCAAGGGCCAAAAAACTAGGCCCAGGCCCAAGCCCAAATTCTGGGCTTCGGGTGGGCCAGCAGACTAGGCCTTGGGCCAGACCGTTAGGTCTAGGCTCGGGCTTTGAGCTAGCCTAAACAGTTATTATTATTTTTTTATTATTTTTTTTTTCCACCAAATTTTTATTATTTTTTATTAAAATAATACTGGGTCTTGGACGGGGCCGGGCTTTTGAGTAGGCCGATGGGTTGGGGCCACGAGCCGAGTCGAGCTGAGCTTAAAAATGATGACCCAGGCCCAAGGCCTCGGGCTAGACTTGGGCCCAAGCCTAAACGGTTCTAAAACGGGCTAGGCCCACCTCGGGCCACGGGCGGGTTTCAAGCCGCCCATGGGCCACAGGCCATTACCGTTATAGCCACCTCTTCCACCTAAGACTCAAAATCCAAAGTAGGTTGCCCATGAAATAAAGAAAAAATAGGGCTCTCTGCCCCACGACCCGTTTAGCCACCTGACAGTCTCGCCAAGAAATGGCTCAGAGTCTTAACATTACACACCACATTGCCCTCGAACCATCATCCAGAATAATTCGACGTCTCTAGTTCAACCTTGAAAAAAAATTTAAAACTAATTTACTTATTAAGATATAAAAAAAATTATGAACAAAATATACAAAAATACTTATATTAATAATAAATTTACACAAATACTAAATATAACTAAAAAATCAAATAAATTATAAAAAAAATAAATATTTATTTATTTTTACGTAATGAATCTCATCGAACTCAATTTAAGACTAATTAAACTTAGCTCAATTAATAAACAAGCGTAAAAATCAAATTCAAGCAATTTTAACCAGCTAAGCGCAAACGGTGAATGAACAATCGATTCATTTGCAGTAGTCTTTCATAATTCCCCCCCCCCCTCCCCCCTCTTTCACTATCTCAACTCTCTCTCTCTGTATCTATATCTGTACATCTTCCCAATATGTTATCAATATATACACATTTCTGCCTATGAATCTTTAATATTTTTTAATTCAAACCATTATTTTATTTCAAATTATTTGCCCGGAAATTAGTTGTAATTTGTAAAAAAAAAAAATTCGTTTGATTTTAGCTTGCTTTCGTATATACTATACATGAAGCATTTTTTTTGTTCTGATTCGGAAGTTTGTTCGAGGGTTTTGGGGGTTTTCCAAATTCGGATATTGTTTTGCTGTTTGTAGTTGATGGACACACCTGTGAGTTGTGATTTGTTGCTATTTGTGATTTTGTAGTGTTCTTATCTGCATTTAAAGGCACCAATTTGAGGTTATGATCAGTGTTAGTCAGAGTTTGGAGAATCAGAAGCTTTTTATTTCTGTATTCTCTTCTTTTTGGCGGTGGTGCTGGCGGTGGTGGTTCTGGAGATGAGTAATGATGGCCAGAAACCTGATGGAGACACCTGTGAGTTGTGATTTGTTGCCATTTGTGACATTGTAGTGTTCTTATCTACATTTAAAGGCACTAATTTGAGGTTATGATCAGTGTTAGTTAGAGTTTGGGGAATCAGAAGCTTTTTATTTCTGTATTCTCTTCTTTTGGCGGTGGTGCTGCTGCTGGTGGTTCTGGAGATGAGTAATGATGGCCGGAAACGTGATGGAGTTGTGCCAGGTCTGGGCCGGGCCAATGGGTTGATTCCGGCTTCATTTCGTTCGCTCTCGAGGATGGCCTCGTACGGTGCTTTGACTGTTGCTTCGACGGTTCGGTCAGCAGTGTTGGGTGAGTCGGCAATTGTAGAGAGGGATAGTGATGCCAGCCACTATCAGGTGCTTCTTGAACATATTGGTAGCTTATTTTAGGAGAAAGTTGAAAATTATGCCTAATTGTTATATTTATATCTTTAATTATATGTTTGTTTGGAAATAAAGGTGTTACTATAATTTCTGATTAGGCAAACTATTAAAATGATGGTAAGATGGACTGAGAATATTCTAGGTCAGAAATCCAGATTATGAGGATATAAACAATGACGGATCCAAGATTCCAAATTTGGAGGCCAAATACACATGTAATATAACTTCTCATTTTTTGCAATTATCTTACTATTACTAGTATAATATACATAGTTTTTATAATTTTTAGGGGTGTGACCGCACACCCCCCCTCCTAGATCCATCCCTAGATACAAACCTGGGTTTTTGCATGGAATGTCTGTAATGAATCACTCGAAAGTTCTCAAGCATGATACTGTATTTTTTTTTTTTATTTGAGCAACAACAAAATTTTATTAAAAATGAGAAAGAGGACAAGGAGTCCTCATACAAAGAGAGAGAGAAAAAGAACGAAACAAAAACATAAAATTCATAGCCCTAGGGAAGGCAAATAGCGGCCCAATCCCTAGAGATCAAGAACAAGGGAACTCCTTTAAAAGGAGGGGATACAAATGCCCAAAAAGACGCCAAATAATTCACCCTATCCCACAAAACCTCTACACTTGCTTCCTTACCATCAAAGATTCTAGCATTTCTCTCCAACTATATGGCCCAAAAAATAGCAAAAACAATGCATGTTCACATTGTTTTGGCTCTCTTGGTTCTCCCAAACCCTATAAACCGAATAAGAAGCATTTGAATACAATCCGGTGGAGCAACCCACTGCTCATCACATAAGCCGAATAGCCGTTGCCATAATACACGAGCCACCGGGTAATGAAGAAATAGATGATCTGCTTCCTCCAAATTCCTCTTGCACATCACACACCAGTGGGGACAAAGAGAGTGATTAGGCCTTCTCCTTTGGAAAACATCATTAGTTGTTACATCCTTTTGAGCCAAAGACCACATGAAAAACTTCACTTTATGAGAGACATCCACTTTTCAAATTTTCTTATGAGAAGGAAACAAGAGAATAAAGGGATTATCAATGAGCTTATCAAAAAGGGATTTACATGAAAAGACACCTGAAGAGCCCAGATTCCACACCCTAATATCACAAGATGAAGAAAGAGAGACCCCCTCAAGCACTATCAACAAAGATGCCAGCTCCCCCGCCTCCCTATCATTCAAGTTTCCAATGAAATCAAAATTTCAAGAGATGGATGCCATAGAAGAGCAAGCCACCGACGCTATCGAAACATTTGAAGAACGAACCAACCGGTAAAGAAGGGGAAAAGATCTATCAAATGAGATATCCCCTAACCAAACATCCTCCCAAAAGCGAATGTTCACCCCATTCCCCACTCTCAACGAAAAGTAGTTAGACACAAGGGGATACAAACGAGAAATGGATTGCCACGGTGAACAACAATTGCCTCTATTAACCACATTAGAATCTCTACCATTGGATTGAACTCCATACTTGCTTTTAATAACTGAACACCATAGCAAATCACTTTCAATCGAAAATCTCCACAAACACTTGCCCAAAAGAGCAATATTCCTAGCAACGATGTTTCCAATAGCTAATCCACCCTTTTCCTTAGGAAGAGAAACTGTATCCCACCTAACCAAATGAACCCCTTTGCCCTCTTCACACCCTTCCCAAAGAAAGTCTCTCATCAATTTCTCAATTTTCCTCGCAATGCTAATCGGGATTTTGAAAATGGATAGGAAATAGATAGGAACAGATCCTAATACAGATTGTACCAAAATATATCTCTCCCCCCCCCCTCCCCTTAGACAACAAAGCTCGCTTTCAACCCTCCAATCTTTTCCCAATTTTGACAAGAATAGGTTCCCAAAAGGATGCCAATCTAGGATCTCCTCCTAATGGAAGCCCTAAGTATTTGATAGGAAAGGAATCAATAGAATATCCCAACATATCCACTACCCTATGCACATAACTATCATCCAAATTACTACCCGCAACACTGCTCTTGTTAAGATTGACCTTAAGGCCCGACACAATTTAAAAAATTCTCAAAATCTGTAGTAAACTCCCCACTTTATTTTCCTCCTTTAATGAGAAGAATATAGTATCATCCACAAATTGTAAATAAGTAACTCCAATCCTATCCCTTCCCACCACAAACCCCTCAATGAGACCCTTATCCTTAGCTAAATCAATAATCCTACCCAACACATCAGCAACTAAAATAAACAAAAATGGTGATAAAGGATCACCCTGTCTCAGACCCCCAGATGCCAGAAAAGAATCCCCAGCTTTACCGTTCACAATGACCCACATATTACATGACGACAAGCACTCCCAAATCCACATTCTCCACCTTAGGGTTGGGCATAAGGTCATCTGACCCGCCCAAACCGCCCTACCCGATCCGAACAGCGCATGTATGGGCGGTTTCGCAAACACATTAGGGTAGGGTGCGGTTTGGATTTTATCTAATTTTCGGGTTACGGGCAGGTTGCGGGTTTGACCCGCACCCACCCAACCCGCCCGCATAAAACTTTATTTTTTTTATTTTTTATTTTTAATTTGACCGTTCAAAAAAACCCCTTTTATTTTTATTTATTTTTTTGTATTTTGGATGAATGTAAGTTAATAAAGAATTATCTTCTCTCTTTTTTTTGTATTTGGATTAGGAATGATGAATGTATGATTTTTTAATTTGGATTAGGAATGATGAATGTAGGATGAATGCAAGTTAATGATGAATGTAGATTTTGAATGATTTGTTTAGGTTACGAATTGAGATGAATGCAAGTTAATGATGAAGGTAAATTTTGAATGATTTGTTTAGGTTACGAATTGATTTTGTTGTGTTTTTTATTTTATAAGTTTTAATTCATTAATTATTAATGTTAATATTTTAGAAAATTGGAGGAAAAATGTCTAAAAGAAATATTGATAAAAAATGGGGAAAAAAAAAGGGTTTAACAAAAAAATTTTGAAAAAAAGTTCAATCCACAAATCGCCCACAACTGCCCGCGCAACCGCGAACCCTATCCGCACAAACCGCAAACCGCATTGCGGGCGGTTGCGGGTTGACTTTTTCTCAAACCGCATACATGGGGGCGGGTCCAAACCGAACCGCAAACCGTCCTAAACCGAACCGCAGACACCCCTACTCCACCTAACTCCAAACCCCTTCCTTTCCAAAACAAAATCCACAAAGTCCCAATCAACATGGTCATATGCCTTCTCGAAGTCTACCTTGAATACAACACCTTCCTTACGTAGCCCCCTATACTCCTCCACAACCTCATTAGCCACTAAGACTACATCCAATATCTGCCGACCCTGCACGAACGCACCTTGTGCCAAGGAAATAGTTTCCCCAAGGACAACTCTAAGTCTCCTATAAAGCACCTTTGCTAAAATCTTATAGAGAGAAGTAACCAAGCTAATGGGTCTAAAATCCCCAATCTTGACCGACCCCTCTTTCTTGGGAATTAGACAGATAAAGGATGCGTTGGTACACAAATTAACCTTCACACTCTCAAAGAACTCACCAAACACTCTCAAGAGATCACTTTTTTGCAATATCCCAACAATCTTGAAATACGGCCATTGAAAAACCATCCAGACCTAGAGCCTTATCTCTCTCACACTCAAATACAGCCTGTCTTATCTCATCCTCCTCAAAAGGCCTTTCAAGCCAATTAGCTGTCACTAACTCCACTGGAGCCAAATTAATGCCAACAATCCCTGGACGATCCACACCCTGTCAGAATATAAATTTGAATAAAAATTAAAAATCTCCTTAACAATAAGCTCCTCCTTACACAACCTCATTCTGAGCCACTACCAAGTTTTTTATAAAACTCTTCTTTCTCTTTCCCGACGCAACTCTATGATAAAATCTAGAATTGGTATCACCCTCTCTAGCCCATTTCAACTTAGCTCTTTGACCCCAAAAAATCTGCTCCCTAAAAACAATCTCTTCCAGCTTCACTCTGAGCATTGACCGCCTATCCCTTAACGCTCCAAATAAACCCTCCCCGGCTTCCTTCACATTTAATTCCTCAATATCCCAAATTAAACCCGCTTTCACCGCACCTATATCCCCAAAAACTTCTCGTTTCCAAACTTTTAAATTATCCTTGACTCCTCTCAACTTTCGCATAAACTTAAAGCCCTCCCACCCATGGACTCTACCATTTTCCCACCAATCCTTAAAGAAATCCTTAAAAGATCGATTTTCCAACCACATATTCTCGAACCTGAATGGGGTGGGACCCCATTTAAAAGGACAACTCTCAAGAATCACAGGACAATGATCTGACACAACTCTTGGCCCAACCTCTTGCCTTATGTCCGGAAATAACTCCTCCCATCCTAAAGTATGAAGAAACCTGTCCAACTTGCAGCACACCCGATTTTCCTAAAGGTTAGACCAGGTGAACTGTGCATTACTCAAGGGAAGATCAATCAACTCACAATCCCTTATAAAAGAATCGAAATCCCTCATACTCCTACTGGTGGAAACCCCATTGAGTTTTTCCGAAGCGAGCCTAACCACATTGAAATCCCCACCCACACACCAATTAGGGGAACAAAGCCCAAATAATCCTGCTAACTCATCCCACCATTCTTGCCGATTCCCTGGTTTATTAGGACCATAAACCCCTGTTAGCCACCATACCTTATTATCCCTATTCCTAAATTTAATAGACAATGAAAATACCCTAGCAACTACCTCACACTCCGATACGACTCTATCATCCCACATAATCAGAATTCCCCTGAATCTCCCTGTAGAAGGCAAGACAGCCCATCTCCTAAATCGAGTCCCCCAAACACTCCTAATAAAAACCCTATCACACTCCTCACACTTTGTCTGTTGAAACATCACTATGTCTGGTTGTTGCATTTTCAGAACCTCTTTAACTACGTCTCTTTTCCTACGAGACCGTAGTCCTCTAACATTCCAACTGAAGATCTTCATCGAGAACCATCATCACCCCTTGTCTCATTCCCCCGACCCTCATAATTGATGCTACTTTCAAGATTTCTTAATTCCCTCAACCCTTTCATTCACCCCGAACCTCTATGACTGCCACTCCCCTTAAATGTAAACCCCTCCCTCCTAGATCGAACCTTCTTCCCACCTCTACTTACTAATGCCAGCCCAAGAGTGTCAAGTAATTGTGCAAAGGGAGGCACATCATCCTCCTCCAAAGGGAAGGACACATACTTACTCATTTTCCTTAACCACTTTGCAGACTCATCACCATCGTGACCACAAACATTGTTCCTCTGAAGCCTATGATTAGGAGACTCCTCCATTAAAAGATCATTTCTATGAGTGTCCATGTTACTCGCCTGTGGGTTCAAACTGCCACTGGTAGAGTTCCTATTTGTATTTAACAGAGGCCAATTATCATTCTTGTTAGAAACCATTATACCCACAGATGACTCCCCCACCACCCCTCCCCTAACAGACATAGAATGAATACCCTGAATATGAGAAGGAGGTGAAGAATTCATGTCGTTCCTGTCAAAAGAATCACAAACCTTTCAAAAACTGCCTCACCCTCAGTCCCCACAGTGTGCTGATTACAAGAGGAAAATGGAACCTCCTCTTCATGGAAAAGCCGATTGAGATTCAGATCAAAATCATCAACCCTCTCCTCCTCGGTACAGGCAGCGACTTCCTCGTTGGGGCCCAGAGATTCATTAGAGCTTTCATGAGAACCATAACCTTCCAATACTTGGAGCACCCCTTGTGGATCGCAAATACCCACATCCACTTCGTTAATCATTCGATCAACACCAGGAAAAACTTCAAGTGCATCACTATCAGCTTCATCCACACTATCAACTCCAATGGGCCGCCCAATCTGGAGGAATTGCCTTGTCGATCGATCAACCACATCTGCCAAGCCCAAATGAATTTCATTTGGGTTTAACCCATCTTGTTGATTCAGAACTCGTTGATCAATCCCATGCTCCATACTGATGTTACGAGTCGCAAACTCCACACCCTGCAGTTTCCGACTGTCGCTACCATAAGACCCATCTCCTCTCTGATTCGTTGTCTAGGTCCTGTTGTCCTCACCATCGGAGATACCCGTCGTCTGCCTAACCCGACAAAGCCCTTGCTTCGAACCTAGGACAAAAATACCCGAGTGATCTGGGTTAAGCCCATCACACCTTAGATTATGAGCACGACTTTTATGACCCAATGTACCATCTCCCACATGGTTAAAATCTTGGCCCAAATTATGGTTGCAATTTGAGCCCAAGTTAATACCCTCATCACCACCAATCTGTTTTTTATTTGATTCATGAGAGCGGCCCAAAACTGGCCTAGGCCCAATGTCACCCATCAGCTCATCTCCTTCTAAAAAATCGTCTTCTGATCTGTATCGTCCATGTTCGATACAAACTATATTGCCCCTTGACCTTCCCTCTTCGTTAACATTCCTTGATTCGAAAATATGATCCTCTTCGTGAACCCCAACTTCCTTGGGAGCCAGGCAGCCACGTGTCCCGGCTGTCCCCTCAACCTTATCATCTTTCCTATCTCCGGCCCTAAGCTCCGATGAAAGCCCATGCCGGAAACTCCATTGCCGATGGCCCTCTCTACGTTTAACAGCTTTTGAAAGCGACTTCACACACACTGCGATTGCTCCTTCATCCGTTGAAATCTCCACAGTTGATGGTAAAAACCCAAAAGTCGATCCTTTCACCTTCAATCTTGCCTCAAAAAGATTTTCAAAAGTCTTGGTTCTTTTGTCCACTGCTAATAGCCCTCCACATTTCGCACCAATTTGTTCAAAAATCCTTATATTCCATAATTCAAACGGCAAGTCACAAATTGCAACCTCCACCTCTAGCAATTACCTCTCATTCTCTCTCCAAAATTTCTCTTTCTAAAACCTCCACCTCGGGGCCTCACCGCTGGCCAGCCGGCCGCCGCCTTTGGCCATGGCCATTGGCTGGCTATGAAGCACCGACACGTTCCCAAGCCTGGCGTACGAGTGTCGGACACGTGTCGGACACCGACACGCGTCAGACACGCTGTGGACACATGTCCGACACTCTGTCTAACGTGTCCTCTTTTTTTTTTTGAATTTTTTCAGTTGGACACGAGATGGACACGCGAGGACGATTTCTGGACACGGATCGAAGAACCCTAAGCTGTTGGAGAGAAAGAGGGAAACAGATCGAGGGAGAGATTGATTGAACGAAAAAGCCCTAATCGGTTCAAAAGAGATGAATCAAAGAAGCATCGGTTCAAAAGAGATGAATCAAAGAAGCCCTAACCTGAATCTTCTTCGTCTTATCTGCTCTGGTTCATCTTCTCTGCTCATCTTCTTTTCTGGTTCATCTTCTCTGCTCGTCTTCGTCTCTGATTCATCTTCTCTGGTTCGTCTCTCTTTTCTTCTTCTATTCTCTTCTCTGTTTCTGATTTCAGTCCCTTCTTTTCACTTCTTTCTTTTTCTCCTCCCGTCTCTTTTCCCTTCCTTTTTATTTCCTGGTTACATCTCTCTCTCTCCCCTTCCTTTTTTTTCTTTTTTTCTTTTTTTCTTTTTTTCTTTTATCTTTATTTTTATTAAACCTAAACTTTATAGAATAAATTATTTTTATTTAAAAAAAATCATTTTTATTAAAAACAATTTAAGACATATGTTTATTAATTTTATTATTATTATAATTGTATAGGAACTAATAATTTTTTTTTTAATTTTAGACATATAATAAATAAATAAAATTATATATATTAAACGTGTCCCCAGCGTATCGTGTCCCTTGTTTTTTGAAAATTTACGTTTTTGCGTGTCCGTGTCGTGTCCCGTGTCCGTGTCCGTGCAACATAGTTGGCTGGCCTATCTTTTCTTCTTGTGTTCTTGGGTTTTCTCCTTTTAAACTTGAGCCCCATTAGTTTTCCTCTTTCTCCTTTTCAGATCTAATCTCTTCTTTCGTTTTTGTGTATCTGTCTCGGTCGGTAAGGTTCGGTGGAAGTGGTGCTTCAGCCATGGTGTTCAGCTCCAGCAGTGGGTCTTGGTTTAGGTTGGGTGCATTGAAATTGGGTGGGTTGGTTCAGGAACTTCATTCGGGCACTTCATTCGAGCGGGAGTTTGAGGGGTGGAGGATTCAGAGTTGTTTTGGATCTCTATTCGGGCGCTCCTGTGCGAGTGGGAGTTTGAGGGGTGTTTTCCGTTCACTTCGTTGGTGGTTGGTGTTTGTGTTCGGCTATGAGGAGTTTGGCACCGGATGAACAAAGAGGGGACTGCTCAGATGTAGCAGAGGAGAGTGTAGCAGTTGTAGAACCAAAGGGAGTTGGTCGGGTATCGGTGAAGAACCAAAGGAGGAGGCTGCAGCAGATGTAGAAGATGAGAGTGAAGCAAGTAGAGGCTGTCGATGTTCAGAGGTGAAGCTAGTGGTTTCGGGCATGGGTGGTTCTCGATGGTGTAGCAAGAAGTGGCTGTCGATGGTGCTCGACGGCAATGGAGCCTGAGGGTCCGGCAATTTGGAGGTTGAGTGTCCGGAAATGGTGCAGGGTTTCGGGTCAGGCGTGGGGCTCTAGAGTGTGTAGTTGTTGCAGTGTGTAGCTGCTGTAGTCAGATGGTTGGGGTGTGTAGCTGTGTTTTAGGTGGGGGCTCAAGAGTTTGGATTATTTTATTTTAGTTTTCTGTTGTTGTTGTTTAAATTTTAAAATCGTAAGGCTAAGAGGTTGGTTGTAAGAACACGAGTAGCAGTAGTAGGAGAGTAAGTTTTTAGTCTTCGAATCTCTCTCATTGTGTTTTTCTTTCCTTGTACCTGTAAATTTCATGTTTTTAATGGAATTTTTCTTTGCCAATCAAAAAAAAAAAAAAAAGTCACAAATTGCAACCCATCCTCCATATGAGGCAATAACATTAGATTTTCTATGCTTCTCATCAGACCACCTCTCCAATATTACTGCAATACCTTTATCAAAAAATTGCAAACCTTTATCCCCGTAGAACATAGCCATCTCCTTGGTTTTGGTGAAGAACAAAGCTTGATTCAACTGAAAGGGACGAAGCTTGATAGATAACTTGAAAGACTTACATAATACCTTCTCTATTTGCTCCCAAGATATGAAAAAATCTGTTCTCTCACACACCACCGCATGATGGAGAACTAATGAAGAATCATTTGATACTGAAAATGGTGATTGATGCTTAAGAATCTCCGCATACGACCTACCTCTGTTCACCCCTGTTTTCTCTTGATGACTCAAGTCCTCTGTATGTACCTCCTTATTTACCCCATTCTGCTGAACATCATCGTTAAGATCATTTGCCATGGTCATATGTCTTATCTGTTTTCCTGCATCCTTTCCTTCAGTACCTCTCACGTGGTTCTTCTGCCTTGTTCCAAATAGGTTGTATCAAATAACCCAGCCACATCTTTCCACCCTTGTCGATTGACCCCTGCTGGAATGGTAATGCTTGATCTTCTTATCCCAGCAACCCACTTGGATAACTCCACAAATTCACCTCTCCTATTAGAATAACTCTGAAGACAGAAGACAGCAGAACTGTTCGTATACTTCCTGAAGAACTTCCCCACCGCACTCGTAGTTCCAACATCTTGAAGGACCTGCGATGCCCAAAAAACCCCTCCCAGATCAATCTTCAGTGTGAAACTTCTATGCCTATTCCTTTCAATGATTTCCACAACCTCCCCGTGAGATCTCTCATCGACCTGAACAATGATTATCTTTTGCTCAATCTTCAGATCCAGTGCATGATCTTTGTATCTTTGTACCTCTTCATGATTATCGCATACCCAATCTTATCCTAAACTACACAAATTTCCTTTTAATAGTTGGTACATACTCGTGTAAAACCAACTGATGGATTGTTTCAGTTACCACATCAACTACACACACCATTTGAACAGTAGAACGTGAAGAGAAATTAATGCACAACTTGTTCAGTATTCAATGTCAATGTCAGTATCTCCTTATTTTGGGACCTCAAAATAACTCTGACTACCTATATTTCACTCCATTAATAACACTTCAATGTTAGTTTCGAAACTGAAAGCTAGGGCTTACAGTAGTAAGAATTAATCAAGAAAAGTGACAATCGAAATGATATGGATGATGTTTTTGGATAAAGTTGTATATGTGAGTTTTGTCTGTTTTTATTCAGCAATCTTCGTTGAGTGCAGTTGTTGTGAAGAACGTTAAGCCTTTCTATTTTAGGGTTTTAGCAGGATGACGGAGTAATTGATGATTTTCTTGGTACATTTGTGAGAATACTTCCACGTGCTTTGTTAATTATTGGTCAATTTTGGGCTTTTATTCTTCAAGTTGTTGAGGATCTACTTTATTGTTGCCACGTGTTTATACTAAAAGTTGGAGTGATTTCAAGGTACATGCTTTTCAGTTGGCTTGTCTGAGGTTTAATTTATTAGATCTATTGTTTGTGATACTCGGGCAAAAATGAAGATACACGTGGTTTGGTTGGATTGTGGAGATTGATTTATTCAGGTGGCAAGTGTTTTACCCCGTGTTTATTGTAATATGCAGACAAAATTTCAATATACTATTGTTCAATTGCACGGTTGAGATTAATTCATTAGACATGCATGTGGCTTGGATATACATGGCATTTGTTATGATAATCTGACAAGTTTGGGTCATCTACTGTTGGCTGAGTTATTGAAGTCCCACCTTATTAAATTGGTTATACAATTTGTCATGTATTCGTTTCAACGTAATCAGACAATTTTTGAGTTGTAGGTTGTTTGTTGATGAATTATGAGGATCTCCATCAAATTTAAAGTGGGCGTACCATGTTTTCTTTCACTAATCGGGCAACTTTGAGTTCTGAAATGTAGTTTTTTTATTTATTAACTAATAACTAACACAACAACAATAGGAAAGTTTTACTCTGTGTTACATAGACTCTTCTATTTCTCCCAAAGTACTCATGTTCAAAGAATATGACGAGTGTAGGGATGTGGAATATGTCCAACACAAATACTCAATTTAAAGAATTCAGGGTATAAGAGCAAAAAAAAATAGTAAGACAATGGGGGGTGCAACTCAAAAGCTGTGGGAGTGCAACTCTAAGTTGCGCCCCTCTACGTTTGTATAATTCAATTTTATTTGTTTCACTGAGATGTAATTCCCCCCTTAATTTTTTTAGGATAAATTACAAATATACCCCTTATGGTTTGCTTAAAATACAGATTGGCTCCTATGGTTTGAAAAATTACAAATACCCCTTTATTAGAATTTTTTATTTAACAAAATTAACAACAAAAATAAAATTCATAATTGCTATCCTATACAATAATAAAATTACCTAAATTATTAATTGAAACATATTTTTAATATCATTAAAAACTGTTAATTGACTTGATGATTAATTAATAAAATAGGCTATTTGTTATGAAATCAAAAATCTTAGAGGCTGGAATGTAATTTTCAAAATCACAAGGGGCGATTCATATTTTAATCAAATCTCAGGGGTTGTACTTGTAATTTATCCATTTTTTTTATGTTGTTTGATGAGGAAAGTAATTTTTTTTGTAAAGAAACATTTTTAACCTCTCAAATGTGAGAAATTAAAATTTCAAATTTTTTCTAAATCTTATTTTATTTTAAGTACATTTCTGCATAACTTACAATATCTTATCCAAGGAAAATGCATAACATGAGGTGTTTTACTCCCTTGTTAAGCAAGGTGTAAACCTTAAGGTATCAAGGCATAAGGCTTTCAAATTTCAAATTTTTATATGTAGTAAATAAATAAGATTTTTTAATATAGGAAAAATATTTAAAATAAAATATGAAAGTGTAAATACTTTTCTCTACAAGGCATCGAACATTTCATTGTAGAGAAGGAAGCTTGCCGTTATCGAAAGTGAAATCATTCCTTCTTTGAATGAAATCAACATTCTTAGGTTCAGTTCTTGAGTTTCTCACTTAAATGTTAACTTCATGTTTCCTTGATTGGTTATTTACGTTGTGTTTGGTTGAAAGATTTGGGAAGGAATTTGGAAAGGGGAAAAAAAGATAAGTAAAATATGAATAAAATATACCTACATTTTACCTAGTTTCACACACCTTTTCCCTTTCTCTTTCTAAATCCCTTCCCAAATCCCCTAACCAAATATTGCGTTATTCTTGTTCGAGTCTCAAAATTCTTTATTCAAATATATTCTTACTTATTAGCAAATGGCTTTGACGTTTGTCCTCTAGGGGCACCCCAATGGCTTAAGCTGCATTTTCATTAAAGAGATTCTAGTTCGAGTCTCCTCCTATCACAAACAAGTGGTTACAAATTCAAAAGGTGGGCATTTTGCACATATATCTTATACTCATAACTGTATGGTGCCATTTTTGACATACATTCTTCTCTTATGTAAGTTTCCATAAAGCATAGGTTGCATAAATGATGGATTGAGGATCGATAGTGTAAAATATATTGAGAGAGTTGTAAAATATATTGAGAGAGTGATATTGAAAGAGTAAATAAGCTCTGTGATTCAATATATTGAAACTGTAAGAAGAGGCTCCATTATATAGGAGCTGCTATACAACATCATCATGAGAGTAAAACATATAAAAGAGAAAGGGGCCGAAAGCAACCGAAAGAAGAATCCTATGCTCTGTCCTATAGCTAGCTGTATGGCTGTAGTGATTGCATTAATATATTATACATTAATATATACATTATACATTAACAGATAGAGAGATAATGTATTGTTATAACTTATATATGTCTAGAACTAGAAGCTAATGGATACAGTGGTAACACTATTTTTTGCCCTTCTAGCTAGTCGAGCTCTTTTATTTTTTATTTTTTAGTTTATAGTATTTTCAACTGTCCTTTTATACCCTTTTTTGTGTGTTCTTTTTCTCATTGAGAATTAATCCTTTCTAGATTCTTTTTCATTAGAAATTCATGTATTTTAAATCCTGGAGTGGACACGACTCATTTCATTTTTCACTTTTACAAAATAAAGGTGCTCTGGGCTGGGTTTGACAAGTTCTCTTGCTGGGGTATTGGTCTGGTTTCCAGGTTTGGGATGTTGAAGAAGAAGATAACATCCGTGACCTAGTTTCCAGGCATGATGGCCCTGTATCATTTATGCAAGTGTTACCAAAACCAATAGCATCAAACAGATATGGGGATAAATTTGGAGACAGTCGTCTGTTGCTTGCAATTTGTGCAGATGAATCCCTTTCTGGAGATGGTAATGGGAACAACCCAAATTGCCATTATCCAGTACATGGTGGTTTTATGGCAACTGTTGTTTGGTTTTATTCCTTGATACCTCAATCTTATGTAAATGTACTGAAGTTCAGATCAGCCATTTATTTGGTTAGGTGCAGCACTCGAGTTGTTGTGATTTCACAAGCAGCTCAGGTAATGCTTGCTCATGTCACATGCTTCTTAACCATTTCTTTTTGCACATCAGATCAGAGCATGAGAGAGTGGTGTTTGTGTTACAGATACACTGTTTGGATGCTGCAACATTAGAAAGGGAGTATACTATTCTTACCAACCCTATTGTTGCTGGGTATTCTGGATTTGGAGGGATAGGATGTGGACCTCTCGCTGTGGGTCCCAGGTGGCTAGCTTACGGTGGAGTTGCAATTTCAAACTCTGGGAGTGTCAGTCCACAACATCTTACCCCTTCTGTGAGTTTTCCTGGTTCTGCATCAAATGGAAGCCTGGTTGCGCACTATGCAAAAGAATCAAGCAAGCAACTTGCTGCAGGAATTGTGACTCTAGGGGACATGGGATATAAGAAGCTTTGTAGGTATTACTCTGAGCTCTTACCCGAGAGCAACAATCCTCCACAATCAGGGAATCCTGGCTGGAAGGTCAATGGAACTGTCAATGGCCAGTTGCCAGATGCAGAGAATGTTGGAATGGTATATATCTTATTCTCATTTTGTTTGTTTGTTTATTTATTTTAATGTTTATGGTTTTACCCATTTTTAGCTTCTAACTCTCTGTCAATTTACACGTATGTGTTCCTTGCCTTGCTTTATTGAACACACAATTCTAAATAATAGAAATTTTGAGCATCTTTTTTTTTGTTTCTTCCCTTTTTTGAATTGAGCTCTTTAAATGAATGTTATTTCCAATTCTTGACCAGCACCGCAAATTGTGCTTTTCTGGATTTCTTTACAAGAAGGAATCTGTGAGGGGAACTGACAGTAGGATGTTCCAATTATATATCACTATTTGTATACATGTGTGTTTATATATTTTCAAATCTTGTTATTCTTACTGTAACCTCTGGTTTGCCTGGTCATTGTCAGAGATATTGTTAGTAAATCTGTCATTGCCCAATTCAGAGCACATAAGAGTCCTATTTCATCAATATGCTTCAATTCTAGTGGGACCCTTTTGGTTACGGCTTCCATTCAGGGTCATAATATAAATGTTTTTCGAATAATGCCGGGATGTGATTCTGGTGCATCTTACGCTCATCTCTATAGGTTGCAACGAGGTTTCACAAATGCAGTAAGGCCTTACATTACTCTCATCTTTCAATTTGAACTTGATATTGCTAGAAATTTGAGCTCTCTTTATATTTATTACTTTTGATAATGTCTTTTCAGGTTATCCAGGACATCAGTTTCAGTGATGACAGTCACTGGATCATGATAAGTTCCTTGAGAAGGACAAGCCATCTGTTTGCTATATCTCCTTCAGGGGGATCTGTTAATTTTCAGTCCCCCGATGCGTTTTGTACTTGTAAAAGTAGTGGATCAGGTGTTATGACCAAGCCGGTGGTTTGTTGGCCACCAAATTCAGGTTCACAGATGCTTAGTCAACAGAGTATTGTGTATCTGGTCCTCCTGTTACCCTTTCTGTTGTCGGCAGAATAAGAAGCGGAAACAGGGGTTGGAGAAGCACTGTAAGTGGTGCTGCAGCGACTGCAACGGACAGGATGAGTTCACTCTCTGGAGCTATTGCTTCAGCTTTCCACAACTGCCAAGGTAAAATAGTGAATCCATTGTGAATCGTAAGATTTATTTTATTTAGCATAATATATAATTATATGTATGTATAAACATATAAAGATTCACATATAGTGTTTAAAAATATATATATATCAATATAAGTAAATTGTATATATGTATACACGCATAACCTAACCTAACCAAACCAAGCCTTAAGTCCCATCAAATGGGGTCGGCTACATGAATCCTCCTTCTCCACGCGGCTCTATCAAAGGCCATTTCATTAGTCAAATTAAGTAGATCCATATTTCTATTTACAACGCTAACCAACGTTAATCTAGGCCTACCCCGTCCCCTAACACTTTTGTCTACCGTCACTGCATCAATTCTCTTTACTACTACCTCTATTAGTCTCCGTTGAATATGACCAAACCATCTCAATCGATTCTCTCTCAACTTATCTTCTATCGGTGCTACTCCTACCCATTCCCGAATAAATTCATTCCTAATTCTTTCTTGTTTAGTTTTGCCACACATCAACCTTAACATTCTCATCTCAGCAACACTCATCTTATCGACATGTTATTTCTTGGTTGCCCAACACTCCGTTCTATACAACGTCGCTGGTCTAATAGCTATTCTATAGAACTTACTTTTTAGTCTAGTGGGTATTCGTTTATCGCACAGTACTCCAGACGCACTTTTCCACTTAAGCCATCATGCCTTAATCCTATGGGCCACATCCGCATCAATCTCCCCCACTGTTGTGATAATCGACTCTAAGTAACGAAAATGTTCACTCTTAGGCAGTTCTTGGTTCTCAATCTTCACTTCTCCTCTGCTTTCATTGTTACTGTTATTAAATTTGCAGTCCATGTACTTTGTCTTAGTTTTGCTTATCTGGAGTTCTTTAGATTCAAGTGCTTTTCTCCAAATCTCCAATTTTGTGTTAACTCTTTCTCTAGTCTTATCCACTAACACAATATCATCTGCAAAAAGCATACATCATGGCATATCATCCTGAATATTTCTCGTCAACTCATTCATAACTAGCGCAAAAATATAAGGACTTAAGGTCGATCATTGGTGTAACCCTACAGTGATAGGAAATTCATTTGTCTTTCCAGCATGCGATCTAATAGTGGTCGCCACCCCTTCATACATGTCCTTAATCACATCAATGTAACATTTCATCACCCCTTTCTTCTCTAACACCCATTATATTATATCCCGAGACACTCTATCATGTGCTTTCTCAAGGTCGATAAACATCATATGAATATCTCTTTTCTTTTCTCTATACTTTTTTATTACTCTCCTCAACAGTTGGATTGCTTTCATTGTTGGCCTACCAGGCATAACTCAAATTGATTCTCTGGCACCTCTATTATATCTCACAATCAGCGTTCCATAACCCTCTCCCACACTGTCATTATATCACACATTAGCTTGATTCCTCTATAGTAGTTGCAATTCTGGACATCTCTTTTATTCTTATAGATTGACACTAAAATACTCTTCCTCCACTCATCTAGCATGTTCTTAGCCAACAAAATTTTGCTAAATAACCTAGTCAACCAAACAATCCCTTGTTTACCCAAACACTTCCATGCTTCAATAGGGATATCATTGGGTCCTAAAGCCTTATTGGATTTCATCTTCTTAAGTGCAATCTCCACTTCAAAGTTCCTAATCCTGCGATAGAACCTATAGTCTTGGTTTATCGTATTACTGGCTATTTCTTCCCTTATTGACGTACCTCCATGTTCCTTATTTAATAGTTTCTCAAAATAGTTCTTACATCCCTCCTTAATCTCTTCATCCTTCACCAATACCTTAGAATCCTCACTCTTAATGCACTTAACTTGATTAAAATATCTTGTTTTCCTTTTCCGTATTGTAGCAAGTTTGTATACCCTCTTCTCTCCCTCTTTACTATCTAGTCTAGTATATAGGTCATCATAAGCTTTCCACTTAGTCTCTTGCACTACTTTCTTGACCTCCTTATTAGCCAATTTATAGTTCTTAAGGTTTTCCTCAGTTTTATTCTTCTGTCACTTTTTAAAGCACTTTTGTTTTGCCTTAACGACCGCTTGAACCTCTTTCCTCTACCACCAAGTTTTCTTAGAGCTGGGTCCCATTCCTTTTAACTCTCCAAACACTTCCCTTGAGATTCTTCTCATACAATTGGCCATCGAGTTCCACATAGTGTTGGCATCATCTTCCAAGTCCTAAGTATCTTCCTTATCCATTCTATTCTTAAATATTTCTAATTTATTCCCTTTTAGGTCCCACCATCTCGTCCTACGACGCCCACCATCCTTCCTAACGTGATATTGCCCTTTAAAATATAAATGTAGTACCAAAATCTTATGTTGAGAGGCCAGGCTCTCTCCTGGAATCACCTTACAATCACTGCATCTTAGGCGGTCAACTTTTCTCACTAAAAATTAATCTATTTGGCTCTTAACTGGCCCACTCTTAAAGGTTATCAAATGCTCCTCCCTCTTCTTATACATAGTATTGGCTACAACTAAGTCAAAAGCCAACGCAAAATCTAAGATACTTTCTCCAGTCTCATTTCTATCACCAAAATCGTATCCACCATGCACCTTTTCGTAGCCTAGTTTATCTATGCCAACATGGCCATTGAAATCTCCACCTATAACTAGGTTCTCTCCTACGAGTATCTCCTGTAGGATCTCATCCATTCGCTCCCAAAAATTCCTCTTAGTCTGATCATCTAATCCTACTCGAGGGGCGTATGTACTAATAACGTTCACTATATTCCCTCTAATAACTAGTTTAACTAACATAATCCTATCCATTTTCCAATGATTGCCACTACATTTTCCACAAGACCTTTGGCAACTATGATTCTTATCCTATTCCTGCGTCTATCCTTACCACTATAATATAGTTTAAAACCGGTATCTTCAATTTCCCTAGCTTTCTCATCTATCCACTTAGTTTCTTGTACGCATGCTATACTGACTCTTTTCCTAATCATAACATTTACCAATTCCATCGTCTTGCCAGTTAAAATTCCTATATTCCAAGTGGCTATCCTAAACCTATAGTCTTGGATTAGCTTCTTTATTTGCCCTCGTCCAGAAAAACACGGGAACCTTTGCCCATTTTTCACCGCACCCAAGCGTTGATGCTATGCCCCTTGCTCACTTTTTGAAACACTTGGAGGCATGCACAACACATTAAACGATCTAACATTTAATCGATTCAAAGTAGGATTCATTTTCATAAGGGATTCAAGCGGCTTTTTTACGTGTTGGCTATCTGCTACCTAACACACAACCCTCCTCCTTTACCCGGACTTGGGACCGGCGGAGTTGTTAACCACCCCGGCAGAGTTATATATGTATATACGCATATACATATAAAACCATATATATCAATATAATTAGTTGATCTCTTTTTCTATTTTGCAAAAACGACGTCTTTCTTGCATTATGCAAAACAATAACTGAGTCGCTTGAACCGCAGTGAACCATAATGAATTGTAGTGAATTGCAATTGAATCATAAGATTCGCTCAATTTAAGATTCAACTGCACAAATCGAATTGTTTTGCTTGAAACTTGTATCAAATTGTATGAATTGAATTGTGAATCGTAAGATTTTAACAACCATGCATGCAGTTACAAGTTCCTTGAAGGAAAAGTACCACCTGTTGGTTTTCTCTCCTTTTGGGTCAGTGATACAATATGCATTGCGGGCATCTTCTGGGTTAGAGTCTGCAACAGTGGTCTCTGGATTAGGCTCTTACAACTCTGCTCCTGAAACAGGTTATTTGTTGAGGCAATTCAGAATTGGAATATTTGTCAGAAACAGAATCACAGAGAGCGAGCAGATAATATTGACATGTATGGTGAAAGTGGAAATTCAGACAACAGTAAAATATACCCCGAAGGAACTACAAAGGAAAATGGTGGCTACCCTGAGGTTAAGGGTTCGAACGTGATAGCAAAGATTTGTCCTGAGGAAAGACATCATATTTTTATTTCTGAAGCTGAATTACAGGCACAATCCCAGACCCCATTGTGGGCAAAACCTCAGGTGGGAGATTTGAATTGGTGTTTGTTTAATGCAAGTTATGCATGTTTATCGGTGTGACGGCTGCAATATCTTTTGTTGTGTTGTTTCTTTGCAGATTTACTTCCAGTTCATGACAATAGATGGGGAAGGCGATCCTGGATGTGAAATTGAGATTGAGAGGATTCCAACTTGCATGATTGAAGCAAGGTCAAAAAATTTAATTCCAGTTTTTGAATCTCTTCCAACTCCCAAATTCCAGCAAGGGAGGTGTGCTGAGGTTATATAATTCTTTTTTTCTTTGGCTTTTATTGTTTTTATCTAAGAAGCACGGACATGCCACGGATATGGCACGGACACACTGACATGCCGATTTTCAAAAAATGCACGACACGACACGACACGTGGCAGACACCCACAAAATATATAATTATATATATTTATTATATGTTTTATATATATGAATATATTATTTAAAGATAATAACAAAAAAAAACATAGTATAGCACTTATTTCTACATTTACATTGTTTTTTATTTTATTATTATATTCTAAGTTATTTGCATTGTTTTTTATTTTATTATTATATTCTAAGTTATTTAATTCAAACTTATAATTAGTTTCATGTGTGTTTAATTGGTGGACATGTGGGTCCTCCAAGTGTCCGAATCTAAAAATCTTTTTAAAAAATAGGACACCCGTTTTGATGAATGTCAAATACATGTCGGAAAGTGTCTAACGAGTGTCGGTGTCTAACATAGACACAACATCAATATGCTACATTCTTGGAAGTGTTTGTCCTTTGGATTTTATTTTGTTTCTGTGGATTGCTGTGTTGGTTAAATTGGAACGTGCTTTTCTGCATTATGTTGAAGAGTATCTTGTACTTGCACCCCTTTTTTGTTTTCTTTGTTTTGTTTGTTTGTTTGGTTTTTTTTTTTTCCAGGTCACAGCTTTTCAGTCTTGCTTTTGTATTAGTTAAGTTAAACTACTCATAGAAGCAACAACAAAAAAGATAAAAATGTCGTCAAGCAATGAAGTTGCTCATCTTTTCAGAAAGTGATTTGATTCATCAATGTCTCATTGCTTAATGTGCATCATCATTTCGTTTTGCCTTTGTTTTTGTTTCACTTTGTTTTTACCGTTTTTTGCACTAATTATTTTAGAAGTACAAACATTGCACCTGTTTCTGAAGCAATAATTCATTCTCTTTTATTTTATTTTTATTTTTTTCCTAGGACTCCTGCTTCAAATAGCAGTACTAATGGGCAGCGGCTGCATCAGACGTCGGAGCTGGCTGAAGATGGTAAGCTTTCATGCAAGAGCAGCTGTGGCTCTGTTGACGCCATGACTGATGGTGTTGCAGTTGCTGAACTTGACAGTGACATTGGAGAAACAGAGTGGGAAGGTCTTCTTATGCCCACAGTTAAATAAAATGTGAGCCCTAAATCAAATATGCGGCTTGAGATTATACATAATAGAGAGCTCAATGATGGAGGCCCAAGTTTCTTTTTCCTTCCATTTTTCAATTCCCAACCCAAATCTATGATTCAAAAACAGCCTAAGAGTTTGTTATTAGATATCTGGAATTGCTTATATGGCACCGCCTGCTATTAATGTCCTCAGTTACTTGACCTCGATTGTCTGTTTGGGTATCGTTTTAGATCTCTACCTCCTATATCTCTTTCTTTTTGAATTTTTAGAGTGGGCGATTTGGGACCGGGAATTCTACAAAAGAAAGGGAAAGAATAACGATTTTGACTCCAATCTCTTTCGGCCACCACTTTGTTTTGACCAACCTTGATCTAGGTCTTCTTTTTTGGATTGCCTCTACGGGAAAGCTCCATTCAGTTCTGATAGCAACCGTTCCTATCCCGTTCATAACAAAACCACCGCTAGAATCGCATGCCTTTGCTTATGTATGCACCCAACATGAAACTGCTGATTAAGATTGTTCATGCTCTTCCTTTATCACCAACTTCAAACTGACTTTGACGTGTAGAAAAAGATATTTGTACAAAAATAAATCACAAAATACTCGGGGAAAAATGGAGTTAATTGTGGGACCCACACCACTATAAGTATTTTTGGATCCAATTATGCGCAATATATTACAAGAACAAATGAAGTTTACTTCTACATCAACTGCCACAGAAAAATATTTCAATAACTAAACATAACCAAACTTGAAAATCATTAAACAAAACACTTCTCAAAAGAAAATGAAAGCAAAAAATTACTAAAGAGGGAGAAGATGAAATGGTCATGAAATTAGAACAAAGCCAACACATTGTCTCGAATTCAAAATCACCGGAAGTGCCATCTCTGAATTTCTGACAATAATCTCTCAGTCAGATTTTGACATGTGTCACAAAGCAAGCACCTAATGTGTCTGAAAGCCAAGAAATTAGCTCCATGAACTCGCTTATCGCATCTTCGACATAGAAATGCATCATCTGCTTGACAGTACAGTGAAGCCCGAGAGCCACAAAGCTCACAGTCTTACTGTTCTATAATTCCATGGAAGGAAACCACATCTGTGAAGATCTCAGAACTGCCATTTATGTGGTTGAGCTCTCTGTCTATGCCTCTACACATTTCCTGAAGCTAAAACTTGAAAACAAGAAAACTGCTTTATAAAAGCAATTTTAGCATGACTACAAGAAATGGGATCCTAAGTCAGGTGAATCATGGAAAAGTGATCTTCCAGCCTCAGCAAGGGTCCACAAATCATAGCACAACCAATAGATCATTTGTTAGCAGAAAATTGAAATCAATAATTTTTCACAAATTGGAAAGCACATGACACCTAGTAAATGTGGTCCATAGCTTTGTCACACAGACTCAAATATGAATATGGGCTAGTATCTGAGTATCAGATCTTCACAAATTTAATTTTTAAAATATTGAAATATGTATTTAAAAGTTGGATATGTGTATGACAAAGTTGTTGGGAGCTGTCTTGTATTTTTTACTGTTCAAATTTACTGTTAGGGGCTTTTTACTGAGGCAGATGGACAAGACAAGGTTGTTAGGAATATTACCCAACTACATGAGTGGGGAGATTTCCATCTGTCGGTACGGCCGAGCAAGAATAACGTCCGGCGTTAGTCTACGCGGCGCCGAGCTGATTAAGCAAGTGCGACGACCGAGCGATCTGCCTTGCTCGGTTAACGAGGTCAGCCGGTAACCCCTGAGGACCGAACTGGATACCACTTGGTCGGGCGAAGTCCACAGTGGAGATCGCAACCGAGCTGAAGGACTGACCGGGCTAAGCAGAGGATGCGGCCTGGCTGGCATGCCATTGGCCGTCCAGCCAGGACGAGGCGGTTACGCGTGACCGAGATTGGAGATAAAACGGTTGGAGGCCGGTATGCCTCGCAACCGGTCAATCGCGATGAGCCGACGGGGGGCAGCTCGGCTTGGGCAGCTAAGTTCTCGCCGGGTTCCAAGTCACAAGCCGGCGGTATCTAGCATGGTTGTGTGATGGCAATTTTCCACAAGTGTTTGGCCGGTCTTGGTACCTCGGTCAAGGGTGCCACCTGGGCCAATGGTGTGGAGGAGAGGACATCTGCTCCACGAACGCCTCAATACCGTTGGGCAGTTCTGCATGTACTGGAAGGAGGACAAAACCTTTACACGTGTGAGGCGGTGAGAGGCGAGCACTGCCACCTGTCCAGGGCAGGACAGCAGAGGTAGTGCGCGCACAATCTCGGAGCTGCGTGGCCAACCTAGATATAGAGAGGGAAGGCGAACGTTACTGGTATGCGAACAAACTCTCACAAACTCTCTTCCTCTTCTCATTGTCTTCTTGCTCACTGAACTGACTTGAGCGTCGGAGAGTTTTTCCGGCACACCACCGCCGGGCAGCTCACCATTCTTGTGTTGCAGAGACAGACGCCGTTGCCGGAAGCTCGACGTTCAAGGCGTACGGAAAGCTAAGGATATTTTGCCCCCGTACAATTGGCGCCGTCTGTGGGAAATCTTTGATAATCAACCCTTGTTCTTCGAGCTTTTTCAGCCATTTCCATGGCCAATCACGACGAAGTTCCGCTGTCCGTCGTCGATGGTGTTACTCCGGAGTATGTCCGAAGGAGAGAAGGCCTTCCTAATGTTCCAGCCATGACGGGCCTAGAGACTTCTTCGCGAGGAACGCGCGACAAGCGTGGGAGGAGTTCTGATCGTTCGCAGAGTCCAGAGGGCCGCCGGCGCTGGGGGGAGTCCCGTGAGGAGCGCCTGGAGCACAAACTGAAGGATCAAGAAGCCCTCATTCGGAGGATGGCGGCGGAGATGGAGCTTCTGAAGCGTCAAGTGAGGGGGAAGGGTGTTGCTGGAGAGGGCAACCTCAGTGAGCGCACCCCCTCACCTCATGCTAACAGTCGCCGCCAGAGGAGAACCCATTCAATCTCAATCACCAGGAACTATGGGGTTGGAGATTCTGACCAGCGAGATGACAGATCTATTACTCGCGACAGCACCTATCGCCCCTCGCGCCCGTCGTCGACGTCGCGATATTCAGCCTCCTCCCGTTCCAGGGATCTCCAGGACATGTTGGAGGAGAGAGCGCGCCGTCGAGAGGCTCAAAGGGTGCCGGCGATCCAGAGGTTGAGCGCTCCAGTCCATTGCAGTGAAGAGGTGGCGATGCCAGCACCCAAAGTGATAGCCAACGCTCTGGTGGACAAGGAGTTGGCAAGACTTACAGCCACTCCATTGTCGCCTGAGATCGAGAGCACCCCACTTCCCGCCGGATTCCACCAGCCAAAATTCACTTTGTACGACGGCAAGACGGATCCGTACATGCATGTGAGTCATTACCGGCAAGTCATGGCTGGCCACCGCCGGAACGACGCGTTGATGTGCCTCATTTTCCCCGCAAGCTTGGGAGAGCTGGGCTTGAAGTGGTTCGAGAGGCTCCCGGAGGGGAGTATAGAGGGGTGGCAGCAGCTAGCGGAAGCCTTCGTCACCAGATTCAAGACCAACACACGAACGCCGAAGGAGGTCGACCACCTTCTGGGTGTCAAGATGGAGTCTGGGAGTTCGCTGAAGGCATACAATGCAAAGTATTGGGAAACCTACAACGAGATTCTCGACTGCCCTACCAATCTGGCAATCACTCAATACAAGAGAGGTCTCCCAGTCGGACATAGGCTGAGAGACTCACTCACGATGCATCAGCCGACCACCATGGAATCTTTGATGCAGCGGATCAACGAACACATCCGCGTGGAAGAGGATGCCGCCTCAGCGACCGAGAAGGATAATCCGGTCGCGGTGGACAGAAGAGTAGCGGGGAAAGTTCACTCGGTCGGGCAGGAGGAAAACCGCCCTAGTGACCGATCAAAAGATCAGCGTCGGGGAACCGGCCAAAGCGATAGAAATAGAGATCGCAGAAATGACCGGGCTGATGCACCCCGCGATGCAGCAGAAGATGCCAAGAGGAAGCTGAAGGTGCGGACAGGGATCACCACGGTCTTTAAAATTCCCATCTACCGCATTTTGAGCGAGATCCGTGGAGAGCCTTTTGTCCGGTGGCCAGCCAAGTTGGGGAGTGCGCAGCGCGGTTTCAATCCAAAATACCGCTGCACCTTCCACGAAGAACGGGGGCACCGGACAAAGGATTGCTTGCCGCTCAAACAGCATCTGGAGGAGTTGGTGGCGGCGGGGCATCTTGATCAGTACATAGAAGGGGGAGTGAACGCCGCGCCGACAGAGCAGACCGAGCCTAATGGTATGGCCGCCATAGAGGCCCCCCCACAAGGAGTGATCAATGTCATCCATGGCATCATTGAACCGGCCAGAGTCTGCGAGCTTAGAGGGATGATCAAGAAGGCCGAGCACATGAGGGAAGTTCTCTCTGTTCAACCTGCTGTGAAGAAGGGAAAGACCGAGGAAAAAGACATCCTCACGTTTTCGACGAAGGACTTAGAAAGGGTTCAAATGCCACACAACGATGCCTTGGTGGTGACACTTCGCGTCAAGAACTTTGAGATCAAAAGAATATTGATCGACCAGGGGAGTTCGGTCGAGATCATGTATTACGACGCATTCAAGCAAATGAAGTTGGAAGACAAAGACTTGGCCCCCGCAACGTCCCCTTTGGTCGGCTTCAATTCACAGCCGGAGTGGCCGATTGGGAAGATCATTTTGCCGGTCAAAGCAGGGTCGGTTGTAAAGCAAGTTGAGTTCTGGGTGCTCAAGGTTCCATCTACTTACAACTTGATTTTGGGCCGGGGCTGGCTGCACGCCATGCAAGCGGTCGCTTCGACCTTCCACCAAGTCATGCGCTTTCCGGCATCGAACGGGCAAATAGAAGAAGTTTGGGGAGATCAAGTGATGGCGAAACAGTGCTTCGTTGCGGTAAATGGCAGCCAAGCAGCCAAAGGGTTTGTCCAGATGATCGAGGGGCCTGAGGGCAAGGAGGTCCTTGAAGATGTGGGAAGAAAGGCCGAGGAAAAATCGGTCGAAGATTTGGTAGAGGTGCGCATTGATGAGGATGATTCCACTAAGTTCTTCCTTTTGGGATCATCGTTGTCCAGTGCCGAGCGGTCCGAATACGTAAACTTTTTGGTTGCCAACTTGGAGGCTTTTGCGTGGACGCCTTACGATATGCCTGGCGTCGACCCAAGTTTCATCTGCCACCAGTTGAATGTCTTCCCCAATGCACGGCCAGTTATTCAAAGAACGCGTCGTTCTGCCTTGCACCATGCTGAAGTCGTAGCGGAGGAGGTGAAGAATCTGTTAGAGGCTGGGGCCATAGAAGAAGTGCAATACCCTCGGTGGATATCTAACACGGTGGTTGTCCCAAAGAAAAACGGCAAGTGGCGAGTCTGCGTGGATTACAAAACTGTAAACCGCGCATGCCCAAAGGATAGCTTTCCTCTCCCTCGAATTGACCAGCTGGTGGACTTAACCGCTGGCCATCAGAGGTTTAGCTTCTTGGATGCATATCGCGGCTATCATCAAATAGCCATGTACAAGCCGGACAGAGAGATTACGTCTTTCACCACCCCCAGAGGCTTATACTGTTACAAGGTCATGCCGTTCGGACTAAAGAACGCTGGGGCAACCTTTCAGCGAATGGTGACGAAAATGTTCGCTCCTCTCCTAGGCCGAACTATGGAAGCCTATATTGATGACATGGTGGTAAAGAGCAAGGAGAAGTCCCAGCACCTCACCGACCTAGCAGAAATGTTTGCCATACTCAAGCGCCACAAGCTTCGCCTGAATGCCTCTAAGTGCGCCTTTGGAGTTGGCACTGGGAAGTTCCTGGGTTTTCTGGTCACGAACCGGGGAATTGAGGCCGACCCATTGCAAATTAAGGCCATACAAGAGTTAGAACACCCGAACTCCACAAAGGACGTGCAACATCTTGCTGGAATGGCAGCCGCGCTAAACAGATTTATCAGCCGGTCGTCAGATCGTTGCAGGCCCTTCTTCAAAACTCTGAAATCCAAGTTCTTTTGGGATGAAGAATGCGACCGTGCGCTTGCAGACTTGAAGGTTTATCTTTCCTCGGCCCCTATTCTGGTCACTCCTCAGCCGGGCGAAGAGTTGTTCCTTTATTTGGCTGTTTCTCAACACGCGGTGAGCGCGGTATTGGTTCGTGCTGAAGGCATCCAGCACCTACCAATCTTCTATGTGAGCAAGACTCTGCTCCCGGCCGAAACAAGATACCTTTCTTTGGAGAAATTGGCGCTGGCCCTCATGATGGCTTCAAGAAAGCTGGCGCACTATTTTCACGCCCATACAATCGTAGTGTTGACCGAGTTCCCGCTCAAGGTGCTCTTCGAGAAAGCGGACTTCACCGGGAGAATTCTGAAATGGGCCGTGGAATTGGGCCAGTATGACATCAAGTTCAGACCGCGCACCGCGATTAAGGCACAAGCACTTGCAGATTTTGTGGCGGAATTTGCCCCAGGAACACATCCGATCTGCCCGATTGATTTGGTTGATGCGGATTTAGCACAACCCATGGTTTTGGCAACAAGTGTTAGCTCGCCACAGGAAGCAGAGCAAAATACAACCGGTCAACCTAAGGTCGATGGTTCGATGGCAGGCGAGAACAACCAGGATAAGGAAGGAGACCAGATTGAACCGACCAGGGACTTTGATTTGAGAAGTTCTCAGAATCCCTCCGATTGTTGGAAGTTGTTCATTGGCGAAATGTGGAAACTCTTCGTTGATGGGGCCTCCAACAGACATGGGGCCGGGCTAGGAGTTGTGCTAACTTCACCGGATGGGCTCATCATAGAGCAGGCAATTACGCTCGGCTTCCCAGCTTCCAACAATGAAGCGGAATATGAGGCCCTCCTTGCCGGGCTGAGAAGTGCATTGAGAATGAAGGTCGCAGCTCTTATGGTGTTCAGCGACTCCAAGCTAGTGGTCAATCAAGTCTCAGGGGAGTATGAGGCCAAGGATGAAAGAATGGCCAAGTATCAAGCGTTGGTCCGAGAAGAGATCAAGAAGTTCTCTGCGATAAGGGTCGAACAGATCAACCGCGAAGGAAATAGCACGGCCGATGAATTGGCTGGTCTCGCTTCTACTCAGACAACCTTTCCCAATCCCCTGATGATTGAATTCTTACCTCGGCCAAGCATTGAGGAAGTAGAAGCAGCTGAGGTACTCTGCACCGACCTGGGACCTTCCTGGATGGACCCCATCATCGCCTTTTTGAAAGATCGAACTTTGCCAGAAGAAAAGAAGGCGGCCCACAAGATCCGGGCAAAGTCAGAGCGGTTTTGGCTCTCACCTTCCGGCGCCTTGTACAAGAAATCTTTCACGGGGCCGTACTTAAAGTGTGTCCACCCCTCTAAGGTGGAAGCCTTCCTCTATGAAATCCATGAAGGCATCTGCGGCAGCCATACTGGGGGCAGATCTCTAGCATACCAAGCAATCTCGCAGGGCTATTGGTGGCCATGCATGCAGGCGGACGCGCAGAAATATGTTCGCAGGTGTGAGAAATGTCAGAAATTTGCTCACCAGATCCACCAGCCAGCAAGAGAGTTGCTCTCTCTCACAAGTCCTTGGCCGTTCGCACTTTGGGGATTGGATATTGTTGGACCACTCCCAGTTGCACCGGGCAATCGCAAGTTTTTCATTGCCGCCACCGATTATTTCACCAAGTGGGTAGAGGCAGAGCCGCTAGCAACTATAAAAGAGAAGGATGTGAAGAAATTTGTCTGGAAAAATGTAATCACTCGCTTCGGTATTCCCAGGGCCTTAATCTCAGACAATGGTACTCAATTCGATGGAAAACTCTTTCGCGGATTTTGCGAAGAGTTGAAGATCGAATTTTACAATTCGACGCCGGCCTATCCCCAGTCAAATGGTCAAGCAGAGGCCTCCAACAAGACCATCCTGGACGGCTTGAAGAAGCGGCTTGAGAAAGCTAAGGGTAAGTGGGTAGAAGAGCTCCCTAATGTGCTATGGGCATACCGCACTACACCGAGACGATCGACCGGGGAAACACCGTTCGCTTTAGCCTATGGTATGGAGGCCGTCATCCCACTAGAGATTGGCATGCCAACCATCCGTTCAGAAAGCTTCCAGCCAGACTCGAACAATGAAGTTGTGGCATTGGAGTTAGACCTAGCTGAAGAAAGAAGAGAGCGTGCACTAATTCACCTAGCGGCCTATCAGCAGGAACTCTCTAAAAAATACAACAAGGCAGTGCACCCCAGGCTGTTCAAAATTGGGGATTGGGTCCTAAGGAAGGTGCTTGGCAACACGGTGGTCCCTGGCGAAGGAAAACTTGGCGCGAATTGGGAGGGACCATACAAGGTGATTGGTCTTGCTGGCAAGGGGGCATACCATCTGGAGGATTTAGATGGCAAGGCCGTCCCCAGACCGTAGAACGCAGCAAACCTTAAGGTCTTTTACTTCTAGGATGTAATTTGCTTTTGTTTAGCTTTCTTAGACCTTCAGCCTTCTGGCACTACATGTAAGAGAATAGCATTACCTTTACAATGTTTATGTAATGAAAGCTAGCCCTTTTGTTGTTGCTGTATTACATTGTTGTTTTTTGTATTACATCTTTGTACATGGCACTGCACGGTCACAAGGCATGCCAGGGGCAAGAATCGACCTAAAGAGAACCGGACTGTTTTCCTCGGAATGGGAGAAGACCGCGCAAACAGTTGCGCATGGAACGATGCGCATTCAGACCGAGCTGGTTTTGCTCGCCTGGTGGGAGTGTTGGTGGCATGACCAACCTGACTGAAGCATTGGTGAATTGCCCAATGCAGAAGCCGAGCTGGTTTTGCTCGGCCCATCTAGGACATTGGTGAATTGTCCAATGTAGAGGCCGAGCTGATTTTGCTCGGCCCATTAAACATATTGGTGAATTGCCCAATATGGGAAACGAGCTGATTTTGCTCGGCGCATTAAACATATTGGTGAATTGCCCAATATGGGAAACGAGCTGATTTTGCTCGGAGATATTAGCAATGTTGGTGTTTTGACCAGCAATTGCGTCGCCGAGCTGAGTTTTGCTCGGCCGAAAAGAAGTACTGGCAAATTGAACAAACTTGAAAATGACGTGCAAGTTTTTGCTCGGCGGATAATCATTGCCAGCCAAGCAAGGCCGAGCGGATTTTTGCTCGGCCAAACCTTAAATGTCATCCTACTTGGAAATGTGAGGGATAGCACGGTTACTTGAAGACCCATTGTTTGCGCGGTTCAGCCGATCAAGAAGTTGAAACAAAATTTGGAACAAGACATTCAAATATACAGGAGCCGAACAAAAACAACAGTTGTGCGAGCAAAAAGTTGGGAATTTCATTGATAGAGAAGATTTAATACATATGGAGGGGCATTGCCCGGTTACATAGCACAAAAGGGAAGAAAAAAGAAAACAGAAAAGTACAAAGAAAGCAAAATCATCAGTCCAGATCAAGGTTCTGCTCGGCTCCCTCCACCGTCAGCTCAGCGCTCGGGACAGTCTGCTCGGGCAGGATTTCTTCGCCCTCGTCGTCAGTGCCTTCCACCGAGACAACATCCCGATCAATTACTTCATCTTCGACGTTCTGAGACGCTTCGGGTGGAGTTTGTTCGGCTGCTTTCTCGGCGGCGGCCTCTTCCTCAGCCTCCTTCCGTGCCTCCGCAATAAGACGATTTTGCTCGGCCTGGGAGTAAGCTAGCATGTAGACCGGGATATAAGCAGAGGGTGGGTTGATGAACATCTCCGAATCCTGGCCAAGGCCGACTTTTTCCACGGCAGCTTTCCAACCGCACTGGAAAAAGATGTCCTTGGTAGCCCGGACCTGGCG
Source organism: Camellia granthamiana (assembly GCA_036172215.1). Classification (NCBI taxonomy): domain Eukaryota; kingdom Viridiplantae; phylum Streptophyta; class Magnoliopsida; order Ericales; family Theaceae; genus Camellia; species Camellia granthamiana. Next base: position 16,490,321 of record CM069907.1, read on the forward strand.
CTCGTAAGTTTTTTCCCCCTGCTTATATCCACGGTCCTCCGCCGCGTCTACTGCCTTGTCCATGGCGTCCTTGTTGGCGTCCCTCAACTTTCTGAGCTCGGCGAGGTACCGAGCTTTCGCCTTCTTCTCGGCCTTCTTTTTGTCCTCGTCAGCCCGGTCGAGCTTCTGGCGCAGTTCGTCCCGCTCGCCCTGGACGACCATCTGCTCGGCCTTGAGCCTGTCTACCTCGGCCTTGAACACCTTGTTTTCGGTGATGGCGTCACGGAGGCTTTGACGGAGAGAAGCCATCCGCTCGTGTGCAAGGTAGTTCTTTTGTGCGGCCTGCAAACGAAGAAGATTATTAGTATCTTGAAGCCGAGCAGTAAACCGAACAAATACTTGGGAATTAAAAGATGGACATCTTACCAGCACAATGGATTCCGCAGCTGAGCGGAGGACCTTGAGGTCGGTTAGCTCCTCATGCTTTTTCATGTCGCCGGGCAGGATCAGCCCCTTTGTCAAGTTGAAACCGAGCGAAGCCATCCGCTCGTGTGCAAGGTAGTTCTTTTGTGCGGCCTGCAAACGAAGAAGATTATTAGTATCTTGAAGCCGAGCAGTAAACCGAACAAATACTTGGGAATTAAAAGATGGACATCTTACCAGCACAATGGATTCCGCAGCTGAGCGGAGGACCTTGAGGTCGGTTAGCTCCTCATGCTTTTTCATGTCGCCGGGCAGGATCAGCCCCTTTGTCAAGTTGAAACCGAGCGAGTGATCCTTATCCTCGGCGACAGAATCTGCGGGGGAGACTGCTCGGCCCTTGTAGGTGAAATCTGGCGCCCAGACCGGGGGGGCAGCAGGGGCCTTGCCTTTGGTTTTGCGGGCAAGTTGTTGCTCGGTCTGGTCGCCGAGCTCGGTAGAGGCCACTTCGGTGGAGTCCTCATCCACAAGGCTCTGGCCGGCGGCCTCCCTCCTTTGCTTCTTCTTGGGCCGGCCAGCAGGTTGTTCGCTAGCCAGGGCGAGCACCGCCCCGTCTTTTTGTCCGGCTGGAGTTGAAGATCCTCCCCTGGTTGCTTCTGGTGTTTGGGACTCGCCTTCGTCCCCGGTGATCATAGACTTAATGGCTCTGATTTTTGCCATTTCTTGCTCGGTGGTAGTTTGGACGAGTCTGACCGGCGGCAAAGTTGGATCTGGTTCGGGGGTTGGCTCGCGCAGAAAGTCGGTGACTCTGCCTTTGCGCGGTGCTTGATAGTTGTACGTCTGCTCAAAACCGAGCAAGGTTGAGGACTCCCTCTCTTCTGCAGGAATGCGTAGCACGGCTCTGAGTGCCTCCTGATTAGCTCGGTCGTAGCGCGCAGCCAAATTCTTATCTGCAAATAAAGCCAAGTGTTAGACCGGTGCAAGGAATAATAATGAGTAGCAGAAAGATAGTTATGCGGTCAGCCGGGCTCCTTACCAGTACTACCGAAGTTTTTCTTAATACGCCAGCCCGGTACGGGCGCGTCGATGTCCTCATAAGGACCGGACACCCAGAGGAAGTCGTCATCGTTTGACTCCTTGTCCAGGTTGCCTTCGATGAGTTTTGCTCGGCCCTTCTTAACTTTGAGGTACCAGCAAAACCCACTTTTATTGCGGCTGAGGCTGTATTGGTGGAAAATCTCCGCGAGGCCGAGATTGAGACCGTGCCTTCGGTTCAGCTCGGCGACGCCGTTTATTATTTTGTATGTATTATTGGAGACCTGGGTCGGGAAAAGCCTTGTCTGCCTCAAAAATTCGCAGATCAAGGGTTGCACGGGGAAGCGGAGCCCTCCCTCAACAATTGAAACGACCGTGAAGGGGCACCGGTCTAGATCGCCCCAAGGTGTAGCTCCCTTCTTGCCGAGCTCTAGGACTACGTCGTCGGGGATATGGAACTCTTCTCGGAACTCCGCCATCGCCCCGGGCGAGCTAACCCTAAAGCGGTATTTGCCCATCTATTTTATTTGCTAGATCGGTCAAAAATGTTGATGTGTTCGCTCGGTCTTTGAGCTCCACCAACAATAATGCTGGATTGGACGGTCCTACTTGTTCTGCATGTTAAAAAATAATTCCAAGGGTTAGCACGGCGTAGATTGCCCGGCCTTTAATGGAAATAGCTCTGAAAGGTTCTAGGTGTTTGGCCGGCCTCCACCTACCTCGGCCCATCAGGATGGCTGATTTAGCCTTCCCCTTTCTTTGGTTCTGGTTCCTACTCGGTTTATGAGTTTTGATCGGTTTGGTTCTAATAGAGGTTTTTGCTCGGTCAAGCCCAGATCAAGGTACTAGCCTATGATTTCAGGCCTTTAGCTCGGTTAAACCTATCTGCCGATCTAAGTTTATATAGCTCGGTCGTGGCCTCAGTGCAAAGCCACAAACAGCTTTTTGCTCGGTTTAATCCCTCCCATCGGATCTAAATGAGCGTTTTGCTCGGTTTGGACCAGTATTCATCGTGTTCATGGTGTTCTTCCTAAGTTCCTGGCCCATTCATTCTACCTATGGAAAAACGGGGGCACAAGGGCCCCCTCTTCTCTCCATTTCCATTTTCCTAGGGTGTGAAAGACTTAAGCAACAAAAACCAACACGCAAAGAGCAATGATAAAAGAAAATGAAGAAGTGGAAATGGAGATGGAAAATACAGAGGTGGGCAGTGTAGCTTACCAGTAGCAGAGGCTAGGGTGGATGCAACCTTGAGAGCACGTCCACAGCCTTCCACAGGAACTGAAATGGAGGATCAGTCGCAGAGATGGAGATGGGAACCCAGAAACAGGAGTAGCAGAGGCAGAAAAGGCGTAACAGTGTTGGAGGCTAGGGTTTTTTTTTTTTTTTTTTTTTTTTTTGGAGCTCGAATGGAAGATGGAAAAGTGGAGGGGTAAAACCCTTCGAATGGGGTTTAAAGAATGGAGGGAAACCCCAAACGGCGCAGCCGTTTGAATGCGCGTGCAGGGCAGCTGGACGCACGACCCAATAAAGTGACGACACGTGGCACTGAGAATGCGGCTGCAGTACGGCCGTACGACCTTTGATGTGACTGCGGAGGCGACGGCCGGGCAATTGCAATAGCTCGGCGACTGATGTGTCCCTGATTGAGATAGCTCGGCGACGAGGATGTCTCCGATTTGGCTGTCGCTCGGCAACGAAAGCTCCCCAATTAAGCTCGGCCTGGCAGGATTGTGACTCAACCTTTGCTCGGACAAGGTAAACCCAATCACGATAGCTCGGATGGGTTTAAGGGGCAATTGAGAGGGGAGATTTCCATCTCATGGTACGGCCGAGCAAAAGTAACGTCCGGCGTTACAGACTACGTGGCACCGAGCAATATGGGAGGTTGCCACGATCGGGCGGTCTGTATTGATCGGTTGACGATTTCAACCGGTAACCTCTCGAGGGCCGAGCCGGAGGCCGCCCGCGTAGGCGTGGATCGCGGTGGAAACTGCAACCGAGCTGTAGGACTGACCGGGCTACGCCGAGGATGCGGCCTGGCCGGCATGCCACTAGCCGCCCGGTCAAGGCGAAGCGGTCGCGCGTGACCGAGATTGGAGATGAAACGGTTGGAGGCCGGCATGCCTCCAACCGGTCAATCGCGATGAACCGGACTAGGGTAGCTCGGCATTTGCAGTTAAGTTCTCGCCTGGTTCCAAGTCGCAAGCCGGCGGAATGTAGCACGGTTGTGTGGTGGCAATTTGCCAATGAATGTTTGGCCGGTCATGGTACCTCGGTCAAGGGTGCCACCTGGGCCAATGGTGTGGAGGAGAGGACATCTGCTCCACGAACGCCTCAATACCGTTGGGCAGTTCTGCATGCACTGGAAGGAGGACAAAACCTTTACACGTGTAAGGTGGTGAGAGGCGAGCACTGCCACCTGTCCAGGGAAGGACAGCAGAGGTAGTGCGCGCACAATCTCGGAGCTGCATGGGCAGCCTAGATATAGGGAGGGAAGGCGAACGTTACTGGTATGCGAACAAACTCTCACAAACTCTCTTCCTCTTCTCATTGTCTTCTTGCTCACTGAACTGACTTGAGCGTCGGAGGGTTTTTCCGGCACACCACCGCCGGGCAGCTCACCATTCTTGTGTTGCAGAGACAGACGCCGTTGCCGGAAGCTCGACGTTCAAGGCGTACGGAAAGCTAAGGATATTTTGCCCCCGTACAGCTCCTTCTCATACACAATCCTCACCACCTTGTACTCATGAGTCCTGGGGTGAGCCCCAAATCCAAGAATATGGTGGTTATCAAGGGGCCTTGTGGCTTACAAGGCATAGGGAGAGTCACTGATTTCCTAATTGATGGGTTCCATAAAACAATATGGTGGTTATCACCGAAACAATCTTTGCAAAGACATAACAAACCATTGCAGCTACCAACAATTCTGAAATACCCAATTAGGCTTTTGAATGGGAACTCGAATTCCGAGTAATCGTCACCGAACTTTTCATCGTTGGAGCACAAGAGATAGTGTTCTTTCTTGTCATTATCAGTGTAAAGCCTAAGGAGAAGCTTGTGACTGTTTCTTTTTCTGTCTGTAATGGTTTGATTGAGGTGTTTGGTGATGAAACTAGGGTTTGTGATGAGAGAGTGCCATGATTTGCAGACCGATGTGAATCGAAGTAGAGATTGTACGGGTAGTCTTACAAGAATTTCAATTATGAGTTCATTGGGTATGTAGTATGACATTGATCTAATTGGAAGAGAATACTGATTTTATAGGAATTGGGGTATAAAATACAGAGATTCTATAAAAATAAAAAATAAAAAAAGAGCTAGAATTTGAGAAAAAAGAGCAAAGTTAGGTTGTGAATTTACACTTGTGATGATCCATATATACATACAAGCCCTGTTTTAACAGCACAATTCTTCGAATAGTTTCTGCCGTGCTTCAACTTCAACAGAGTACTTCAAATCTGAAACCCTAATTTCTCTTTTCGTTCTTCAAATCCAGAATTTTTTTTCCCTGAAAAAAAAAAAAAAGGGAAGATCTTATCGTTTTGACCCTTTTAATTTTAAGAAAAAAATAAAAAAAACTCTTAATTTTTTAATTTTATCAATTTAAACTCTAAATTTCTTATTTATTTTCAATATAAGCCATTTACTTATTTTCATCAAATAAAATTGATATATATATATATTTTATTCATTAAACTCAATAAAAAAAATAATGTTTATGTATATTTACATTAAGTTTAACAGTTTAAAATACTTTTTCTCCACTGGTACTACTTAACAAAAATAACTGAATGGTTTAGATTGAAAACAATTCAAAATATTAAGGTTTAAAATGAAAAAAAAAAAAAAAAGATTCAGGATTCATTTTATTAAAAGGCTCAAAAAAAATTAATTGTCTTTATTTTTTTTTTGGAAGAAATTTATATAGAAAACATGATAAATGTGACAGGAAAA
>CM069907.1:16495911-16711911 GCA_036172215.1 Camellia granthamiana
AATACGAGCTCGGGCCCAAATCTATTGACATCTGCCCAAAAAAATGAGAAGAGCCCAAAGTAATTTCTCAAGCCCATAAATGACAGCTGGCAGCAGGCTGGTCCAAACTCAGGCGCATGGGAGACAATTAAACATAAAGATGTCCTTGTAAAATGAAGACATGTAAAGAAAGGAGGATTGTTGGATTGAGCTTCAATCCAATGAATGAGAATACATGTCAAGAAATTCAGAAATATAGGTTGGCACTAGCAGAGAGCAACGCCATCCAATCAAAACCATCTCATGGCTGTGATGCCTAGCAAGTTGGCCACTAGCATCTGATGTGATGTTAGTTATCCAAGGAAGAAAGCAACTTGGCAATTGGACTGGTCATTGCCAAACAAAGGCAGAACCTTCCAATCAAAAGATAAATGGACAAATAAGATTTAAGTCAAGAAACTATAAAAAAGGCCAATAGATAAAGCACTAAGGGCAAGCAAGAGGCAACTCAAGAACCCTCTTTTAAATACAAATTGTATATTTCATTATGGTCGATCAGTAAATTGACTTGATCATCGGAGGGTCCCCTTAACCAAATCTGGTCAGGGGTGATCACTAACATTTGGTTTCTCTTAACAGAAATAAAAAGGCAAGACATGTCATCTCGTTTTTTTTGTAGAGATAATTTCACATTCCACAATAAGTTATGGTAATTCGGAATGATAAATGAGCCAAATTACTAAAAAAAAAATATTTTGTCAAGCTTGGTGTGAAAATTTTAATGACATTAAAATTTGTTCAAGTTTGATTTATTAAATTTTTTAGCCAATCTCAAGTTAAATTTTTTTTTTTAATTTTTAGCTAAGCCTGAATAATTTATATTTCTATATAGTTTTACGCTTATCAAATCGAGCTAAACAAGCAATTGACTGTTCAAATTTGGTTAAAAAACTTTAACAAGTTGTAAACTGTATTCAAGATTAATTTATTTACTTAATGAACCGGGGATAAGCTCTCCTCCACACCTTCATCTCTCTATACCTCCCCATATCCCTTTTGTAGGCCCCAGTTTGGACCCGCACCGATAATCTGAACCTTCCATCTCATAAGTTTCGTAATAAAGGTCATCTATGCAAAAAATAAGTTTCATCAGAAAATTATAAACTTAAGAAAAAAAATTGCATTTTATTTTATAAAATAAAAGACAAAAGTGATTGTAAACATCCATTTTATAAAATAAAATATTTTTTTGTTCCTGTGCTTCTAATTTTCCGATGAAATTCATTTTTTGTGTGGATGACCTTTATTATGAAACTTATGAGACAGACGGTTCGGATCATCAGTGTGGGTCCGAATTGGAGTATACAAGAAGAGTATGGAGAGGTAAAGGTATAGGGGAAGCCTATTCATAATGAACGAGTTTTTAATGAATCGAACACAAATCGAACTTGAATTATTTGGTTCATTTATATCACTCTAATGGTAATATTATTATTATAAATAAAAATTATTTTTACAAAGTTGTGTTTTAAAATAAAATATATATAAATTGTATATAAATTTTTTATTTGTACATTATTAGTTAGCCAAAAATTGGGGGAGGTGGAATTATAATTCAGTGGCATGATGCAAAAATATTTACAAATTCATAAAGTTTAAAGTTTAAAATTTAAAATTTTAATCATTAATATTTATAAGGTTTGCTATCAATGTGTATTTTTTTTTTACTCTAAATTTACACTGAATTGTAATTTTTCTTTTTTCTTTTTTTCTTTTAGGATGAATGTATAGGCGTTGTTCGGTGTTACTTCTAAATTTTTTTTTATTTAGCCTATTACTTAAAAAAAAAAACTTAATTAATATTGTTTAATTAAAATTTACTTGATTTTTAGCTTATTTAACCCCTAAAAAAAATTCTTAGCTACTATTTGTAGCTTACCTTTAACTTATAACCATTCACATTATTACTTAACTCACACCACACATAATTTTGATTTTTTTGCGTCTTTCTCTCAATTTACACCACTAATTTTCGTAATACGTGCCCTCACCTTAACTCTAAAGCATCATTTAGGTTGTATTTGGTTGAAAGATTTGAAAAGAGATTTGAAAAAGAAAAATAAAAAGGTAAGTAAAATGAAAATAAAATATAATTACATTTCACCTAATTTCAAACATATTTTTTCTTTCACTTTCCAAATCCCCTAATTAAACATAGCATTAGTGTCACATTCTTTCTAGCTTGTCATCCCGCCGCCACCCCTCTCTCCAACTCCATTGCTCTCATTGACAAACCCTAACGCCACATATCTACCACCATTGTGACCCAGACTTTCACTATCATGATCGTCCCTTCAACCTTTCCCTACTTCAAATTTACATTTTTAGAGAGTCAAATCTAGAGATCCAACGGCAAATGGAAGAAGAATGATAATGAAGAATGAGAGAGAAGATTGCAGTGATTTTGAGGAGGGAAGAGGAGACTGGGGCAAGGAACGAAGAAGTGTGAGGAATGTGTCATGAGGGGTGAGAGAAGGCGCTGGAGGTTGGTGGGGTGATAGTGTCGGCTAAGGTATGTAATCGCAAAACAATGGCCAGTGTCTACCGTGATAGGATTGGAGAGGTGTGAACTTTGGCCTCAATGGTAATTCTCTTTAGAAATAGAATTATATTTTAAAAAATATTAAAAATGGTGTAAACTGACATAATGACCCTGTTTTGTGAAACTTTTTTTAAGTTAAAAGTTGATAATCAGAAAGCAGAAGTTAAAAGCATCCCTACTCCTGCTTTTAAATAATCAGTTTTTTTCTGCATATTTAAGTTATTTTTGCCTAATAAGCTATAAGCAGAAGCTACATCAAATAGTCTGACACGAACTCTCAAATCAAAATAAGCTATAATCACTCCAAAAAACTGTAACAAACAGTCCCAATATATGGTATACAAATAGAAACTCCCTCTTTCGTGTCTTAATCATGAATTTTGAGCGCATTCTGAATATTTGGGCAACATAAATGAGTGATAACTTATTTAATTCAACATGTTAGAACTTTTTTCACAAACTATTAATAATTACACCAAACAAATTTATAACTCAATTTTATTCTTTTAAACTAAGGCCTTATTTGAAATTGACAATTTCAGTTGATTTGTTAATTTTTTAGGAAAAGATTAAAAAAGGGCCTAATAATCTAAAAAAAATTATAATCATAAAAAATAAGCTATCAAATGGGACTAACAAGTCCATCAAGTACAATTGAATGAAATGAGAGTAAGACTAGAATATAAGATTGAATAGAATGGAATGTCTTTCTCATTCCATTATTTGGTTGACAACATAGAATAACATAAGAATAGGATGATAATTCTTATACCTACGTTTGGTTATACCTATTAAACTCATGAAATTGAATAAGTTTTTATTATTATTATTTTTTTTAACAAGCTAGTAATAAATAAATTAAAAATTTATATATATCATAATAATATTAATAGTTGTGGAAGTGATAGTATGAGTCGTAGTAGTGGTGGCAGTAGTGATAGCAATGGTGACATCGGTGATGGTGATAGCAATGATAGTATGATGGTGGTAGTAGATTGTTGTAGCCTTAGTGGTGGTGGTTAGGTGGTGTTGTGGTCGCAATGTTGGTAGTGGTGGTGATGGTAGTGGTGGCCAACGGTAATAGAGTGGTGGTTTCTGCGATGGTGATGGTGGTTGTGTGATGTTTATTAAGGTGTTAATAGTAATGGTAAAGTAGTGGTTGTGGCGATAGAGATAGTGGTAGTAGTGAAAGCAATGGTAGTAAGGTAATGGTTCTAACAAGGGTGATACTAGTGATTTTATGGTTGTGGATGTGGTGGTAGTAGTTGTAGTGGTAGTGGCGATATCGGTAGTATGGTGGTGTGGTGGCGACCGTGGTGGTGGTTGTGATGGCAATAAGGTAGTGATAACAGTGGCAATGGCAGTAGGGTTGTGGAATGAGTAATAGGAGAACAGAATGATGGTAGTAGTTAAATAATAATATTTTTTTTAAGTACCAACAAAAAAATAATAATAAAATTTTATGATGGAATGGAATGAAATGGCCATGCTTTAGGTTAGAAGAAGGAATAAGTATTCTCACATTTTGTTAGAATAGTCATTTCAATGGAATGACTATTCCTACTTAAATAAGGCGTACTAAAAAAAAAAAAAATGAAATGTAAATCCATAATGAATATTTCATTTCAGCCCATTCCATCATACCAAATGTGCAAAATTTTACAATTTGCAAAAACTTATATCAAATTTGGCACAAGATATAATAATATCAAATGTTAGCAAATTCAATAAGCACATTGTAGCCCTTTCTTTTACTCAAGTTATTATATTATAACTTAAGAAATGTCCAAACACACCCCCCCTCCCCCCAAGTTAACATTGAGTGTTATTAAAACACGTAAAGTCCCCTACGAATGTCGATTTAACAATCTAAATCATTTATTTTGTAAGATATTATGTGTAAATTATCCACACACAAAAATAAATAAATAAATAAGAATAATCCGACACTCATAATCATATAATCTTATTATATTTTGTTATTAAAAAAATAAATAATCTAATTTCAAAATTATACTCGTCCTCTATTATTATTATTATTATTATTATTATTATTATTATATAAAACAAACATAAAGTAATTGTGTAATTATGAATATCATTTCAATTTAGTTTTTTTCATGGATGGTCTATACATAAAATAAGAAAATAAATAGTTCAAATCATTAGTGTGAGACCCATGATAGACTTCACAACCCCGACAATATTCTCCAGTCCAATTGGATTTGATAGAATCCTCTCTTATAACAACAGTGCTCAATGGATGAATATGTTGTTAAATTTGCAAAATATATATACATTTTTATTTGCATATGAATATGAATTTAATGAGTTTCAAGAGGCATGTCAGTTAGATGAGGGTATTTCGGGTGATTTAAGATCCAAATTCCTGAGGAGGCAAATTTGTTGTATCTTTTACATTGAAAATACTATTATGGAACAAATAAAAGAAAATAGGTCACCTGTACATGAGCAGCAAAAATGCATGCTTTTTTTAATTTTCAAATTAGGAAACACACAAGCACAAACATTTAGTCCCCAACACCCACTGCTACCCTACAATATAGATTAAAAAAGGTGGAGAATAAAAAATGAAAAGAATAAAAACCCAATGCACGAGATTCTGGCTAAAGTGGAGTATGAGGATAGCAAAATATATGCAGTTTTACCCCTATTACCCCTATTTCTAAAGAAATTGTTTCCATGAACATGAGAGATCTTAATCACACATTTAGAGAGAGAGAGAGAGAGAGAGAGAGAGAGCAATATAACCAAGGATCTGAGGGCCTTCTATGTGCAAACTGAAAAAAATTATAAAGAAAATAAATAAACTATGCACAAATTCCTTCAAAGAAAGAATTCTGTAACCAAATTAAACTATAACTTAAAGATTCCAAACTAATGAACACAGTTAGAATAGTTATGATATACATCAGGTTCGTAAGCTAGTACCAACTCTGTGTTGCAGGGATTTAAAGAAACACTGATTATGCAACTCTGAATTCTCTTTCTGATATGGAAATTTATAACAAACTCATGCCTTCAACTTCAGGTCATTTCTTGATTTTATGATATTGAGAGATGTGGACTTGTAATGCAAGTTGAATTCAAATATATAATAATGATATTTAATATATGGAAACGAACAAGAGCCTTCAATTTCAATAACAAACCCCAGTGCACACAAGCAAACAAAACCTAAGGTAAGGTAACCAGAGTAGAATATGATATATGCACATGAAAGCTCACCCTGTAATATGATATATTCTCTTTGGAATCTAATACTAAATAGGGTAACTTTACCTCTTGCTAGCCACATATAGCAGAAATATTCCAAGTAATATGAAAGTAACTTGGCAATATCTTAAATGACATGAATAGTAGGCAAGGAAGCTCAATAAAATTTTGAAGCCAGGAGGCTGCACGGCCTGAGACAAAGTATTGACAAGCAGAGAGGAATAAAACTTGAAAGATACGAAAAAGTTCTTAAAACCAAAAAAAAAAGTTCTTATGCTAGCTATCCCAACTTACTTCACAACAGAGCACCATTCAACGGATAGAAATTAGAACCTAATGACATCACAAACTATATTCAGAACTCAACTGTTTAACAGCACCAGAAGATGCAACACAGAGTTTAGAGGCATGGCCAATTAAGGTTAGACATTTCCCATGGTCAAAAGTTGGATTTAAAAGTAAACACAGATGGCACTTCAATTGGTAATCCAAGACTAGCGGGTGTAGGGGCTTTGATTAGAAATAGTGACGGTTTCTGGGTGGTGGGATTTATTCAGAAAATTGTGTGGGCTCATGCTTTAATAGTGGGTTATGTGCAGTATGGCAGTTTACTTTTGGCTTGGCAAAGAGGATGCAGGGATATCATCTTGGAGATGGATTGCCAAGATGGAGTGAGTTTGTTGCAAGGTCCAAATTCTTTACATCCTAATTTCAATTTGGTGCTACAGATGAAGGAATTTGACTGTAAATCCAGCATATTTTCCTAGAGAAGCAGAAGAGTGTGCAAATCAGTTAGCACATGAGGCACTACAAGAAGGTACTACCTGCAGACCTTGCTAAGGCTGTCTCAAAGGATGCAACAAATTCTAGCTTGTGAGACTCCAGATTGGAGATATCTCTGCACAAAATAAAAATAAAAAAGATTTTCCTAGGATGAAGACAGGACATTTTCCAAAAAAGGCCAAGAAGTCAGACACTGAAGCCATTAGAATCACGTATATGATTCAGTAATCTAAACTAATAAAGAATTAACTAAATTGTTACATCTAGCAACTAATTGGGGTGTATTAGAGGGGACTAACAAGACAATTTTCAAATAATAAAAATAATAATATGACACGAATTTCCAAGAACGTGGCGACAAATAAAAAATAGGAGAAATTTCACCTTACAACCATGTGGTTTGGCCATGTGTGCATAAGCTCCCTCACATTAAAAAATAATCAAGTAAATCCCCATGGTTTCTGGACTAAAAAGTACCACTAGTTTCCGTTAATGGTACTTATAAATTGACATTAATACCCTCATCATCTTCATCTACTCAATGAATTATTCTTTTCCCACCACCATCCACGATGGTTTTTAATACCTTTCGCTATAAATCCCATACTAGGGACAAAACGACTTTGAGTAACGAAAACCAATAACAGATTTTTGTGACCGAAAAGCATAATAATCAATCAATACCACAAAATAAAGTGCAACAAGGCATTTGACAGAATCAATCACAGTTTCTGAAAGGGTGCAGTCCACGAAAAAATATTAACCACAGCTTCTTCAATTGTATGATAATCAACTTGTTAAAAAAAAAAAGGTGATAAATCAAACATAATTAGCTCCCGAAAACTAATGAAGAACAAGTAATGAACATCGGTTTGTAAGAAATGGATTATAGGTGAGCCAATAAAACAAAGCAATCTGAACATGTTATAGCATTCAAAAGAGTGAGTTTTTGTGTGAGCATTGACACAAGTTTAAGGTTTAAGGTTATTGCATGGTTGGGATTCACTCCAAGATATCTAAGAGGAACAGAAACAAATGAGGGAAATATAGTGCTTAAAGTATTGAAAACAAAAAATATTGATTTTGTTTGTCACATCCTTCTTTTCATTCACTTACTTTTTTTCATAACTATTTTATTGTCATCTCCATCCCCTTCTCCCTTAGAAGTTGGAAACATAGCTCACCTGTCCCACTCAGACAGCATTTTCACCTTTCACTAAAACTAGGGTTGCCATGAAAACATCAACATTAAATGAGTAAGAATTCCCTACAATTCCAGTATTTGTCATTTTTTGGGTTCCAGGGTGATAAGAAAGCAACCTGTTCATATTTGTTGATAATAGAACTTCACCATTCTTTCTAAATCCCAATGTGTTGTCCAACACATCCGGTAGATTTATACTGAGGCCTCGTTTGGGAACAGGCTAATTTACTAACTTTTTGGCTATTTGGCTAAAATATGAGCTAAAAAAAACTAGTATGTTTGGAATGATTTTTTAGCTTTTTACGAAAAAGATGTGCAAAAAGTAGAGAGAAGAGAATCTTTGACTTTTTGGTATGGGTTGTTGGCTTTTTGACTTTTTTAGTGACTTTTTGGCTAAACTGGCCTGTTGCCAAACGAGGCCTGAATAGTTTAGTCCAAGATTCTGCATATCCATATTCTTTCATCGCCCATAGACAGCAAAAACCTGCGCTAATTTGTCCGCTCCAAAACACAGCCAATGATTCTCCAAATAATTTAACGGACAAGCATGATGGATGTTGATCGGCTAAAGTAGGAGGTAACATAATCTCAGAGAATGCTTCAGTACCCATATTGAATGACAATATTAAAACCATCCACCACACGCGGATCAAATGCAACCCAATGTACAGCTTCATTCACAAAAACCTGAGACCACATAAATTCAACCATACAATACGGAGGAGCAGCAGAATCAATGCATCTCCATAACCCTGTGCCTTGTGTGAAAAGCTCAACCTTGGAAGCAAAATGAGAAGAATAGGTAGTCAAATACACAAGCCTTACCACCTTGTACTCATGAGTTGTGGGGTGAGCACCAAATCCAAGAACAAACATATAGCAGCCCGGTGGCCTACAAGGCATATGGATAGTTACCGATTTTCTAATTGATGGGTTCCATAGAACAATTTGGGAAGCATCACCAATGGAACCATAAAAATGATCATGGGAAAAATCATAATAATCATCACATAGACATAGCAATCCATTGCAACCAAATATCCTAAAATACCCATTTGGGCTTTTGAATGGGAAAGGTAGTTCCAAGTAATCATCAGGAAAATTTTCATCATCAGGGCACAAAAGATAGTGCTCTTTCTTGTCATTATCAGTGTAAAGCCTAAGGATAAGCTTGTCACTGTTTCTTTTCCTGTCTGTAATGGTTTGATTGATGTGTTTGGTGATGAGACTAGGGCTTGTGATGAGAGAGTACCATGATTTGCAGACAGCTGTGAATCGAAGTAGAGAATCTACAGGTAGTCTTGCAAGAATTTCAATTAATAGTTCATTGGGTATGTAGTCTGACATTGTTATCAGAGGAAGAGGACACTGGTTCATATGATTGGGGTTTAGAGTTGCAGAGAATCAATGAAAAGCCCTAGAATTTGAGAAAGAGAGGACAGCTGGATTGGCAACTTACAGCTGTTATGATCCACGGATACAAGTAGGGGTGTACGCGGTGCGGGTCGGTGCGGTTTGAGAGAAAAATAGAAACTGTATGGCGGGTGGCGGATTGATAAAAGTGTCACTAGAATTTGCCATTTTCCTTATCAAAAACCGGCGGTTCGGTTGGAAAATAATGGCGGATTTGCCTTGGCGATTCGGGCGGATTGGCGGTTTATAAAAAATATAATTCAAATTACAAAACTTAAATCAAAGAGTAAAAAAAAGACGAGAAATAGTGTGATGTTAAGCATCTTGCGAAGCTTTCTTCTGATGATTCAACTTTATTTTGGATTACTGACATCTTGAATTCCCCTCGAGCAGTAATATAATACTATATTCTAAGGTATAGAATAACAAGCAGACTTAAGTAAAAAAGAATTTTTAGAATCTTATAAAACATGATTTAATAGCGGTGCGGGTCGGTGCGGTTTGGAAGAAAAATAGAAACCGGCGGATTGATAAAAGTGTCACTAGAATTTGCCATTTTTCTTACCAAAAACCGGCGGTTCGATTGGCAAATAATAACGAATTTGCCTTGGCGGTGCGGTTTTGGCGGTTTCGGCGATTTCGGCGGTTTCGGCGGTATTATGCACACCCCTAGATACAAGCCCTGGATCAAGAAAGAGAGAAGGAAACGAACCCGGAAAAGCCCTGAACCTTTTTAAAGTGCTGATTTATCGTTTTTAACCCACAATAAAGTCTTGCTTTATTTTTAGGACCATGCTAGAGAGCCCTAAAAAAGCTCTCCTAATCCCCCTAAAATTCATAGCAAGGCAAAAAAAAAAAAAAAAATGCCCAAAACGACGTCGTTTTGGGCATTAGGGGGATTAGGGGAGATATTTTTAGGGGGACAAATCATTTCCCTTATTTTTAACCCATGAAGTCATATTTTAAAAGAATAATGATATATGTCTAACCAGTGTATTAATAAATGATATAACATAATTTTAAAGATTTTGAGTATTTGTAATTTGTATAATAAGTAGGGTCAATAATAAATAGATGAAGTCATATTTTAAAAGAAAAATGATATTGTTGGCTACATATTTTGTAAAAGCCAGTTACAATTCGACACGTGGCAGAATAAGGGTATTATGGAAAGATGATTCAAGTCTTCAATCCTAATCGTACACGTGGCGATGAATATTGGTTCTCACGTGATCTGAGTAGCACTAGATCAATAAAGAGATGCAAGGTGACGTGGCTTCAACGGTTACCCATATTCAAATTCAAATACAGGAGGGAAGCTCAACTGCAAGTGATGGCGTAGTGGGACTACTTCTAAGGCAGCATGATCAGCGATCATGGAGGAGCAGTTCGACGGTTCGAATACACGTGGCGATGAATATTGGTTCTCACGTGATCTGAGTAGCACTAGATCAGTAAAGAGATACAAGGTGACGTGGCTTCAACGGTTACCCATATTCAAATTCAAATACAAGAGGGAAGCTCAACTGCAAGTGATGGCCTAGTGGGACTACTTGTAAGGCAACATGATCAGCGATCATGGAGGAGCAGTTCGACGGTTCGAAGTGCAGTTCGAAGGTCATCCTTGACAGTATAAATAGCAAGGAAGCCCCCAGAAAAAACCCCCAGACTCAGATCATACAAACCAGTCTTTCTTTACATATTTTATTTACCAGTTTTTTACATTTTCAGTTTTTACCTTTCCTGCACTTTAAATACCTGTTCTTTACATTCCTGCACTTTAAATACCTGCACTGCACTTCATTCATAGGAGTAGTTTCAAGTAGATTCAAGTAGATTGCTGTTGTAAACCTCTCCGAGGCTGAGTTTGGACCATTGTAAGTGTTCATTTTTAATGAAATACTTCCATTGTTCTTCGAATTAATGTTATTTCTCTTAATTTCTCCTAAGTCAAGCCACCAGTAAAAGTCCTCTTCATTGAGGCTGAAAGAAATAAAACACAATCGTCTGATAATTGGTTGGCAATTATAATTTCTGTAAGGACTGATTGATCCTTGCTGGCACGCTCGCATTTACAAAAACACCCTTCGAAAGCCAAAAAAGCCAACATATATTTTTGGCACGCCTAGTGGGACTCATTTTAAATGGCTAGACGAAGACGACAAGGAGAAAATGAACGCTTCGAAGAAGGCTTAGAAGGAGAGGTAGAAATACCTAATCCAGAGGATAATGTGGTAACACATCCTGCGAAAACTCCCATGTTATCAGAACCTATGGTCGAACAGACCAGTACTTCTGGACAAGAACCGTTCATAATATTGGACGAAACCAAGGAATTGGACCATCCACTGTTCCATCTACCCAGCCAACAAATCCATGGGATGGCTTGGTAGAAGTCAGGGGACAACAATTAATGAACACAATGGAAAGGTGGGCAACATCCTTTTTGGATCGAATGAATAACCACCAACCAACAAACACAAGACACACAGAGGAAGTTTTAAATGTCCCTCAGCAAAGATTGGCTAGAGATAAACAGCCTATGCAGGTTAATGGACATTCTAATGGTCAAACTAGTACTCAGAACTATGAAAGACCATCACCTCAGTCTTGGTATGAACCCATTTCGAGGCCTATAGCAGGCCAAAATGCCTCAGTATTTAACAATGAAGCCACGCAAGTTGGTGGATCTGGTCAAGTACAAGAAACTAGTGTAAGAATGGTCACAAATCCCTTGTTCGAAGCCATACCTGGCACTAGGGGATATAATAATCCTTTATTTGAATTTATACTCGGGGGGTTGGAGGGTTTTCCTACAAATGGCAGAGATACAACGCCTGTTCCAGCACCTTTCACAGGTCCCTTCACAGGTCAGGCTCAAAGGGGTTACCCATACCCCCAACAGCAACCTGCACCACAGGGACAACCAGTCCCAAATGTACCACCTTATGGACCAAGAGGACCACAAGCACAAGTTTGTCTAGCAAATCCTGTGTTTGTCCCTCCAGTAGTGGTTCAACAGGCACAAAATATGGTCCCTAGGGACCAAATTGCTGACATTGTAAGGGAGATGTGTGGACCGATGGCTCGGGGGGTCCAGACTCCTGTATACAGAAAACCATACCCAGAATGGGTAGATAGGGTACATGAATTCCCAAGGAGGTTCAGAATACCAGATTTCACCCTTTTCTATGGAACTGGAAATCAATCAACAGTGGAGCACATTGCTAGATTTGCTGCTCAATGCGGTGAATTTACTAACCATGACTATATGAAACTGAGATTATTTCCAAATTCTCTAACTGGAGGAGCATTTGTATGGTACATTAACCTTACACCTGGCTCCATTCAAACTTGGCAACAAATGGAAGAGGCATTTCATGCCCAATTCTTTCAATCGGAGCCAGAGGTTTCCATGGCAGACTTGGCAAGATTGAGTCAGAGGCCTAAAGAAAAGGCTACTCAGTTTATTGCCAGATTTAAAAGGGCTCGAAATAAATGTAGAGTCATCCTACCAGAGCCAGAATTCGTAAGATTGGCTCAAACGGTTTAGAGTTCAGGCTTCGAAAGAAGTTTGACTCAACTGAATTTAGAGATTTGGTCGAATTGACCTATAAGGTGTCTCGATATGAAGCATTATTAGAAGAGGAACAGGATCGAAATAATGCCTCGTACAAGACATATTATAGAGATCCAAATTATGAGATTGATGCAGCAGAGATTGTGGGCAAAGAACCTGTAATCTGTGAAGCATTAATTCATAAGGATACAACAATTGACCAGCAGTTTAAGAAGAAAGACTTTCACAGAAAGTACTCTTTTGACTTAACAAAAGCAGATGACATTTTTGATCATTTGCTTGCGGCCAATTTCCTTAAGTTACCAAAAGGAGTGAAACTGCCATCTCCAGATGAACTTAAGGGAAAAGTATATTGCAAATGGCATAACTCTTGGTCTCACTCGACTAAAAACTGCATTGTTTTTCGAGACAGGATCCAAGAACAAATTCGGAAAGGAAGTTTGAAGTTTCCAACCAAAGCGAAAAAGGTCATGGGGATTGACAACAATCCATTTCCAGAAGTTGGAGAAAGTGCAGCTAATGTGGTTGTACCAAATTTCCAGAATTTATCTCTGCAGGAATTGGAAGAGGTCAATGTCCAGATGCATATTGCCAACCAGACAACTACCAAGAAAGACACCAGAAACCCACCAGTTATTGGACAAGGTTTCTCACACCAGAGGGAACACTCTGATGAAGAGGCACTAGATGATGATTCCTTAGAAGCAGCTATAATGCAGAGGATGTGTCCCAGGTGCAGACTGAGTTACCAATGGTTGAAAGGCCTTCCAGTTGATGGGAAGCAATATTACAGGGATGTGCAGAGACGTCCTAAATCAACCAATACTTACAACAAAAGGCCGTATCCAGCTGGTGACAGGCAGCGGCCATTAGTGGTTGAGCGTGCAGTGGACAGAATGCATGCTAAAGGCAAGAGACCCTTGTATGAGTCCAGGCCACCTAACTACTACAGAATGGAGAGCAGTCATTCTAAAAGAAGACTGGAGAGGAGTTCAGGTTATGGGAGCAAAGCCAGATATTGGCCCCCTAGACCAACTTCACGCAGGACAGAAAGTGGCTACTTCCATCGAAGGCCTGAATCAGACTCGAAACAAGAGATCAGGGCCAAGCACTTACCTTCACAGCCAGCTTTGAAGATGGCTTCGAAGGTAGAAGGAAACAGTTCAACATCTGGGTCAGTAAGTTCGTGGGTACCTGGGGTCCTGTAACAACGCCCGCGGGGGACCTCGCTACAGTTCGGACTCGATTTTTGTTGCGGTTCCAAATCTCGAACCAAAGAGTCCAAATCCGGCAAATCGTTTTGAGAAAAACAGATTTTTTTGAAAGAAGTGCCAAACATGGACTGCTTTGCCAGATAACAGAGTCGCCACCTAAATATTTTTTAAAATGGGAAATTTAGGAAACCCTGACTCGGTGCCAAAAGGCCACGTGTCCGTCATCACCAAAGTTGGCTCGGGAACTTGGGTACGATTAGGGAAGGTCACATCGTGAGCACCTCCGCTCGCCCGGTCAAAGACCGGCCTCTACTAACCATGATATCTGTTTTTGAAAACATTGTGAGTTCTTATTCCGATTATTAGCCTAGGTTACTATGTGATGCTCGCAGCAAACAAGTATAGACTGGGCCGTCTGAATTGGAACAAAACATTTCATGTTTGTTTGCTTGAAAATGGTTTGATGGTGCTACCCGCAAGTAGGCTGAAAATGCAGATTTTGCCACCCTCAGGTGGGCTTAGAAGAACAATGGTTTTGCCACTATCTAGTGGGCTTAAAACAAACAGTTGATGAATTGCTCCAATTCAGATAACTCAACCTCCACCCACAGGCATTCAAGGCAGTTATATCACATAAGCACATAGCCTCATGGCAAGCATGCTATTCATGGCAGCACTCACACGCATGCAAGGATGCTAAAGCATAAAACTTACCTAGTACTCCAAGCCAAAACAAAAACTACATTAGAAATCATGCATGATCCTAAGTATGCTGAAATGCCTAATGCAACACATGCAAAAATGCAAACTATAGCAGGCTCGGCTATTCTAAACATGGCATGTGAAATGCTACAGCTAACATGTATTCATCTTGTAATTGACATACAATGCAGTTAGTATGGTGCGCCGAGCCCGGTGCATGCAAAACAGATGAATGATGCAAACATGCTGTCATACTGTATGCTAATTGAAATATGCCCTATATCTAACCATCCAAAGCGGGTAAATAAAAGGGAGAAAGACGTGGGGTTGGAAGACATACATCACACTCACCCACCCTTATTACAATTATGCCCTCGCGCGGAGGGTCCGAATAAATATACAGTCCGAATATGAAAGAATAATACAGTCCAAAAATAATTACAGTCCGAATATTACAAATTCTAATTAATAAATTAATTACAGAAAAGTGGAACTGGCATGCAAGCCAGGGACTGCCTCGCTTCTGAAGGATGATGTATGTTGTAGCTGTCTGGCGCAGAAATCCACGGCGATGCCCCAATTAGCCTCTGTTTATAATTTATCTCGAAATGCGCGTTGGATTCTGAAAAGTTGTTGGTCCTCGATATTGCTGCAACAGAGAGCAGGAAAAGGGCACAGCAATGTATTTCACAAATGTATGCATACCTCGATCCTCGTGCCACCAATCACGCATACCGATGCATGATGGCCGAGGAATCGGATTGCACAACTCAATATGGGATGAATGCGGATGAATGCTACAACAAAACCTAACTCCATCATGGGTAATCCGGAGTGTCGATGACTGGAGAATTGAGACCCGTTCCGTCACTCGGAGTACGAAACGCGCCTCGTTTCTTGTGCAATATGCATGATATGCATGAAATGCAACTAAGATACAGTCCTAGCATGCGCAATGCTATGAAAATGAGATGCCTCGAAATGCGTGCCCACTGGCACGCAAACCGAGGCGATGACATAAAGGCGTGAAATGACATAGAAAATGAGATGCAATAGGAATAAAATGAAATGCCTCGAAATGCGTGCCCACGGGCACGCAAACCGAGGAATGCGGAATGACATGCGAAATGTAATGATGGGTTTATACCAACGTGAAAGGGGCCTCAGCCACACTCACATAGGATGCCGGAATGATAAGAATGAGGTGCCTCGAGATGCGTGCCCACTGGCACGCAAACCGAGGCAATGATGAAATGCAAATCGGATAAAACAGAGTGCCTCGAAATGCGTGCACGCGGGCACGCAAACCGAGGCAGAGGCATACGTAATGCAAATCGGATAAAACGGAATGTCTCGAAATGCGTGCACATGGGCACGCAAACCGAAGCGGAGGCATACGCAATGCCAAGCGGATAAAGCAGAATGTCTCGAAATGCGTGCACACGGGCACGCAAACCGAGGCAGAGGCATACGCAATGCCAAGCGGATAAAACAGAGTGCCTCGAAATGCGTGCACACGGGCACGCAAACCGAGGCGACGATGAAATGGGAAAATCGGATAAAACTAAAGTGTCTCGAAATGCGCGCCCACAGGCACGCAAACCGAGGCGATGATATGCGATGCAAAATCGAATAAAACCGAAGTGCCTCGAAATGCGCGCCCACAGGCACACAAACCGAGGCGATGATATGGGATGAAATGGCATACGGAATGCAACGATGGGCTTACACCTACATGGGAGAGCCTCAGCTCACTCACATAGGAGGCCGGCGGATAAAAACAAAGCTGCCTCGAAATGCGTGCCCGCGGACACGCAAACCGAGGAATGCATAAAATGGCATACGGAATGTAGTGATGGGCTTATGCCAATATGAGAGAGCCTCGGCCGCACTCACATAGGCTGCCATCGGATAAAAAAGAGGTGCCTCGAAGTGCGTGCACACGGGCACGCAAATCGAGGCAATGATAGAGAAGCATGAAAATGCAAATTGGGCTTACGCCAACACGAGAGGGCCTCAACCACACTCACATGGGCTGCCGGCGGATAAAAAAGAGGTGCCTCGAAGTGCGTGCACACGGGCACGCAAATCGAGGCAATGCATTAAGGCATGAAATGACATGGGAAATGATATGCAAGCATGCAAACCATATTTCAGCACCTAAATAAAGGGGGAAACAGCCCCGAAACAATTCGAAATGACACCCGAAGCATGCAATCATCCCGAAAATGTGAAATTAAGCCCCGAAATGGCCTGTAGCCATGCTATACATGCAAAATATGATTATGGAAGCAAGAACAGTAGCAAGGCAGTCCCAAATATAGCATTTTTTCAGTAACAAACTTGGCCAAAATGCAAGCATAGACAGATCAACATTAGCATGCAAAGTTAGTGGCCAAAAGAGGAGTATAATGGGAGATGGTATATACAAACACCAAATGAACAAACTTTCTTCTACAACATTGAATATTAGCTAAAAATAAGCATATATGCAGAAGATGACATCCTCAAAATCAGAACACAAACATGCTAAAAGATCCATGCAAAATAGGCTCCAAATAGGCTATAACAAGAGACATGCCAAACTATACACCAAACAGCAAACTTTTCTTCATGAAACAGGTAAAGGGGGTCAAAATAAGACCAAAGTCAGTAGGGGTCGAAGTCCCAAAAACAAATAGAAATAGGTCAAAAGTTGCATACAAAATATGGCATACTTGATGAAATTTGAAGGAACTAGTATATACAGTGGCCAAATGAAGTTGAGCTCCTCTACAATGTTGTAGAGGGGCTCAAAATAAGCAAGAAAGCAGTAGGGGTCGGACCCCTAAAAACCAACACAAATAGGTCAATTTTAGCATGCAAAAATGTGACAAACTTGGTGAATATTGAAGGAACTAGTATATAGAAATACCAAATGAAGTTGAGCCCTTCTACAATGTTGTAGAGGGGCTCAAAATGAGCACAAAATCAGTATGGGTCGGAGCCCCAATTCTCAACCAATTAGAGTATTAAAAAAGATCAAGAAAAAGCCCTAAAAGTTGGTTTTGAATACTTACCCTTGAAGACTTGTCTTTCTTTGCTTCTTGGCTTTGATTTGTAGCTTCTCAACCTCTGAAATTCACTTCCTAGCTGCTGGAATCGAAGTTGGAATGGTGAGGCTAGGTGTTGGTGAAGAAATCAAGCAAGACTTGAAGCTTTTTTGAAGGTTTTGGCTATGGAGATTAGGGTTTTGAGAGAGGTGCTCTTGAGACCAAATTTTGTAACCTTGAGGAAGGAGGTGATGGTCCCTTTAAGCAGGCAAAACAAGGTGTAGAGTGGGAGGGAAATGGAGACAATCCCTCCCCCCTGAAATATCCCCCGGATGGGGTGATATTTTAAGAAAAATATCCGGACAGCTGGGATGCACTGGAAAGGAAGAAGCTGGCCGGCCAGGTGGTTTTCTGCAAGGGGGCCGGCCGGCCACCCCACCTGGTCGGCCAGCCACTCATCATGGCCGGCCGGCCACCCCAAAAAATGAACAAAATATTTTCTGGCCGACCTGTATGCCAAGTTGTCCTCCAATGTGTGTAGAATAAGGCCCCAAGGTCGGAATCTGGCAACTCTGAAGCAGAAGTCACAACATAGAGCTTGAAGAAGAGGCTCAAAAATGAACTCAACAATTTCTGGCCGACCATATACTTTTTGTGTCCTCCAAGATGTGTAGAACAAGGATCCAAGGTTGGAATTTGGCAACACTAAAGCAGGAGCCACAACATAGAGCTTGAAGGAGAAGCCCAAAAATGAAACCCACAGTTTCTGGCCGACCATCAACTTTTTGTGTCCTCCCATGTTTCCTCATCACAAATATGTAACTTTGGTTGGAAGAAAATACCCCCAGGGTGTTCAACATTGGCCCGGAAGTGAGAAAACGGGCTCCGGAGGAGCGAAACTGGCTATCTGGGATAATTGCTGGCTTCTCACCCCCCAGTGATCTTCCTGATGTTGAAACAGAGGTACCTGCCAAGTTTGAACAAAAACTAATAAGAAATGAACACTCGGAGCCAAAACCGAGTAATTCGGGATCCCGAAAATGGGCATCTGGTGCCGGAAGTGGTGTTCAGCAGCGAAGTGGGTATCTGCGACCCCAGTGTCCCGCGGAATGACAAAACAGAGGTACCTGCCAAAAACCGGAGAAAGCGGATGCGAAATGAATGCTCGGGACCAAAACCGCGCAGTTTGGGGTCCCGAAAACTGGCTACAGGTACCGGAAGTGGCATACGGCCACGAAGTGGGCATCAGGGGCCCCAGTGTTCCTCGGAACATTAAAACAGAGGTCTCTGCCAAAAACCGGAGAAGACGGAGATGGTTGGGCGGTCCCGAGCCGAGGCACACGGCCTGACGGTTCCGAAAACCGGGAACCGGGCTCCGAAATGGGCAAAATGGCCTACGGCCACGAAAAGTAGCTCACGGCCACCGGGAGATAGTCTACAGGACCACTCCCTTCCCTCAGGAAAGAAAACAGAGAAAACCGAGTCTGGTTCGCAAACCGAGACAAGGCACAGGAGAGAGTTCGGAAGTCCGGAGGCAGGGCGCACGGCCGCGACTCTGAGACTTCTGAACGAGCACAGTATGCAACATCACCGAGCGCTCAACCGGTGACGTCTGAGTCTTAAGGTCGGTCAAAAATGGGGTGTCTACAGTTGCCCCTCTTTGACAGAACTCGAAAGTCAAGAAGTGACGGGAGTGAATGTCAAAGCCCAGAGACGACCCATTTTTGACAAGGCCGAAGACTTAGACAATCATACGAGATAAACAGAGAATGTGTGCCCGCAGGCGGGCCCGCAGGCAGGGGCAAAATGCAAATGATAGGCGCGGAGTCAGGTGATCATGCAAATGCAGCAAGCTGTAATGAAGCAAGTATTGACAAATAGATGCAACAGTTATAAGCAAGAATGCAAAGCAAACAACTACATTTCGTGCAGTTAGGAATGCGGAGAATCATTCAATTCTCGTCGCGTCTCACATGGAGAAGATACGATACCTGCGCGATTCGTCTGGTCGCACCAGCCTCAAATGAACCGTACATACAATATCGTGCCTGCAAAAGAATGAAATCCAACAGGAACAATATGCTAACAACATATATCCAATGTGATTCCTATGATTCCAAAAGTCTGACACACACAGTGTAGGTGAACAAATGCAACATAACGCGAGAGAAGATAATGCGTGGCAACGCATGTTCAAGCATAGAAGTATTGTACACCAAGAAATCATGCATGACAATGCAAAACATTCATGAGAATGCGAATTATGAGCCGAATAAAGCAAAACGAACATAAATCAGGATGCCCATTTGACATGAAATGATGAACCGGAAAACGCGCATTTCGGCGACGGCAACTCAATCACGGCCTCTGATTCACCTCCCGGAGAGGTCACAACAAGTTTAAAAAGGATACACTCTAATTTTGATGAATAATGACGAGACACATGTCAGGAATTGCAGTTAAAGTTCCAGCGGAATAATTCGGTGCCAGAAAGTGCACTTTTCTTCAACTTTTTCAGGTCCCGGGAACTCCGATTTTCCTCAAAATTTGCAGAGAGGTAGGGGAGGGGGTGGGGAGCATGGTCGGCCAGGTGGTTGCCCTTGGAGAGGCCATCGGCCAGGGGAGAAAAAGGACATGGCCGGCCAGCCAGGTTAGGTGGCCGGCCGGCCACCTGCCAAAAGCAGGGGCAAAATGGTCATTTTGGCATTTTCTATATATACACACCTCCAATGCCATCCGAAATCACTCCCCCAAGTGTGAAATTCTCTCCTCTTGCTCTCTAAGCCATTTTCTCTCTCAGATCTGCATTTTATACGCGCCCCTCGGCCTCCCACGCAAGTTGTTTCTGTGAAATCTTCCCGCGTTAAGCACTTTAAGCCGACTAAAGTTTGATTTTGGGGCTTCTCTTCTCATTTTCACCACTTGAGGTAAGTTTGTCTCAATATTTGGGAAATTTCCCGGGAGTTGACTTTTGTTGACTTTTTCGTTTCCCGAGAGTTGACTTTTGTTGACTTTTTCCAACTTTGGCCCATTTTGCTCATTTTTGCTCCTCTTTGCAGATTTCTCGACATGGCGGGCCATTTCCCTCACGGCGGAGGTTTTCCCGGCGCCGGAGATGACTTTGACATTATGGCATTGCCTCCGAGAGTTCGCCCTTTCATTCCCGATCGATATGCCCCAGCGGTTCATAGGCTTCCGCGGGCCACTTTTCGTCATTTCACTGAGTTTAACGACCGAGTACCAGGGGATCTTCTCCTACGAGAGCCAGAGCAGCACCTCTCTTATGATGCAGAGGTATTTTACTTTCTTTCCTGCTTTTCCGTGCATTTCATACTTTGCCATGCTTAGACACACAGTTTAGCTTACGACATAGTACTTGCATCCTGAGCATGTGACTAAGCCGCTTGAATTTCATGAACACCTGGCACATTGAATAATTGAGAACGCTCAGTGCACATTAATTAGAAATTGAACACACGGCTCAAACATTGATTCACCGAAGACACAGCCCGAAGTTGAAAATGAGCACACAGCACATATTGACTAAAAGTAGAACACACAGTCCCAAAACTCAGATTTTCTGAACACGCAGCCCAGATTTGAAGCGAACACACAGCCCACTGATTAAGAGTAGAACACACAGTCTCAAACTTTGATGCACTGAACACACAGCCCAGATTTGAAGCGAACACACAGCCCACTAATTGAGAGTAGAACACACAGCCCCAAACTTGATGTACTGAACACACAGCCCAGATTTGAAGCGAACACACAGCCCACTGATGTTGAGTAGAACACACAGCCCCAAACTTGATGTACTGAACACACAGCCCAGATTCGAAGCGAACACACAGCCCACTGATGTTGAGTAGAACACACAGTCCCAATTTGAAGCGAACACACAGCCCACTGATGTTGAGTAGAACACACAGTCCCAATCTGAAGCGAACACACAGCCCACTGATGTTGAGTAGAACACACAGTCCCAATTTGAAGTACTGAACACACAGCCCAGATTTGAAGCGAACACACAGCCCCAAACTTGATGTACTGAACACACAGCCCAGATTCGAAACGAACACACAGCCCACTGATGTTGAGTAGAACACACAGTCCCAATTTGAAGCGAACACACAGCCCACTGATGTTGAGTAGAACACACAGTCCCAATCTGAAGCGAACACACAGCCCACTGATGTTGAGTAGAACACACAGTCCCAATTTGAAGCGAACGCACAGCCCACTGATGAAAATAGAACACACAGTCCCAAACTTGAAGCGAACACACAGCTCACTGATGTTGAGTAGAACACACAGTCCCAATTTGAAGCGAACACACAGCCCACTGATGAAAGTAGAACACACAGTCCCAAACTTGAAGCGAACACACAGCTCACTGATGTTGAGTAGAACACACAGTCCCAATTTGAAGCGAACACACAGCCCACTGATGAAAGTAGAACACACAGTCCCAATTTGAAGCGAACACACAGCCCACTGATGTTGAGTAGAACACACAGTCCCCTGATTTAGCTGAAATTTGAACACGCAGCCCAGAACACTTCATTTGCACACAACTCATTTTCACTTCATTTGTACACAACTCATTTTCACTTCATTTGCTGATCTACGCATTTATTCTAAATGCAGGTTCACTCTCGCACAGTGCGAGGGTATGGCTCCGTCACCGCGAGGGAGTGGTATCTTGAGCTTCCGGAAGCTGTCCGGGGCTTGGTTGACTTTGCAGGATTCGGGCCATTCTGCAGAGGGTTATCTCATTGCCTCATTAGTAGGACTCTTTTTGCTGCTCTAGCGGAGAGATGGTGGGACACCACCAATTCTTTCCATTTTTCTGCAGCCGGGGATATGACCATGACCCCACTGGACTTCGCTATACTCACCGGCCTAGACGTAGGCGGTGTACCCATTCCCTATGACGAGGATATGGGCCAGTGGGAGGCTGCTTGGATGCACCTATTGGGGACACACCCGCCTGTAGACAGAGGTTCGGGGAGAGTCCGATACTCCTGGTTTGCTTTGCACTTCCGGCGGCCACAGATGGAGCCCGGTACTCCTGAGGAGGCGGAGCAGTATGCCCGCGGTTTTCTCATGTATCTCCTCGGCACCACCTTGTTCGCTGATAGAGGGAACATGGTAGGGTTATATCTACTGAGCGCTCTGGTAGACCTATCACAGGTCGGTCAGTATGATTGGGGCGGCGCTGGCCTGGCTACCCTTTATTGTTACATGAGCGCAGTCTCTCGCGGGCGGGGAGATTTACTCGGCGGCTACTGGAGAACCTGGGAGGTACATTCTGTCCTTTTGATTTACATTTTTGCTTCTCATTACTTGTTCACTGCACACACGGCGCACTTTGCACTCTGTATTCTGCCTTTAGCACCTTGTATTCATATCTCGCACTGCTTTTCTCAGCTATGGGTATATGCATATTTTCCCACATTAGCCCCGGAGATGGAGGTGACAGGACCTCCTATGACCCCGTATTCACTGATGTTTGAGGGCGAGCACTTACCGAGGCCTCGAGAGACTCTCTTCTCTCTGCGGCAGTACTTCGACACTGTTCGAGCGACAGGGGTATTTTAGAACTCTCAGTTCTTTTTCCATTTTCATCTTTGATCTGCTTTGTATGTTCTGATTTCTGATTGACTTATGCCCTGGTTATCCGCAGATCACTTGGCAGCCTTGGGCAATCTTCGGCGATGACCTCGAGGATCAGTACCCCGGAGGGTCGACTAGTTCCCAGTATAGGTTCCTGCTCGAGGGACCAGTGGGTAGAGTCTGGTTCCTGGGGGAACGCTTCCAGCGCCAGCTATGGGGGGGGGAATTCTCAGGACCCTCCTGCTGTGCCTCCAGACACCATGCGGACTGCTGATAGATTATCTCCTGAGGAGGTCAGCAGTGCTATGCAGGGCAGTGATGCTTTGATACATCTCCTTGAGGGGAGCTACGCCACCTACCGCCGTATATATTTGATGCCCCCCTTGACGGGAGTACGGGCTCCGGCACGGAGGTCCACTGGCGCACCATCTTCGAGTCGCGTCCATGCTACAGATATTCCTTCTTCTAGCAGGGCTGGCACATCTAGGGGTAGAGGCAGTTCGATTCCTCCGATCCCTCCGACTCTTGATCACCCTGGATGGCCAGAGATGCTGACTGAGTTGACGTGTTGGCAGTATGGGGCTACCTCCCCGATTCCGATCCCTATGGAGCCTCCGGCGCCTGGCCACAGATACGTCAGTGATCCTGACTCACCACCGGTATGTTCTACCATTTTTCATTTGTCACACAGTCATTTTGGCAGTTGCTTATTTATTGATGAGTTGAGCTTATGTCTGCAGCCACCTCGGGATTACATAGATCAGATGCTCGGAGTGGTGGCCTCACTCGAGGGGATGGTCCTGCGTAGAGAGGCACAGATGTCCATCATGGGCTTCCAGGTACCCTTCATCTTTCTTGCATTTATCATATTTCTGTTAATGCTCTGGCTTTAAACATTCCATTGCACTGATAGGCTGTGTAGAACACATCTGGCACACACCCCACTCCCATACTGTACTTGCACCTGCTTTTTATGTTTGAGCTGATGTATTGCACTTTGCATTTTCAGATGCCTCCAGTCTATGCTCCGACACAAGGTGGGCCTCCCGGGCCTTTTCAGAGAGGTAGAGGTACTGGGCCTCGAGGAGCTGGGTCATCTCGGCCTCACCGAGGAGCTCGAGGAGGAGGGTCGTCTCGCAGACGCAGGGCACCCATTGTTGAGGATGACGAGGAGGAGGTCGCAGATCATGTGTCAGACACAGCTCCTGGAGAGGGAGGCTCCGGTCTTGGTTCCGGGAGTGGAGACGAGCCTGAGGGGGATCCGGAGGACGACAGCTCCGATCCAGATGGTGATGATGATGTAGAGATTATCCCGCAGAAGAGGATGAGAGGGCCTCCCCATTCCCGCTCCCGAGGGCACTGATGTTATTTCCTGCTTTATTCTACTTTTTAGCTAGTAGTTTGTAGCACTTTGCACATTGTTAGGCAGTTTTATTTTCTGTAAAACTTGTACCTTTATTTTGTTGTAAAACATGATGAAATGAAACAGCTTTTGAAAAGATATTGTATTTGAAATTCTTGACATTGCATCGCATTATTTCGCACAAAGTGGAATTGAATGAAAATGTGCCTCATGTATTTACCGGGTCAGGTAATGAACCGACGCAACAAATAAAAACAAATCGACTCACTAAGAAATAACAGGTTCTTAGCAAGTTTACAACTCGATAAACAAAATACAACAATGTTAACAACTCAGCAGACAAAACTTAACAAAGTTGTGTAGGCAAAAAGTAACAACTCAAAACACAAAATGCGACAGCTCGACAAAACTTACAACTCGATAAGCAAAACAACAACTCGATAAGCAAAACAAAGCATACTTCAGACGGACAGTCTGGATGACGGAATGTATCCAAAACTGAGAGAAATTGAGGCCTTCAACATTCCCGATGCGTGACAGTGCTTCAAACTCTCTTCCGGCGAGCAAAACAGGACCAATGCGAGGCCGAAAACATTTTGAAGTTGAAAACCAAAAGGTGGCCGGCTTACTAGGATAGGTGGCCGGCCGGCCACCCCTCTCACAACCACCGAAATGTTGACACGTGTCCTTTGAATAGTGTTTTGGCCTCCTATAAAAGCTCCACTCTTGGAACTTATTCATTTCATCACCTTTCCTCACCAAAATGGAAGCATTTCTCACGGAAAATCTCATATCTTGGATTTCTTCTCTAGATGGCTCGGAGAAGTTGAATTTCCGGGGTTTTGGGTTGAATGCACTATTCACGCTAAGCCGGACTCCACTACATTTTCCTTTCCTCTCTGCCGCGGCAAGGTTTTGGGACCCGGTGACGCACGTCTTTAGCTTTGGCGGGCAAGAGGTATGTCCTACTTTTGAAGATTTTCAAATCTTGATGGAGTCCGAGCGAGGCGAGGAAATTCTGCCCCAGCTCAATTTTAGCTATGCCCAGGCCTTAGGGCGGATGTGCGGTCTTAATGCGCATGATGCTAGATCTTTGATTGGGAATGGGATGTTGGATATCCCGAGCTTGATTTACCGCTTCTCTGATGCCGGTGACCGCAGCGACCACTATTGGCAGGGTTTCCGGCAGCATGCCCTCTGCTTGTGCCTACTATCTCATTTTCTGTTTGTCTCGGGCTCCGGAGGAGCTAACATCCGCTTGATTGAAGTCGCTCAAGGCTTGAGAGAAGGAAAGAGTTGCATCGCCATGACCTTGGCCGAGACACTGATGGGTCTAGATGCTTTCTACCGCCAAGAGACAACCAGGTTTGCAGGGAGTCCACTACTGCTACAGGTAATGTTTCCCACCCAAGCTCACATGTATTTGCTTACATCACTCGGCCCTCGGGCTCGATTTTTCTCACAAAACCCTTATCTCACTTTTCCTTCATCGCACATCTCTCTATTCTTTATTCTCTCATTTTTTATCCCTCCCCAGATATGGTTGATGGACAAGTTGCAAGTTGTGGACTCTTGCCCTGCTTATTCAGCCCGTGGCTACTTCTTTCGGCAACGCCTAGTTAATGCTCCTGATGAGAGCTGGTGGTTTGAATGGATGTGCCATTTATCAGCAGATTGCATTGCGTGGCGTTGCTCTTGGCTCAATCTCCCGGCAATGAGCTATAGCATGTCACGGGATACCGGGATCCGTCTGATCGGCTTGACTCACTGTGTATTCTATTTCCCATTCCGTATTCTGCGCCAGTTCGGCCATGATCAGACTTGCCCTCCAGAGGGACTAGAATATCCGGCTACATTTCCAGTTCGAGGCGCACAGCTGGCTCGACAGACCGCAGCATGGAGAGTTAGAGAGCTTCTGGCCCCTGCCCCTGTCTTCAGTTGCACTTTGTCTGATGAGTGCTGGGATTGGCTCAACGAAGAAGCACAAGTTGGGCCCAAGTTGGCATCAGAGGCTTCAACTAGCTCTGGGAGGGGGCGCAGGGACATCTGACTGGACTGTGCCCCAGATTTATTGCTTTATTAGTACTTTCAAGTTTTCGTTATGAATGTAATAAAAAGCAACTTCAATTGTATGCAAGAGCGAGAGAACTGTGTTTTGAAATCAATGAAATTGAAGGTTGTGGTACTGAAAATTTTCCGCTTTGGTCCAAAAATGGTCTTAGTTGTGAAAAGATTAATTTGAACAAAGTCAACTTTTATTAAAACTTTTCAAAACTATTTTCGATATGGATCAGAACTGGACACGCCTGAGATCTGTCACTGAGATGCACAACCCCGAATCCTAGCAACTGGAAAGTTGCCCCTAGTTTGAATGGTGCCGCAGCACTTCATTGCAACGGAAAGTTGCCCCTAGTTTGAATGGTGCCGCAGCACTTCATTGCAACGGAAAGTTGCCCCTAGTTTGAATAGCACTGTACCGGAGATCACAATAAATGCTGATGAATAAAGATGACTGAGATGATCAAAATGGACAAAGTTGATCGGGGAAAAGATTGTGACTGAACTTCAAGATGAAGCTGCCTACGTATCCCAAAGATGGGAATCAAGCCTTACGTAGTTCAGGCTCAGGTTCGCTCGAGTATTTTTACTCTCCTTTTGCGCTCTAACTTTTGCCAAGGCCACCCTTTGCGGGTTTTCAACCTTGCGAGCTCAGTTTTTATAATTTCAAATTTTCTATGCTCTGAATTTTGCCTAGGTCGCCCTTTCGGGTTTTCGGCCTAGCGAGCCTCTCAGGGGTAATATTTCTTCAACTTGTCCATATTGATCGGTTGGGAAAACTCCAAGCCATCTAGATCCATCAGAACCACAGCTCCACCTGACCAGATTGACTTGATGATGTAAGGACCAGTCCAATTGGGTCTGAACTTGCCCCTTGGGTCGTGGATAGGAGCTCGGTTGTCCTTGAGTACTAAATCTCCTTCTTTCAGATTCCTGGACTTAACCTTCTTGTTGAAAGCCCGGGCGATTCTGCGTTGATAGCCTTGGACGTGGTACAGTGCTTTCAACCTTCTTTCATCGAAAAGCATGAGTTCCTCAAATCTGTTTTGCTGCCAATCTGCTTCGGCTATCTGGCACTCGGCCAATACTCGTAATGATGGAACCTCAATCTCAATAGGTAGAACGGCCTCCATCCCATAGACTAATGAGTACGGAGTCGCCCCAGTAGAAGTTCTGATCGAAGTCCTGTAGCCCCACAGAGCAAACGGCAGCTTAACTGGCCAATCCCGATAGGTTTCCACCATCTTCTGTAGCATGCGCTTGATGTTCTTGTTGGCGGCCTCAACTGCTCCGTTGGTTTGTGGCCGGTAAGTAGACAACTTATGAAAAACCACATTGTATTTCTTCAACAAGTCAATCACCTCTTTCTTGAAGTGGGAACCATTGTCAGAGACTATTTCATTCGGAACCCCGTAACGACAGATAATGTTGTTTCTGATGAATTTCGCAACGTGTGAAGCTTTCAACACTGCGTAAGATTGGGCCTCAACCCACTTTGTAAAATAATCTATCGCTACCAAGATGAACTCATGCCCATTCGACCCCTTCGGCGTAACAGCTCCAATTACATCAATTCCCCAGACAGAAAATGGCCATGGCGAAGTCATGTTGTATAGCTTTGACGGCGGAATGTTCATGCGATTCGCATGAATCTGACATTTGTGGCATCGCCGGACGAAACCAATACAATCCTCCTCCATGGTAGACTAGTAATAACCTTGTCTAAGGATCTTCCTAGCCAACATCACCCCATTCATATGTGCACCACATTCACCCCCGTGGATGGCTTCCATCAGACGCTTGGACTCTTCAGCATCAACACACAGTTTATGCATTCCCAGATGACCTCTTCTATACAGCTTACCCCCACAGATGATGAACTGAACCGACATTCTTCTGATTGCCCTCTTGTCTTTGGCATTTACCCCTGGCGGGTATGCTTCTTTCTCCAAGAAATTCCAGATATCGTAGTACCAAGGGTGTTCGTCCTGAACTTCATCTATGGTTGCAATCGACTCATAAGCAGGTACAAATTTCTGGTCGATGATGACTGGACGCATTCGGACTCCACACGGGATGTCTATCATTGATGATAGAGTTGCTAAGGCGTCTGCGAACTTGTTGTTCTCTCTTAGTAGATGAGCGAAATTCAGCTTCTCAAACCGAGGAATCAGCAAATCCAAGGTTTGGTGATACATTATCATATTTTCTTCTTTTACTTTCCAGTCTCCTTTAGCTTGAGACACAACAAGGTTCGAGTCCCCAATGACGTCCAGCCGTCTTGCCCCTAGTTCCAGGGCTGCTTCTAAACCAGCGATGCACGCCTCATATTCTGCTTCATTATTTGAGACTTTGAACCGGAGTTTGAAGGCTAGAGGGATACGGGAATTGTCGAGTGCTATCAGCAACACTCCTATCCCATACCCATGTTGATTTGACGCTCCGTCAAAGTACATTGTCCAAGTTTCCTCGTCGATATGCAAAATTGCTTCATTTGGGAATAGATACTCAACTGCCTCATCCCCCTCGACCGGGTGGTCGGCAAGGAACTCTGCCACCGCTCTTCCTTTCACTGACTTGCGCGTCACATATGTGAGATCAAATTCGGAGAGCAACAGCAACCAACGAGCTAGCCTACCCGTAAGCGCTGGTTTCTCGAAAAGATATTTGATGGGATCGAGACGTGAAACCAACATTACAGAGTGAGCTAACAGGTAGTGCCGCAGCTTCCTGGTAGCCCATACCAGAGCTAAGCAAGCCTTTTCCAGTGGTGTATATCGGGTCTCATATTCCAGCATTTTCTTGCTCAAATAATAGATGGCTTTTTCCACCTTATCTTCTGATTCTTGTGCAAGCATGCAGCCCATTGTGGTCTCAGTCACTGACAGATACAAAATCAACGGTTTCCCTGGTTCTGCTGGTGATAGAACGGGTGGGTTCTGTAGATAATCTTTAATCTGTTCAAATGCAGCTTGACATCGGCCGTCCCATTGGAACTTCTTTCCTTTCTTCAGGAGGCCAAAAAGTGGTTCACAAGTCAAGGTTAGTTTTGAAATAAACCGTCTTATGAATTACACTTTACCCAGAAAGCCTCGCACCTCCTTTTCAGTCCTTGGTGGTGGCATTTCTAAGATGTCCTTAATCTTGGAAGGGTCGACCTCGATGCCCCTTTGTGTAATCAGAAACCCCAGCATTTTTCCCGCTGTAACACCAAATGTACATTTCTGAGGGTTCAGCCGCAACCGGAATTCCCTGATCCTTTGGAAAAACTTGTGCAAGGCGGTGTAGTGGCCCTCTCTTTCTTTAGACTTGACAATCATGTCGTCCACATACACCTCAACCTCTTTGTGGATCATATCATGTAGTATTGTGGTCGCGGCCCGTTGATAAGTAGCCCCAGCATTCTTCAACCCAAACGGCATGACCCGATAGCAGTATGTCCCCCACGGGGTGGTGAATGCAGTCTTTTCTCTGTCCTCCGGCGCCATCACTATCTGATTATATCCTAAAAAGCCATCCATGAATGAGAGCAATGCATGCCCTGCTGTGAAGTCCACTAACTCATCGATGTGCGGTAGGGGAAAATCGTCCTTCGGACTGGCTCGGTTCAAATCCCTGAAGTCTACGCACACCCGGATCTTGCCATCTTTCTTTGGCACCGGAACAATGTTGGCCAACCAAGTCGGATATTCAGAGACTAGCAGGAAGCCTGCGTCAATTTGCTTGGTGACCTCTTCCTTGATCTTAAGAGCCCAATCCGGGCGGATCCTTCTGAGCTTCTGTTTGACAGGTCGGGCCTCGGGGTCAAGGGGGATCCGATGCTGTACAATCTCAGGATCGATCCCAGGCATGTCTTCGTAGGACCACGCGAAAACATCTTTGAAATCTTTTAATAAAGCGACTAAGCGCTCGCGTTCCTCTGAAGACAGCGTGGACCCGATCTGGACCAGCCGCGGGTCCTCCTCAGTACCAATGTTCACAGAAATGATTTCATCCATTAAGGGCTTAACAAACCTCTCTTGCTCTTGCTCAATTAGTCGTTGTAAAACCGGAGGAACTTCGTCCTCGTCGTTTTGATCAAAATTTTGAAAGTCCTGATTTAAGCAATAAATTAGGGGCACAGAAAAGTACTCGGAAACCACATTCACCTCATTCTCATTAAGTTCATCCAAATCGTCCAATTCTTCTGTTACAACAGACTCAAAAGAAAAGGAAAAAGACGACCTGGACAGGACTTTGGCATCCGGGTTGACACCCCCAGGAGTACCAGACTCAGACTCAGTCGAGCTGGAACCTGATTCCGACTCACAGGACTCGGTGGAATCAGACTCCGGCTCACTACCTGACCCGGTGCTGCTGGATAAGAATCCCTCCTCATACTGCCAGGTGAGGGAGGGTGCGATTGATGCGTCCAAAATAGCTGCTGGTTGGCTCGCGGCCATTTCATTCCCAATCATGGAAACCACGGCGTTATTCCCCAAGCAATCTTGGTCGATCAGAGGATCAGAGAGGAGACTTGCCAGTGCTACCCCCATTTCCAATTCAGTGCCCTCAGGCTCCTCTGCCTTATTCTGCTCAGCCTCAGTTGTTGGGTCTGTCTGCTCTGTGGCAACGTCATCCCCGGATAGTTGCAGGTCGAAGAAGATTTCGAAGCCTGGTACGCGCTTCCTCTCCGCGTTTAACCATGGCTCTGGGAAGCCGCAAAATGGAAAATCTTCCCCCTCCCGGACGAAGCGTCCGTTCAGGGTACCCCAGATGGGCCTGTGCATTAAATCAAAAGGCTTCCCAGCCTGCTTCGCTCTGGCTCTGCCGGCCATTTCCTTTCCTTTTCTCGCCCAGTCTTCTTTGGTGGGCAGATAACCCAATCCAAAGGTATGTGGATTGTGTGGCACTTCGGCCAACGCCGCGACTCCTTTCCTGCCGCTTCTTCCCAATCCCATCCCGG
Source organism: Camellia granthamiana (assembly GCA_036172215.1). NCBI lineage: Eukaryota > Viridiplantae > Streptophyta > Magnoliopsida > Ericales > Theaceae > Camellia > Camellia granthamiana. Next base: position 16,527,643 of record CM069907.1, read on the forward strand.
GGATATGTTGGAGCTTGTTCATGAGGTAGACGGCTTGAGCGCTGACATACAAACCCTCATTCACAGCCATGATATTCTGTACTACCCGGGCCTCAGCCAAAGTAAATCCCGATATGAACATGTCCTCCATGCCGTGTTCAATCTCAAGGACTGGCGTAGATACCTCCGGAGGGGGATGGATTGATGAGTTCCCAAAAACAATGGTTACTCCCTTTCCGTAGGGGTACTTCACCATTTGATGTAGAGTAGATGAGACGGCCTTCACCTGATGCAACCAGGGTCGCCCCAAAAGCATGTTGAAAGATGCAGGGACCTCCAAGACATGAAAATCTACTTCGTGTTGTCCCGGCCCAATCTTGGTTTGGATTTTTACTGTCCCCAGGACATCCCTGCTTGTATTGTCGTAGGCTCTGATTACTTGAGTAGTCGGTGTGAAGTCCGCAGGCTTTAACCCAATTGCATATGCCGTCCTGGCTGGGCAGACGTTGATGGCGGACCCGGTATCAACAAGTACCACCGGAATCCATTTATCTCTGCATTCTACAGAGATGTAGAGAGGTCTGTTGTGATCCACGCCCTCAGGCGGCAATTCCTTGTCTGAAAAAGTCAACGCCGGGGAACCTCCTCCCGGAAAGACTAGCCCAACTAGCTGTTCAGGCGTAGTTTCGATGGAAAGTTTGGCTCTGTCCATGGCAGATAAGACAGCCTGCCGGTGCACCCTCGAAGCCATAAGCAGTCCCCAAATGGAGATGTCTGCTTGTATTTTCTTTAGCTGCTTCAGTACAGCCTCTTCTTCAACTTGCTTCTCTTTCTGTTTCTCTGCCTCCTTATCTTTCCCTGATGCCTCGGGTTGATCAAGGTGTGGGGGCTTGAAATACCGCCCACTTCTCGTCATATGGTCCACCTCTTCGAGGTACCAGGTACTGTCTGGTTGGCCACCTGCCCAGTCTTCGTCTGTGTGGGCGAGATACAAGTCGTCATCCTCCCACCACATTCCATCAGCATCTAGCAGGCACCTGTCTGGTTCCGGCTTGTTTGTGCTCTCAGCATTTTCATTCCTCATGCTCACAGCATGTTCAATTTTCGTGCCCACAGCACTCTCTATTTCCTCATGATTCTTTGCTTTTCGGACTCTCTCAGAATCCCATCTCTTTCCTTGCTCCTCCAGTGTCAGTTGTTCGGTTTTCAAATTGTCTTGGTCCCGAGCAGAATTCTTCGTACCGGCGCTCTCCGGCAATTCAATCTGATCCTCGGCCCTTCCGGCCACAAATGGTACAATATCAGGCTGATCATCCAACCACCCGACGACTTCTGCTGACTCCTCATCTTCGAACCAATTAATTGATGCATCCCCTGATTCCTGCTCATAGAAATAGAGGTTGGCGAAGTCCTCTTCCACCGTAGTCGGATCATCTCCCACTGATTCAAGTTTATCCCCCCGGATCATACACAATTCAACCTCTGGCAACAGCCCTGCACTCAGCTTTGGTTGGCTTACTGACAAGATATATCCACTCGGATCACAAGCTCTGCCAGCTAAATTCTCAGTTTGCTCCACCCCAGACCTATCAGTTTTGCTCTCCTCGGAAGCCTGGCCCGTTCCATTCTCGGTGGTCACCACCTTTGGCTCTGGTTGGGTTGTGGAGGTGTCCACCATGCACAAGTCCGTGCTATCAGGGAGGATCACCTCCGGCTTGGGTAGGTGGGAGGGAGTTATATAGATACTGGGATCGTAAGATACGCCCCCAGTGTGGATAAGGTTGACTCTTTTAGGTGGGTCTTGGTTGTGTTTGGGGAGTGGATTGTTTGCGACATTGGGTCCTTGAGGAGGTAGAATGATGTTCTTATCAATGAGATCTTGAATCTCATGACGCAGCCTGTAGCATTGGTCGGTGTCATGACCATGCTGTTGGTGGTATTTGCAGTATTTGGCTGGGTTATGGGAAGGAGGGAGTGGATTTGGTGGGGGCCTCGGTTCCAAGGGTTTCAGATGCCCTTTTCTGACTAGAACCCTGAGGACTTTGGATAAAGGCATATGTAGTGGAGAGAAGGTTCGTTGACCTCTGGGTTGGTACCTTGAAGTTTGGTCACCGCTCCCAGAGGCATCAGAAAAAGGTGTGGCCGCTGCGGACCTTCGTTGGGGAGGGGGATTGGTGGTGACCATTCCGACCTCTGAAGTTCTGGTATTGGAAGAGCCACTCGGGCCTGCATTGGTATTCCGGTTAAATGTTCTCCGGGGTTGATCCCGATCTTGGTCAAACAGACCCTGTTTCATTGCATCCTCTATTTGCATCCCCATATCATGCAGATCTGCGAAAGTGGGGAAGGGAACTACAATCATCTTCTTCATTAATGCCGGCTGGAGATTGCGCACAATCATCCGTATTTGATCTCTGTCTGTTGGCCTTAAGGTCATCATCGATGCCTTCGCCCTCCACCGGGTCACAAAGTCAGAGAAAGATTCCTTGGGCTCCTGCCTCGTTGTCTCGAGATCACGAGTTGTGATCTCGATCTGCGTGTTGTATGAATATTGTGCAAGGAAGGCCTCAGCCATCTCATCCCAGTTTATTTTCACCTGATCTTCCAGTTTTGAATACCAAGTAGATGCCACACCCGACAGGGTTCGACCGAACAAGGAAAGCTTTTGCGGTCGGGTTAGGCCCATTGGTCTTAGAACGTCTGAGAATAGCCGGAGGTGAACCATAGGGTCTCCGGATCCATCAAAGCGATCGATCTGGGGCATCTTAAATCTATCCGGCAATGTCACGGCCACATCAGTATAGCCGTCTTCAATATCTGGGATGGCCTTCACCCCCTGTGACTTCTTGAAAAGTTTTTCCAACTTGCTCAACTTCAGAGCTGTCTGGTCTACCTCGAACTCAAATGGAGCGTCCGGGTAATTTGGTGTAATGTTTTTGGACAGTTGTGGTAGAAGCGGGGGCGGAGCCAGCCCCGTTGGAAGACCCGTGTCCTCTTGGGTGTTTTGGAGGTTAGGTGGAGGGTTCTGTGGGTTCGGGAGGGTATTCTGGGTATTCTGCAGATTTGGAGGGGCATTCTGGCCAGTAGCCAGTTGCTCAGGTAATGGGGCCCCGGGTGGAGGAGGAACCTGCTGTACCCCTGGTGGAGGAGGGACCTGGTGGGAAGCAGATGCAGCGTTCTGCTGTTGTAATCTGGTAATCAACTCAGACTGCTGGGCCATGACCGCAGCCTGTTGTTTAGAAAACTCCGCCTGGCGGATAGCATCGTCGTGCATTTGTTTCATGCTTTCACCCATCTGGCGCATCATCGCCTCCATAGCTGTATTCTGTTGTTCCATCTGAATAACCGGCAAGTGTATCTCTATAGCAGAAACAGGAATCTCAACCCGACTATCTGACACTAGAGTAGACTGTTGTTCCAGTAATCTCTGTTCTGACGGACTGCGCCTCCTCGGCCTTCTTCTGGCGATTGGGGGTAGTGAGTGGAACACTGGATGTCCGTCAACTAGATCCTCAGATCGGTTAAGTCGGCGACCTCGTGTCCAGATTGCTTGGGGAGTATCGACTGGCTCAGAAGCAATCGTGCTACAAACTGCCCTAGCAAAAGATAATAAAGCAAAAGGAAAATAAATGACCAGAAAAACGGGCAGCATAACAGCTTAAATTTAAATACACACAACACACAGTCGAGCATACAACACACAGTTTAGATAAGCTGGAAATACACTGTCCTCAACCACTGATCATTGTTCCTGTACCACTGTTCTGATAAACTGAATCTGATATCCACGGACAACTGATTCCCAAATATACTGAATAATGCCCGCAGGCCTGATGCCCAAACTCAAAAACTGATGCCCGCAGGCCTGATGCCCAAACTCATACTGATACATGCATTCCCCTGTAGAGACGCACTCCAACAAGCACATAACAGATAAGTGAGAGCCAAAACACCCCTATGTTGGGGTAGGGTTTCCCTGTCTTATTTCGTCAGGAACTAGGGGTTCACTACGCACGCAGCGGCTTCAAACAACCTATAAACGGGTAAGCAACCTGTCCTAGTTTGGAATGGTCACTATGGATCCGAATATGCACTAGGTCGAATGGTCAAAAAGGGTGCCCCGGTAAAACCGGGGTTTGTGTTCCCATGCTGTCAGAGCCCAGAGCCGATCAGCCTTACGGACATGACTTGACAAGACAAGCCTCCGGCAAATCGTTCGGGAATGGCATATGGCAAACACGGTGTCCTAGGCGCACCAATGCAAATGCAATGCAAAGAAACACACAAGTGTAGTCAAAACCAGATATCATGAGTTCGAGTCAAGTTCTCTAACTCCCCAGCAGAGTCGCCAGAAACTGTAACAACGCCCGCGGGGGACCTCGCTACAGTTCGGACTCGATTTTTGTTGCGGTTCCAAATCTCGAACCAAAGAGTCCAAATCCGGCAAATCGTTTTGAGAAAAACAGATTTTTTTGAAAGAAGTGCCAAACATGGACTGCTTTGCCAGATAACAAAGTCGCCACCTAAATATTTTTTAAAATGGGAAATTTAGGAAACCCTGACTCGGTGCCAAAAGGCCACGTGTCCGTCATCACCAAAGTTGGCTCGGGAACTTGGGTACGATTAGGGAAGGTCACATCGTGAGCACCCCCGCTCGCCCGGTCAAAGACCGGCCTCTACTAACCATGATATCTGTTTTTGAAAACATTGTGAGTTCTTATTCCGATTATTAGCCTAGGTTACTATGTGATGCTCGCAGCAAACAAGTATAGACTGGGCCGTCTGAATTGGAACAAAACATTTCATGTTTGTTTGCTTGAAAATGGTTTGATGGTGCTACCCGCAAGTAGGCTGAAAATGCAGATTTTGCCACCCTCAGGTGGGCTTAGAAGAACAATGGTTTTGCCACTATCTAGTGGGCTTAAAACAAACAGTTGATGAATTGCTCCAATTCAGATAACTCAACCTCCACCCACAGGCATTCAAGGCAGTTATATCACATAAGCACATAGCCTCATGGCAAGCATGCTATTCATGGCAGCACTCACACGCATGCAAGGATGCTAAAGCATAAAACTTACCTAGTACTCCAAGCCAAAACAGAAACTACATTAGAAATCATGCATGATCCTAAGTATGCTGAAATGCCTAATGCAACACATGCAAAAATGCAAACTATAGCAGGCTCGGCTATTCTAAACATGGCATGTGAAATGCTACAGCTAACATGTATTCATCTTGTAATTGAAATACAATGCAGTTAGTATGGTGCGCCGAGCCCGGTGCATGAAAAACAGATGAATGATGCAAACATGCTGTCATACTGTATGCTAATTGAAATATGCCCTATATCTAACCATCCAAAGCGGGTAAATAAAAGGGAGAAAGACGTGGGGTTGGAAGACATACATCACACTCACCCACCCTTATTACAATTATGCCCTCGCGCGGAGGGTCCGAATAAATATACAGTCCGAATATGAAAGAATAATACAGTCCAAAAATAATTACAGTCCGAATATTACAAATTCTAATTAATAAATTAATTACAGAAAAGTGGAACTGGCATGCAAGCCAGGAACTGCCTCGCTTCTGAAGGATGATGTATGTTGTAGCTGTCTGGCGCAGAAATCCACGGCGATGCCCCAATTAGCCTCTGTTTATAATTTATCTCGAAATGCGCGTTGGATTCTGAAAAGTTGTTGGTCCTCGATATTGCTGCAACAGAGAGCAGGAAAAGGGCACAGCAATGTATTTCACAAATGTATGCATACCTCGATCCTCGTGCCACCAATCACGCATACCGATGCATGATGGCCGAGGAATCGGATTGCACAACTCAATATGGGATGAATGCGGATGAATGCTACAACAAAACCTAACTCCATCATGGGTAATCCGGAGTGTCGGTGACTGGAGAATTGAGACCCGTTCCGTCACTCGGAGTACGAAACGCGCCTCATTTCTCGTGCAATATGCATGATATGCATGAAATGCAACTAAGATACAGTCCTAGCATGCGCAATGCTATGAAAATGAGATGCCTCGAAATGCGTGCCCACTGGCACGCAAACCGAGGCGATGACATAAAGGCGTGAAATGACATAGAAAATGAGATGCAATAGGAATAAAATGAAATGCCTCGAAATGCGTGCCCACGGGCACGCAAACCGAGGAATGCGGAATGACATGCGAAATGTAATGATGGGCTTATACCAACGTGAAAGGGGCCTCAGCCACACTCACATAGGATGCCGGAATGATAAGAATGAGGTGCCTCGAGATGCGTGCCCACTGGCACGCAAACCGAGGCAATGATGAAATGTAAATCGGATAAAACAGAGTGCCTCGAAATGCGTGCACGCGGGCACGCAAACCGAGGCAGAGGCATACGCAATGTAAATCGGATAAAACGGAATGTCTCGAAATGCGTGCACACGGGCACGCAAACCGAAGCGGAGGCATACGCAATGCCAAACGGATAAAGCAGAATGTCTCGAAATGCGTACACACGGGCACGCAAACCGAGGCAGAGGCATACGCAATGCCAAGCGGATAAAACAGAGTGCCTCGAAATGCGTACACACGGGCACGCAAACCGAGGCGACGATGAAATGGGAAAATCGGATAAAACCGAAGTGCCTCGAAATGCGCGCCCACAGGCACACAAACCGAGGCGATGATATGGGATGAAATGGCATACGGAATGCAACGATGGGCTTACACCTACATGGGAGAGCCTCAGCTCACTCACATAGGAGGCCGGCGGATAAAAACAAAGCTGCCTCGAAATGCGTGCCCGCGGACACGCAAACCGAGGAATGCATAAAATGGCATACGGAATGCAGTGATGGGCTTATGCCAATATGAGAGAGCCTCGGCCGCACTCACATAGGCTGCCATCGGATAAAAAAGAGGTGCCTCGAAGTGCGTGCACACGGGCACGCAAATCGAGGCAATGATAGAGAAGCATGAAAATGCAAATTGGGCTTACGCCAACACGAGAGGGCCTCAACCACACTCACATGGGCTGCCGGCGGATAAAAAAGAGGTCTCGAAGTGCGTGCACACGGGCACGCAAATCGAGGCAATGCATTAAGGCATGAAATGACATGGGAAATGATATGCAAGCATGCAAACCATATTTCAGCACCTAAATAAAGGGGGAAACAGCCCCGAAACAATTCGAAATGACACCCGAAGCATGCAATCATCCCGAAAATGTGAAATTAAGCCCCGAAATGGCCTGTAGCCATGCTATACATGCAAAATATGATTATGGCAGCAAGAACAGTAGCAAGGCAGTCCCAAATATAGCATTTTTTCAGTAACAAACTTGGCCAAAATGCAAGCATAGACAGATCAACATTAGCATGCAAAGTTAGTGGCCAAAAGAGGAGTATAATGGGAGATGGTATATACAAATACCAAATGAACAAACTTTCTTCTACAACATTGAATATTAGCTAAAAATAAGCATATATGCAGAAGATGACATCCTCAAAATCAGAACACAAACATGCTAAAAGATCCATGCAAAATAGGCTCCAAATAGGCTATAACAAGAGACATGCCAAACTATACACCAAACAGCAAACTTTTCTTCATGAAACAGGTAAAGGGGGTCAAAATAAGACCAAAGTCAGTAGGGGTCGAAGTCCCAAAAACAAATAAAAATAGGTCAAAAGTTGCATACAAAATATGGCATACTTGATGAAATTTGAAGGAACTAGTATATACAGTGGCCAAATGAAGTTGAGCTCCTCTACAATGTTGTAGAGGGGCTCAAAATAAGCAAGAAAGCAGTAGGTGTCGGACCCCTAAAAACCAACACAAATAGGTCAATTTTAGCATGCAAAAATGTGACAAACTTGGTGAATATTGAAGGAACTAGTATATAGAAATACCAAATGAAGTTGAGCCCTTCTACAATGTTGTAGAGGGGCTCAAAATGAGCACAAAATCAGTATGGATCGGAGCCCCAATTCTCAACCAATTAGAGTATAAAAAAAGATCAAGAAAAAGCCCTAAAAGTTGGTTTTGAATACTTACCCTTGAAGACTTGTCTTTCTTTGCTTCTTGGCTTTGATTTGTAGCTTCTCAACCTCTGAAATTCACTTCCTAGCTGCTGGAATCGAAGTTGGAATGGTGAGGCTAGGTGTTGGTGAAGAAATCAAGCAAGACTTGAAGCTTTTTTGAAGGTTTTGGCTATGGAGATTAGGGTTTTGAGAGAGGTGCTCTTGAGACCAAATTTTGTAACCTTGAGGAAGGAGGTGATGGTCCCTTTAAGTAGGCAAAACAAGGTGTAGAGTGGGAGGGAAATGGAGACAATCCCTCCCCCCTGAAATATCCCCCGGATGGGGTGATATTTTAAGAAAAATATCCGGACAGCTGGGATGCACTGGAAAGGAAGAAGCTGGCCGGCCAGGTGGTTTTCTGCAAGGGGGCCGGCCGGCCACCCCACCTGGTCGGCCAGCCACCCCAAAAAATGAACAAAATATTTTCTGGCCGACCTGTATGCCAAGTTGTCCTCCAATGTGTGTAGAATAAGGCCCCAAGGTCGGAATCTGGCAACTCTGAAGCAGAAGTCACAAAATAGAGCTTGAAGAAGAGGCTCAAAAATGAACTCAACAATTTCTGGCCGACCATATACTTTTTGTGTCCTCCAAGATGTGTAGAACAAGGATCCAAGGTTGGAATTTGGCAACACTGAAGCAGGAGCCACAACATAGAGCTTGAAGGAGAAGCCCAAAAATGAAACCCACAGTTTCTGGCCGACCATCAACTTTTTGTGTCCTCCCATGTTTCCTCATCACAAATATGTAACTTTGGTTGGAAGAAAATACCCCCAGGGTGTTCAACATTGGCCCGGAAGTGAGAAAACGGGCTCCGGAGGAGCGAAACTGGCTATCTGGGATAATTGCTGGCTTCTCACCCCCCAGTGATCTTCCTGAAGTTGAAACAGAGGTACCTGCCAAGTTTGAACAAAAACTAATGAGAAATGAACACTCGGAGCCAAAACCGAGTAATTCGGGATCCCGAAAATGGGCATCTGGTGCCGGAAGTGGTGTTCAGCAGCGAAGTGGGTATCTGCGACCCCAGTGTCCCGCGGAATGACAAAACAGAGGTACCTGCCAAAAACCGGAGAAAGCGGATGCGAAATGAATGCTCGGGACCAAAACCGCGCAGTTTGGGGTCCCGAAAACTGGCTACAGGTACCGGAAGTGGCATACGGCCACGAAGTGGGCATCAGGGGCCCCAGTGTTCCTCGGAACATTAAAACAGAGGTCTCTGCCAAAAACCGGAGAAGACGGAGATGGTTGGGCGGTCCCGAGCCGAGGCACACGGCCTGACGGTTCCGAAAACCGGGAACCGGGCTCCGAAATGGGCAAAATGGCCTACGGCCACGAAAAGTAGCTCACGGCCACCGGGAGATAGTCTACAGGACCACTCCCTTCCCTCAGGAAAGAAAACAGAGAAAACCGAGTCTGGTTCGCAAACCGAGACAAGGCACAGGAGAGAGTTCGGAAGTCCGGAGGCAGGGCGCACGGCCGCGACTCTGAGACTTCTGAACGAGCACAGTATGCAACATCACCGAGCGCTCAACCGGTGACGTCTGAGTCTTAAGGTCGGTCAAAAATGGGGTGTCTACAGGTCCCAGATTGGTTTGTAATGCAGAACAAACCTAGGGTAGTGCCTACCCAAAGGGAAGTTGGAAACCAAGGCAGGATGGTAAAGCCTCCTTTAGTAGCTCCGAACAATTGGGTCTTACTTAAACATCCAAAGACAAAGGAACCAGATATGGTCCCAGTCATTTCAAGATCACAAAGGAGGAAGATTCAGCACAGGTACACCCAGTACCAGCAAGATCTGAAAGAAAGTGGAGAGAGTTCTTCACTGGTCAAGACAGAAGGAAAGAAAAACCCGAAGTCAGACCATGCTCCAAAGCCAGTTCCACAGAAGAAAGTGGTTTGCAGCAGAGAACAGTTGGCCAAAGTTCATTCTGAACTGAAAGCCAGAGAGAAGGCTAGTTTAGCAGGGCTGGAGAAGGCTCTGATGGAGAGTGGTAGCGAGACGGAAGAAGAGATTGGCATAGGCCAAAAGACAGAAATGGTGGAGGAAAAAATGTTCGAAGCCTTCATAGCTGAGCAAACATTTTTGGTTGAAAAACCAGTCGAAGAAAACCATTCGAAGGAACCTGCTAGCAGTGAAGTGCCAGAATGCAGCATGCAGGATGCTTCTGAAGTAACTGAGCAAGGTAGCCAAGAGGGGAAACAAGCACAACCAGCCATCTAATTTGGCTCATTTCCTCCAGTATCAGTCAACATGGTACACATACTGCCTCACGAATTCCAGGCTGGAGATGAGGACCAAGACGACCAAGACATGGATCCCATTCCAATCTCTAGTGAAGAGTCGCAAGTGAGTATGGTACAGGATGGGTCTAAAATGGCTACTCCGATGGAAACTGAATGTGAGAGTGAGGAAGAGGTAAGCATCAACCTCACGTATCCTTTTGAATATCCCTCGAATTCTATGATGCAACATGTCAAGCCTTTGTACATCAAAGCTTTCTTCAATGGGATACAATTGAACCGAGTCCTGATAGATAATGGAGCAGCAGTGAACTTGTTACCGAAATCTTCTTTGAAGAAACTAGGGAAAAAGAATCCCAGGTTGATCCCAACTAGCACAACCATTGCTGGTTTCGCTGGAGACAAACAGATGGCCCAGGGGATTCTGCCCATTAACTTGAGTGTGGGAACCAGGGACTACATGACAGCATTCTTCGTAATTGACAGTAATGCTAAGTACAATGCTCTACTTGGGAGAGATTGGATCCACACAAACAAATGTGTGCCTTCCTCTTTGCATCAGAAAATAATGATGGCTTTGGGCAATGGAGAGACAGAGGAAATCGGTGCAGATCCTCAACCCTTCATAGCTTGTGCAGACTTTGCAGAGGCCAAGTTGTATATTGAGGGAGTGACACCACTCAGTATCCTAAGGAAAGCTGATGGCTCAGCCGAAGTGACGGATGATGAGGAAGTGACACACCTGAAGCACTTAGTCCAAGAGAGTGCTGATGAGGAAATTGTCGTTAAGGATGACAATGATGCCTGGTTGTAGGCAAAGAGATGAAGAACAAGAAGCCAAGTCCTTGGCTCTGATTAAATTCTCAACATTGGATGTAAAAGCAATAGTCCAGAAAGTACAGGAGCAAGAGAGAGAAGCCATGATAATTGGCTGCAAACAGAAGCAGCCACAGGTCAGAATTTTGACCCTTGGTAAATACTGTGCATTGGACATTGAAACAAAAGTCCAGGAGGTACAGGAAGAGGATGCCTTATGGACAGATTTTGTCTATGAGGAGGAGGGTACAGATGTTGAGCTAAAGAACCTGGGAGTAGAACAAAGCAAGAAGGTTGCTTCGAAGTTCGAAGAAACCAAGGAAGAAGCTTCAATAAGTTCTCAGACACAAGACCCCTTAGAGGAAGTAAATTTAGAGGAAGGTTCTGTACAACAGCCCACCTATATAAGTGCTTGTTTGAATGTTCTGGACAGAAACCAGTTGTTGGTTGTTTTAAAGAAATACAAAGATTGCTTTGCATGGTCTTATAATGAACTACCAGGATTGGATAGGTCATTAGTGGAACATAGGCTCCCTATGAAGCCTAACTTCAAGCCATACAAGCAAAAACCAAGAAGGATGAGTCCAGAAGTAATTCAAAAAGTCAAGGAAGAAATTCTTAGACTACTCAAGGCAGGCTTTATTAGGACAGCCAGGTATGTCGAATGGCTATCTAATATTGTGCCTGTAGTTAAGAAGAATGGTAAAATGAGGGTATGCATTGATTTCAGAAATTTAAATCTAGCAACTCCAAATGATGAGTACCCTATGCCTATAGTGGATCTGTTGGTTGACAGTTCAGCAGGGCATCAAGTTTTATCAATGATGGATGGGCATTCTGGTTACAACCAAATCTGTATTACAGAGGAGGATGTCCACAAGATAGCATTCAGATGTCCTGGGAATATTGGCACCTTCGAATGGGTTAAAATGCCATTCAGTCTGAAGAATGCTGAGGCTACATATCAGAGGGCTATGAACACTATCTTTCATGATCTCATTGGAGGGTATCTAGAGTGTTATATTGATGACATTGTAGTGAAATCCCAGTCCATGGAGGAGCATCTGTTTCATTTGGAAGCAGCCTTTGAAATGATGAGGAAGTTCAAGTTGAAACTCAATCCTCTTAAATGTGCTTTTGGTGTATCATCTGGAAATTTCTTGGGTTATGTGGTGCACAAGAAAGGAATACAGATTGATCAGAATAAAGCCAAAGCCATTATTGAAGCTAGGCCTCCATCAAGTAAGAAAGAATTGCAAAGGTTCCTTGGACAGGTTAACTTTCTTCGAAGGTTTATTTCTAACACTGCAGGGAAAACTAAAGTATTTTCTTCCTTGTTAAGGTTGAAAGATGAAGAGGAGTTTGTGTGGACAGCGGAGCATCAAATTGCTTTCGAAGGTATCAAAGCCTACTTGGCCAACCCTCCAGTGCTGATGCCACCAAAGGGGAACAAGCCCTTGAAGTTGTACATAGCTGCAGCAGAAGATTCATTGGGAGCTTTCTTGGCCCAAGACAATGAGGAAGGCAAGGAGCAAGCTGTTTATTACCTTAGTAGGTTTTTAAATTCTTGTGAATGTAAATATTCAGCTGTTGAAAAGCTGTGTCTTGCTTTGTATTTTGCTGCAATGAAGTTAAGATATTATCTTTTACCTACAACTGTCTTGGTAATTGCAACCACAGATTTGGTTAAGTATATGTTATCTAGACCTATGTTGAGGGAAAGAATTGGCAAGTGGATACTAGCCTTATCTGAATTTCATTTAGAATATGTCCCTCAAAGAGCTGTAAAAGGGCAAGTTTTGGCCAATTTTCTGGCAGACCATCCATCTCAAACAGAAAGCCAAGAGATAATGGAACTTGGTATGGCTAGTGTTGAGCCATGGCAAATGTGGTTCGATGGATCAAAAGCCAATGGTTTAATTGGAATTGGTATTGTGATTAAGTCTCCACAGGGAGTAGAAACCACACATGGTTTCAGAGTGGATGAAGCTAGCTGTTCCAATAACCAGGCTGAATATGAAGCCTTAATAGTGGGACTAGAAATTCTCATTGGATTACAAGTACATGCAGTTGACATATTTGGGGACTCTCAATTGGTAGTTAACCAAGTGAAAGGGATTTTCAAGTGTCAAAGCATAAGTATTTTGCCATATTATGTTATTGCATTGCATCTGCTTTCTCAGTTTCAGATAGCAAATGTGACCCATGTTCCAAGATTCTTGAACAATAGAGCTAATGATGTGGCTCAGAAAGCTTTGAACTTCAAGAGAATAGATCATACCCAAAGGGACATAGGCCAAACAACATATCAGAGATCAATACAACCTTTGAATAAAAGGAATGTGATCTTGGAGGTCAATCATAATGACTTACAAGAACAAGATTGGAGGCATCTGTAGACGTCCCCCGAACGCATCCCGGGGGCGAGGGTGCGTGTCCCCCCCCCCCCCCCCCCCCCCCCGTTCTGGTTCGATATTGGGTTACTACAGTTTGAAGGACTCGATTGTCACGGTTCTTAATCTTGAACCAAAGAGTCCAAATCCGGCAAATCATTTTGAGAAAACAGATTTTTTTTAAAGAAGTGCCAAACATGGACTGCTTTGCCAGATACAGAGTCGCCACCTAAATATTTTATTTTGGGGAAATTTAGGAAACCCTGACTCGGTGCCAAAGGCCACGTGTCCGTCATCACCAAAGTTGCCTCGGCTCGGGAACTTGGGTACGATTGGGGAAGGTCACTTCGTGAGCACCCCCGCTCGCCCGGTCAAAGACCGGCCTCTACTAACCATGATATCTGTTTTTGAAAACATTGTGTGTTCTTATTCCGGTTATTAGCCTAGGTTACTATGTGATGCGCAGAGCATACAAGTATAGACTGAGTCGCCTGAATTGGAACAAAACATTTCATGTTTGTTTGTTTGATTGAAAATGGTTTGATGGTGCTACCCGCAAGTAGGCTAAGACGTGGATTTGCCACCCTCAGGTGGGCTTAGAAAACAGTGATTTTGCCACTATCTAGTGGGCTTAAAACAAACAGTCAATGCATTGTTCCAATCCAAATAACTCAACCTCCACCCACAGGCATTCAAGGCAGTTATATCACATAAGCAAATAGCCTCATGGCAAGCATGCTATTCATGGCAGTCACTCACACGCATGCAAGGATGCTAAAGCATAAAACTCACCGAGTACTCCAAGCCAAAACAGAAGCTCATTAGAAATCATGCATGATCCTAAATATGCTGAAATGCCTAATGCAACACATGCAAAATGCAACTATAGCAGGCTCGGCTATTCTAAACATGGCATATGAAATGCTACAACTACCACGTATTCAATTTGGAATTGAAATACAAATGCAGTTTGTATGATGCGCCGAGCCCGGTGCATGCAAAACAGATGAATGATGCAAACATGCTGTCATACTGTATGCTAATTGAAATATGCCCTATATCTAACCATCATAAGCGGGTAAATAAAAGGGAAGAAAGACGTGGGGTTGGAAGACATACATCACACACACCCACACTTATTACAATTATGCCCTCGCGCAGAGGGTCCGAATAAATATACAGTCCCGAATGAAAGAATAATACAGTCCAAAATATTACAGTCCGAATAATATACACATTCCTAATTAATTAATAAATTAAATAAGAAAAAAGTAAAACTGGCATGCAAGCCAGGGGCTGCCTTGATTCTGATGAATGATGTACGTTTGGGCTACTTTGCGCGGAAATCCACTGGAATGCCCCAATTAGCCTCTGTTTCGCAATGTTTCTTGAAAAGCGCGCCAAGTCCCGGAAGACTGCTGATCCTTGATTTTGCTGCAACAGAGAGCAGGAAAGGGGCATAGCAATGTATTTCACAAATATATGCATGCCCCGATCCTCGTGCCACCAATCACGCATCTCGATGCATAATGGCCGAGGAGTCGGATTGCACAACTCAATATAGGATGAATGCATATGAATGCTACAATAAAACCTAACTCCATCACGGATAATTCGGAGTGTCGGTGACTTGGGAATTGAGATCCGTTCCGTCACTCGGAGTACGGAACGTACCTCGTTTCCCGTGCCCGGGCTAACTCCTATCCCGAACACGATGCAATATGCATGAAATGTAACTAAGATACAGCCTAGTATGCACAATGCTGTGAAAGTGAGATGAAAAGGAGATGAAAATGAGACGCCTCGAAAAGCGTGCACGCGGGCACGAAAACCGAGGCGATGATGTGAAATGCAAATCGGATAAAATTGAAATGCCTCGAAATGTGTGCACACGGGCATGCAAACCGAGGCGATGATGTGAAATGCAAATCGGATAAAACTGAAGTGCCTCGAAATGCGTGCACACGGGCACGCAAACCGAGGCGATGATATGGAACGCAAATCGGATAAAACCGAAGTGCCTCGAAATGCGTGCACACGGGCACGCAAACCGAGGCGATGATGTGAAATGCAAATCGGATAAAACCGAAGTGCCTCGAAATGCGTGCACACGGGTACGCAAACCGAGGCGATGATATGACACGAAAATCGGATAAAACCGAAGTGCCTCGAAATGCGTGCACACGGGCACGCAAACCGAGGCGATGATGTGAAGGCATGAAAATGCAAATTGGGCTTACACTAACATGAGAGGACCTCAGCCGCACTCACATAAGATGCCGTCGGATAAAAAAGAAGTGCCTCGAAATGCGTGCCAACGGGCACGCAAACCGAGGCGGTGATGTACAGGCATGAAAAATACAGATTGGGCTTACACTAACATGAGAGGACCTCAGCCCCACTCACATAAGATGCCGTCGGATAAAAAAGAAGTGCCTCGAAATGCGTTCCAACGGGCACGCAAACCGAGACGGTGATGTACAGGCATGAAAAATGCAGATTGGGCTTACACTAACATGAGAGGACCTCAGCCGCACTCACATAAGATGCCGAGAGACGAAAATGAGGTGCCTCGAAATGCGTGCATACGGGCACGCAAACCGAGGCAGTGACATACAGGCATGAAATGGCATACGGAATGCGAATTGGGCTTACGCCGACATGAGAGAGCCTCAGCCACACCCACATAGGCTGCCATCGGATAAAACAGAGGTGCCTCAAAGTGCGTGCCCGCGAGGCAATGGTAAACAAGCATGAAAATGGTACAGAAATGCAATGATGGGCTTATACCCACATGAGAGAGCCTCAGCCCACTCACATAGGAAGCCAATGAATGAAAACGGAGTGCCTCGAAGTGCGTGCCCACGGGCACGCAAACCGAGGCAATGCACTAAGGCATGAAATGACATGGAAAATGATATGCAAGCATGCAAACCAAATTTCAGCAGCTAAATGAAGGGGAAAACAGCCCCGAAATGATACGAAATGACAATCGATGCATGAAATCATCCCGAAATGTGATTTTAAGTACCCGAAATGGCCTACGGCTATGCTAAACATGCAAAATTGGCACATGAAAGCAAAAACAGTAGCAAGGCAGCCCAAAAAATAGCATTTTTTCAGTACAAAGCATGACCAAATTGTGAGCATAGATATGGCAACAATGGCATGCAAAAATGGGGGAAAATAGGGGATTTACAAAGCAAGTGGTATCTACAATGCTCAAACCCAAAAATGCAGTTCTACAACATTAAAGAGGGGCCAAAAATGTGCACATTTACAAGAGATGACATCCCCCAATTCAGTGTGTAGATAGGCTAAACATAGCATGCAAGATGAAGCCAAAAAATGGGCCAAAACATGAGGTACCAAGAGCATACACCAAAAAACCTAAGACCCTTAATAAAACTTGAAGAATAGACCAAAACAAGACACTTTCTAAGCCTGATAAAGGTTCAAAACAGAAGCTAAGCACGCCTAACAAAGTATGCAATTTTACGGAAAATATGAAGGATTACAAAACAAGTACCAAAATAATTCATCAAATAGCTTAAGGCCCTTAACAAAGCATGATGAGAAGGCCAAAATAAGGCACTTTATAAGCCTGATGAAGGCCAAAAACAGAAGCATGATGAGCTTAAAAAGGCATGCAAAATGGGAGTGGAGCAAGATTTCAAAGCAAGTGATATGTAGAGCAAGAAAACCAGGTTGAGCCCTTCTTCAATGTTGAAGAGGGGCTCAAAATAAGCACAATATAAGTTCATGAGATGCTCCAAATCAGATCACAAATAGGCTAAATCAATCATGCAATTTTACGGTAAAATGGAAGAATTTCAAAGGAAGTGCATGCTAGAGCCACCAAACATGATGGAGCCCTTCTTCAATGTTGAAGAGGGGATCAATATAAGCCCACTAACAGTATATATGAGGCTCGAAATCAGATCACTCAAAAGCCAAACAAAGCTTGCAAATAATGGCATAAAGGGTGATATTGAAAGAGATGCATCATGGAGACACCAAACAGAGTTGAGCCCTTCTACAAAGTTGTAGAGGGGCTCAAAATAAGCCTAAAACCAGTAGGGGTCGGAGCCCAAAACTGAGAGCAAATAGGGTAGAAAAGTGACTCAAAATTATGCTAGAAAAAGGGAAATGAAGACTTAACCTTGAAGATCCAACTTTGGTTGCTTCTTGGCTTGAATTTGTTGATCCTTAGCCTTTGAAAATCACTCCTTTGTTGCTGGAATGGAGGTGGTGATGATGGTGCTAAGGGTTGATGAAGGAATGGACTAGGGACTTGAAGCTTTTTTGGAGGTTTTGGAGATGAAAATGGAGTCAAATGGAAAGAGGGTCTTGAGGAGAAATCTTGTAACCTTGACAAAGAAGAGGGCCAGCCCCTTAAATGGGCAAGAAAGGGGTGTAAAAGGGAGGGAAATGCACCCAAGCTTTCCCTCCCAAAATATCTCCCGGAAGGTACAGATATTTCAAAAAGTAGCTGGATAGCTGTAAAGAGCTGGAAAGCAGAAAGCTGGCCGGCCAGGTGATTTTCTGGAAGGTGGCCGGCCGGCCACCCCCACTGGTCGGCCAGCCACCTCTATTGGCCGGCCGGCCATGGCCCAAAAAAAAAGTGTTGAATTAATGGCCGGCCATAGCACCTTAGGGTCCTCCCATGTGTCCTCAACACAACCCTGTGGTTGAAAATTGGCAACTGTAAGACAGGAGAAACAACAAGCCACTTGAAGGAGAGGCTCAAAAATGAAAAGAAGAAATAATGGCCGGCCATAAACTTTTAGGGTCCTCCTAGGTGTGTAGAACAAGACCCCATGGTTGGAATTTGGCAACTCTGAAACAGGAGGCACAACATTGCATTTGAAAGAGAGGCTCAAAAATGAAAATAATAATTACTGGCCGACCACCACTTTTTGGTGTCCTCCCATGTCCCCTCATCACAAATATGTAGCTTAGGTTGGAAGAAAATACCCCTAGGGTGTTCAACATTGGCCCGAAAGTGAGCAAAACGGGCGCCGGAGGAGCGAAACTGGTTATCTGGGATAATTGATGGCCTCCCACCCCCCAGTGATCTTCCTGGTATTGAAACAGAGGTACCTGCCAAAAATGAACAAAAACTAATGCAAAATGAATGCTCGGGGCCAAAACCGCGAGGTTCGGGGTCCCGAAAATAGGCTGCAGGCACCGGAAGTGGCATACGGCCACGAAGTGGGCATCAGAGGCCCCAGTGTTCCTCGGAATGGTAAAACAGAGGTACCTGCCAAGAACCGGAGAAATCGGAGATGGTCGGGCGGCCCCGAACCGAGGCATACGGCCTGACGGTCCCGAAAACCGGGAACCGGGCTCCGAAATGGGCAAAATGGCCTACGGCCACGAAAAGTAGCTCACGGCCACTGGGAGATAGTCTACGGGACCACTCCCTCCCCTCAGGAAAGAAAACAGAGAAAACCGAGTCTGGTTCGCAAACCGAGACAAGGCACAGAAAAAAGTTCGGTAGTCCGGAGGCAGGGCGCACGGCCGCGTCTCTGAGACTTCTGAACGAGCACAACCTGCAACATCACCGAGCGCTCAATCGGTGACGTCTGAGTCTTAAGGTCGGTCAAAAATGGGGTGTCTACAGTTGCCCCTCTTTGACAGAACTCGGAAGTCATACATGACGGGAGTGAATGTCAAAGCCCAGAGACGACCCATTTTTGACAAGGCCGAAGACTTAGACAATCATACAAGATAAACAAAGATGTGCCCACAGGCGTGCCCGCAGGCAGGGGGCAAAATGCAAAGCGACATGCACAGAGCCAGATGATCATGCAAGTGCAACAAGCTGTAATGAAGCAAATATGCGCAAATAGATGCAACAGGGAGACATACTCCAATCACGCTGGACTCATGAGTGGAGGAAGAACAAAGAAAATCAAACAGGAGCGTGTTCCACGCAACCTAAGATAAATTCCAAACACGCTGAAATCATGTAAGGAACGGGACACTCAAACCACGCTGAAATCGTGAGAGGAGGTCCAAAAACAACCGCCCAGGTGTGTACGCAACACAACCCGAGATAAATTCCAAACACGCTGAAATCGCGTAAGGAACGGGAAAAGAGAGACACATAGGGAGCAATCCCAGTGTTTCGGAATGGTGTGAGCACTGGAACGTATTCCAAATACTTTTAACCGAAGGAATGGTGTGAGCACTGGAACGTATTCCAAATACTTTTACCCGAAGGAATGGTGTGAGTACTGGAACGTATTCCAAATACTTTTAACCGAAGGAATGGTGTGAGTACCGGAACGTATTCCAAATACTTTTAACCGAAGGAATGGTGTGAGTACTGGAACGTATTCCAAATACTTTTAACCGAAGGAATGGTGTGAGCACTGGAACGTATTCCAAATACTTTTAACCGAAGGAATGGTGTGAGCACTGGAACGTATTCCAAATACTTTTAACCGAAGGAATGGTGTGAGTACGGGAACGTATTCCAAATACTTTTAACCGAAGGAATGGTGTGAGTACCGGAACGTATTCCAAATACTTTTAACCGAAGGAATGGTGTGAGTACCGGAACGTATTCCAAATACTTTTAACCGAAGGAATGGTGTGAGTACCGGAACGTATTCCAAATACTTTTAACCGAAGGAATGGTGTGAGTACCGGAACGTATTCCAAATACTTTTAACCGAAGGAATGGTGTGAGTACCGGAACGTATTCCAAATACTTTTAACCGAAGGAATCTAACTCGTCGCACGCGCGAGGAAAAAGAATAATAGTCGCAAGTGAAAAGGTGCATAACAATGCAGGTAAAGTGCGCATAACAATGTAAGTAATGAGCATAACAATGATAGGCAAATGTGCATAACAATGCAACGAATGAGCATAGAGTGATTGATACACAAAGTGAGCAGAGTATGATAGACATACTAAAGGTGAACACAAAGTGTGATAGATGCACTATATGAACAAGTGTGATTGATACACTAAGTGAGAATGTGTGATAGATACACAAAAGTGAGAACGTGTGTGATTGATACACTAAAGTGAATAATCTCAAATGGAACTTCTTTGAATGAACCGTACATACAATATCGTGCATGACTAAGAAAGAAACTTGATAGGTACAATGCATTAGAATGCATGATGCTTAAGGAAAGCAATAAATGGACAAAGCGGTGCTTTAGAAAGCACCTCATGAGGTAAGTGGCGGTGAACCGCTCTTCTCCGACGGGGATCTCCCCTTTGTGCTCTTTGAACACTTTACCTTGAACACACAGCACAAAGGCTCTGGAATGCTAACAAGTAACAATATCTGCATGTGGGAGCCACGACTGCCGCTTGTCTTCCTGATCATATTCACAACTTTCCCTATTCTCCAACGAGGTGGCAGACTAGGTTGGTTCAGTATCCAGAATTGAGGTGCATACACGCTATCTCAACCTATGGGGCTTCCATACAGATTTCAAGCCGAGGGCGTGCCTCTGGGTATTTAAACCAGACTTTAGTCTCGAAAATCCCGAACCTTTGCGTTCTAGGCCACGGCCATTCGAACTCTAGTTTCCACCGTCGCAGTTGGTCTCCTAGGAACTCATCGCAAACACGGCCAAGATACCACTGGCAGGGAATGATACTCAGGGAGAGCACTTCTGATCGCCATTCTAGCTTGAAGTAGACTTGATTTTGAGCTCGAGGTAGAGGCACACTCATACTTCGGAACATTGGCAAGACCTGAGGAGGTACACACGGAATATAGTCTCGGAACTTATTGAAGTTGGAACAAACTCAGATGCCCGACATTTTCCTCTTTTGCTTTTGCTTTGCAGCCCGAAACTCATAGCTTCAGATAGATCCTGGTTTCACTGTTCTCATATGACCTGGGTTGAACCCTGCGGTTTTATAAAAGGACAAATTCTGTTTTGCATAAATGTGGAGAACGGCACGACACTCAGAGCACAAAACAATTTTATTTTTGAAATTGAGAGATGAGTTTTTCGACCAGGTATTGAGCCTATGACTGAACACAGCAAAACGACTCAACAAGGAAATAAAAGGCACACAACCTAGACACATCGAGTAACACTCGAAATGACTCAAAACAAGAACGAGATAAAACAAAAAGACACGACACTCAGACGTGCACAGGGAGCCTATGTCACCGGGTAGTGTTTCTCACCCTTTTCTTATTTGTGGTTCTCACATCACTCGGCCCTCAAGCTCTGTTTTTCTGAAAAAGCCATTTTCTCACTTTTCCTCTCATCGCACATCTCTCTATTCTTCAATCTCTCATTTTCAATCCCTACCCTGGGTGGTTGATGGATAAACAGAAAGTTGAAGGCTCTTGCCCCTAGCATTCTGCTAGATTCTTCTTCTTCTGCACGCAGCTAGTGAATTCTTCCCATAGAAGGGTTGCGCTACAACTGGGTATGTAGCAAATCTGCAGCTGACATCGGTCGATGATGCCCTGCTGGGGAGTTTGGACATGATCAGATCCGTCTAGATGAGGGAGTGGAATATCTTGATCCGTTCCCGTTCATGCTTTGCACTTGGCTTGATACCTCACTGCTTGGAGGGTGAAAGAGCCTTCAGCACTTTGTTGTTAGCTTCAATTGTGCCCTTTTCTTGGCATGTAGAGTGCCCTTCTTGACAAATATTGTGCCCTTTCTGTCAATGGTGTTGATAATGAGGAAAAGACAGAACACCTGACTCAACTGTGCCCCTAGTTCATCATTTTGACCATTTTTTGTTTTTGCTTTCTACTAAAACAGTTTTGACCAACATGAGAGTTAGATTAACATGCTTGTTCAATTTTTGATTTGAAATCATGCAAGTCAGGCTATGAGCACTGAAAATTTTCCTTTTTTGGGTCCAATAAATGGTCCAGTTTTTGGAAAAGATGGAACAATTTTCGAGAAAATAGTCAACCTCAGTAAAAATTCTCAAAAGCTGTTTTTGCAAACGGCCACTTGCTCAACGAGCATGAAACCTACTCCTGAGATGCACAACCTCGGATCCAAAGGAAAATTGCCCCTTGCTGGAGGGGAGCTGCATGGCAACGGAAAGTTGCCCCTTGTTTGAACGGCACTGCAGCGCATTGAATGGCAATGGAAAGTTGCCCCTTGTTTGAAAGGCACCGCAGCGTATTGAATGGCAACGGAAAGTTGCCCCTTGTTTGAAAGGCACTGCAGCGCATTGTAGTCAGTCCTCAGAGCGATGATTGCAATCGAACTCTCGGATACGGAGGAGGCAAGGATGGTCAAAACCATTACATGGACACACTTGATTTGGAAGTGTTTATGGCTGGACTTCAGAATGAAGTTGCCTACGTATCCCAAAGATGGGAATCAAGCCTTACGTAGTTCAGGGTTAAGGTACACTCGGGTATTAACCTCTCCTTTTTATGCTCTAACTTTTGCCAAGGCGCCTGTTGCAGGTTTTCGACCTTGCGAGCTATGTTTTTCTTTCTTTTCTTTTTCTTTTCAATTCTTTTCTTCTCTTTTTTTTTTGTTCTCTTTTCTTTCCTTTTTTTGTATTTTTCTCTTCTTTTTTTTTTGCATTTTTTGTATATATATATTTTTGTCTCGCTCTAACTTTTGCCTGGGTCGCCCTTTCGGGTTTTCGGCCCAGCGAGCCTCTCAAAGGGTAAAAGTGTAACAAGTCCATGCCAAATGGTGTTGAGATTGAAGCCCTCTGTATCCAGGAGAGTGGCTGTTGCATTGATTTGCAGAAAGATCCACTTTTGGCTTTTTGAGCACATCGGACATTTTTTTGCCCCTAGTTCGAGGAGTGCTTCTGATCTAGCCTTGTAAGCTTCTCCTGATAAGGTCTGACCTTCTTGATCTGACTTTGGTGCCTCTTGTTCAAGGGTTGCTTCAAATCTGGCCACACAGGCCTCACATTGTAGTTGACCGTTGAACATTCTGAATCTGAGTTCAAGGTGTTGAAAGTAGAGGGGTTGAGTCTCGAGGCTGAGAGCGATCCTAAGCTGCACAATCTCAAGAGTGATTCCACACAGGTCTTCGCAGGACCGCGCAAAACATTTTGTTTTTTGAAAATTTTTAAGAAAGCGACAAATCGCTCGCGCTGAAGATAGTGTGAAACCAGTCTGGATCAAGCCAGGGTCCTTCTCAGTACTCACGCTAACAAGCATGATTCCATTCATTAAGGGCTTAGCACGCCTCTCTTTCTCTCAGTTGATCAAAGTTTTGCAAATCCCGAGGAATTCCTCCCTCTTTGTTTTCACCGCAGTGTTCAAAAAAAAAAAGTTTTGAAAAAAACTCAGGTCATTACAATGACTTCAAGGCACAAGAGAGCAGGTGGAATGCACTGCCATTTCATTCAAATCCCGGCACAACTAGCACACGGCAGAAGCAAAGGCGAGAGCGTGGAAATCACTGCTATTTCATTCAAAATCTGTTGACACAACTGGCTCCTTGGCAGAAACAGACTCAAAACAAAGGAAAAAGACAAATAGAAAACAAAACAGTGATGTCCGAGGTAACACCCCCGGAATCACCCGACTCCTATACAACAGGACTGACTCAATACAACAAGACAGACCCAAAACAAAAGAGACTGACTCAAAACACAACAACAAGACTGACTCAATACCCAAGTCAGAATGCAAAATTAACAGCACTTGTACATTGCTCAAAACAGTGCATGCCATTCACCACAGCTGGAGTAATCTGAGTGCCATCCGCAGGTGGTTCATCCCTCGATCACATAACATTATCCCCCAAGTTCACTGATCCAGTGCCGATAGACTTTGCTGAGCTCGGCGGGAGGATGACCCCGTTGTCCAATAGATCCTGTACTTCATGGCGAAGACGGAAGCAATTGTTGGTAGCATGGCCAGTTTGCTGATGGTATGCGCAGTATTGGGTAGCATTATGTGTAGCTGGAAGAGGGTTCGGGAGAGGTCAAGGCTCAAGGGGTTTGAGATGGCCTTGTCCAACAAGGATTTGGAAAGCTTTGGACAAAGGCATGTGGAGGGCATGGAAGACCCTCTGACCTCGGGGTTGGTACTTCTGGGTTTGTGGATTTTTGCTGGACGCACCAACAGAGAGATTGGCAGGTGCTGGCCTGGTTTGCTGATCTCTTCCTAGTGCAGGATTGTTTCTGATACAACGACCCTTTTCCCAGTTTTCCCTTTGATTCAAACTGCCCCCAACTTGAGTGGCAAAAGTGTCATTCATAGTTTTTGCAACAACTGCGAGAACTTGCTCTTTGTTCAGTCCCTCGGATTTCAAAGCCTTAACAGCCAACAGAAGATGTTCATGGGGATCCATGTCCGCCCCTACCTTGTTCTTTCCACTCGCTTCCACTTTGCTACGAGATTGGCCTTCCTCAGATGTAGCCCGCCCCAAGACTAGGGAGCCTTTTGACAAGAAATTCCCAGTATGTGGTGTGGTCGATGATGGAGGCAAAACTCCAAAGGTTAAATCCGCCACTGTTCTCTGAAGATCTTCAATCATCCTCATCAGCTCAGAAGTAGTGGGTTCATCGGTTTGGGATGACTGGGGTCCAAATGCACCCATCATGCATATGTCCATGCTTTCCGGGATAAACACCTCAGGCTTGGGTAGATGGGCCGGGGTGATGTATATGCTGGGGTCGAAGGTGGATGGTAATATATGGATGAGGTTGAGGTGGGGAGGTGATGGGTCAGTACTATCCTGAGGTCCTTTTGGTGGAGCTACGGTCCCTTCATCGATAAGATCCTGAATCTTATGACGGAGGCGGATGCAACGGTTCGTATCATGACCGTGCTGTTGATGGTAGGCACAGTATTTAGCTGGGTCATGCTTTGCAGGGATAGGATCGGGTAGGGGCCGTTGTTCCAACGGTTTCAAATGTCCTTCCCGGAGTAAGACCTCTAGAGCCTTTGACAGAGGCATATGAAGTGGAGTGAAAACCCTTTTGACTCGGGGTGGATATTTGGCCGTCTGTGAGTTACTCCCGGACGCAGTGGTGAATGGGGTGGCCTTTCTTGATGTGGTGGTAGTGACCATGCCCACTTCAGAAGATCTTGCAGCTGCATCACCACTGGTGGTCACATTCGAATTGCGGGAAAACGCCCGCCTGGGCTGCTCTTTTTCCTGGTCAATAAGGCCCTGCTTTATAGCGTTCTCGATTTGTACCCCAATCTCATGGAGGTCTGCAAAGGTGGGTAGGGGGAGGACAATCATCTTCTGCATCAGCCTGGGTTAGAGATTGCGCACAATCATCCGTATTTGGTCCTTATCAGTAGGCCTTAGAGTCATCATTGAGGCCTTCGCCCTCCACCGTATCACAAAATCTGAGAAACTCTCCTCGGGCTCTTGCCTTGTTGTCTCAAGATCACGGGTTGTGATCTCGATCTGAGTGTTATAGGAGTATTGCGCAACGAAGGCCTCGGCCATCTCCTCCCAGCTTTGTTTCACTGAATCCTCCAATTTGGCGTACCAGACGACCGCAATACCTAACAGGGTCCTGCCAAAAAGGGAGAGCTTCTGTAATCTTGTCAAGCCCATCGGGCGCAGAACATCTGAAAACAAACTCAAGTGGACCATGGGATCTCCTGACCCGTCAAAACGGTCGATGTGAGGCATCTTGAACCTGTCCGGCAGTGTCACAGCTGTGTCGGTGTACCCGTCCTCAATGTCCGGGATGGACTTTACCCCCTGGGATTTCTTAAACATCTTCTCAAGTTTGCTCAATTTTAACGCTGTAAGGTCGACCTCGAACTCGAAGGGAGAGTCCGGCAGATTGGTAGGCGCTTTGGATAGCTGGGGTAAAATTGGGGGCGGAGCTGGCCCTGTTGGAAGGCCTGTATCCTCTTGGACATTTTGGACATTTGGCGTCTCCTCGGGTATCGGAACCCTTGGTGGGGGAGGAGCCTGATGCGAAGCAGATGCCCCGGCTTGCTGCTGTAGCTTGGTTATTAGCTCTTCCTGTTGGGCCATGATCACAGTCTGTTGCTTGGCGAATTCCGCTTGGCGGACAGCATCTTGCTGCATGAGTTTCATACTTTCTTGCATCTGGCGCATCATTGCCTCCATCCCTGATGTGTTCTCCTGATCCATCTAACTGACTGGTATCTATCCCTACAGTAGAAACTGAGACCTCAGCCTGACTGTTCACTGGTGGGGTGGATAAGGACCACTGATCTGGTAACTGCTGAACTGGTGATTTGTGCTTGACTGGCCCTTTTCACCCTGCCTCTGGTAAAGGAACACTGATTGCCCTTGAACTGAATCTCTGACCCGACAAAGTCTATCAGCACAAGTCTAATGAACCTCGGGGGATATTGGAGCCTTCTGAAGCTATGGTTCCCAGACTACCTAGCAAAAGAGAAAACAGACAGCATCTCAGCCTGATTTCATCTGAACAGATACGAGCATAGTTGAATGAGTGTGCCCTCTACTGAATTCTGCTCAAATCTCTGCCCTGCAAACTGATACCCTCAGGTGAACTGAATCACCAAATACTGATGCCCGCAGGCCTGATACCCAAAATACTGAATTGGTGCCCGCAGGCCTGATGCCCAAACTCCTAAACTGATACATGCATTCCTTGTAGAGACGCACTCTAACAAGCACATAGCAGATAAGTGAGAGCCAAAACACCCCTATGTTGGGGTAGGGTTTCCCTGTCCTATTTTGTCAGGAACTAGGGTTTCACTATGCACGCAGCGGCTTCAAACAACCTATAAACGGGTAAGCAACCTGTCCTAGTTTGGAATGGTCACTATGGATCCGAATATGCACTAGGTCGAATGGTCAAAAAGGGTACCCCGGTAAAACCGGGGTTTGTGTTCCCATACTGGCAGAGCCCGTAACCGGTCAGCCTTATGGACATGCCTTGACAAGACAAGCCTCCGGCAAACCGCTCAGGAATAGCAGATGGCAAACACGGTGTCCTAGGCGCACCAATGCAAATGCAATGCAAAGAAACACACAAGTGTAGTCAAAACCAGATATCATGAGTTCGAGTCAAGTTCTCTAAATCCCCAGCAGAGTCGCCAGAAACTGTAGACGTCCCCCGAACGCATCCCGGGGGCGAGGGTGCGTGTCCCCCCCCCCCGTTCTGGTTCGATATTGGGTTACTACAGTTTGAAGGACTCGATTGTCACGGTTCTTAATCTTGAACCAAAGAGTCCAAATCCGGCAAATCATTTTGAGAAAACAGATTTTTTTTAAAGAAGTGCCAAACATGGACTGCTTTGCCAGATACAGAGTCGCCACCTAAATATTTTATTTTGGAGAAATTTAGGAAACCCTGACTCGGTGCCAAAGGCCACGTGTCCGTCATCACCAAAGTTGCCTCGGCTCGGGAACTTGGGTACGATTGGGGAAGGTCACTTCGTGAGCACCCCCGCTCGCCCGGTCAAAGACCGGCCTCTACTAACCATGATATCTGTTTTTGAAAACATTGTGTGTTCTTATTCCGGTTATTAGCCTAGGTTACTATGTGATGCGCAGAGCATACAAGTATAGACTGAGTCGCCTGAATTGGAACAAAACATTTCATGTTTGTTTGTTTGATTGAAAATGGTTTGATGGTGCTACCCGCAAGTAGGCTAAGACGTGGATTTGCCACCCTCAGGTGGGCTTAGAAAACAGTGATTTTGCCACTATCTAGTGGGCTTAAAACAAACAGTCAATGCATTGTTCCAATCCAAATAACTCAACCTCCACCCACAGGCATTCAAGGCAGTTATATCACATAAGCAAATAGCCTCATGGCAAGCATGCTATTCATGGCAGTCACTCACACGCATGCAAGGATGCTAAAGCATAAAACTCACCGAGTACTCCAAGCCAAAACAGAAGCTCATTAGAAATCATGCATGATCCTAAATATGCTGAAATGCCTAATGCAACACATGCAAAATGCAACTATAGCAGGCTCGGCTATTCTAAACATGGCATATGAAATGCTACAACTAACACGTATTCAATTTGGAATTGAAATACAAATGCAGTTTGTATGATGCGCCGAGCCCGGTGCATGCAAAACAGATGAATGATGCAAACATGCTGTCATACTGTATGCTAATTGAAATATGCCCTATATCTAACCATCATAAGCGGGTAAATAAAAGGGAAGAAAGACGTGGGGTTGGAAGACATACATCACACACACCCACACTTATTACAATTATGCCCTCGCGCAGAGGGTCCGAATAAATATACAGTCCCGAATGAAAGAATAATACAGTCCAAAATATTACAGTCCGAATAATATACAAATTCCTAATTAATTAATAAATTAAATAAGAAAAAAGTAAAACTGGCATGCAAGCCAGGGGCTGCCTTGATTCTGATGAATGATGTACGTTTGGGCTACTTTGCGCGGAAATCCACTGGAATGCCCCAATTAGCCTCTGTTTCACAATGTTTCTTGAAAAGCGCGCCAAGTCCCGGAAGACTGCTGATCCTTGATTTTGCTGCAACAGAGAGCAGGAAAGGGGCATAGCAATGTATTTCACAAATATATGCATGCCTCGATCCTCGTGCCACAATCACGCATCTCGATGCATGATGGCCGAGGAGTCGGATTGCACAACTCAATATAGGATGAATGCATATGAATGCTACAATAAAACCTAACTCCATCACGGATAATTCGGAGTGTCGGTGACTTGGGAATTGAGATCCGTTCCGTCACTCGGAGTACGGAACGTACCTCGTTTCCCGTGCCCGGGCTAACTCCTATCCCGAACACGATGCAATATGCATGAAATGTAACTAAGATACAGCCTAGTATGCACAATGCTGTGAAAGTGAGATGAAAAGGAGATGAAAATGAGATGCCTCGAAAAGCGTGCACGCGGGCACGCAAACCGAGGCGATGATGTGAAATGCAAATCGGATAAAACTGAAATGCCTCGAAATGTGTGCACACGGGCACGCAAACCGAGGCGATGATGTGAAATGCAAATCGGATAAAACCGAAATGCCTCGAAATGCGTGCACACGGGCACGTAAACCGAGGCAATGATATGGAACGCAAATCGGATAAAACCGAAGTGCCTCGAAATGCGTGCACACAGGCACGCAAACCGAGGCGATGATGTGAAATGCAAATCGGATAAAACCGAAGTGCCTCGAAATGCGTGCACACGGGCACGCAAACCGAGGCGATAATGTGAAGGCATGAAAATGCAAATTGGCTTACACTAACATGAGAGGACCTCAGCCGCACTCACATAAGATGCGTCGGATAAAAAAGAAGTGCCTCGAAATGCGTGCCAACGGGCACGCAAACCGAGGCGGTGATGTACAGGCATGAAAAATGCAGATTGGGCTTACACTAACATGAGAGGACCTCAGCCGCACTCACATAAGATGCCGAGAGACGAAAATGAGGTGCCTCGAAATGCGTGCATACGGGCACGCAAACCGAGGCAGTGACATACATGCATGAAATGGCATACGGAATGCGAATTGGGTTTACGCCGACATGAGAGAGCCTCAGCCACACCCACATAGGCTGCCATCGGATAAAACAGTGGTGCCTCAAAGTGCGTGCCCGCGAGGCAATGGTAAACAAGCATGAAAATGGTACAGAAATGCAATGATGGGCTTATACCCACATGAGAGAGCCTCAGCCCACTCACATAGGAAGCCAATGAATGAAAACGGAGTGCCTCGAAGTGCGTGCCCACGGGCACGCAAACCGAGGCAATGCACTAAGGCATGAAATGACATGGAAAATGATATGCAAGCATGCAAACCAATTTCAGCAGCTAAATGAAGGGGAAAACAGCCCGAAATGATACGAAATGACAATCGATGCATGAATCATCCCGAAATGTGATTTTAAGTACCCGAAATGGCCTACGGCTATGCTAAACATGCAAAATTGGCACATGAAAGTAAAAACAGTAGCAAGGAAGCCCCAAAAATAGCATTTTTTTCAGTACAAAGCATGGCCAAATTGTGAGCATAGATATGGCAACAATGGCATGCAAAAATGGGGGAAAAGAGGGGATTTACAAAGCAAGTGGTATCTACAATGCTCAAACCCAAAAATGCAGTTCTACAACATTAAAGAGGGACAAAAAATGTGCACATTTACAAGAGATGACACCCCCAATTCAGTGTGTAGATAGGCTAAACATAGCATGCAAGATGAAGCCAAAAAATGGGCCAAAACATGAGGTACCAAGAGCATACACCAAACAACCTAAGACCCTTAATAAAACTTGAAGAATAGAATAGACCAAAAAAAGACACTTTCTAAGCCTGATAAAGGTTCAAAACAGAAGCTAAGCAAGCCTAACAAAGTATGCAATTTTACGGAAAATATGAAGGGATTACAAAACAAGTACCAAAAGAATTCATCAAATGGCTTAAGGCCCTTAACAAAGCATGATGAGAAGGCCAAAATAAGGCACTTTATAAGCCTGATGAAGGCCAAAAACAGAAGCATGATGAGCTTAAAAAGGCATGCAAAATGGGAGTGGAGCAAGATTTCAAAGCAAGTGATATGTAGAGCAAGAAAACCAGGTTGAGCCCTTCTTCAATGTTGAAGAGGGGCTCAAAATAAGCACAATATCAGTTTATGAGATGCTGCCAAATCAGATCACAAATAGGCTAAATCAATCATGCAATTTTACGGTAAAATGGAAGAATTTCAAAGGAAGTGCATGCTAGAGCCACCAAACATGATGGAGCCCTTCTTCAATGTTGAAGAGGGGCTCAATATAAGCCCACTAACAGTATATATGAGGCTCGAAATCAGATCACTCAAAAGCCCAAACAAAGCTTGCAAATAATGGCATAAAGGGTGATATTGAAAGAGATGCATCATGGAGGCACCAAACAGAGTTGAGCCCTTCTACAAAGTTGTAGAGGGGGCTCAAAATAAGCCTAAAACCAGTAGGGGTCGGAGCCCAAAACTGAGAGCAAATAGGGTAGAAAAGTGACTCAAAATTATGCTAGAAAAAGGGAAATGAAGACTTACCCTTGAAGATCCAACTTTGGTTGCTTCTTGGCTTGAATTTGTTGATCCTTAGCCTTTGAAAATCACTCCTTTGTTGCTGGAATGGAGGTGGTGATGATGGTGCTAAGGGTTGATGAAGGAATGGACTAGGGACTTGAGCTTTTTTGGAGGTTTTGGAGATGAAAATGGAGTCAAATGGAAAGAGGGTCTTGAGGAGAAATCTTGTAACCTTGACAAAGAAGAGGGCTAGCCCCTTAAATGGGCAAGAAAGGGGTGTAAAAGGGAGGGAAATGCACCCAAGCTTTCCCTCCCAAAATATCTCCCGGAAGGTACAGATATTTCAAAAAGTAGCTGGATAGCTGTAAAGAGCTGGAAAGCAGAAAGCTGGCCGGCCAGGTGATTTTCTGGAAGGTGGCCGGCCGGCCACCCCCACTGGTCGGCCAGCCACCTCTATTGGCCGGCCAGCCATGGCCCAAAAAAAAAAGTGTTGAATTAATGGCCGGCCATAGCACCTTAGGGTCCTTCCATGTGTCCTCAACACAACTCTGTGGTTGAAAATTGGCAACTGTAAGACAGGAGAAACAACAAGCCACTTGAAGGAGAGGCTCAAAAATGAAAAGAAGAAATAATGGCCGGCCATAACTTTTAGGGTCCTCCTAGGTGTGTAGAACAAGACCCCATGGTTGGAATTTGGCAACTCTGAAACAGGAGGCACAACATTGCATTTGAAAGAGAGGCTCAAAAATGAAAATAATAATTACTGGCCGACCACCACTTTTTGGTGTCCTCCCATGTCCCCTCATCACAAATATGTAGCTTAGGTTGGAAGAAAAATACCCCTAGGGTGTTCAACATTGGCCCGGAAGTGAGCAAAACGGGCGCCGGAGGAGCGAAACTTGGTTATCTGGGGATAATTGCTGGCCTCCCACCCCCCAGTGATCTTCCTGGTATTGAAACAGAGGTACCTGCCAAAAATGAACAAAAACTAATGCAAAATGAATGCTCGGGGCCAAAACCGCGAGGTTCGGGGTCCCGAAAATAGGCTGCAGGCACCGGGAAGTGGCATACGGCCACGAAGTGGGCATCAGAGGCCCCAGTGTTCCTCGGAATGGTAAAACAGAGGTACCTGCCAAGAACCGGAGAAATCGGAGATGGTCGGGCGGCCCCGAACCGAGGCATACGGCCTGACGGTCCCGAAAACCGGGAAACGGGCTCCGAAATGGGCAAAATGGCCTACGGCCACGAAAAGTAGCTCACGGCCACTGGGAGATAGTCTACGGGACCACTCCCTCCCCTCAGGAAAGAAAACAAAGAAAACCGAGTCTGGTTCGCAAACCGAGACAAAGCACAGAAGAAAGTTCGGTAGTCCAGAGGCAGGTGCGCACGGCCGCGTCTCTGAGACTTCTGAACGAGCACAACCTGCAACATCACCGAGCGCTCAATCGGTGACGTCTGAGTCTTAAGGTCGGTCAAAAATGGGGTGTCTACAGCATCCAATAATGCAGTACTTGGCTGGTCCATCTTCGAAGGCCAGTAGGAGAATCAAATTGCAGTCCAGGCAATACATGATATATGGAAATGCTCTCTACAAAAGGGGGGGAGATGGCTTATTGTTGGAATGTTTGGGCCCAAAAGAAGCATTAACAACTATGGCTGAGGTTCATGAAGGCATCTGTGGTGCTCATCAACCTGGTGTAAAGATGAGATGGTTGCTTCGAAGGCATTCCTACTATTGGCCAACTATCCTTAAAGACTGCATAGAATATGCAAAGGGTTGCCAGCATGTCAAAAGCATGGCACAATAAGGCATGTGCCTATAACTGACCTACATGCAGTAGTGAAGCCTTGGCCATTCAGAGGATGGGCCATGGACATGATGGGAAAAATACACCCACCTTCTTCGAAGCATCATTGTTTCATTCTAGTGGCCACTGACTACTTTACTAAGTGGGTCGAAGCTAAGCCATACAAGGCTGTAGACCAAACAGAAGTTATTGGGTTCATTAAAGATCTGATCCACAGATTTGGCATCCCACAAACCATAACAGTTGATAATGGAACTGTGTTCGATGGGAAAATGGTGAAGTCTTTTGTGGCAGAATTTGGAATTAGCCTTATTAATTCCACACCCTATTATGTACAAGCCAATGGTCAAGCTGAATCATCCAATAAGTCCTTGAAAAAAGGAATACAAAAGGTTGTGGAAGATAATCCTAGGGATTGGCATAACCTATTGTTGGATGTTTTATGGGCTTACAGAACTTCCCCAAGGTCAAGCACAGGAGTCACCCCCTATGCCTTGGTATATGGGCATGATGCAGTGTTACCTGTGGAGATTAATGTTAAATCTCTGAGGGTAAGATGCCAAGATCAGTTAGATCCTGAGCAATACCAGCAAAGCATGTGCTTGGAAATAGAAGGCATAGATGAAGCTAGGATTTTGGCATTAAATAGCATTCTTTTCCAAAAGAAGAAAGAAGCCAAGAATTACAATAATAAGGTCAAACACATTGGCTTTGATGAAGGTGATTTGGTATGGAAAACAATACTCCCCATAGGAATTAAAAGCCATAAGTTTGGCAAATGGTCACCTAACTGGGAAGGACCATATCAAATTCATAGAGTTCTGCCTTTTGGAGCATACCATTTAAGAAATTTGAATGGCTATGTACACCCCAAAAAGATTAATGGCAGATATTTGAAGCCTTATTTTCCAACCATTTGGGAAACACAAGGAATAAAATAAACATTATGTACAAAAACACAAGATACTCAGATAATAGATAAGAATTTGATTTTTCATAAAGAATCAAGTACATTGTGCCACAAATTGGCCCAAAAATCATTACAAAGTTTCAATTGTTTTTGTACAATAGATTTCCTATTACTAAGTGATGGAAACAGGTGAATAGCTGCAGCCATGTCTTCTTTTCGTTCAGCCAGTTCTTGGTTGGTGATTTGCAATTTGGTGTCAGTTCGAACCAAGGCCTGGTTTACTGCAGCTAACTCCTCCTCAAGTTGAGCTTTCTTCTCCAGCAGCTGAATTCAAAACTGGGAGGTAGAAGAGTGTTGTTCCTTGAGATCTGATACTTCGGTATGCACTTGAGAAACAAAACTCTGATCCCTAGCCAATTTCTCATTTGCAGCATTGGCAGCATGACAAATGCTGATATAGAAGTCAATAGTAGCTGCAGCCTGGGATAGGTGACTTAAGACATTCATACCGGACTGCTCAGCAATATTACAGCACTGAAGAAACCCATTCCTAATAATAGGCCTTTGTAGAGCCTCGAAGGGGATCCTCGAAAAGGAAGTCAGCAGTTCCAGGCATGTGTCTAGATCTATTGAAGGAGCAGAAGGCTTGCTGCTGGAAGAAGGATGACTCTCAAAAATTTCCAATAAGGAGTCAGCCAAAACCAATGGCTCAGCTTCAGCACTGAATGCCGGAGAGGTAGAAGGTATGTCGAAAAGACTAGCTAGCCTTCCTTCAAAGATGTCTACCTCATCCCTGGACATGAGAGGCATGGAGAGTGTTGTGGTGGAAGACACAGAGGGCTGCATGGGGATGTGAGAAATGGATGGAGCATCTTTGGCAGCCTCTATGGTCTTAGCCACCAACGAATCAAGTGAAGAGGGGCTGGAAGCAAGCATAGGTGATGAACCATGAATTGGAGAACTACCAGCACCTTCTGTGGGAGAATCAACTGCCATGGGGAATGGAGTAACAGTTGGAATTTCCTTGCAAGGAGGAGAAGCAAGGCTCGAAAGAGAAGTAGATTGAGGGATAGGCTCAGAGGTTGTTGCTGCAGAGGAAGAAATATAAAGTAATGTCAAGTCTCAGTATTAAAGATTCAACAAGAAAAGAATAAGAGGCATGAAAGAAATTACTTGTTACAGAAGCACTGGCATTGATGGGAGAACTGCGGAGGAAGCAATGTTCGGCAGCCTGTTGCCTTCTTGCCATTTCCCTTTGCAATGCATCGGCAAGCAGCAGCTTCCTCTCTTAGAATTTGTTGCTGTCGTCTGTTCTCTAGCCCTTTCGAAGACAATTATGGCCTTGGAATGTTCTTGTTCCACGGCCTTGGCAGCCGCCTCATGAATGGGATCCTTAACCAAGGCTGTGGTTGAAGCAGTCACTCTCATTTTCTTTTCTATGCTTGGGCAATTGTCTCAGAATCAGAATCCTTAGCAAAGTCAGAAGGAGAGACAGTAATCTTTCTTCTCTTCTTTCTTTGAATTGGCATTGTCTTCTCCTTCATTGTTTTCTCAGCTTCTTCAGTCTGAGGTTCGGGTTCCCTAAAAATAACCTCCTTCTCTACTTCCCTAGTGGTTATCTCCTCTTGGACCAAATCAGTCACCCTTTTCCTTCTTATCAAGGGTGACTCTTGTTGTTCTTCTTCTTCTTCTTCTTCTTGCACCTCAGTTGTTTTCTTTTCAGGCTCAAGCAGTCTCCTCTTCTTTTGCTACTGACCACCTTCACAGAAGAAGAACTAAGAATAGGATAACCAACATCATAGAGATAGTCTAAGGGAAGAAAACAAAGGCATATACCTTTCTTCGAAGCAGCTCGAGTGACTTTAAGAGGAGTTGAAGCAGCAGGAGTGGACTGATCCAGCACCTTTAGTAGGTTTTGAGGAGAGATGGCCAAATAGACTTCCATATTACTCACCCACCAATCTTGGTATCTCTTCAATACAGTACCTTGATGAGTGAAAGGGTGAACTCAAAACTGGCCAAGTCATCCATAAACTTGAAGGTTGCCTCTTCCAGCCTCGACTTCCGAACCATCAAATCCCTCCTAGTAAGGCTCAGATTGGTGTTGCTGCAGAGAGGGATTGGGACCCCTTATGTGAGGCCAAATTGTCTGGCAAATTGAGCAGGATAATAAGGCTCAGCTATACATTTATAAGCTCTGGGGTTCGTGGTCCCGATAAACAGCTCTCTAGGAATCAGAAGGGAAGCCCATATATCCTTGTGAATAGGTGAAGTACAGAGCCTGTCACTTAGAAAATGACGGCTTCGAAGGGACGGAAACGATGAACAGGAAGAGCAGCTGGTAGCTGATGGAAGAAAGAGAAGTAAAAGGCAAAAGCAGAGGGAGAAAGTGAGGCATTGGCCAGTCTTATGCCATGGGTAAGAGAGTGTAGCCCAGAAAATTTAAGGCATTTGGATTCCAATTCAGTAAAATAGGCGAAAAGCCAAAGCTGAAGGATCCAGAATGGCCCCCCTTGGTTAGCATCTAAGGGTTTTTCACAAAAGAGAGAGCAGACTCTATATACATGGCCTAAGATATATGGGGCCAAGGCTACCCTTTTTTGCAAGACAAAGGCTTTGGCAAGAGGGGCAAATTCCGGCATGATTCTTTGGGAAGAAGTGCAGAAGAGAAATTTGCAAAGCCAATATAGCAAAAAGGAAAAGAATTCCCTATCAGTTACCAGGCCCTCTTTTTTGTTCTCAGCATTAGCAAAATCACTATAAGATGAGCTAAGAGAGGGGAGGGAGAAAGGGACTGCTAAATCAAGAAAGTCTGGTATAATGGGAGCACCAATAGGGGATACTCCTAGAAGATGGCAAATGTCAAGAACAGTAGGGGCCATCATCCCACACTTAAATTGAAAGAAGTTAAAGATGGGGTTCCAAAAACATAAAGCAGCAGGAATTAGAAAGGGGTCTTCCAAGATAGTTACCCTAGATAGTCGAAGAGCATCAAGAAGACAGAGCTCTTGAAGGTCCAGTGTCCTAGCAGGAACAACCCGGTCGTACCACTCTTGCCACTCTGGCCTCATCGTAGGCCAACATCGGTGAGGGCGATTGATCCTCCAGCCCTTCCAGTCAAGACCACCCTCATAAAGGAGACATTGGTCCTCTAGACGAGGATACAAGGCGGGAAGCTCAGCAAGGATCTCCTTGAATATGGGTCCGAGCACGTATTCCTGTTGCACATGGCAACGAGGGACAAAGATACGCCCATCGATCGCGCTTCGTTCTCCGGCCTTGTACTTCTCGCATTCTGCATCAATAAGCCTTTTTAAGGCTACAGATGAGCTCAGACGCTCTATGGTTGGGACTTTTGACGAAGAAGAAGCCATTGATAGTACACTTTTTCGGAAAGTGAAGAAGGGAGTAGAGAGAAGTGGAAGACTGATGAGGGTTTGTATGTTAAGAACAAATGATTTCAGAACACAAAACAAAAGGGCTTTTAAAGGTTTCGTGTCTGAAAAATATTTTGCGTAAGTCGTTAAGTACTAAAAGTACGAATACGAGGAGTCACTTCCAATATTGATAGTTTTGGAGGGAAGAGCACATTCCGGATGTTGATGTCAGCTTCGAAATGAGATATTTGGCTTCGAAGCCAGATTTTGGCGCCAAAAATCAAACAACAACGGCTTCGAAATACAGAAGCGGCTTCGAAGCATACTGCATGCTTAAAGATGTTAAGATGCTCGAGTATTGGTCTACTTCAAAGGGTTTAAAGACCTGTTTGAGGGATATGATTGAAAGTAACGACCTTCAAAGCAAAACTTAGGATTCTTTAAAGATGAGAATTACTGTTCGAAATATCAAAACCAATCATTGGTTTTTATAAAAGGAGATTGTCTATTGAATTAAAACAGCATAGACTGCTCTTCGAAGCAAAAGTGGTCAATTTAAAATTGATTGGCTATATTAACCATGACCATATATTTGTTATAGTTAGTCTTGAAGGGTAAGATTGTTAAATTCAAAGCATTAATTCTAGAATATATCAGCTAAAATTGTCAATTTTACTCCATAAATTGGAAAAAGACATGTTGGTTCCTTTTAGTGTTTTATCGAAGACGATTGAGTCCAGATTCGAAGGATGGGATTGTTCAATTGGAAGCTCTGAATTGGCTTTTAAAGGCAAAAGAAAACAGAGTCAAACAAATGTCAAAATACAGAAGAACTTTGTTTGTATTCAAGCCAAGGCAATTACATCAAGTAACCCTATCTGGGTACAAACTCAAGCTCATAAAAGTAAGGAATAGAATAAATAACAAGATCATGAAATTTTGTCCAACAATGGTCAATGAATTTTTGTTCTTTCTTTATTATATCTTCTATTTCTTCTAATGTTGGCTGCATAAGTTGATGTGCTCTGACTTCATAGTAGAGCTCTTCAGCCTTTATTTCGAAAGCTTCCTCTCTCAATCTTTGTTCCACTTCATCTATAACCAAATCATCCCAATATGCAGAATCTTTGTTCTTAAAATCATCGAATTCTTCAATGAAGTTCTCTGCTTCGTATTGGGCATGAATTCGCAAAGACGAAAGTTGGTCCAAAGATTGTGTAGTGACCAGGGAATTTTGATACCAGTAGAGGAGCACTGGAAGTTGGTCCAGGAACATATGAAGTTCTGCCTGAGCAAGGGGATTAAGGACATGGCCCCTAGTCAGAATATCACAAGCCCATCAAAGGTTCTTGAGAGGGGACGTCGTCCTCAAGAACATTGAAGGGCAAGTGAGAAAAAGCTGCAAGCAGAAGTTGAGCTTCTTTCCGCTCAGTTGGAGTGAGGGAAGGTGGAGGTTTGTAAGGTGGGAAGACTTTTTCCATGGGAAGGGCAAGCCTCAGTTTCTCTGTCCAGGACAAAGTTGGTGGAGGAGAAGGAGTAGATGGTTCCGCTTCAGAAGAAGGAGTAGATGCTTCTGCTTCAGAGGATGGAGAAGAAGGTGTGGATGCTTCTATTATAGGAGATGGCATGGGAGCGGAAGGAACAAAGGCATTAATGTAATCAAGCCAGTCAGAAGAACAAATCTTCGCCTTCTTGGCTAAGAATGAAGGGCTGTACCCTTGTGCTTCTTCTAGGCGCTGGGTAGGGTGCATTATCTTTGTAGGCATGGAAGAGGTGTACCAGGCTACAAGCAGATTCTCTTCCAAGCTACGTCGAAGGTCAATGGGCACGTAAGGGTAGACCACTGAACTTCGAGCGTAGGAAGGAAACTCCAAGGGGTCAGTAAACTCAACAAAATGATGGTTGATGCGCTCCCTTAAATCATAAGTCTCAAGGGTCGACCAGTTTGTCCAACCAGAGGCCCCAGACGATGAAGAAGTTATAGCTTCATCCCATGCAGAGGTTTGTGAAGAAGAGTTTCCTGAGTCCATATTTGCAACTTGCCGAATCAAAGGTTTAAGAGCAGTTGGTTCGAGGTACAAGAAAGAGTTAGAGGAAGAGCTTCTTGTATCTGTGGCTACAACTTGCTGAATCGAAGGATTAAGGGCAATGTGTTCGTAGTCCAAAGGTTGGTAATTTGCAAAAGCTCCCATAACCTGAATATAGGAAGGCGGATAAAGGTGGCTAGTGAATGC
Organism: Camellia granthamiana; assembly: GCA_036172215.1. Taxonomy (NCBI): domain Eukaryota; kingdom Viridiplantae; phylum Streptophyta; class Magnoliopsida; order Ericales; family Theaceae; genus Camellia; species Camellia granthamiana. The sequence continues at coordinate 16,567,402 of CM069907.1, forward strand.
GTGGAGATTCTTTCGAGGGGAAGTAGCATTACTCAGTGGCTCTTCGTATGGTTGATTAATAGAAAGGGAAGTTGATTTAGCCATAGTCCGTTCGAATGCTGAGGTATTGGGATGTTCGACAAATTGATGAAGAGTTAATGCAAATGATCACCAAATAGGTGACGGTTGTGTTTCCAGGAGTTAGACTCCATGCACGTTCTAAAAAAGCGCGGGAAAAGCTTTGATCCACTAATATCACCAAGTATTGGGTATATTAGTGCGGGGGATAATGTTGGCTACATATTTTGTAAAAGCCAGTTACAATTCGACACGTGGCAGAATAAGGGTATTATGGGAAGATGATTCAAGTCTTCAATCCTAATCGTACACGTGGCGATGAATATTGGTTCTCACGTGATCTGAGTAGCACTAGATCAGTAAAGAGATGCAAGGTGACGTGACTTCAACGGTTACCCATATTCAAATTCAAATACAGGAGGGAAGCTCAACTGCAAGTGATGGCGTAGTGGGACTACTTGTAAGGCAGCATGATCAGCGATCATGGAGGAGCAGTTCGACGGTTCGAAGTGCAGTTCGAAGGTCATCCTTGACGAGTATAAATAGCAAGGAAGCTCCCAGAAAAAACCCCCAGACTCAGATCATACAAACCAGTCTTTCTTTACATATTTTATTTACCAGTTTTTTACATTTCCAGTCTTTACCTTTCTTGCACTTTAAATACCTGTTCTTTACATTCCTGCACTTTAAATACCTGCACTGCACTTCGTTTATAGGAGTAGTTTCAAGTAGATTCAAGTAGATTGCTGTTGTAAACCTCTCTGAGGCTGAGTTTGGACCATTGTAAGTGTTCATTTTTAATGAAATACTTCCATTGTTCTTCGAATTACTGTTATTTCTCTTAATTTCTCCAAAGTTAAGCCACCAGTAAAAGTCCTCTTCATTAAGGCTGAAAGAACTAAAACACAATTGTCTGATAATTGGTTGGCAATTATAATTTCTGTAAGGACTGATTGATCCTTGCTGGCACGCTCGCATTTACAAAAACACCCTTCGAAAGCCAAAAAAGCCAACAGATATATGTGTCAATTAGTGTATTAATTATTATATTAACAGATGATGTAGTATAATTTTAAAGATTTTGAATATTTATAATTTGTATAGTAAGGTCAATAATAATGATATAATATTAGTTAGTACACTAATTAATACATTAATTGATACATGTAATACTACTATTTTAAAAAATAATATTTATGCATATATAATTAAAGGCATACAAAATCTAGAGGCGTCAATTCAGGTAGTGTTAATAAAAAATTATTACAAGTAATGTTATTCTCTAATCACTAAGCATTATGTTTCATGCTTCAATATAAAATTGTGAGTTCTATCTTTTCCACCAATCACAAATTTTTTTATAACTACCTAACCATACTTCAAAAGCACTATATTATTTTTCTTATTCAATTGGGAATTGCTAATGTGCCACTACTTTTGTTTTATTGTTTCAAATTAAAAAAAAAAAATTGATAAACAAATCTACTTTTTAAAATCACTTTCTAGACCCAATTCTATGTTAAGAAGACACACGAGGAGATCTATCAAATAAGGTCAATATTAAATATAAAATTTTACAAAAATAAAATATTATTTTTTAAGCTAAATAAAACTAATAATTTCTCAATTTGCAAAACTATCTAGTAAAACTGAAAGTTTCTCAATTTTTTTCAGTATTAACTGAGAATATTCTCAATCAGTTTTAAAATTGAAAAAAAAATTGAGAAATTTCTCAATTTCGTACAAAAATATTCCATATAATTGTTTCGTCAACTAAATTTTTTTTTAGTTTTCCCAGTTCCATAATTGAGATATTTTTTAATTTTTTTTTATATATATTTATGTGTGAAAGAGATACTTTATTTGTTTAAAATTTTAATTTATTGTTAGAAATTAAGAAAATTGTAAATAAAAAATTAATATTAGTCTTATTTGATAGATTTCGTTGTGTTGATTATAGAAATATAAATGTATTCAAAAATAAATGTATATTGTAAAAATTATGATGTTTTGAAATTTTGAAAATCAAAATAAATGTTACTTAACCATATTCTTTTATAAACAATTACCAATAGCCATTGTTTGAAGGATAATTTTATCTATTAAAAATTAAAGGGACTTGAAGGAATAACAAATCTTATCTAGGATTTAATAGAATATAAGTTCACAAAAGAGGACGGGTGTGCAAATGACCCCTATTTAGAACTCGTTAGTTCTTCCAACTCAGTTTTATTATAGAATTTCCCGATTATATATATATTACAAGTATTACTAGGCGTCGGTTAAAATCATACCAATCCGCGTCGATCGATCGGCTAACCGTGGATTAAACTTTGAAATTTATAATCTGCCTTCGAAATCACTTCGTTCCGCTATAGTTGATACATACATTTTTTTAATATCTAATGAAATATCAAAGAAGAGTATGGGAGAAATTTAAAATGTGAAATTTGTTGTAAATCAATTGTCATAAATTTTTTTATGTAAAATTAGTTTGTGTTATATATATAACAAATATTATGCAAATTAGTGTTATATATTATGTAAATGCTTGATAATTGTTTAAGAATATTTTTCAATCAACTAGTAAATTGAAACCATCCCAAACCGCGGTTTAGATTATTTGTCAATCCATCATTTACCGATTAATTTATAATTTTACTGTCAAACCGTCCGAACCGCACTACATACATCCTTAGGTACTACTATCATCATGTTAAACCATCTCTAAACATTCCCCACTTAAAAAAAATAATAATAATTTGATATAAATTCTTTCTTTAAAGTTTTTAGCAATTTTTTTTAAAAATATTTCCGATTATTTAAAAAAACATTATTTCTAATATTTTATCTTTTTAAATTTTTATTAAATTCTAATTTGATAAAGGGTTTAATAATTGATTTAATAAACATTTAATGAATGGATTAGAAATTATTTTTAACTAATTTTTTATCAAATTATTTGATAAAAAGAAGAAGAAAAACAGTTGGAGATACTATTTCTCACTTAGTTTGTTTCAAAAAGCCTATAAACTAAGTTTAAATACATATTACGGGCAAGTTTGGGAACTAGTTAAAAAGTCATCATCAAAAAGTTAATTATTTTCTCTATTTTTCTACATATCTTTTTATAAAATGTCAAAAAATTAATTAAAATAATCAATTCTCAAAACGATCTTAAATTTATTTGATTTTCAAAAACAACACAAGTAATCAATTACTATGGCTTGCTTTGGAAAAGGGCTTGCACATAATAGTTGTGCAAAAGGGTGTAAAAATCGGTCCAACTGCCCGCGATCCACTCAAAGTCTGTCTGACCCTGAGTCCAACCCATGATCCTGGACCTGAGCCATATGTTATGAGGTTCGGCCTGCTCCAAGGCCCAATGCCATTTCAAGCTATTTTGGTAAAAGAAAAAATAAATAAATAATGGCTAGGTTCGGTTTGCAAGCATGCTTGAGGCCCGAGTACCTCCTAGGTTTAAGCTTGGGCCTAGGTCGAGATTTTGCGTGAGTGGCCCCGGCCCGGCCCAATTTTCAGTGGGGGCACTCTAGGCCCTACGGTCGACTAGTCTGAGTCTGTGTGGGCCAAGCCAGATCATGCCATTTTTACACCCCTAGTTGTGCATCTAATGAGACCTATTTTGGGTGTCAAGTCTATAATTTGAACTGTTCACTTTTTTCGGCATATAGAGTACATCATAAAAGTTGATCAGATATCCATACTTTTTTTTATCAAATCATATTTGTATCTAAACAAATAAAGAGTGCTTGGGCCAAAAGTTATATTTCTTATGGCCAGAAGTCCAGCCGCTCAAACATTTTGTCCATAAGAATAAGTTTAGATAAAATGACCAAAATATCCCACGTGTATATATATTTATGTGCTATACACAAACCAAACATAGCAGCTCACAAACCCTTCTCTCTCTCTCTCTCTCTCTCTCTCTCTCAGCTCTCAGCCCTCCATCAATTGTCGCCGTCCACCCCTCACCCTTCGCTTCACCCGCTGCCCCTTCCTCCGCTTCACCCGCAGCCCCTTCCTCCTCCATGGTCACTCATCTCTCTCTCTCTCTCTCTCTCTCTCTCTCTCTCTCTCCTCCTTCTCTGATCCCCAAAATCTCAACTCCACCGCCACTGGCAATGTCTTCCGGTCGATCGAGCAGTACTTCGAGGAGTGGCGACATTGTCTCAAAGCTTAGAGGGCCGCCATGGATCCATGACAACCCGGTTCTCAAGTACGCCTCCAATGGATCCACTTACCTCTACCCTGTGTTCGTGATCGATCCGCATTATATGGAGCCTGATCTGACCGCTTGTTCTCCCTGGTTGATCCTTGCTAGCTTGAACCCGATCCAGTTCTTGTTTAAAAGCTTGGTGGATCTCGATTCAAGCCTCTAGAAGCTTGGTTCGCGTTTGTTGGTGTTTAAAGGTGAACCCAGCAAGGTTCTGTTTTGCTACTTAAAGGGAAGTAATAATCCTTTTGGTTGGTGTAACTTTATCTGTATAGTATTGCACCAAATGGTAATCTCTTGATTTTATTAATGTATTTGTTTTCCATTTTTACTATACTTTCTTCAACATGACTTTGTGATTGATTGGTAAGAGTCTTCTTTTTAAATTATTTGGTAACGGAGAAGGGGTGTTTGGCTAAGAGACTATAGTTTGGGAAACCAACACCACTTTCATTTCACTGTGAGATTGTTCTTTGTTGTTGTATTTCTCAAAGATCTGAGAATTTTTCTATTTTTTTTTTATTGTTTTGTTTTGTTGTTATTGTTGTTGATGATAATAATGATAAAGAAGCAGATTGCAACAGATAGGGAGAGAGAGAAGAGAGATCTGAACATATAGAAAAAATATATATATTTGAACAAATAGGGTTTGGTGGACTTGATGAGGAAGATGATGGTGCTGATGATGAATCTTGTTGTTTGAATAGATAAAAAATTTGAACAGATTAAAAAAAATTAAACAGGTAAAAAAAACTCAACAAAGGAAAAATTTAAACAAATAGGAATTTGAACGGATACAAAATTTCAACAAATAAAAATAATTTCAATAGATAGTCAACGAAAAGTCAGACAGAAAAAAGTCAAGGGGTAAAATTGGAAGTAAAATGTAACAACCCTCACTTTACGCTAGTCATGCTTGCATGTAATTACATAATCTTGTCTTGTTAAGTTGCATTTGCAAACCTTGATTTGTTCTGCTCAAGTATTGCTTGCATGCTTTGTTCCTTGCTTTGTGTGAGCTTAGCCGATGTCATCTTAAGCCTAGGTTACACCCTTGAACCTCTTACGCCTAAGACCATCTTGGAAATCACTTTGGTTGACCTCCACCTCTACCCTGGCATATTGGCCGAGATGTCATTATCTAAGCCGAGGTGTTAATTACCAAGGCCGAGATGTGTACTATCTAGGTCGAGATGTTATCACCTAAGTATCCTAGATCTTTGACCCTTGCACCTAGTGATCTTGTTCCTGGAAAGGTATGACCTAGACCGAGGTGTGGCACATCTAGGCCGAGGTGTGGCATAGCTAGGCTAAGTGTTGTCCTTCCTAGTCGAGATCATCAAAACCCTACTTGCCGAAGCTTTGTCCTAGCCGAGATCCTTACCCGCCGAAGTGCCCATGTCACCTTACTTGTTGCTTACACTTTGTCATGCTCTTGTCTTGTCAGTCAGCCACCTTTTTGAGGAGATCCAATCCGGCGTTGCCACGTGTCCCAGCAGAGGGTTAAGTCAATAGGCTAGTGTAAAACATATTATTTGCTACATGTCTTTGTTCTTGAGGAGAGAGAAGCTCTAGGAAGAGAAAGAGGAGTTTAGAGTAAGGAAGTTAGATCCCAAGCTTGATCTCCACACCTTGAGCCGTTAGATCCGTGTTTTGAGGTTAGAATCTTGATCTACTCGGATTGTTCTTCTTGTTCATTTAGTTGCATTGCATGATCTAGCATGATTCATGAGCCATCCATTGATTTAAAGTTTGGTTTTAGAAAGAGAAAATGGTGTTCTTGTGTTCTTGAAAGAAAACCATGTTTTGATTCGAAAGTTTGTATCAAGATCCATGTTTTTGTGTTTGTTTTCATAAGATCTTCAAGTATGGGTACCCAGGTCCATATTTTCAAACTCATCTCATGAAAACATAGATTTTGAATAAAGAAGTTATGATTTTAACATTTCATGTTCATGTTCTTCAAGAGGGAAACCCAGATTTTTCTCAGACTTCATTTCCTTGAATGTGGTCGTCGGGAACACACCTCGGCCAAGAGGTGTGGGACCTCAGCCTAGACCTGGTTAGTACCCGGCATGTTTTCCCGATATGAAAAGGTAGTGTTGTAACTCCCAGCATGTTTTGCTTTGTTTTGACCTGGTTTTGAAAGAAATGCCGAGATCCTTTTCTGTCATGTAAAGCCTGTTTTAATGATGCATTTCATATCCATCTTTGAGCATCTCCCTTTGTCTTATTGAAATGTATTCAATGGGATTTGTTATGCGCTTGTAGGCCTTGGATCCTTGCTTGTAACCCCCACACCCGAAGAGCTATGTGAGTGGTATTTTTAATAAAGTTATGTTATAACGTTTTGATAAAGTTTTGTTTTACCTTGTTGGAAAGTATTTGTTAAGCATGAATGATTATCCCTATTTTCAATATCAAGTATTAGCTTTGTTTTGGATGACATTCTTGGAAAGTCCGTACGTGCTAGGGGACTCTAAGCGTTTGTAGCACAAGTCCTTACGTGTTAGAGGACTCTAAGCCTTTGTAGCACAAGTCCTTACGTGCTAGAGGACTCTAAGCTTTTGTAGCACCTTTGTTAATGTCATCCATTGTATTATTGATGCTAGTAAGCATCCCTTGAAGCTTTGAAAGATTTGATAGATGAACTTGATTCGTCCCTTGATTTTGTACAAGTTATTATATGTATTGTTTAACAAGTATCTCGGATATCAATCATGCAAACCTTTATTTCTAATATCATTCACTGAGTATCCAAGCTCACCCTCTCTATATATATGTAGGTGACGAGCAGGAAGGCGGTGACGCCTAGATGATTATTGCAACTTGTTTTGGACTTGCATTTTTGTGGCATCTTGAAGATCATGCTTCTTGGCTTGTAGTTATTTCTTTTGTATATGTCAGCTTGAGAAGCCTTTTGATCAAGATGTATTTGTACTTTATTTTATTCGTGTTCAAGTTGTAAACCATGATAAGATGTATGTCATTTCATTTGATCTATGCACAACTCTTATGGACTACTTAGATTTAAATTTATACTTCCACACATGTAGGCCCCATATGTATACTCTGATTTGCGTGAATCCTTGTAAGTTGGCCTTTGGTAATCTCGGATTACTGGCCATCACGACACCATTCTACTAGGGGCGGAATGGGGTCGTGACATAAAATGTTCTTCAGGACTTTTCACCATACGATTTCACAAAGTGTGGACCTCGCACCAATAAAAAAAAATCATTTGGACCTAATGTTTTATACCCTCCTTAAATTGGATTTATCACCAATTAATCCATAAATAAATAGTAAATTATTCTAAGTATAAAACTGAATATGAATATGATTTGGTGAAAGGATGCTGATCAATTAACTTAATTTTTTGTGAGTATGTTGTACATAATGTACCTTAAAAAATGATAATTTTAAGTCCCATCAAACACACAACCGTGACTCCATTGCCTTATGCACCCCTCTTCGAGTATGTTTACCACTCTATTTGGATGAATTTATTGACTAATTGGCTATGTCCTCGACGACCATGAGGTTGAAATTGAAGTACATGATGAGATCGGCTAAGCTACAGCAATATGGGGTGGCAGAAGAAAGGAAGTGGAAAACAATTGGCGATGGAGTGGCGGAAGTAAGATATGATCTCACTAGGGTTTGCAAAGAGGAAAATCTCTCTCTCTCTGCATCCTTTTCTCGATCCTCTTTACAAACCGTAGCTTTTTACTCTCTCCAATTTGTACGAATAAAGATCAAAAGGTAGTTTGGTCATTTTGCAAAAGTTTACATAATATTTTAATGCTTCGACCTTTGGACAAGGAAAATTCAAATTTGGATTTATCAATCAAGTGCCCAATTATTTATACATATTTATTTGAGAAAATTACCACCAAAAAAAAATAAAAATAAAAAATCAAGATCTAATTCTTGTAACAAAATAAATCATGAATTTTTAATTTTATCAATTTAAATTCTATTTTTTTTATTTGTTTTCAATTTAAACCATTCACCTATTTTTGACAAGTAAAATCAACAGAAAAATAATATTTTAGTCATTAAACTCAATGTAGGTGTACATAAAATGTCTAAAATATTTTTTTTCCTGTTGAGTTTAATGACTAAAATATCATTTTTTTCCTATCGCTTTTACTTAACAAAATACACAAATGGTTCAAAGTGAAAATAAATCCAAAGATTAGGATTTAAATCGATAAAATTAAAAATTAAAAATTTATTTTGTTACAAAGCTCAAACCTAGGTTTTTTTTTTCCTTCTATAATTTCTCCTATTTATTTTCTACGGCTAACTAAACAAAAAATGATTTTTTTGGGGGTAAATTACACTTTACCTCTTTTATATTTGGCCATTTTCCTGCTTTAGCCCTTAATTTTTATTTTCTTTTTCCACTTTGCCTTTCCATGTTTTAAGTTTTTGTCAATTTACTCCTAAAATTAACTTACGTTCAAAATTAGATCAAAAATGTCATATTTACAGTCACGCAACATAAATATATTTTTATGATATATAACTCATATATTTGACATAAACTCAAACTTTCAATATAATAATATGTTTTTTATATTATGTGACAATTAACGTATCATTTTTTTTAAATCTAATTTTAAACAAAAGTTAAGTTTAGGAGTAAATTAAAAAAAATTTGAAACATAAAGGGTCAAAGTGGGGGGAAAAAAAAACTTCAAGGGTCAAAGTGAGAAAATGACTAAACATAAATGGGGCAAAGTGTAATTTACTCATTTTGTTTCAAATACATATTTATTTTATTGTCATTTTCATAACCCAACACATAATTAAATAAATTAATTTCACTTTAATCGCTTAAACTATAGTCATTTTCTGTGTTTCATCTCTAAACTATTAGTTTCATCTATTTAGTCTCTAAAAGTTCTAATTTCAATTGATATGATTCAATTGTAGATTGTCCGTCCAAATCAGAAATGGTGAAAACCTATTCAAATGGGCAAAATTAGCAATTTTTTTTTCTTGAACTCATGTTTTATTGGAGGCACCATCTTTTTTGTTTTCCTCCAACTTGTGCATCTTGTTGCAACTCTACTAACTTTTAGTTTTTAATTAAGGCTTCTAAATCAAAAGAAAAAAGGGCCTGTTGGAAAGAGGAGTGCGGCCTGTAGAGCACATGTAACGCACAGTCGGGTTACTCACTAAAACTAGCAATGAAAGCATAGCAGTTAGCTACATCTCTATTCCATGATCCATGAGATTATCAACACCTAGAGCCTTCCACAATAAAAACAACATCCGCAGATTAAACGGATTAGCAGTAGAGCAAATATTCCTCTTAGGAACAACAGCCTCAAGAAATGTTTTTCAGCCAGCGAAGGATACTTGAAAATGAACCACAGACACTGATCTTAAGAGAGTATTGATCTTAAATGAATCACAGACCTGAAAATGAACCGATCAGAGTATATCAAAGGAACAAAAAGAAAAACTATTGATCTTAAGTACACATTTGTTAGTGTTGTTGGGTATACTTTCTTAGTAGAGTATAGGACCCAATTGGTTTTATTAAAAATATTTAATTTGGTTTGGTGTTGGTTATAATATATTTTTTATATATTATATCTAACTTTTGGAGGCCTAATGAATATTTAAATATCTGTTTGGTAACAACTAAGATTTTGATAAAAAGTCCAATAGTCAACAATATTTCTGGGTATTGTTTATGTTTTTCCAGAGGAGACAGCAGCTAATACATCTTTCAATGATATATGCTTGGTGATCAATTCGGTGGGTTTGGCATTGTGTGGCAGCATAGTGCTTGGTGTAAAAGTTTCAATTGGTGAGAATTGCTGCTATGAATTTGACTTGGTCAAATTCAAGACTTTGTGTTTTGGTTGCTGCTTTGTTTTTAAGCTTTTGATTGCATTTCGACTTTGTTTCGAAGATAATTTATTTATGTCTTTGGTAAGGTCTTTCTTTTTGATTATTTGTGATTATTTGGAATTCACCTAAAAGTAATTTGTAAAACCATTGGTGTCTCGTTTGAAAACTATTGATTGATAGTGGAATTGGATTTCAGTCCTGTGGACGTAATTCACATTAAGGGAACCACGTAAAAATTCTTGTATCATTTTTTATTTAATGTTTTCACATTAGTTTTTATTTCTATTGATTGATTTACTTGTGGGAAATCATCTATTTTCCCTAACAATTGGTATTAGAGCTTACGATTTGTTTGAGTTTATTTATTTGTGTAAATCAATGGAAAGGAATATAGATCGTATGTCTAACTTCAATAGAAGCAATTGGCTAGCTTAGAAAACTAAAATAGAAAACCTATTATTTTGTAAATATTTGTATGCGCCTATTGAGGGTGATAATGGCAAACCAGATAGTATGAAAGATAATGAATGGAAGAGGCTTAATTGAAAAGTCGTTGGTATTATCCATCAATGGATTGATGACAGTGTGTTTCATTATGTTTCTATTGAAACTTCGGTATATGATTTATGAAAAAAATTAGAAGGTCTTTATGATAGAAAATCAGCCACAAATAAAACTTTTCTATTTCGATAGTTGATTAATTTAAAATATAAAGAGGGCAACAACATTCCAAAACATTTGAATGAAATGAATTGCCTCTATGAAAATTGTTTTTGATGATGAGTTGCAGGCTTTGATGCTACTTAGTTCTTTACCCGAAAGTTTGGAGACTTTGGTTGTGACGATTAGTAATTCGGCACCCGATGGATGTGTCACCATGAGCCAAGTCACTAGGAGCTTGTTGAATAAAGAAATTAGAAGAAAATCAACGAGTTCTTATTCGAAGGCATTTGTTGTGAGAGGCCGAAGCAAAACACAGGGGAGGAATAAAACTCCTCAAGGTCATGATCAAAGTAGTGACAAATTGAGAGATAGTTCTTTTTCAAAAAAAAGACATTGAGTGGTATTATTGCCATCAGAAAGGGCATATGAAACAGGAATGTCGAAAGCTCAAGAACAAGGAGAAAATGTGTAACAAAAGTGTGGATAAGAAGCAAGAAGACACAATAGCGGTTACTACAGATGGTGATCTTATGGTCGTTTGTGAAGATAATTGTGTCCATTTTATGGACCAAGAGAGCAATTGGGTAATTAATTCCGGTGCTTCTTTTCATGTGACTTCTCGAATTGATTTCTTTACTTCCTACACCAAAAGAGATTATAGTTGTGTTCAAATGGGCAATGAAGGTTTGTCTAAGATTGTTAGCATGGGTGATGTTAGCATGGGTGATGTTTACTTGCAAACAAATTTGGGCTGCAAGTTGTTGCTTAAAGATGTGAGGCATGTTCCTGACATTCGCCTTAATTTGATCTCTACCAGGAAGCTAGATGATGAAGGCTTCAACAACAAATTTGGTGATGGAAAATAGAAGCTCACAAAAGATTCTTTGGTGATGGCTAAGTGCAAAAAAGACTCACACACTTTATTCGATGCAAGGAAAAATTTACAAAGTTGTTGTCAATGCACTTGAGGATGATACTTCTACCGAATTGTGGCACAAGTAGCTTGGGCACATGAGTGAAAATGGGCTCCAAGTTTTGTTCAAGTTTGAAAGGTATGCATATTAAAACTTGTATTCATTGCTTGGCGAGTAAACAATATAAAGTTTCTTTTCATAAAAATGTTACTTCTAGAAAATAAAATGTTTTGGAATTGATTCATTTGGATGTTTGTGGTCCTTTAAAAGTTAGAACACATAGTGGTGCACTTTATTTTGTTACTTTTATTGATGATTATTCAAGGAAAGTTTGGGCTTTTGGACTAAAAACTAAAGATGAAGTTCTAGATGTGTTTATGCATTTTCAGGCCATGGTTGAAACAGAAATAAGACGAAAATTGAAGTACATTAAATGTACAATGGTGGTGAATATATTGGGCCATTTGATGAGTATTGCCGTAGCCAAGGTATTTAGCACCAAAAGATAGTTAAGAAGACTCCTCAACAAAATGGCATTGCCGAGAGGATGAACCGCACCATCTTGGAAAGAACAAGGTGTCTGCTTTCACATGCTAAATTGCCAAGACCTTTTTGGGGTGAGGCAATGAGGACAACGGTTGATGTGATCAATTTGTCTCCTTCTCATCCTTTGAATGGTGACGTTCCTGAAAGAGTTTGGATTGGCAAAGATGTGTCTTCTGAGCACTTGAGAGTGTTTAATTGCCGAGCTTTTGTTCACATTCCAAAGGATAAGAGGTCCATGCTTGATAGCAAGTCAAGACAATGCATTTTTCTTGGCTATGGGTGTGATGAATTTGATTATAGATTATGGGATCTGGTCAACAAGAAAGTTATTCGAAGCCATGATGTTGTGTTTCTTGAAGATCAAACAATTGAAGACTTTAGCAAAGGTGATCAACCGGAGCCAAAAACTAGTGATCTCATTAACATTGATCCACCTCCTTTGTCTTTGATGGATGATGAAAATGAGGGAGATGTATAGCCACCTATTGAAGATGTGGAGGATGATGCTAATCCTAAAGAAGTTGAGCCCGAAATTGAGGAAGAACATCCAACTCAAGAACCGCTACCACAACTTGAGTTGAGAAAATCTACAAGGAACCAGCAACCTTCGAAAAAGTATCCTCCCAATGAATTTGTGTTGATATCTAATTAAGGAGAGCCCGAGAGCTACCAAGAAGCAATTGAGCATGCAAAAAAATGTGATTGGAAAAAAGCCATGGAAGATGAAATGAATTCCTTACTTAAAAACCGCACTTATGATTTGGTGAAGTTTCCTAAGGGGAGGAAAATTCTAAAAAATAAATGGGTTTTCAAATTGAAGAATGATGGCAATAATCTAAGGTACAAGGTATGCCTTGTTGTGAAAGGCTTTGACAAAAGAAAGGTGTTGACTTTGATGAGATTTTCTCACTGGTTGTAAAGATGTCTTCTATTCGGGTTGTACTTGGCATGGTCGCAAGTATGAACCTTGAAGTTGAGCAACTTGATGTGAAGATCGCATTTCTTTATGGAGCAACCGAAAGGTTTTGTGGAAAAGGAAAAGAGAAATTTGTTTACAAATTGAAGAAAAGTTTGTGTGGCCTTAAGCAAGCACAGCGACAATGGTACAAAAAAATTGACTCTTTCACGATGAATAATGATTTTTCTAAAACCACTTCGGACCATTGTGTGTTTGTGAAATATTTTTCGCATGACAAATTTATTATTCTTTTGCTTTTGTTGATAACATGTTAATTATGGGTCAAGATTCTACCATGATTAATAAGTTTTGGGCAAGTCTTTTGCAATGAAAGATTTGGGACCGACAAAGCAAATACTTGATATGAAAATTGTTTGTGAACACAAAATGGGGTTGTTTTGGTTGTTTCAAGAAAGTTATACTGAGAAAGTTTTTGAGAGGTTCAACATGCATAAAGCAAAGGCGATTGGTTGTCCACTTGCAGGTCATTTCAAGCTTAGTTCAAATCATTATCCTACAAGTGACAACGATAAGGAAAAGATGCTGAAAATTCCTTATGATTCAGCAATTGGTTCTTTAATGTACGCCATGGTTTGTATAAGGTCGTATATTGCTCACATCGTTGGTGTGGTGAGCTGTTTTCTCTCTAATCCGGGTAAAGAACATTAGGCAGCGGTGAAATGGATTCTAAGGTATCTTCCAAGGACTTCGAAGGTGTGTTTGTGTTTTGGGAATGGTAAGCTGATGCTTGATGGGTTCACAGATTTCGACATGGCCGGTGATGTTGACTCTTCAAAATCTACTTTGGGGTATTTGATAACTTTTGTAAGGGGAGTTGTGGCAAGGCAATCTAAATTACAAAAATGTATTGCTTTCTCAACTATTGAAGCTAAATTTATCATCATTACAGAAGCTTGCAAGAAAGAGTTATGGTTGAAGAAATTTTTGCAAGAGTTGGGTTTGAAGCAAGAAAGGTATATGTTTTATTGTGATAGTCAAAGTGCTATTCATTTGAGTAAAAATTTCACTTTTCATTTGAGATTAAAACACATTGATGTGAGATACCATTAGATTCGTGATGTGTTAGATTCGAAATTGTTACAACTTGAAAAGGTTCACACAGATGATAATATTTTGGATATATTGACTAAGATTTTTGTCGAAGGACAAACATTTAAAATGTCGAACTTTAATAGGTATGATTGATGTTTATACCTAAGTCGGTAGGGAAAAAATTGTTGGGTATACCTCCTTAGTGGAGCATGGGACCCAATTGGTTTATTAAAAATATTTAATTTGGTTTGGTGTTGGTTATAATATATATATATATTTTTATATATTATATCTGACTTTTGGAGGCCCAATGAGTATTTAAATATCTGTTTTGAAACCGTTAGGGTTTTGATAAAAAAAACTCAAGAGTCAACAATATTTTTGAATATTGTTTTTGTTTTACCGGAGGAGGTAGCGGTTGATACATCTTTTGGTGGTATATGCTTGGTGATCAATTCGGTGGGTTTGGCATTGTGTGGCAGTATAGTGCTTGGTGTAAAAGTTTCAATTGGTGAAAATTACTACTGTGTATTTGACTTGGTCAAATTCAGAACTTTGTGCTTTGATTGTTGTTTTCTTTTCAAGCTTTTGATTGCGTTTTGACTTTGCTTCGAAGATAATTTATTTATCTATTTGGTGATGTTTTTTTTCTTAATTATTTGTGATTATTTAGAATTCATCTAAGGATAATTTGTGAGACCATTCATATCTCGTTTGTAATCGTTTGAAAATTATTGGTTGATAGTGGAATCGGATTTTAATCCCGTGGACGTACCTCACATTAAGAGAACTACGTAAAAATTTTTTTGTCATTGTTGATTTAATTTTTTTGCATTAGTTTTATTTCCATTGATTGATTTACTTGTGAGAAATCATCTATTTTCCCTAACAAATGTAACCATAATTTATTAAGAGAGAGCAATATACCAAGAATTGGAGAGCCTTCTATATAGAAACAAAGAAATACAAAAGCAACCACACAGAAACTTATCGAAATAAAGAATTATGTGACCAAATACTGTTATAACAAATAAATTCTTAAGGATTGATAAAGATCATGTTGGACGGTGTTGATACTAACTTTGCATAGCTGGGATTTAAAGACAAACACAACCATTTATCAAACTGTTATGGTATTGAGATATGTGGACTCGTAATGCAAATTCAGTTCCCATAGAAAAAATGATATCCAATATAAGGAAATGAATAAGAAATTTCAATTTCGACAACAGTTCCCAGTCCACATAAGCGAACAAAAACTAAGCTAAGCAGAGTAGAAAATGATATATGCACATGAAAAGTTGCCATATAATATATATTCTATTCAACCTGTTTTCCTTCTAGTTCTGTTGCTAATTCATCGAATAAGAAAATATGTTTTACTAAAAAATGATTAATGTAATGTAATACAACATGGTCCACATGCATATCACATAGAATATAATAATGGCACAAAAAAACAACAAACATGATGGGCTTTTAACATAACATCATCTCATATAGATCATATTTTGTTATTTTCCTTTTCCTCTCTGAAATTTGAAGTTCAACCTATCTAATATTCCTTCATCCTTTGTTTGGTTATTTATATTGGAATCTTATAATGAATAGGGAAACTTGGACCTTTTGGTAGCCACATAGAGCAAACATATTCCAAGTAATATTAACAATAACTTGGCAAGATATTACTTATATAAAATAGCAAGGATGTAGGCATGGAAGCTCAAATAAAACTTGAGAAAAAGTAGCAACAAACAAAGAAGAATGAAACTTGAAAGCTACAAAAACAATTTTTAAAACAAAAGAAGTCCTTGTGTTGGTTATCCCAATTTCACAACAGAGCACCACCAATGCATAGAATCTAATGACAACATAATCAATATTCAGAATCTTTAATAGAACTAGAAAATGCAAAACAGAGTATCGAGGCATGATCAATTAAGGTTGGACATTTCCCATGGACAAATTGGATTTAATATATGCAATTGTTTTGCCTAGGTTGATGACACGACATTTTCAAAAATAGGCCAAAAAGCCAAAAACCAAAGTCATAGGAACTATGTATATGATCCAGTAATTTAAACTGATAGAGACTTAACTAAATTGTTATATCTACAACTAATTGGGATGCATTAGAGGATAATAAGCACATATATGGATATAGAACACAAATATGACACAATATTGATACAATAGTTTCTAGTTAAAAAAATAATAAAATATGGCATGAGTCAATGCAAGGGCAATGCAAACCAATAGAAATAAAGCCAAGTTCATTTTACCTCCATTTGGTTTGGGCCATGTGCGCATAAGCTCCTAGACAATAAAAAGAAATCATATAAATCTTCGTGATTTCTGGGCCACAGAGAACCACTAACATTCGTTAACGTTACTTGTAAATTGACCTTAATACCCTATTTTTCTTTCTCTAATGTATAGATGATTCTTTTTCCATACCCCACTCCCACTAACATTCACCATATATAATGGTATGAATGATTATTTTCCACCGATAGTTAATGCTGATCTTTCTAATACCTTACTCATAAATCCCCATACTTAAGACAAAATGGCTTTTGAGTAATGAAAACTCAGAAGATCCTTGTAACTGAAAAGCATAATAATCATTCACATACCACAAACAAGCCAAAGTGCAAGAAGATAATAATAGAGAATAAACAATCAGTATCTTCAAATGACATGCACAGGGCATTTGACATATAGAGTGACTTATCTCTGAATGGTGTAGTCTAAAAAAATATTAGCCACAGTTTCTTTAATTTTATGAGAATCAACTTATGTGGTGAAAGGGGTTTAGGACTGCTCTCTGATCTAGATAGACCTTTCTGATCCTTGAAATGATACCTGAAAGAGGAACAAACGCTCCGGACGGGGGTGCCGAAATTAGCCCTCCGACGAGCTAGTTAGTACCTTTAGCCTTTGTGTTTTCTTTTTCTATAAGTTATCTGTTATCTTTCACATACCTGTCCCTGATCGAGGCTCCTCATTTTATACTGCTTGTGGGCCCATGGTTGGGCCCACATCAGGCCCATTGTTTGGCTTCCAATCGGCTATTCTCATCGCCGATTTGTATACGTTATTGCATGGGTGTAGACGCGCCCGTGGGCTTCACTCTATAGTTCGGACTCCCCTGTTTTGTTTGTTGCGGTTCTAAATCTGAACCAAAGAGTCCAACTCTGGCAAATCGTTTTGAAGAAAAATAGATTTTTTGAAAAGTAGTGCCAAACATGGACTGCTTTGCCAGATTACAGAGTAGCCACCTAAATATTTTAAAATGGGAAATTTAGGAAACCCTGACTCGGTGCCGAAGGCCACGTGTCCGTCATAACCAAAGTAGTCTTGGCTCGGGAGCTTGGGTACGATCGGGGAAGGTCAGCTATGAGCACCCCCTTTCGCCCGGTCCGAAGACCGGCCTCTACTAACCGTGATATCCGATTTTGAAAACCTTACATGTTCTTATTCCAATTATTAGCCTAGAATTGCTATGTTATGCGCACAGCAAACAAGTATAGACTAGATTGCCTAATTTGGAAACAAACATTGCATATCCGTTGGTTTTGAAAACGCTTTTGAATTTGCTACCCGCAAGTAGGCTAAAACACGGATTTCAATGAGTTTTTCCAACTCAAGCAACCCAACCTCCACCCACAGGCATTCAAACAGTTTATCTCATGTAAGCACTTAGCCGCATGGTAAGCATACTGTCATGTTAGCATCCACACGCATGCGAAATGCTAAAGCATAAATACTTACAGCGTATTCCCAGCCAAAACAGAAACTAGTTAGCAAACATACATGTCCCTAGTTCATGTCAAGTGGCTAATGCAACACAGGCGAGGATGCAATTTAGAGTAGGCTCGGCTAACCCTAAAATGGCATGTGAAATGCAATCATTTGATGCACGTATTCAAGTTGGAATTGAAAATACAATGCAATTTGTATGATATACCGAGCCCGGTGCATGTTAACGAATGCATGGATGCACGCATGCATTGCATAAGGTATGCTAAAATAGACGTGCCCTAATACTAACCATCAAAAGCAGGTAAATAAAAGGGAAGAAAGAAATGGGGGTTGGAAGACATATACCCACTCACACACACTTATTACAGATACGCCCTCGCTCGGAGGGACCGAAAGAATAATACAAATAATTAACTACGCAAGCTAATTAAATATTACAGATCCAACTAAATTAACAAATTAATTAATCTAAGAAAAACAGTAAACCGCCTCGAAAGGAGAGCCAAATGTAGCATGTGCTCGGATCTAGCTCAGAATCGCACTGCCATGCACGGATTGCCTCTATTTTCCCTGCTATCCTCCTCTGAAGACTGCTGAAGTCTCAGGAGTGCCTCCCAGGACACTGAGGGACATCATCGGCTGAGTAGGACTTCCACCGGCTGAAGTATGAGCTCATCGGCACTGAATGAATGCTATCGGCACAAAAAGTCTGCCGGTCGGCACTAAATACTGCCGGCCGGCACTGAATGTCTGCAAAACCTGCAACCCACAGCAGCAGAGGGCAAAAACTTGCATGGCAATGTAATTCCAACAATGTATGCACCAATCATGCCCCTTATCATATTTGTGACTCAAAGGGGCATGTGCCTCGATTCTCGGGCCACCAATCACGCATTTCCATGCATGATGGCCCAAAGAACCAAGATTGCAACTTCCATTTCAAATGCATGCAAACCAAATAAACATAAAAGGGTGCCAAACCTCTATCATGCTCATCTCAAGAGGCCAAGCATGTATGTCAATGCAATGAAGTCCTAAGCATGTTATCTAATATGCAATATGGACAATGCAAGGCACTTATACAAGCATACAGGCAAGTATGCAAGGCAAGCATGCAAACCAAATAGAGGATGGCCTTAAACATGGATTAGGCAGCTCCAAATAGGCCTAAAACAATGGCCAAAATGCTAAGTCATGAGGGCCAAACACATATGCACACATACACATGTTAAGGCACACAACTTAGGCATAATAAACAACCTTTAAGCACACTTAAAGGGACACAACAATGGACAACTAGCATGCATAGAAACCTCTGAAATTCATGCAAAACATGATGCTAAACCAAGCAACAAAGTAGGCTAAGCATGCAACAAATGGCCCAAGTACTTAAGGCAAGCCAATGAGGCATTGAACCACACATATTACAACCACACATGGCAACACTTAACCAATTAAAAACAGAGTTTTAACACATAAAACTAAGCCCAAAAGACCACTTAGATGGCATCTAAATGACATGAATCTAAAGGCATGCATTATGGCCAAAACATGGAGCATACAACACAAGCTCTTAAAGCATTAAAGAGGCATGCAAGGCAATCACACAAGCATGCTAAATGGACTGAAATGACATGCTAAATGGTTCCAAACCATTGAAAATGAAGCAAGCAAGACATGCTACACACTTGTACTCTTAAGGCCAACAAGCCAAACATAAAGAGGACATAAGATACAAGCCATGGTCGACCAAAACAAGCATGGACAGACCTAAAGCATGGCAAAATAAGCATACAAGCTTCATAAATCTAAGCCTAAAGCATGCTCAAACTAGGGTTAACAACCATAGGCATGTTAAGGCACCAAAGAGGCATTACAAAGCATCTATGCAAAACATGCAAGGAGTACTAAAACCAACACATAACAATGTTAAATCATGATATTCTAAGCATGAATAACAGTCCATACATGCTCAACACACACTCAAGCACAATGCTCCCTCAAGAGGCAAAACTTGCCCTTTTCAAGGACATCAAGGAGAGGGGGTAGCCCTCTCCTTCTTAGGACTTTAAGGCATCATCTTCACCACTAAAATCCCTCAAGATTTCAGTGGTGAAGAGATCCAAGCACCAAAATCCCGGAGCTCTCACAAAATAGCACAAAATGAAGCCTTTTCAAGGCCTAAGGGTGGTCAAACCTACCCAAACCACCAAGCACTCTTAATAAACAATAAAGAGGGCTTAAAAATAGAACTTTTATGTGTTAATCACTAAGCACAAAAATAGTTCAAAGATAGGTAAAAACAAGGTGCAAGAAAGGGGTAGAAAGGGGTAAAAAGGGGTAGTTTTGTTACCCTTGAAGACCTCTTCAACAATGTTGGTGTTGTTGCTTTCCTTTGCTTGAATCCAGCTCCAAAGCACCAAAACAAACCTCTGGACCCTCAAGAACCTAGAGAAGGTGAAACACTAGGTGTTGATGAGCAATAGTAAGACAATAACACACACACTAAGCTTAAGGAGAGAGAGAGATATAAGATAGATATAGAACTCAAAACCCTAAACCAGAGCTTCTCCTATGTCTAACTCTCCTAAACTTTCCAACTCTTGCCAACCTCTTGGCCAAGAGAAGAGCTCCTTCTCTTATAGGCACCAAAGCTTACAAGTTAAGGAACCAAAAGGCTCATCCCTCCATACACGTGTATGGAGGGGAAGCAAGTGCTATACAGCTGCCTAAAAATATCTGATAAAGCAACTGCACAGTAATCGGCAGGGCAAAATTGTCATTTTGCTAAAAAGAGTGCCGACCGGCACAATATAGTGCTGATGGCAACACCAACCAGCCGGTGGCCTCCAGCCACTGCCGGTGGTGTGTGGGGATGCCTCACAAGGCATTCCCTGCCCCTCCAAGGCAAAGCACAAGTGTTTTGGTGCAAAACTAGACACAAAATGGTCAAGTTCGGAGGTCCTGAGGCAAGGCGCGTAGCCGAGAACTCCGGGAACTCCAAACGAACACAAACATGGATAATCACCGAGTGTTCAAGCGGTGACGTCCAAGTCTTGAGGACGGTCAAAAATGGGGTGTCTACAATGGGCTTCTGGATAGGGCCGAGTTGTATTTGGCCCCATTCTCTAATGGGCCTCACCAATCTCCTTGATGAAACTCGGCCCCCACAATTTCTCCCCGAACATTCGATTAGTCTTATCCAATCAGCGCGTTTGGTTCGTTCAGATGTTTCGCTCGGCTCGTAGATGGAACAGTTACTGGAAACAAAAATATGGCGCTCGCGCTTCTTTCGATACTGAATCATCAAAAATGAACGCAATCAGGAAAATCATTACAACTTCTCACCCCTTCGTACTCGACATTCATTTAATATGATTTGAAAACGTGCTGCCCCTTCGAGTTTTTTGAATTCAAAGGCTCTTGGGTTGTTTTTCAGTATTTCTCACTTTTCTTCCCAGACCTATGCGATTTTCTCTCCTACTTTACACCATTCTCTCTCTCCAACCTCTCCTTTGTATTGCTGCCTCATTTCAGCTCCCATTTTGTTTTTGTTTGCTTTTGGTTAGTATATTTTTTATTCCATTTCAAATGGCGAAACACATGAAAGCTCTCCTTTTTGAGGATTGTATCACCACTTTTCATCACCATTTCTCTATCCCAAACTATGTCCATCTGTCCCTTGTGGCAGATTAGCGTGGTTGACATGGAGAGGACTGATGCAAGCACGATCATCTTTCCTCTTCTGTTAATCACCGAGGGTGGAGTCCGTTTTCCTTTTCATCCTTTTTTGAGGGCCGTTCTGCGCAACTGGGGTTTGATCCCTTCCCAACCATGTGTGAACTTTTATCGAATTATAATGCGCATAGTAGAATTGAATCGCCGACTTAGACTTAACCTAGGAATCCCTGTTATTCAGCACTGCTATGTCTTGGCAAAATCATTCGGTCAGCAGGGACGTTACTTTCTCAGAGCCAAGGACATAGACCATCAGCTGGTGACTATGCTTGCCAATTCTAGCAAGCAAGTTGACGATGTTATGGTCGTTGTCTGAGGCAACTGGGAATTCGGCGATGGAGAAGATCACCTAGACCCTGTGCCTAGACAAAAAGGTGAGCCAGGTGACCATATAAACCCATTCTTTGTTTCTCTTTGTATATTTATTCGGCTTTGATTTCGTATATTAACTTTTTCTTTCGCGTGCAGGCAACAATCTAAAAAGAACCCTTACTTCGGCCAACGATACTATGTTTGCAAAAATCAAAACTGCACTTGAATACTTCGGCCATCCAAACCTCAAAAGCAATGGCGCACTGCCTACATGCTATTGGGATATGACCCAACGTATTCAACTTTTATGGCTGCTAACCGTATCCCAATCCCAAAATCCCAAGAGGTAAACGGCATCTCACGACACTAATTTTCCTAAGCTTCAAGAGACTAAAGGACATTGTTCTTGAGGGTTCAGCCTCGAACCAAGGTGGTGAAGTCAGCTCGGACGACCAGGGTGGTGAAGTCGGCGATCAAATCGCCAAGCAACCGAGCCAGTCCAACTTAGACGGGTCTGAAGATCATTTGGGAGAGGAAGTTGATAGAGCGCTCAATTTGGCCTTTGAAGAAGTCGGTTTCGACCCTCTTTCCAATTCAGGCTGAATAGATCCATCTTCCTTAGAGGATGACGTTTTCACCGACCTGGGAGAGTTACCCAACACAAACCCTGAGAACATGGCTGGAGAATCACTTGCACAATCTGCAAGGAGAAGAAACGCCGAAAGGCCGGCAGCCAAAAAGAGGGCGGAAAGCACTACAACTCAAGAACCCCTGTCGCCGACTCCTGTTAAGGAAATGGAGCTGGAGATTGTTGTGGCCGACTCAGTCGTTGAACAATGATCGAAGATGTTGAGTGAAGGGGGGAGGTTGAACAAAGGGGGGAAAAACGCCCCGTTGAGATAAAAGCCGAGTAATCTGAAGAACCCAACGATAAATGGCCCAGAGTGGAGGAGACTTCCCAAGACTTGGTCGCACCGTTTATCATTCAACCTAGAATGAAGCATGCACCGGTTGCTGCCGACGCGTCGGCTATTAGAGACCCTACAGTGGCCCTAAGTGTGGCTTTAGAAATTTCACTGCCAATGGACAAGACTACGTTCCGTGTAGAACTGGACGTGGTTTCGATCGAACTGGCAGCCCAATCGATTGTATTGGTATGTGATACATTGGGTAAGTTTACTTTTATGCGCCAAATACTTGTTTACATGCTAACTAATGTGCCTTTGTTTTGTTTCAGGTGGCGGGGAAAATCGTAGAAATCGATTGTTGCCTTTATGACGCTATGGAGCAAATCGGCGTACTCAAAGTTGAGATTGAGATAGAAAAAGGCAAGGCTAAAGAGGCGTTATCCGAATTGGTGGTGACGTCAGTGAGGGCTGATGTCGAGGGGCAGAAGGCGGCAGAGGAGCACATTAGGGCTGATGCTGAAGTACAGAAAGCAAAGCAGGCTGACTAGATTCATCTAGCCACCTAGGAAAGGGCAAACGCAAGTGACAACGCACTGAAGTTGGCCAAGGAAGTGATCAATCAGGTGGAGGTCGAGTTGGTGGAGGCGAAGAAGGCAAAGGATCTCGCCGAGTCAGTGGCGTCCAAGGCGTTTGACGCCGGAGAGCAGGAGGCCACTGAGAAGTATGCAGATGAGGCCTTAAAATTTGAGAACTGCAGCTTCAAGCATGGCTGGCTCAAAGCTCTAGCAGTCGGAAAGGTAATGTTGGCTCAACCGATTGCCTATGAGTAGTTAGAGGTTGAGCCATTAGAGTTTGATCCTGAAGAACTATAAAGTCATGGGCAAATTGATATGAAGTGGTTCTTAGTTTGCCTAATGTTAGTTTTTCATTTTTAGTTTTGTAGTTTTGCTCATGTTGTTTAGAGGTCGCGTTAGGGCCATTTGCATGTATAAAGTGACGTCTGTATTCACTCACCTTATTAATGAAAATGGCCTATGTTGTGTGAATCAGTAGGGAATACTTTTTGTTTTTTTTTTTTTTGAATAAACAAGCCCCAAAAATTGAAAAGCTCACGTTAGTGGCCAAGTGGGGGCAATGTACATAATTTGGCGCTAACATCAGCGACCGAATAGATTCGTTTATCTGCCTTTGCCCCAGTTGGACACATCGTGCTAGAGTCGATTAACACATATTGCCCAAATAGTGGTAAGCTCACGTTAGTGGCCAAGTGGGGTAGTGTACGTAATTCGACGCTAACATCAGTGGCCGAATAGATTCATTTATCTGCCCTTGCCCCACTTGGACACATCGTGCCAGAGCCGATTAACACATATTGCCCAAAAAGTGGTAAGCTCACTTTAGTGGCCAAGTGGGGCAGTGTATGTAATTCGGTGCTAACATCAAAGGCCGAATAGATTCATTTATCTGTCCTTGCCCCAATTGGACACTTCGTGCCAGCGCCGATTAACACATATCACGTTAGTGGCCAAATGGGGCAGTGCTCGTAATTCGGCTCTAACATCAGTGGCTGAATAGATTCATTTATCTGTCCTTGCCCCAGTTGGACACATCGTGCTAGCGCCGATTAACACATATTGCCCAAAAAGTAGTAAGCTCACGTTAGTGGTTAAGTGGGGCAGTGTTCGTAATTCGGCACTAACATCAACATCCGAATAGATTCATTTATCTGCCCTTGCCCCAATTGGACACATATGGCCCTTGCCTCAGTGCGGTAGTGCCTGTGGGGCGCATTAGAAACGTTGCATCCTTAATTAATGAACATGGTATGCAATACTTATAAGGCTGGCGTCATTAAATAGATTTAGCACAGCCATCGAAAGGGATAGTTGATGATTAGAGAGTGAGCAACGAAAGGGTTGGTCGTATTGTGTCGTTGTGAGCAATCATATGTCTGAGAGGCTATTTTTCAACAATAAAGGAGAAGGAAGGAGCTTAGCAGAGCTAGACGCAGAAATCCATCGCGCATCTGGTCGCGAATCTCAGAGAACAGGCAACGTTGCAGCGGAGGTGCGAGAGAGGCGTCGGTCACCCAAATATCGAAGTAGGTCCCCCAAAAGGGGTGAAGCAGAGAAATCCCCCAGAGATGGGTTACAACAGTGGGGAAGCACGAGGGCGGCGAATGGGCAAGCCACCGTGTAAAATGAACCGAGTAAACCACTTTGCCCCTTGATTTTTTTAGTTTTTATTGGGAATAGGCCTATGACTGAAGCGGACTCGATCATCTGTAATCCGAATGTAGCGGTGGAGTTTACTTGACAAATGTTCCCACTGGAAGTGCAGCAATCGCTTGTAGGCAGGGGTGATTATGAAGTCTTCAGGAAAGGCATCCATGGGACAATCAGAGGACTTTACAGCTCGTATAAGATTGGCTTGTGCCTTCGCGTCGTGTAAAGAGAAATCGAGCAAAAGGATGTACGCATTCGAAATTTAGAGCATCGTATAGAAAAGGCCGAGGAGGAGCTGCAAAGGGCGAAGGCTGCAGAGACTCAGTCGGTTGGCACGATGAATCCGGCTGTGGTTGAAAGAGTGAATCAACACCTGATAGATCACGCCATAGCCGATTGTGAGATGGCCAGTGTTTTTGCAAAGGAAGCAATATGAACACGGGCCTACGAGGAGGGTTTCTTTGATGGTCGAAAAATCAACATCGAAAAGACCAAGAAGAAGTTGGTTGACGACGTTTTCCGTTGTGAGAACTGTGGCTTTAAGCAGGGATGGATCAAGGCTCTGCAAGCAGCCGGTGTTGACTCGTTGTCGCCACTGTATAATGATTACAAGGTCCCATTCAAAGCCTATGATGCCAAGAAGACGGATGATGAGGAAGAAACAAACAAGTTTTGAATATGAATTTGTACAAATGTAGTCCAATGAGAATGTTGTAAGAGATACCGCTGTATTATTTGTAATAAATATTGTGTTTTCATAACCGACTTTCAGTTTGTTTCAAAGACCAATATCTATGTGACTAATGAAACTGTTATGGTATAGCTAATTTTAAGATTGTCAATCCCAAAATTTGGAACTTGGAATCTGTGATAATGGTCATTCGCGAAACACGAAAGATGCTCTGAATTCTGAATTCAAAATTTGCGTAATGGCCAATCGCGGGCGCAAGCATGAAGATCGCTCCGAATTCGGAGGCTTATTCGGCCAATGTGCCATGCACGAAGTGCGCTCCGAATTTGGAGGCTTTATTGGCCAAACGCGTGATGTATGAAGGGAGCTTCGAATTCGGAGGCTTATTAGCCAAACGTGATCATGCACAAAGGGCGCTTCGAATTCGGAAACTTTATTCGGCCAATCGTGCCATGCACGAAGTGCGCTCCGAATTCGGAGGCTTTATTGGCCCAATGTGATCATGCACAAAGGGCGCTCTGAATTCAGAGGCTTATTTGGCCAATCGTGCACGAAGGGTGCTCCAAATTCAGAGGCTTTATTGGCCAAACGTGATCATGCACGAAGGACGCTCCAAATTCGGAGGCTTATTTAGCCAATCGTGCTATGCACGAAGGGCGCTTTGAATTCGGAGGCTTATTCGGCCAATCATGCTATGCACGAAGGGTGCTCCGCATTCAGAAGCTTTATCAATTAGCCATTTTAATTGAGAAGGCAATGAGAAAGGCATACTGTATTATTGAGTAATCACATAGATGCGTACACGATTGCATAGCAACAAAAACAAAAATGAACTAACATCTTGTACAAGTTGGTTTAATGATAAAATTTACACAAGTGGGTCGAATTCCAGGGTCGTGGTAACCTTTTGCCTGCCATGTCTGAAAGGCATATATGCTCTTGTGCTGGCCATTGAATCAATCTAGTAGAGGCCATCCCAGTTGAAGCCTAGTTTTCCGTCTGCCGGGTTTTTAGTAGTAGGAAGCACTTTCTTGAGGACTAATTCTCCAGGAGCATAACGGCGCAGCTACACATGCTGGTTATATGATTTAGTAAGCTGCTGCTGATATCGCACCATGTGCGCAAGAGCTTTATCTCAATGTTCCTCAAGCAATTCAAATCCAAGGCCAACATCTTGTCGTTATGACATGTGTCAAAATCCTGTGATGTAAGAGTGGGCGGGCCAATTTCAAGATGGATGATAGCCTCTGTCCTGAAGCACAAGGCGAATGGCATTTCTCTGGTAGATCGCCTTGGAGTGGTACGGTGAGCCCACAATACACTAGGCAGCTCTTCAATCCACTTGCCCTTGGCCTTATCCAATCACTTCTTGATTTCGTCCAGGATCACTTTATTAAAGGCTTCGGCCTGTCCGTTGCTTTGTGGGTACAACGGTGAGGAAAAATAGGGCCAATACCATATGTGTTACATAGTTCCCAATAGACGCCACAATCAAATTGGGTGCCATTGTCGGATACAAGTGCTCTAGGTATGTCGAATTGGGTTATAATACTTTTCCACACAAAACGTTTAATATCGACATCTCGGATATGTGCTAGCGATTCCGCTTCAACCCATTTCGTGAAATAGTTTGTTGCAATGATCAAGAATCGTTTGTTTCCCGGAGCTCGCGGTCGTGGTCCGATGATGCCAAGGCCCCATTGAGCAAACGGCCAAGGACTAGTAACGGAACTTAATTCTTCAGCGGACAGATGAGTTAATGAAAAGAACTTATCGCATTGTTCACACTTCTTTACGTAGTTCTCGGCATCGGTATGCATGATCGGCCAATAATATTCCTGCATTACGGCTCGGTGGGCTAATGAGTGCCTGCCAAAATGGGCACCGCAACTACCTTCATGTATTTCAGTCAAGAAGTCCTCAACTCTGTCTGGATGAACACATTCCAAATCTGGCCCTAAGAGAGATTTTTTGTAAAGCTTTCCTTGGTGATCCAGGTAATATCGCATGGCTTTATTCTGCAACTTATGGGCTTCTTTCTTGTTTATTGGCAGCTATTCTGAGGAGAGAAATGCAGCTATGGGATCCATTCAACTCCGTCCTGAATCAATGGTGTTGACCTGAAAAGGTTCGGGGAACTGATACTCGGCTTTGGGATGAATCCCACTTCGATGGTTCGTTTAATTTCTAAGTTAATGGCTGAAGCCAAACAAGCAAGGGCATCCGCATGTGTGCTATGATCTCGGGTTATCTAATTCAACTCGTGGGGGTTGAATTTCGTGAGCAAAGCATTCACCATTTTCATATAGGTTGCCATTCGGTCGTTCTTAGCCGCATATTCCCCTTTCAACTGGTTGATGACTAATTTTGAGTCACAGAAAACTTGTAATCATTTGGCATCTAGGTGGAGCGCGTTGCGGAGGCCGATTAGCAATGCTTCATATTCGGCATCATTATTTGATGCATCGAAACCTAGTTTGTCTGCCTGCTCAATTATTGCCCCTTCGAGCGTCATGATTATTACGCCTGCCCCGCTGCCACATTGGTTAGATGATCCATCACAATACATCTATCAAATGTCTCCAACATACATTCTCCAGTCTAGTTGAGGTTGAGGGATAAGTTGGTTAGACTTGAAGTCGGCGTGACATCCTGTAAACTCGGCTATGAAGTCGGCCAGCACCTACCCCTTGATCGTTGTTTTGGGAAAAAATTAGAGGCCATACTGGTCAAGTTTTAATGCCCATTTAGAGACTCTCCCCGATGTTTCTGCGCTGCGGAGCGCTACTTGGAGAGGATGGTCCGTTAGTACCCCTATAGTATGAGCCTGAAAGTAGTGCATTAGCTTTCTGGCAGTTACCACAAGAGCCAGGATAAGCTTTTCCAATGGTAGGTATCGTGTCTCGGCATCGACCATTGCCTTACTTACATAGTAGATTGGTCGCTGCTCTTCGAGTTCCTCTTTTAATAACTCAGCGCTGACCGCTCGATCGGATACTGCCAAATACAAGATGAGCGGATTGCTTGGCGATGGGGTCACGAAACGTGGCACTGAACGGAGATATGTTTTCAATCTGTCTAGCATTACCTTGCACTCGGGTGTCCATTGAAATGCTTTGCCTTGCCGAAGTGTGTAAAAAAATGGTCGACAGCAATCTGAAGAGCGACTGATGAACCAATTGATGGTGACGGTCATTCCCAACAACTTCTGAACTTCTTTGGCTGACTGAGGCAAACCAAGTTCTATAATGGTTGTGATTTTTGTCGGGTTGGCCTCTATTCTGTGATGGTTCACAATATAGCCGCAAAAATTTGCAGATCCGATGCCGAATGCACACTTCGAGGCATTGAGTTTCATTTTGTACTTTTGGAGGATGCCGAAATTCATGGCTAAGTCGGCTAGATGAGCATGCTTTTCTTTGGATTTCACTACTATATCATCAATGTATACTTTCATGGTGCGGCCGAGTTATTTTTTAAATATAGTGGTGACCAGCTTTTGGTAAGTTGCCCTCTCATTTTTCAATCCAAACGGCATGACCTTGTAACAATAGGTTCCCCGCGGGGTGAGGAATGTGGTCATTTCCTGGTCCTCCGGATGCATGGCAATTTGGTGGTAACCTCTATAAGCATCCAAGAAACTCATGCGTTGGTGGTGCGTAGTTGCGTCCACGAGTAGGTCGATTCGGGGACAAGGAAAGCAATCCTTGGGACAAGCCCTGTTCAAGTTTGTGAAGTCTACACGAACACGCCGCGATCTATTTTTCTTCTTTATAACCACGGTATTGGACAACCACATAGGGTAAGTTACTTCACGGATTGCCCTGGCTTCCATCAGCCTATCGATTTCGTTGACAATGGCCGAAGTATGATCTGCAGCTGACAGTTGACTTTTCTGTATGATTGGTTTAACTTTTGGGTCGATGTTTAAACAGTGTTGGGCTAAGCTCGGATCCACCTCTGGCATCTCATACGGTGTCCAGGCAAACACGTCGATTTGCCGAGTAAGAAGGAGACTAATTCTTGTCATTCAGCTACGTCCAGGGATGTGCCGATCATGAAGAACTTGTTACGTTCACCGTTGATTCCGATCCGATCAAGGTCTTCGGTTTCCTTATCACTGGGAGTTTTTCCAACATACTCGAGGCTTTCTCGATCCAAAAATTCAATCGAGTTCACTTCCAGTTCTTTCAGCTTCTTCGCCGAAGCAATAAGATAACATGCATTTGCCGATTTTTGAGAACCTCGAATCTGCTCAATGCCATATTGTGTTGGAAAGCGGAGTAACTGATGGTAGGTACTTGGGATCGCCTACATTGCGTGCAACCAGGTTCTCCCTATGATGAGATTGTATGGTGATGCATGTTTGATCTCCAAAAATTCCACGTTGACTGATTTGGTACCCGCACGTACTGACAGCATGATCTTGCCCAAAGGGTACTCGAGGTTGGCGTTGAAGCCGAATTAGGGATATTCGGCCGGTAACAAGTTCGAATTGATGAAGTCGAGTTTAAGAAATGTCTTGTGATACATTATCTCTATGGTGCTCCCCTGATCAAACAGAACACGTTCAACGACGAATCTGTTTATGTGCAACTCGATGACAAGGGCATCATCGTGGAGGAGCATTACACCCTAAAGATCGGTGTCGTTGAAACTGATTTTACCGGTCTTATGAGGCTATTTAGTTGGTGTGAACGGCTTGGATGGGCTAGGTTGTAGCTGGATCGTGTGCACCTGAGTTGGCGACGGTAGGCTATATATCATGTGAATCACACCAAGTGGAGGTGACTCCGGGCGTAGAGCTACTGTGTTTGGTGGATTGCCTTTTCTGACATGCTGTGCTAATCGGCCGTCTTACACCAACTCCTCCAAATGGTCCTTTAGTGCATAACAGTTGTTAGTCTCATGGTCATGGTCCTTGGGATATTCACATCGCCTATCCCTTCACCTTATATCAGGGGGTCCAATCATAGTGGACGGCCACTTAAAGAACGACAGATACTGAATTTTGGGTAGGATCTTGTTGATCGGCTCTGCTAACTCCGTATACTTCTTGTCCGAATTTCTGGGGTGCCTGTTATCCACTTGATACTGTTTATTCGAATGGCGCGAACATTGTTCACTTGACTTGTGCAAATCCCGCCGATTGTTTCGTTTTGCCCGGCCCCGCGGTTCAGGGCTCCTTGGTGGTACGAGGCTTATCGACTGAATCAGACAAGATGGTGCCAACTTAAGGACTTTCTTTCAGGCCTTGACGCGAAGAGCGTCCTCTTCCACCTTGCAATACTCCTTAACCTTCTTCATTAATGCCCACACTAGGCCATCTAGTCAACGAGCTTCTGAGAGGACTGTCAGGGTGTAATCCCATTTTAAAGGCGGTGATGGACATGGAGTCGTTACATGCGTCGTCCACCAAGTTGAAACATTCCCAGTAGCACGCCGAATATTCCCGGATGGTCTCTTCTGGTTTAATTTGCATTGCCCAGAGAAAGTCAGCTTGCTTAGGCTAGACCTTGTTGGTGATAAATCCTGCCCTGAAGAATTTTTGGAGCCAGTGAAAACTATTTATTGAGGCCGGCTCCAATTTATAATACCATCTGACGGCCAATGGTCCCAGGCTTCTCAGAAACATTCGACACATGAGTGCTTCATCATCAGCATGCAATGTCATCGCTTGTTTGTAATGACGAATGTAATCCGTAGGATCAGATTTACTGTCATACAAGGTGAACGTTGGTGCTTTAAATTTTTTAGGCAGTGCAGCCCTTGCAATGCGTCATATGAAAGGATCGTGTTTATCCTTTTCATCCTAACCATCGCCTCATTTTCCTCGCCTGTGCCGAACATACATACTTTCCTCGAATGAGTTGGACATGTCAACTTGCCCCTTCTTCCTGGGTTCTTGAGATGACGAGTCAGAAGCACTGTTACTATCATGTTTCCGATGCCGACGCCATTGATCATCCTTCTTCTTCTGTTGCGACCAACCTCGGTCATGACATGGTGCGATTTGTTAGGATTTGGCTAACTCAAGGGCCAACTCCTTACGTAAATGTTCATTGTCAGTCGCCATATCTTCCAGACGATGTTCATTCCGTTTTGCTTGATCCATGATTGTCTGCATGGTTTCCTGCATTGAGGTTGAAGGGGAGGTTTAAACCACTAGGTCGAAGTTCAGGGCCATTCGTGTGGGGATATTCTCTGGACCAAGTATAGTTCTTGGTGTAACATCATCTCTAGGTGTACCATTGTTAGCAACAGGTGAATGATCATCTATTACGTCTGCCATGAATGCGCTTGAGTTTTTCCACAGACGACGCCAATTGTAGTGAAAGGGGTTTGGGAATGCTCTCTGATCAGATAGACCTTCCTAATCCTTGAAATGATACCTGAAAGAGGAACAAAATTTTATGTGTTGTGATTTATTCAACAAGTAGAAATAAAGGAAATATAGTGCTTAAAGTATTTTAAAAATGTCTCGATTTTGTTTCTTACATTCTTCTTTTCTTTCACTTACTTTCGTTATAACTGCTGCTTTGCTAATTCTATCCCCTTTTCTCTTGGAAGTTGAAAGCATAGTCCAACTGCCCTCTAAGAGACCATTTTGTGCCTTCACTAAAACTAGGGTTCCCATGAAAATATCAACATGGTATGAACTCCCTAGAATTCCAATATTTGTCACTGGTTTGGTTCCAGGGTCATATGAAAGCAACCAGTAGTTATCATTCGATAATAGAACTTCACCATTCTTCTGAAATCCCAATGTCTTTCCCAACATAATAGGTAGTTTAATATTGAATAATTTAGTCCAAGATTCTACAACTCCATATTCTGTCATCACCCATATGCAGCAAGAAACTCGACTCATTTGTTCATGGCAAAACACAGCCAATGACTCTCCAAATAATTTAACCGACAAGCATGATGCATGTCGATTGGCTACATTTGGAAGTAACATCATCTCAGAGAATGTTTCAGTACCTATATTGAATGCCAATATCAAATCCTAAAAACCACCCACCCTACGTGAACCATATGCAACCCAATTTACAGCTCCATTCACAAAAGCCTGAGACCACCTAAATTCAACCATGCGATGCGGAGGAGGAGCGTTCAGAACCAATGCATCCCTATAGCCTAGTGCCTTGCGTGTAAAGCTCAACCTTCGGAGGAACTCTCCACCGATTTGGATTAGAACGTTTCTCCTTGACATATACAAGCCTCACCACCTTGTACTCATGAGTTGTGGGGTGGGCGCCAAATCAAAGAACAAACATGTAGCTTTTTGGTGGCCTATGAGGCATACTGATGGTTATTGATTTTCTAATTGATAGGCTCCAAAGATAAATTTGAAGCGTACGACTGAAATGATCAAGATTATAAAGGTCGAAAACATAGCATAAACACAGCAAACCATTGCAGCTACCAATCATCTGGAAATCCCGACTAGGGTTTTGGAATGGG
Source organism: Camellia granthamiana (assembly GCA_036172215.1). Classification (NCBI taxonomy): domain Eukaryota; kingdom Viridiplantae; phylum Streptophyta; class Magnoliopsida; order Ericales; family Theaceae; genus Camellia; species Camellia granthamiana. The sequence continues at coordinate 16,600,807 of CM069907.1, forward strand.
AAATGGAGTTCCGAATAGTCATCAGCAAAATTTTCTTTTTTGTTTTTTATGTCCAGACTTGCCCCACACTTGCCATTATAACTGATGTGGGCTGAATAAACTGGAAAAAGTTAGCGGATCCACCTTAAACCCCGACTTCCACTTGAATATAAAGGGATTCGAATCGTGGCAACAAGGAGAGGAGAAAACTCCTTTACCACTAGGGCAGCCACCTTGGTGGTATCAACAAAATTTTCATTATCAGGGCACAAGAGATAGTGCTTTTTATTGTCATTGTTTCTTTTCCTATGATGGTTTGATTGGTTGAGGTGTTTGGTGATGAAACTAGGGTTTGTGATGAGAGTGTACAATGATTTGTAGACAAATGTGAATTGAAGTAGAGAATCTATAGGTAGTCTTGCAAGAATTTCAATTATAAGTTCATTGGGTAGGTAGTCTGACATTGTTCTCAGATGAAGAACAATGTCAGACGATATAGTAATTTTGGAATAGAGATTATACAAGCCCTAGCTTTAGGGGTTTTGAGAATGGGAGCAAAGTTGGAGAGTATACTTACAATTGTTATGATCCATACATACAAGCCCTCGTATTGACAATGCAAATCAACAACAGAGCATTTCAAAGTTCATCCGTTTCTTGGAACACAGCTTTTGAGCATTGTTATTGGGGAAAATTACAAAATAGATGTGCTCTACAAAAATAATTACTTACCATGAAAAAGTTATATTTTTAGTAATTAAAATTTATAAATTTAATCATTATTTCAAAAAAAAAAAATCACTACTACACTGTTCAATTATTTCCCCCTGTTATTTGGAAAAATTATAAATCGGTGGAAAGATTTCAAAAAAATTGCTGATTTATAATTTCCCCTTGTTATTTTTTTTTAGAAATAACTTATCATTGGATTTTTCAAAAAATATTTGAATAGTCATTGGAAAAAGTTATAAGTTAATGTTTAATGACTTTTGGCAGATTGTTTTTTATTTTGTTATTTTTTTTGTTGTTGTTTGTAGTTATTGTTTTGTTGTTTGTTTGGCCTTTTAGGTCTTATTGCTTTTATTTTAATATAACTATTTTTCATGTTCTCAAAAAAAAAAAATTTATAAAGTTTATCAATAGTAATTCTATATAAACAAAAAAATTATATATAATGATATGAAGTATTGCTATTAGTATCTCAATTAATACTTTGGACCTCTCGTTTCTTTGAACCACTACCTATAAAATTCAAAATCTTAAAAATTTCTAAAAGACCTCAAATAATACCAAAAATTATTCTTGTAAAAATATCACACCTACCAAAATACACAACCTTTAGCATACCCCTTAAAAATTCTTCATCTCCCAAAACCCTTAACAGTTGAATTCTCCAATCTTCCTCTCACCGTCGAGAGAGCTCTGCCGTCGATCCCTGTCATAGCCAATCTCTTACCATTGACCTTTCTTCGTCGTTGATCTCTTTGCCGTCGATTTCTCTGCCGCCATGTTCAGATCTGTGTTGCTGAACAAATTACCTATGTTTGGATATGCATTACTGAACAATTTGTACATGTTCAAACTTGTGTTACCGAACATTATAGAATCGTAAAATCTTGTGCCTGTGAACAAGTTTGACCCATCAAATTTAACAAATAAAGATAAGTATGCATGACCCAGTTTGATTCACAAATTTAAAACTAAAGTTTACCACATTTCCAAGACATAAGTATGTATTAAGGTTAAAAGTACTGAACATATGAATAAAAAAAAGGACAAACTACCAATAGATTTTAATGGTTGGACTTAATTCCCATTAAATCCTGTTGAAATCATAATAAAATCGTTGCTAAAAACTATTTTTTGTGACGATTTTTTGCATATGTTGCTAAAAATTGACAATTAATGACTTTTTTTTTGTCACGACTTTTATAAATTGTCACTAAAACTTACAATTAGTGACGTTTTTCTATGACGAATTTTTTAAACTATCATTGAAATTTGAAAATTAGTGACTTTTTGTGACAATTTTTTAAATTGTCATTAAAACTTATAATTAGTAATTTTTTCTGATAAAACTTTCAAACTGTTTTTCAAAATTAAAAATTAGTGACGTTTTTTCAATAGTATTTGATGAAAAACGCCATTAATTATCACATAACTTATTGGACAATAAGTCCACCTATTAAGACCTACACATAAGTCCCCCTAAAAAACATTCGGATCCAAAGTGCCAAACATATAAATAGTGTTTGGCTAGACATTGCTGAACTAATGTCTTTAATTCAACATTGAAAAAAGTCGAACTATTTTCACCATTTTGTTTGGGTGTGTTTTTGAAAGAACTTATCATTACAAGGTCGACCTTCTCCGAGTTGCAACCAACATCCGAGTTGTGAACCTCCTTTGAGGTTACATTATGATGCTCCATTCATCTCATGGTATTTGGGTCGCCTAAAAAACTTTCACTCATTGCTATTGTCGAAGAAGTGTGCATTGTCGAATAGTTGTCACCGTTTCCATCAGAAGCCTGGTCGCTGGAGGTTTTGAAAGTTTTGAGGGTGCATCGGTTTTGAGGGTTTTGAAGTGTGTGGTAGGTAATGGAGGTGAGTGCTTTCATAAACCCTATATTATAATTTAGTGGGTTGGTGGATTTAATTGTGAGATGGGTGTTCCAAAATAATTCATGTTCTTTTTAGTAATTTCATTTAAGGTTATTATTGTAATAAAAATAAATAAAAAGAAAAGTGTTTCTATTAACACCCCCTTTATTATTTTGGACCCTCCAGAACCCTACTTGTTAATTTTAAAACCCTTAAAATTTCTTTCCTCTCCCCAAATAATTTCAAAATTATCCTTATGAAAATTTCAACTCCACTCAAATGCGCACCTCCACACCCCTAAAAATCATTATCTCCCAAAACTCTAACAAAAAAACTTCCCAAAACCCATTCTCTCTCACGACGGTGGAAGAAAAACATTTCTCAAGTGAATCAATCGGTGTAAGGAATGTGTTCTCCACGATCTTCATTTTTTTTCTTCACATTAGGTGCATATATCTTCCTTCAATTCTATCAATTTCTTTGATCAACTCTAAACCCTAAAAACAATATATATATACATGTGTGTGTGTGTGTGTATCTAGAGTTCAAACGAAGCAAGTCTGCATTTTGCTCAGTCTCAATCTCGCTCATCCCCCAGCTCCCGAAGTCTCTCTCTTCTCTCTTTCACTGAGAATGTACGTTACACTCTTCCCTAATTCTCTCTCTCTCTCTCTCTCTCTCTCTCTCTCTCTCTCTCTCATAGATTAGAAAACGAAAAATCCTACATCTGTGAACAATTTTAACCCTTCAAAGTGTATCAAATTTCCATGGTCGGATTTGTGAACAAATAAGCAATGTTCAGGGTTGTGTTCCCAAAGTTTGGTCATATATTTAGGAGTTCAATACTAAAAAAAATACAAACAGTTTTCACCATTTTTGTTGTATTTTTCAAGAAACTTACCCTTACAATGCCTACCTCCTCCAAGCTAAGAACAACATCAAAGCCATAAACATCTTCTAAATTTACATTGTTGTACTCTTCTCGTCTCATGAAATTGTGATTGTCGGAAAAACTTTTACTCATTGCCATTGCCGAAGAAGTATGTATAATTGAATGATTGTCACCATTGCCACCAGAGGGTTCTCAAAGTTTTAAGAGTGGATAGGTTTTAAGGGTAGAATTTGGGAAAGATGGATGAATGATGATGGAGGTGGGTGCTTTCATAAACCCTATCTTATTATTTAGTGGGTGTGTTGGCTTAATTGTGAGATTGAGTGTTCTAAAATTATTGATACGCTCTTTAGTAATTTCATTTAAGGTTATTATTGTAATAAAAAATGTCAGAAAATAGGGGGTTCAAAATAATAAATAGGGTACTAAAGCTAACAGTAGCATTGTAAAAGAAATAAGAGTTGCAAATTATTAACTAAGGTGCTAATAGCAGTACTATTTTGTAATATAAACCATAAAATGACCACTTTTTTCACTATAAAAGTATAAATTTTTGTATACCATAAAAACACGTTACAAAAAGTAGTGTTAAAATAATCAAAAGGAAAAAGATTTTCCCCCCGAATCTGAATGCCCCAAATGCCCCTAAGCCCAAAACGACGTCGTTTTGGGCTTAGGCTTTTTCTTTTTTTTTTTCTTTTTTTTCTGCCATTTTTGGACGCCATTTTCGACTGGAAGCAGAGAAAGAGGGAGAGGGAGAGGGAGAGGGAGAGAAAGAGGGAGAGGGAGAGGGAGAGGTCACGGTGGCCGTCGCCGTCGTCTCCGATCCGTCGCCGATCCGATCGCCGATCGCCGCCTCTGCCATCGCCGCCTCTGCTCGTCGCCTCCGCCATCGCCGCACGCCGTGCCTCCCGCCTCCAGCCCATTGTTTAGGCCCCCTCCAGTCCCCTTCACCCTCCCCTTCCCCCTCCCCCTCCGTCTTCTTCTTCGTTCATTCTGCTGGAAAAAAAAAATGAAAACCACGAAACGACGTCGTTTCGTGGTTTTGGGGCATTCGGGGCAGGCCATTTTCGAGGTCCGAATCACAGCTCTAATAAAAAAGAGTGATAACTCAATTTTTTTTTTTACCTTGGTAACAACACCACAATGATTCATCAAAAAATAATATAACATGTTAGCACTATACAAACCCAAAGTGAAACAAAATATTTTAGTCAAAAAATTATTACAATTTTTTTTTTAAATTCAACTAATACAAAAAAAGTAAAAAAGATATATTCTCGTTTACTTTTTGCATGTGTTTTTTTTTTTATATAAGAATTCAAACAATCTTTTCCAAATGTATTAATTTTTTTCTCATATTTTTATCAAAAATTACTGGAAAAAAAAATCACTTCCCAAATGAGTACTAAGAGAACATGAAAAAATAAAGGAGTTGAGTCGGTGTTGACAAAAATTCTGACCCATTTATGGGCCTACATGAGCAGGTCTATCCCAACAATCAGAAACCTCTCCCTCTCAGACCACAGGATTGATTGATTAAATTGATGATGAATGTGATATGAGTAATCTACCAAATCTGCAATGCAATTTGATACATGAATTTGATTAAATCAAGGTCTAGACTTTGTATATTTATATTCAGATCGTTAAATTGAAGGCGATCTCATAAGTTCATGTTGACACACAAAGGGCTAAAGCTCGAATGGCTATAGTAGTGGTGGTTACCAACTTTTGTCCATACCAAAAAAGGGATCAATTTCTTAAAATTAGCTTGTATCTCCTTCATTATCTAGTATCATTCAGAAAAATATGGCAAGTTTGCAAATATTTCTTCATCATAATTTGCAAACAGGTCATTTCATTGATCAATTGTGTCTGTTTTTAGGCTCTTCTAATTAATTGATGATTAAACCAAGGTTGTGTGGACAATTATTTGGTGTGGATTAGGTCCTTTTTGTACCGTTGCAATGCTTTTCACTTTACTGGATTTATTTATATTATCGGAATAGATAAGTTTTGTAGCATTTTGGCAATTATTAGTTTTTAACTAGTTCATTTGTTTAGTCTCCCAATTTATCCATGCACTAATATCATCTATCTTCATCATAACATCTAGCTGGGTATTCCTCAGAATTAAAATTCAAGAGTAAACTCCAATAATCAACACAAAATACATAATACATAACACTAGTGAAAGAATATAAAATTATAACAGAAATTGAACTTCAAGTCATCGCTCAAAAAAATAGTGGGCATGATAGGAGGCTCTAACCCTCTAACCTCAGAAGGCTTGAGCACCCAGTGTCCATGGCACACTAATATTATTATACATAGCCCAATAAGACCTGCATTTAATCTTTATTTCGCAGAAGAGAAATTAACACAAAGGGAGTCTGAGAACAGAACAGCTGAATGAAACCACCTCCGGTTACCCAACCTCAGACCTATAACAAGCAGCCCAATATATTCCCCGCCAGCAATGTATCCAATGCTACAACCACTTCAAAACTTGCAGCTATCATGCTACTGTCATTGTGACCCGAAAGCCTAGCAGCACCTGCTATCATAAAAACAAACATATAACCTTCAACAACACCAAAAAAGAAAGCACAAATCCATAAAGATGAACATAAATAAATAAAGAAAGAAACATACAATCTCTGAATCATGGAGGACTCAATGCGCTCAATCTCGTTAATTTCATCCCTGTCATAGGCAACCACAAATTGATACAATCAGCACGAAGTAATCTTTAGGCATTTTATGCTTCTAAGGCCATTTTAAAGCAAAACCCATTTGAATAGACAATCTTAGACATCTCAGGTTCAAAACAATAAATGGTTAATGTTGTTCAAATATAATCACGTTGGAAAAACAAATGATTTATCTTCAAATAATTTGTTACATCAATTTGTGCTGCTAGTATATGAATTAGCTGAAGGTTTGACATGCTGATCACGACATGGTTACCGTTTAGCAACTATGTTCTTGAAAAATCGGTATTTATGCACTATTGATGAAACTATGAGAAGCAATGAGAGCTATAAAAGCTAAAAAAGTAGTCGATCATATTGAAATGGATGCACAAGTGTGAAACTAAACCACATACTTGTAGAATTTTTCATGAATTAGTTCTGATTTCCTTCCATTCAAACCATTAACAGATTAAGTAAATAGTTACAATAATCCTATCATGATATGCGGGATATATACTTGGCAACATGTGGTTTTGGATAAAGGAAGCATAAGCAATCAATAGTAATTGCGGGCATAACAAAAAGAGAAAATAAAACTTGTAATTTTTTTATTTCTTTGTAATTAGGCACAATTTTAAGAGTAAAATTAGAAATGTAATTAACTTATTGAATAATATTAAACAATAACACCGATGATCTCACACCCCCACAATATAACTGTATGTCCCCCAAGTTCCACAACCAACAGAACACCTCAATCACCACCATTACAAAACTCACACACATGTAAAATAAGTGAAATTCAAAGCAAAACTCTACATCTGTCTCTTACTCTTTTTCTGACGACTAATAGAAGCTCAAAGAAAACCTAAAAAATAACCAGCAATATGAGTATGATTTATATCCACCTAATTTGTCCACCCTAAGCTAAACAGAACTATAAAGCAATAAACTCATACCACTTATATAGAGTAACATTCCTTGAATTCTTCTTATTTCCAACATCTTTTTATAGGATCAAAAGACAATCAGTCCAAACCCAGTTCATCCAACAGACTATCATGATTTCTCTAATTTGAAACCCATTTTGGAATTTCATCGAACAGGTTATCCGCATACTCTTACCATAGCCAAATTCATATAACAATTATATAGCTCTATATATATATAGAGAGAGAGAGAGAGGGAGAGAGAAGCGAGGATAAAAGAGAAAAGGGGGCTGATGGTGGTTATTGACGGTGGAGGAGGAATCTGTATTAAACATAATGGCGGTGGGTGGGTGGATTTGGGGCCGGGTTTGTGTGAAGGTATGCGAATGGAAGAAGACAAAGAGAGGGTGAAATAGAGAGGACATACCCGGGGTAATGCTCCAATGGTGGATCGACGGTGGTGCTCCTATGCGATGGCAGTGATGATCTTATCGGGAGTCACGACTGCGACAACCGCCGTTGATCCAACTGTGTTGCACTCCGGCGTTTGGAGCTCGCATCGACAATCGGCACGCAGAACGCTGTCGTTCCATGCAATCCCCTCATTGTCCATGCGATTGAAGCTTCTCTCCATCACGATCTTCCACTCCTCCGTACTCGAATCCTTCTTGTCTATCTCTTCCTTTACAAGTTCATGTATGTAACGAATCCCCCACTACCCCACCTACAAAGAAATCAAACACCGATTAACACTTGTTAATGAAAAACAAAATAAAAACGACTTGCTTAAAACCTTGTTAATCAGCAGATCTAACAACATGCGAGAGAGATCAGATCAGATCGAGTTCGGATTTCGATCAGATTAGATCGACTTTCTTGTTTTATTTGTTGCAGACTAGTGAACTAAGGCCTGTTTTGGTGAGTATACAAACATATAATATACTTACTGAACAATAATATAACCTTTTACAAATCTTCAAAAAAAAAAAAAAAAGCACTTACAGATAGATTTTTGGAATACGTGTTATCTTATACCAATCCTCCCCCTCTTCCTTTTGACATCGCCTTAACAATTCAGGACCGCATGCCAAAATGGTCAAAGTTTGGAGGTTGGTTAGCCTTTCAAAGCCATGTGGAAGTGATGGAATCTTGCGACTGCCAAAAATGTACAACGATTGAAGTGACGTAAGGTTTCCCAACCATTCAGGCAGTGATGTGAGCTTTAGGTAACAAATCTCCAACGATTTAAGGGCAGGGACATGTTTCAATGCTTTAGGCAAAGTCTTCAACTCACTAGAACCAATATGTAGGTGTCGAAGAGAAACAAGATGTTTAATGCTGTCTGGCAAAGTAACTAGCTTGGGACACTCATGAACGTACAATTCCTCCAAGGCATTGTTCACACTTCTTTACGTAGTTCTCGGCATCGGTATGCATGATCGGCCAATAATATTCCTGCATTATGGCTCGGTGGGCTAATGAGTGCCTGCCAAAATGGGCACCGCAACTACCTTCATGTATTTTAGTCAAGAAGTCCTCAACTCTGTCTGGATGAACACATTCCAAATCTGGCCCTGAGAGAGATTTTTTGTAAAGCTTTCCTTGGTGATCCAGGTAATATCGCATGGCTTTATTCTGCAACTTATGGGCTTCTTTCTTGTTTATTGGCAGCTGTTCTGAGGAGAGAAATGCGGCTATGGGATCCATTCAGCTCCTTCCTGAATCAATGGTGTTGACCTGAAAAGGTTCGGGGAACTAATACTCGGCTTTGGGATGAATCCCACTTCGATGGTTCATTTAATTTCTAAGTTAATGGCTGAAGCCAAACAAGCAAGGGCATCCGCATGTGTGCTATGATCTCGGGTTATCTAATTCAACTCGTGGGGGTTGAATTTCGTGAGCAAAGCATTCACCATTTTCATATAGGTTGCCATTCGGTCGTTCTTAGCCGCATATTCCCCTTTCAACTGGTTGATGACTAATTTTGAGTCACAGAAAACCTGTAATCATTTGGCACCTAGGTGGAGCGCGTTGCGGAGGCCAATTAGCAATGCTTCATATTCGGCATCATTATTTGATGCATCGAAACCTAGTTTGTCTGCCTGCTCAATTATTGCCCCTTCGAGCGTCATGATTATTACGCCTGCCCCGCTGCCACATTGGTTAGATGATCCATCACAATACATCTGTCAAATGTCTCCAACATACATTCTCCAGTCTAGTTGAGGTTGAGGGATAAGTTGGTTAGACTTGAAGTCGGCGTGACATCCTGTAAACTCGGCTATGAAGTCGGCCAGCACCTGCCCCTTGATGGCTGTTCTGGGAAAAAATTAGAGGCGATACTGGTCAAGTTTTAATGCCCATTTAGAGACTCTCCCCGATGTTTCTGCGCTACGGAGCGCTACTTGGAGAGGGTGGTCCGTTAGTACCCCTATAGTATGAGCCTGAAAGTAGTGCATTAGCTTTCTGGCAGTTACCACAAGAGCCAGGATAAGCTTTTCCAATGGTAGGTATTGTGTCTCGGCATCGACCATTGCCTTACTTACATAGTAGATTGGTCGCTGCTCTTCAAGTTCCTCTTTTAATAACTCGGCGCTGACCGTTCGATCGGATACCGCCAAATACAAGATGAGCGGATTGCTTGGCGATGGGGTCACGAAACGTGGCACTGAACGGAGATATGTTTTCAATCCGTCTAGCGTTACCTTGCACTCGGGTGTCCATTGAAATGCTTTGCCTTGCCGAAGTGTGTAAAAAAAATGGTCGACAGCAATCTGAAGAGCGACTGATGAACCAATTGATGGTGACAGTCATTCCCAACAACTTCTGAACTTCTTTGGCCGACTGAGGCAAACCAAGTTCTATAATGGTTGTGATTTTCGTCGGGTTGGCCTCTATTCTGTGATGGTTCACAATATAGTCGAAAAATTTGCGGATCCGATACCGAATGCACACTTCGGGGCATTGAGTTTCATTTTGTACTTTTGGAGGATGCCGAAATTCATGGCTAAGTCGGCTAGATGAGCATGCTTTTCTTTGGATTTCACTACTATATCATCAATGTATACTTTCATGGTGCGGCCGAGTTATTTTTTAAATATAGTGGTGACCAGCTTTTGGTAAGTTGCCCCCGCATTTTTCAATCCAAACGGCATGACCTTGTAACAATAGGTTCCCCGCGGGGTGAGGAATGAGGTCTTTTCCTGGTCCTCCGGATGCATGGCAATTTGGTGGTAACCTCTATAAGCATCCAAGAAACTCATGCGTTGGTGGTGCGTAGTTGCGTCCACGAGTAGGTCGATTCGGGGACAAGGAAAGCAATCCTTGCGACAGGCCCTGTTCAAGTTTGTGAAGTCTACACGAACACGCCGCGATCTATTTTTCTTCTTTATAACCACGGTATTGGACAACCACATAGGGTAAGTTACTTCACGGATTGCCCTGGCTTCCATCAGCCTGTCGATTTCCTTGACAATGGCCGAAGTATGATCTGCAACTGACAGTTGACTTTTCTGTATGATTGGTTTAACTTTTGGGTCGATGTTTAAACAGTGTTGGGCTAAGCTCGGATCCACCTCTGGCATCTCATACGGTGTCCAGGCAAACACGTCGATTTGCCGAGTAAGAAGGAGACTAATTCTTGTCGTTCAGCTACGTCTAGGGATGTGTCGATCATGAAGAACTTGTTACGTTCACCGTTGATTCCGATCCGATCGAGGTCTTCGGTTTCCTTATCACTGGGAGTTTTTCCAACATACTCGAGGCTTTCTCGATCCAAAACTTCAATCGAGTTCACTTCCAGTTCTTTCGGCTTCTTCGCCGAAGCAATAAGATAACATGCATTTGCCGATTTTTGAGAACCTCGAATCTGCTCAATGCCATATTGTGTTGGAAAGCGGAGTAACTGATGGTAGGTACTTGGGATCGCCTACATTGCGTGCAACCAGGTTCTCCCTATGATGAGATTGTATGGTGATGCATGTTTGATCTCCAAAAATTCCACGTTGACTGATTTGGTACCCGCACGTACTGACAGCATGATCTTGCCCAAAGGGTACTCGAGGTTGGCGTTAAAGCCGAATTAGGGATATTCGGCCGGTAACAAGTTCGAATTGATGAAGTCGAGTTTAAGAAATGTCTTGTGATACATTATCTCTATGGTGCTCCCCTGATCAAACAGAACACGTTCAACGACGAATCTGTTTATGTGCAACTCGATGACAAGGGCATCATCGTGGAGGAGCATTACACCCTAAAGATCGGTGTCGTTGAAACTGATTTTACCGGTCTTATGAGGCTATTTAGTTGGTGTGAACGGCTTGGATGGGCTAGGTTGTAGCTGGATCGTGTGCACCTGAGTTGGCGACGGTAGGCTATATATCATGTGAATCACACCAAGTGGAGGTGACTCCGGGCGTAGAGCTACTGTGTTTGGTGGATTGCCTTTTCTGACATGCTGTGCTAATCGGCCGTCTTACACCAACTCCTCCAAATGGTCCTTTAGTGCATAACAGTTGTTAGTCTCATGGTCATGGTCCTTGGGATATTCACCTCGCCTATCCCTTCACCTTATATCAAGGGGTCCAATCATAGTGGACGGCCACTTAAAGAATGACAGATACTGAATTTTGGGCAGGATCTTGTTGATCGGCTCTGCTAACTCCGTATACTTCTTGTCTGAATTTCTGGGGTGCCTGTTATCCACTTGATACTGTTCATTCGAATGGCGCGAACATTGTTCACTTGACCTGTGCAAATCCCGCCGATTGTCTCGTTTTGCCCGGCCCCGCGGTTCAGGGCTCCTTGGTGGTACGAGGCTTATCGACTGAATCAGACAAGATGGTGCCAACTTAAGGACTTTCTTTCAGGCCTTGACGCCAAGAGCGTCCTCTTCCACCTTGCAATACTCCTTAACCTTCTTCATTAATGCCCACGCTAGGCCATCTAGTCAACGAGCTTCTGAGAGGACTGTCAGGGTGTAATCCCATTTTAAAGGCGGTGATGGACATGGAGTCGTTACATGTGTCGTCCACCAAGTTGAAACATTCCCAGTAGCACGCCGAATATTCCCGGATGGTCTCTTCTGGTTTAATTTGCATTGCCCAGAGAAAGTCGGCTTGCTTAGGCTAGACCTTGTTGGTGATAAATCCTGCCCTGAAGAATTTTTGGAGCCAGTGAAAACTATTTATTGAGGCCGGCTCCAATTTATAATACCATCTGACGGCCAATGGTCCCAGGCTTCTCAGAAACATTCGACACATGAGTGCTTCATCATCAGCATGCAATGTCATCGCTTGTTTGTAATGACGAATGTAATCCGTAGGGTCAGATTTACTGTCATACAAGGTGAACGTTGGTGCTTTAAATTTTTTAGGCAGTGCAGCCCTTGCAATGCGTCATACGAAAGGATCGTGTTTATCCTTTTCATCCTAACCATCGCCTCATTTTCCTCGCCTGTGCCGAACATACATACTTCCCTCGAATGAGTTGGACATGTCAACTTGCCCCTTCTTCCTGGGTTCTTGAGATGACGAGTCAGAAGCACTGTTACTATCATGTTTCCGATGCCGACGCCATTGATCATCCTTCTTCTTCTGTTGCGACCAACCTCGGTCATGACATGGTGCGATTTGTTAGGATTTGGCTAACTCAAGGGCCAACTCCTTACGTAAATGTTCATTGTCAGTCGCCATATCTTCCAGACGATGTTCATTCTGTTTTGCTTGATCCATGATTGTCTGCATGGTTTCCTGCATTGAGGTTGAAGGAGAGGTTTAAACCACTAGGTCGAAGTTCAGGGCCATTCGTGTGGGGATATTCTCTGGACCAAGTATAGTTCTTGGTGTAACATCATCTCTAGGTGTACCATTGTTAGCAACAGGTGAATGATCATCTATTACGTCTGCCATGAATGCGCTTGAGTTTTTCCACAGACGACGCCAATTGTAGTGAAAGGGGTTTGGGAATGCTCTCTGATCCAGATAGACCTTCCTGATCCTTGAAATGATACCTGAAAGAGGAACAAAAGTTTATGTGTTGTGATTTATTCAACAAGTAGAAATAAAGGAAATATAGTGCTTAAAGTATTTTAAAAATGTCTCGATTTTGTTTCTTACATTTTTCTTTTCTTTCACTTACTTTCGTTATAACTGCTGCTTTGCTAATTCTATCCCCTTTTCTCTTGGAAGTTGAAAGCATAGTCCAACTGCCCTCTAAGATACCATTTTGTGCCTTCACTAAAACTAGGGTTCCCATGAAAATATCAACATGGTATGAACTCCCTAGAATTCCAATATTTGTCACTGGTTTGGTTCCAGGGTCATAAGAAAGCAACCAGTAGTTATCATTCGATAATAGAACTTCACCATTCTTCTGAAATCCCAATGTCTTTCCCAACATAATAGGTAGTTTAATATTGAATAATTTAGTCCAAGATTCTACAACTCCATATTCTGTCATCACCCATATGCAGCAAGAAACTCGACTCATTTGTTCATGGCAAAACACAGCCAATGACTCTCCAAATAATTTAACCGACAAGCATGATGCATGTCGATTGGCTACATTTGGAGGTAACATCATCTCAGAGAATGTTTCAGTACCTATATTGAATGCCAATATCAAATCCTAAAAACCACCCACCCTACGTGAACCATATGCAACCCAATTTACAGCTCCATTCACAAAAGCCTGAGACCACCTAAATTCAACCATGCGATGCGGAGGAGGAGCGTTCAGAACCAATGCATCCCTATAGCCTAGTGCCTTGCGTGTAAAGCTCAACCTTCGGAGGAACTCTCCACCGATTTGGATTAGAACGTTTCTCCTTGACATATACAAGCCTCACCACCTTGTACTCATGAGTTGTGGGGTGGGCGCCAAATCAAAGAACAAACATGTAGCTTTTTGGTGGCCTATGAGGCATACTGATGGTTATTGATTTTCTAATTGATAGGCTCCAAAGATAAATTTGAAGCGTACGACTGAAATGATCAAGATTATAAAGGTCGAAAACATAGCATAAACACAGCAAACCATTGCAAGCTACCAATCATCTGGAAATCCCGACTAGGGTTTTGGAATGGGAAATGGAGTTCCGAATAGTCATCAGCAAAATTTTCTTTTTTGTTTTTTATGTCCAGACTTGCCCCACACTTGCCATTATAACTGATGTGGGCTGAATAAACTGGAAAAAGTTAGCGGATCCACCTTAAACCCCGACTTCCACTTGAATATAAAGGGATTCGAATCGTGGCAACAAGGAGAGGAGAAAAACTCCTTTACCACTAGGGCAGCCACCTTGGTGGTATCAACAAAATTTTCATTATCAGGGCACAAGAGATAGTGCTTTTTATTGTCATTGTTTCTTTTCCTATGATGGTTTGATTGGTTGAGGTGTTTGGTGATGAAACTAGGGTTTGTGATGAGAGTGTACAATGATTTGTAGACAAATGTGAATTGAAGTAGAGAATCTATAGGTAGTCTTGCAAGAATTTCAATTATAAGTTCATTGGGTAGGTAGTCTGACATTGTTCTCAGATGAAGAACAATGTCAGACGATATAGTAATTTTGGAATAGAGATTATACAAGCCCTAGCTTTAGGGGTTTTGAGAATGAGAGCAAAGTTGGAGAGTATACTTACAATTGTTATGATCCATACATACAAGCCCTCGTATTGACAATGCAAATCAACAACAGAGCATTTCAAAGTTCATCCGTTTCTTGGAACACAGCTTTTGAGCATTGTTATTGGGGAAAATTACAAAATAGATGTGCTCTACAAAAATAATTACTTACCATGAAAAAGTTATATTTTTAGTAATTAAAATTTATAAATTTAATCATTATTTCAAAAAAAAAATCACTACTACACTGTTCAATTATTTCCCCCTGTTATTTGGAAAAATTATAAATCGGTGGAAAGATTTCAAAAAAATTGCTGATTTATAATTTCCCCTTGTTATTTTTTCTGAGAAATAACTTATCATTGGATTTTTCAAAAAATATTTGAATAGTCATTGGAAAAAGTTATAAGTTAATGTTTAATGACTTTTTGGCAGATTGTTTTTTTATTTTGTTATTTTTTTTGTTGTTGTTTGTAGTTATTGTTTTGTTGTTTGTTTGGCCTTTTAGGTCTTATTGCTTTTATTTTAATATAACTATTTTTCATGTTCTCAAAAAAAAAAAAAATTTATAAAGTTTATCAATAGTAATTCTATATAAACAAAAAAATTATATATAATGATATGAAGTATTGCTATTAGTATCTCAATTAATACTTTTGGACCTCTCGTTTCTTTGAACCACTACCTATAAAATTCAAAATCTTAAAAATTTCTAAAAGACCTCAAATAATACCAAAAATTATTCTTGTAAAAATATCACACCTACCAAAATACACAACCTTTAGCATACCCCTTAAAAATTCCTCATCTCCCAAAACCCTTAACAGTTGAATTCTCCAATCTTCCTCTCACCGTCGAGAGAGCTCTGCCGTCGATCCCTGTCATAGCCAATCTCTTACCATTGACCTTTCTTCGTCGTCGATCTCTTTGCCGTCGATTTCTCTGCCGCCATGTTCAGATCTGTGTTGCTGAACAAATTACCTATGTTTGGACATGCATTACTGAACAATTTGTACATGTTCAAACTTGTGTTACCAGAACATTATAGAATCGTAAAATCTTGTGCCTGTGAACAAGTTTGACCCATCAAATTTAACAAATAAAGATAAGTATGCATGACCTAGTTTGATTCACAAATTTAAAACTAAAGTTTACCCACATTTCCAAGACATAAGTATGTATTAAGGTTAAAAGTACTGAACATATGAATAAAAAAAAAGGACAAACTACCAATAGATTTTAATGGTTGGACTTAATTCCCATTAAATCCTGTTGAAATCATAATAAAATCGTTGCTAAAAAACTATTTTTTGTGACGATTTTTTGCATATGTTGCTAAAAATTGACAATTAATGACTTTTTTTTTGTCACGACTTTTATAAATTGTCACTAAAACTTACAATTAGTGACGTTTTTCTATGACGAATTTTTTAAAACTATCATTGAAATTTGAAAATTAGTGACTTTTTGTGACAATTTTTTAAATTGTCATTAAAACTTATAATTAGTAATTTTTTCTGATAAAACTTTCAAACTGTTTTTCAAAATTAAAAATTAGTGACGTTTTTTTTCAATAGTATTTGATGAAAAACGCCATTAATTATCACATAACTTATTGGACAAAAAGTCCACCTATTAAGACCTACACGTAAGTCCCCCTAAAAAAACATTCGGATCCAAAGTGCCAAACATATAAATAGTGTTTGGCTAGACATTGCTGAACTAATGTCTTTAATTCAACATTGAAAAAAGTCGAACTATTTTCACCATTTTGTTTGGGTGTGTTTTTGAAAGAACTTATCATTACAAGGTCGACCTTCTCCGAGTTGCAACCAACATCCGAGTTGTGAACCCTCCTTTGAGGTTACATTATGATGCTCCATTCATCTCATGGTATTTGGGTCGCCTAAAAAACTTTCACTCATTGCTATTGTCGAAGAAGTGTGCATTGTCGAATAGTTGTCACCGTTTCCATCAAAAGCCTGGTCGCTGGAGGTTTTGAAAGTTTTGAGGATGCATAGGTTTTGAGGGTTTTGAAGTGTGTGGTAGGTAATGGAGGTGAGTGCTTTCATAAACCCTATATTATAATTTAGTGGGTTGGTGGATTTAATTGTGAGATGGGGTGTTCCAAAATAATTCATGTTCTTTTTAGTAATTTCATTTAAGGTTATTATTGTAATAAAAATAAATAAAAAGAAAAGTGTTTCTATTAACACCCCCTTTATTATTTTGGACCCTCCAGAACCCTACTTGTTAATTTTAAAACCCTTAAAATTTCTTTCCTCTCCCCAAATAATTTCAAAATTATCCTTATGAAAATTTCAACTCCACTCAAATGCGCACCTCCACACCCCTAAAAATCATTATCTCCCAAAACTCTAATAAAAAAACTTCCCAAAACCCATTCTCTCTCACGACGGTGGAAGAAAAACATTTCTCAAGTGAATCAATCGGTGTAAGGAATGTGTTCTCCACGATCTTCATTTTTTTTCTTCGCATTAGGTGCATATATCTTCCTTCAATTCTATCAATTTCTTTGATCAACTCTAAACCCTAAAAACAATATATATATATACATGTGTGTCGTGTGTGTGTATCTGGAGTTCAAACGAAGCAAGTCTGCATTTTGCTCAGTCTCAATCTCGCTCATCCCCCCAGCTCCCGAAGTCTCTCTCTTCTCTCTTTCACTGAGAATGTACGTTACACTCTTCCCTAATTCTCTCTCTCTCTCTCTCTCTCTCACTCTCATAGATTAGAAAACGAAAACTCCTACATCTGTGAACAATTTTAAACCCTTCAAAGTGTATCAAATTTCCATGGTCGGATTTGTGAACAAATAAGCAATGTTCAGGGTTGTGTTCCCAAAGTTTGGTCATATATTTAGGAGTTCAATACTAAAAAAAATACAAACAGTTTTCACCATTTTTGTTGTATTTTTCAAGAAACTTACCCTTACAATGCCTACCTCCTCCAAGCTAAGAACAACATCAAAGCCATAAACATCTCTAAATTAACATTGTTGTACTCTTCTCGTCTCATGAAATTGTGATTGTCGGAAAAACTTTTACTCATTGCCATTGCCGAAGAAGTGTGTATAATTGAATGATTGTCACCATTGCCACCAGAGGGTTCTCAAAGTTTTAAGAGTGGATAGGTTTTGAGGGTAGAATTTGGGAAAGATGGATGAATGATGATGGAGGTGGGTGCTTTCATAAACCCTATCTTATTATTTAGTGGGTGTGTTGGCTTAATTGTGAGATTGAGTGTTCTAAAATTATTGATACGCTCTTTAGTAATTTCATTTAAGGTTATTATTGTAATAAAAAATGTCAGAAAATAGGGGGTTCAAAATAATAAATAGGGTACTAAAGCTAACAGTAGCATTGTAAAAGAAATAGGAGTTGCAAATTATTAACTAAGGTGCTAATAGCAGTACTATTTTGTAATATAAACCATAAAATGACCACTTTTTTCACTATAAAAGTATAAATTTTTGTATACCATAAAAACACGTTACAAAAAGCAGTGTTAAAATAATCAAAAGGAAAAAGATTTTCCCCCCGAATCTGAATGCCCCAAATGCCCTCCTAAGCCCAAAACGATGTCGTTTTGGGCTTAGGCTTTTTTTCTTTTTTTTTCTTTTTTTTTCTGCCATTTTTGGACGCCATTTTCGACTGGAAGCAGAGAAAGAGGGAGAGGGAGAGGGAGAGAAAGAGGAGAGGGAGAGGAGAGGGAGAGGAGAGGTCGCGGTGGCCGGTCGCCGTCGTCTCCGATCCGTCGCCGATCCGATCGCCGATCGCCGCCTCTGCCATCGCCGATCGCCGCCTCTGCTCGTCGCCTCCGCCATCACCGCACGCCACGCCTCCCGCCTCCAGCCCATTGTTTAGGCCCCCTCCAGTCCCCTTCACCCTCCCCTTCCCCCTCCCCCTCCCCCTCCCCCTCGCCCCTCCCCCTCCGTCTTCTTCTTCGTTCGTTCTGCTGGAAAAAAAAAAAAAAAATGAAAACCACGAAACGACGTCGTTTCGTGGTTTTTGGGGCATTCGGGGCAGGCCATTTTCGATGTCCGAATCACAGCTCTAATCAAAAAGAGTGATAACTCAATTTTTTTTTTTTTTTACCTTGGTAACAACACCACAATGATTCATCAAAAAATAATATAACATGTTAGCACTATACAAACCCAAAGTGAAACAAAATATTTTAGTCAAAAAATTATTACAATTTTTTTTTTAAATTCAACTAATACAAAAAAAGTAAAAAAAGATATATTCTCGTTTACTTTTTGCATGTGGTTTTTTTTTTTTATATAAGAATTCAAACAATCTTTTCCAAATGTATTAATTTTTTTCTCATATTTTTATCAAAAATTACTGGAAAAAAAAAACACACTTCCCAAATGAGTACTAAGAGAACATGAAAAAATAAAGGAGTTGAGTCGGTGTTGACAAAAATTCTGACCCATTTATGGGCCTACATGAGCAGGTCTATCCCAACAATCAGAAACCTCTCCCTCTCAGACCACAGGATTGATTGATTAAATTGATGATGAATGTTTTTTTTTTTTGATCGGCAAATGTTAGTTGTTAGTTGTTAGATTAGCACCAATGGAAACAAAGCTCCCCACCCTTGGCAAAGCACATAAGTGCTTGCACTCCCTTAATTCAATCCCCCTAAGGGGAATTGAACCCATGACCTCCTTGGGACTAAGCCCTAAGGAAGGCATGGTGCCAAATCTGCAATGCAATTTGATACATGAATTTGATTAAATCAAGGTCTAGACTTTGTATATTTATATTCAGATCGTTAAATTGAAGGCGATCTCATAAGTTCATGTTGACACACAAATGGCTAAAGCTCGAATGGCTATAGTAGTGGTGGTTACCAACTTTTGTCCATACCAAAAAAGGGATCAATTTCTTAAAATTAGCTTGTATCTCCTTAGTATCATTCAGAAAAATATAGCAAGTTTGCAAATATTTCTTCATCATAATTTGCAAACAGGTCATTTCATTGATCAATTGTGTCTATTTTTAGGCTCTTCTAATTAATTGATGATTAAACCAAGGTTGTGTGGACAATTATTTGGTGTGGATTAGGTCCTTTTTGTACCGTTGCAATGCTTTTCACTTTACTGGATTTATTTATATTATCGGAATAGATAAGTTTTGTAGCATTTTGACAATTATTAGTTTTTAACTAGTTCATTTGTTTAGTCTCCCAATTTATCCATGCACTAATATCATCTATCTTCATCATAACATCTAGCTGGGTATTCCTCAGAATTAAAATTCAAGAGTAAACTCCAATAATCAACACAAAATACATAATACATAACACTAGTGAAAGAATATAAAATTATCGCTCAAAAAAATAGTGGGCATGATAGGAGGCTCTAACCCTCTAACCTCAGAAGGCTTGAGCACCCAGTGTCCATGGCACACTAATATTATTATACATAGCCCAATAAGACCTGCATTTAATCTTTATTTCGCAGAAGAGAAATTAACACAAAGGGAGTCTGAGAACAGAACAGCTGAATGAAACCACCTCCGGTTACCCAACCTCAGACCTATAACAAGCAGCCCAATATATTCCCCGCCAGCAATGTATCCAATGCTACAACCACTTCAAAACTTGCAGCTATCATGCTACTGTCATTGTGACCCGAAAGCCTAGCAGCACCTGCTATCATAAAAACAAACATATAACCTTCAACAACACCAAAAAAGAAAGCACAAATCCATAAAGATGAACATAAATAAATAAAGAAAGAAACATACAATCTCTGAATCATGGAGGACTCAATGCGCTCAATCTCGTTAATTTCATCCCTGTCATAGGCAACCACAAATTGATACAATCAGCACGAAGTAATCTTTAGGCATTTTATGCTTCTAAGGCCATTTTAAAGCAAAACCCATTTGAATAGACAATCTTAGACATCTCAGGTTCAAAACAATAAATGGTTAATGTTGTTCAAATATAATCACGTTGGAAAAACAAATGATTTATCTTCAAATAATTTGTTACATCAATTTGTGCTGCTAGTATATGAATTAGCTGAAGGTTTTGACATGCTGATCACGACATGGTTACCGTTTAGCAACTATGTTCTTGAAAAATCGGTATTTATGCACTATTGATGAAACTATGAGAAGCAATGAGAGCTATAAAAGCTAAAAAAGTAGTCGATCATATTGAAATGGATGCACAAGTGTGAAACTAAACCACATACTTGTAGAATTTTTCATGAATTAGTTCTGATTTCCTTCCATTCAAACCATTAACAGATTAAGTAAATAGTTACAATAATCCTATCATGATATGCGGGATATATACTTGGCAACATGTGGTTTTGGATAAAGGAAGCATAAGCAATCAATAGTAATTGCGGGCATAACAAAAAGAGAAAATAAAACTTGTAATTTTTTTATTTCTTTGTAATTAGGCACAATTTTAAGAGTAAAATTAGAAATGTAATTAACTTATTGAATAATATTAAACAATAACACCGATGATCTCACACCCCCACAATATAACTGTATGTCCGCCAAGTTCCACAACCAACAGAACACCTCAATCACCATCATTACAAAACTCACACACATGTAAAATAAGTCAAATTCAAAGCAAAAATCTACATCTGTCTCTTACTCTTTTTCTAACAACTAATAGAAGCTCAAAGAAAACCTAAAAAATAACCAGCAATATGAGTATGATTTATATCCACCTAATTTGTCCTACCCTAAGCTAAACAGAACTATAAAGCAATAAACTCATACCACTTATATAGAGTAACATTCCTTGAATTCTTCTTATTTCCAACATCTTTTATATGATCAAAAGACAATCAGTCCAAACCCAGTTCATCCAACAGACTATCATGATTTCTCTAATTCGAAACCCATTTGGAATTTCATCGAACAGGTTATCCGCATACTCTTGCCATAGCCAAATTCATATAAAAATTATATAGCTATATATATATAGAGAGAGAGAGAGAGGGAGAATAACTCAAATATATATAGAGAGAGAGAGAGAGGGAGAATAGCTATATATATATAGAGAGAGAGAGGGAGAATAGCTATATATATATATAGAGAGAGAGAGAGGGACAATAATATGACCTTTTAAAGTAAAGCAATTTTTCTTTATGAATAACTCAAACATTTACAAATCTTCAAAAAAAAAAAAAAAAAAAAAAAAAGCACTTACAGATCGATTTTTGGAATATGTGCTATCTTATACCAATCCTCCCCCTTTTCCTTTTGACATCGCCTTACCAATTCAGGACCGCATCTATAAATGCTCAAAGTTTGGAGGTTGGTTAGCCTTTGAAAGCCACGTGGAAGTGATGGAATCTTGGCACAGCCATTAATGTACAACGATTGAAGTGACGTAAGGTTTCCCAACCATTCAGGCAGTGATGGAATCTTGGGATAGTAACTAATGCACAACGATTGAAGTGACGTAAGGTTTCCCAACCATTCAGGCAGTGATGTGAGCTCTGGACACCAAGAAATAGATAGAGATTGAAGTGCAGGGACATGTTTCAATGCTTTAGGCAAAGTCTTCAACTCACTACCACGAATATGTAGGCGTCGAAGAGAAACAAGATGTTTAATGCTGTCTGGCCAAGTCACTAGCTTGGGACACCCAAAAACATACAATTCCTCCAAGGCAGTGAGGTGTCCCAAACTCTCAGATAAATAACTCAAATTATTGCAGTGTTCAATCCTCAGACGTTGGAGAGACTTTAGGCTTCGTAGCCCATGATCTGGCAAAGACTCAATCTCATCACACCACCAGATTGTCAATGAGTTCAAAGAGACAAGGCTTTCCAAGTTTGTAGGTAGCACTTTAAGTTGGCTACACCATTCAATATCTAGAGATTCAAGAACTGTTAGGTTTTGCAACATCTCTTCTGGAAAAGAAACCATGTCCCCGTTACGAACGGAAAGGGTAGTGAGATGATTAAGATTTGAGATTGAACTTAGTACCACGTTGCTGGAACTCCAGACATCCAAGAGTTTTGGTGATGAAAGACGCGGCAAGGTCAATTTTGGGCAATTGTCAATTTTTATCTTGTGAAGACAAGGGAGTAGCTCTCTTCCTTCCTCCCTCGACAACCCTACCAAATTCGGCAACTCAGAAATACAGAGTTCTTCCAAAGCCGGAAATCCTCTAACTGGGCTTCCGCCAGGGAAGTAATTGTCAATGTACTCCACATAATCCATTCTGAAAATATAAAGCCGTCGCAGGGAAGGCAACTGTCCAAACGCTGGAAGTACTAAACAGTTTCTGCAGCTACGTAGCTCAATAAAAACTATGTTTTTAAGGATTGAATCCCTCATCCAAAGTGGGAAGTGGGCACCTCTGTAATTGTTTATGAACAACTCTTCCACATTTGGGTGAGGTTCCAGGGCTTCAAGTAGTTGTTCAACATTTGCTTGCGATTCTGATTCACTGTTATGTCCCCATGATAACTTCAATTTTCGGAGGTTACGTTTTCCGACCAAATTGGCTTCTTTGGCATCCATTGAGTTTCTCACTCTCTCAAGGTGACGGATACACAATTCTCCCCCAAGATCTAAGCATTGCAATTCACCTACCCGATGACCTCTACTCTTACCCACGACAAAAAAACTTAATGTCCTCAGGAGAGTTAAATGCCCAAGCTTTGGAGGCATGTCCTGTAATTTGTCACAACCTTCCAAATAAAGATGTCGGAGGCTTCTTAGGGATTTCATGTTCTTGGGCAGCCTCTGAAGCTCATCACAGTAATTCAGGTTTAAAGTCTGCAAATTGTGAAGGCTACAAATTGACTTTGGTAGTGTACGAATGCGAGTTCTAGAAAGGTTCAAGTACCCTAAATGTTTTAACTTACCAATTGAAGAGGACAACTGCCCCATGCTGGTGCCCAATGCATCGAACACTCGTAACGAACCAAAATTTGTGAAGTCACAAGAAAAAGGAAAAACCCTATCATAGGAAATGTATTTCCGTCCATATTGTAGAAGAATTGTATGTAAGGATTCAACTCTATATAATGCTTTAGGAAAGGAAGCTGCGCACAGGAAGTCAACAACCAGTGTAACATGATGAATTCTTTGCGCTGATATATTCTTCGAGCTTCCAGCCTCCATCATATGACATTCATCTTCCATAACAGATTGGGCAAGATCGTGCATAAGATCATGAATTTTGAAAATAATGTTGCCAAACGGATCTTTGTCCACATCTTGGAAAAAAGATCTCCAATATAACTCATTCCATATACCATTACCAATATCTTCTAACTCCGATTTTCCGTTGGATGAAATAAAGCCATTAGCCATCCAAAGATGAATAAGTTTCTCCTTTTCAATTTCAGAACCTTTTAGAAAAATGGCACAGAAAGCAAAACACCGTCTCAATTCCAATGGAAGGTAATAGTAACTTAATTGTAAGAGAGGCAAGATGGAATTTTTGTCTTGGGGTAACTTCCAAATTTCTCTCTCTTGAACAGAATGCCAATCTGTTTCCTCACTTTTGAAGCGCATTAGCCCTCCAAGGGCCTTCGCAGCTAAAGGCACACCCCCACACTTCTTCACTATCTCCTTCCCAATGGCCACAAGGTTTGGATGCTCTTCATTCCCGTGTCCAAATGCCCGTTGTTTGAACAACAACCAGCAATCTTCGTCAGATAAAATTGACAAGGGATGTGCTGGAACAGTTCCCATGATTGATGCCACCTTTGCAACACGAGTAGTAACGATAATGGAAGCACCTTTTGATCCACATGCTAGTAAATACTTTAGCCCATCCCAGTTGTCTTGATCTTCGTCCCACACATCATCCAATACAAGCAAATATCTTTTCCCATTTAGCATCTCTCGAAGCTTTTTCTGCAAAGAATCTAGGTTTGAGGCTTCACAGGTTCTCTCAGATACGGATTCGATTATTGCTTTTATCACCCTCTTCACATCAAAATCCTGAGAAACATAAACCCAAATTTTAGGGTAAGCGTGGTCTTTCCTAGCCCCCCCATGCCAATTATAGGGTAGACAGAAACATCCTGGCAATCACATATATTCTCAACCAACATTTTGACAATTTTTTCTTTTTCTTCTTCTCTTCCATACAGTTGTGGTTGAGTTACAGCAGAGCTGGTTTCACGTCTGTCAGCCAATTCAACTCGCTTCTCCACAACCACCTCATGTAAATGAAACTTCATCCGCTCTTCAGCAATTGCATTTAAGTTCTCTATGGTATCTTTCATCCTATTCCCTATCTTGTGACGGAACAGAATGTTCTCAACAGGATAAGTCAATAAGGAAGCGCTTATTAACTTCTTTAGAGAACTAGAACTCTGCCTTTTTCGGAGGGCTTCGGTTTCGCAGTCATCCAAGATGTCTCTTACTTCATAGGCTGCCTCATTGAGTTTTCTCAACCAATTTTGTATTGCTTTGTCTTGGAATTGTTTTTGTTCTGCATCTTCCAGGACAGCCTGGATGGTGGTGAGAGTGCTTGAAAGCTTTTTCATCTCCTTGTCAACGCCCCAAAGCAAGCCCACCTCCTTTTGGATCAAGGAGTTGAGACTCTGAAGCACAAATGGTAGAAACGATGCCATGTTGACTTGATATCTGGATTCAATTCAAGGAAAGCTCTCAAAATTGCAAATAATGTTTTGCCAAGAACTAAATGACCCAAGTTGAGATGTCTATCAGAATAAAGGTTTCATAACAATTGTGCAAAGACAAATGAGGGAAGACTTGGAAAATGGGGGAAGACTTTGGAAAATGACTGATGAATTAAAATAGTTGGTTAGAGTGTGCACTCTGGAACACCATGTCTAATCTTTCACTATTGTTTTCATTTAATTTGATTTTAAATTTAAATAAAATATTTAATTTGATACCATGAAAGTCTTTTTCAAAGTTCTCATCTTATTCCAAATTTTCTGTTTTACCAAATTTGATGATTTTTTTTTTTTTTTTAATTATCTCCAAAGCTTTATCTTTTTAAATTTTTATTAAATTTAAATTTGATGAAAGATTGGATAGTTCTCGATTTGATTTTTTTTTTTTTTTTTTTAAATGATGATGAACATTAAGTGAAAAGATTAGATAATTTTTGAGTACTTTGAATTAAATTTAAATTTAATGAAAGAAAAAATGAATGATTGAAGGTGCTCGTACACCCAAATTGATAGCCATTAGATCTCTTCAAAATAATCTAAACTTTTAAACTTTTATTTTTCATCTTGAATCAATATTAAATTATTTAAATTCTTTTATTTATTATTTAAATTTAGAATGTTAACAAAATTCGATAGTAAAATAAATATAATTTTTAACGGATATTTTAATTTATGCTCTAGAAAGAAGTGTATATATATATTCTTGTCTTTTATATTTTTTTTATAATATATATCGATATTTATATTTAATATTTATAAATTTAGTCAGAATTAAGTAAGTTTCATATGATTTAAAATTTTTCTTAAGTTTTGGCCTACATTTAAAGAGACACTTAAATTTTTAAGTAATATCAACTGTAGTTATCAAACGGACTTAATTGATTATCACTTAATACATTCAGTTTTAACTACTGAACTGATAAAGTTGAAAATTAAAAACTGGAGACTAAAAAAATATGTATTGAAAACTGAATGATGAATTGTTACATTAAAAAACTGTTTGATAAAAATTGTGCTGAATTAAAAATAAGTTTTTGATATGTATAAGATTAAATTTGAAATTTATTATTTTCGAATTGTATATTTCAAATTTTATATTGTGACGGTGGTATTAGTGGTAATGGTGATGGTATGATGGTGATGGTGGTAGCGGTGGTCATAGTGGTAGCGGTAGCGATAGCATTGATGATGGTGGTAGCAATGGTAGTGATAGTAAAATGATGGTCGGGTGGCAACAATAACAATGGTAATGAAGTTGGTGGTGGTAGTGGCGGTATGATAATGGTGGCGGCGACGACAACATGGTGGTGGTGGTGGTGGCGGCAGTGGTGGTGGCGATAGCATGATGGTAGTGGTATTGGTAGTGGTAGTAATGGTGATGGTGGTGAGTTTATAATAATATATATTGATACTTATATAGTAGTCATAAATTCAGTCAGAATTAAATAAATTTTATATAATTTAATTGTAATATATATTTAATTTTTTTTAAATGACATCAATTGTGCTATATTAAATTTGAAAATGCCTAGGCACTGCCTAAAAGAATTCTCAAAATAGGAGGAAACATGGGATAATCAGATTTTTTTTTTTTTTTTGATCGGCAAATGTTAGTTGTTAGTTGTTAGATTAGCACCTATGGGAGCAAAGCTCCCCACCCTTGGCAAAGCACATAAGTGCTTGCCCTCCCTTAATTCAACCCCCCTAAGGGGAGTTGAACCCATGACCTCCTTGGGACTAAGCCCTAAGGAAGGCATGGTGGCCAACTAGGCTAAGCCTAGTTGGTTGATAATCAGATATCTTTACAGTTAAATTCCATGATCTTTGAAGTTTTAAGGAAACTACATTGGGTTTCATTTTTCCAAGTTGCATCTGACTTTTGATGCAATGGGGATGCACTTTTATTGGAGTTTCGAGGAAACTATATTGGGTTTCATTTTTCCAAGTCGCATTTGACTTTTGATGCAATGGGGATGCACTTTTATTGAAGTTTCGAGGAAACTACATTGGGGATATACTTTTATCATATTTGATTGGATTGTTTTTGGGTGAAATGTTTTTACGCTAAGTTTGCCGCACAATTTCTTCTTGGACAAATTATATTTTACCGTCTTTAACTATTATTGTTTTTTACTTTATTCTCTTGAATTAAAAATTAATACAACGTATATTCTTCATTTTTTTAAAAATTTCAATCAAACTCTTATGTCTCCATTCTAATAACAAAATTGATAGAGAATGTGTATGTAATGTGCACATATCATATTTATAATAAATTTTTTAAAAGTTTATTTTCGTCATAGATATGCCATGTGCATATTACATACACATTGAAAATTTTTAGAAGATGAAGGGAGTATATTATATCAATTTTTAGTTTAATGGGGTAAAATGAAAAATGGTGATAGTTGAGGGGAGTAAAGTGTAATTTGGCTTTTTTTCTTTAGTCTATAGATATGGTGTGAGCATGGTCTGGATTGGTTCGATTTGAAGTAAAACCATGATCAATTGATTGTCTACGATTCCATAAAAATTAGAACCAAACCAATCTATTTAAATTATAAAACCAATCCGAACCAAACCATTTAAATACGATTCGGCTAGGTTTGGAACCACAGTTTCATATAATCTGTTCACAAAAAAAAATCACATAAATATGCATATTGTTTCACAATTAACATAAACAAATATATTATTTAGTACATAAACATATTGTTCAACATGTAGCAAGTATAAAACTCTCATTAAACAAATATTTTGTTTTTTCTTCTCTTGATTTTGAGGAGACTTAGGATAGTTTGCAAAATGTTTTCTCAATGTACTAGTTCCATTTGCACTAATCCAAGCACATGAAGCTTTACAGTGGTTATATTTAACACATGAAGCAGTCTTTCTCCCTTTTTTATATGGTTTAAGTTACATACAGTCTAGATTAGTTCTAATCTGGAACCGTGAACTCTAACTCGGAATCAATCCGCAAAGAACATATTCCTAATTTTCCAATTTAGAACCAAACCATGGATTCAAAAAACCAATCCAAACCAACAGGATTGGACAGGACCGGTTCAGATTATGAATTTTTCAAATTCCTTACTCAGCCATATCTATAGACAAGAAGAAGAAGAAGAGAGGGGTAACAGATAAGAAATATCGAAATTAGCTTTTGTTAAATTTTATAATAAATTATACTTTTAACCTTCAAACTTTTGTTCAAATTTCACTTTAATCCTTTATCGTTTAGAGAAGAATTCCCCATTCATTGAAGTTTGGAGGAAACTGCATGGACTTTTGTCATTTTCATTTTCATTTTCATTTTCCTACTTAGTATTGATGCAAAGGGGAATTGATTTTTTTTTTTTTTTTCAGAATTCATTTGATTGAAATGTTTCTACTCACAAAATTTACCACGTAATTTATTCTGTTGCCTAAAAAGAAAGGGGGGAAATGAGAAAGTTAAGCTGTAGGTTGATTGCTTCATGTTTCTACATTGTCCTAACCATGAATAGAGGTTTCTTTCTGGTCTATTTTGGTCTTTTAAGGGCTGTTTCCCATTTTCTGTGGAGGTTTTTGCATCCTCCCTTGGGCCTTTTTCCATTCATGTGGAGTGATTCAAATTGAGCTAACATTGTTGGTTTCCAATATTACTTTATTAACATCAACACAAGTTTTGATAGGGAGCAGCATTCCATTGCATTAATATGCACCCTATTGACATTTTGGCAACATCAATGACCAAAGGCAATTCGTTTTTCTGTAGTGGCCTAACAAAGAAACAAGTAATCTTTATTTTTGTGACCGGCAATCTTCAAAGTTCTCAGGACTAGATGTTTAAATCATTCAATTTACTCTTTCAAAATTGATGCAACAGAACCGTATTTCACCACAATTGGAAATATTGACGTGCCTATTTAGGAGTGAAAAAAAAAAAAAAAAAAAGTAGAAGAAGAAGTGATGGAAAATTAAATCCACTAATGAGATATATGGGAATGGAATCCCAATGATATATTTGAAGAATATATTTGGAAGAACAAACTATTTTATTTCTTAAATTGTTGGATACAACAAGTATTGTGCTTGCTTCTAGATTCCTTACGTCTCTTCAATCATTATGCATTTGGGACTGCCCCAAGATTCCATTACTGCTTCATAGCTTTCAAAGCCTAACCAAACTCCAAACTTCGAGCATTTATGGATGCAATCCTAAATTGGCAAGGCGATGTCAAAAGGGAAATGAGGAGGATTGGTATAAGATAGCACACGTTCGAGATATCGATCTGTAAATACATGGAATCTACTCGTTAACCTTGAGTGAGTGAAGTGCAAAAAGGAATGTGCATATTATATGTGAAGATTCCATATAGACCAAGGTAAATTCTCTTTCACTTGTTCGAATGTTTTATAATGCTTGTCGACTATTTCATGCATGCAACATATCAGATTTCATCTGGAGATTTCATTGATTCTTTGTTTATTTGAAGAGAAATATCCACATTCCTTTATTGATCAGATATATCTTTCTATATGTTTCTTGAAGATTTTTTTGTCAATTTTTAGCGACATATGCAAAAAATCGTCATAAAAAATTATTTTTAGCGACAATTTTACTACGACTTATTTTTAATGAAACTTGATGGGAATTAAGTCCAACTATTAGGGCCTATTGATAGTTTATCCTAGAATGAATTGTTACTTACCTAAAGTTTGAAGTTTACTTAAACTGGGATTCATTCCAAGAAATTTCAATTTGCTGATGGAATCACATATGGAGTTTTATTTTTAGGGAATGACTAAATTAGCTACTTGATTTGCTAATTAAGATAGTTTGCACACAACACATAACAAATTTAGCTTATAAATATTGGTCTGCTAGCTTTGGATTAAAAACTAAATCTAACAAGAAGGATAAGAAAATAACAAATTCATATGATTTTTAGTTTGTTTTATGTGGAACTGTAGCGGGTTGTTTGAGGAGCAGTTATTGTAATTTTGTAAACATTGATACTAATCCGTATGTTGAAGGTTTTACCAAAGATGTGGGTTTCAATGACCAAATGTCCAGGTTATTTACATTATCCATTTCTTCTTAAGGTGGTAATTGTTACAATTTTTATGTTCAATAAGTTAACATTTCGGCGGTCGCCTATCCTTGTTAACATTAAAATCTCATTATGTATAGGTCCGGAGTATTCATTTCTAATCCAAGCTTTACTTGATGATTCCATGATATTGTCTATGCTGCATTTTGGCTTTGGGTCTTGATTTTCTATTTCAGTTGTTTGACATCTTGTTATAGCATCAAATGAGTTTAGATAGTAAATATGACTTAATAGTAACCCCATGGGGTTAGCCTAATGGTAAGGACTTGGGTCTTGGGGGCGTGCTCTTTCTAAGGTTCAGAGATTGAAACTTCTGAGGTGCTAACAATTCTTTGAGTCTATTGGGCTAGAAAAAAATCCTTGAATTAACCGTGGTACACTTGCAAGAAACTCTTTGTAGAGGGCCTATGCATCCCTGGGGATTAGTCAAGTTTTGATCCGGACAGCCCAGTACCAATCAAAAAAAATAATTTGACTTAATAGTACTTTCTTTCGGGTACAAAATTTGAAGAGGAGATAACACTTAAGATGTAAAGTTAAAAAAAATAATAATAAATTCAAAAACATGGAAAACTTTATAAAATTATTTTTTAATGTTGTAAAGTTTATCATTAATAACCAAATATTTTTTAAAATTACACTGAAATGGAATTTCCCCAAATTTTAATATGATTATTTTGGTCTTTTTGTTGACAGGCTCGCAAACATTTGTTTTTTGTTTGATGAAATGCACTTGCAATACAAAAAGTGTTTTATGAACAACTTAATCAAACACCTTTTTTGCTCAAGGGTGCAAGTCTGTTGACAAGCTTGCAAAAGGTGTTTGATGAAATGCACTTGCACCATGTGCATATACATCACACCTTGGCATTAACTTAAAAATAACACCCACAAACATTACGATAAACATTACAATAAAGAAATTTGGAAGTTTAAATTAAATGGTTTGATTAAAGTTAAACACTCCACATAGGATAGAGTTACACCTTACACGCTACACATTTGCACCCTACACAGGATGGAGTTGCATTTCATCAAACAAAATGAATTTTTTTTGCACAAAACAGCAAAATGAAGCCTACCAAAAACTTATTTTATTCAGTCATTTCATCAAGAACATAAACACAAAAATTATCATTAAAATTATTATGATGAAAGTGAGAGAGAGAGAGAGAGAGAGAGAGAGAGAGAGAGAGAGAGAGAGAGTAGAGGAATGAAGGAAGGAATCGCGTGGGAAAACGAGAGAAAGGCAGAGCAAAACAGTGAGAGTAGTTTTGGAGTGTACTACAGTGCTAAGGCTGGCTAGGTTGGAAAGGGGGAAAAAGAGATTTCCAAACGATGTCGTTTTTAGGTGTAAGGGCAAATTCAATATCAGAAAATCATGGGTTGGTAGTAAATTTCTTTTGCTACTGATTTATAACATAGAATTGTTGTTCTCACTAAAGTAATTTCTCCTTCAATTTATGCATAATTCAAAATTAGTTTATCAGCGTTGGTTCCATCGTCCAATAAACAAATAAAAAAATAATTTATTATTTTTTTTTTTTTTAAAGTTCAAGTGTGAAATCTTGCCTCACACAAGTGATGAATGGCGTTTCGGCAAGTAATTCTATTTTCACACATTAATTTCTTACTTCGCACACTTGATGAAACTTTTTTCTTAATACAATTTTGTTCTAGAATCAAAATGCCACAATAACCTTATATTCTTTCACCCAAATCCTAATTAAAACACCACAACTATCTTCTATCGCGAATGCCACCTCTCTCCTCCACCATCTCCTTCGTTCACCTCTTTTCTCATCTACATGTGACCATTTTCCACCATAAACCATACAGTCCCACAAGTCCCCTATCACAAACCACTCACTTTTAAGATTAACTGTGGAGGTCTAGGATGGAAGTGGATGAGTTAGGAGTAACCGTGGTGATAACGGTGGATAGTTGAGAGTGGCGACAATAGCAGCGAATGAGGAAATGGTAGGTGGATGGAATCAAAATTAAGGTTTTGAAAATTGAAAATGATGTCATTGAAATAAAGAGATGTATACTGAGGGTTTTTTTTTTTTTTTTTATGATGCGTGTATTGAAAAGGTAATTGAGAGGGTAATTTATAAGTAAATTGGGCCGAGCTAGGTAATGGGCTGTTCTGTGGGCCGTAGTAAGAAAGGGCTGAGTAAAAGGGGCTTGTAATTAGCTCGGTCCAAGAAGAGCCTTGAAGTTAGCTCGGTCACCACGGTCAGAGTGGTAACAATTAGCTCGGTCATACCATTCTAAGCCGAGATGTTTTGAGCTTTCCTCAGGACCTAGCTCTAGATTAGCTTGGCCCAAGCTTGTTATGGCTAGCTCGGTCTCAACAGGTGAAACCGAGATACAAGCTATGAAGGGAAGAACCGAGCTAGTTAGAGCTCGGTCATATTTGCCAGTTTAGCATGGCCATGTTAGCTCGGTCGTTTTGTCATACTATCGAGGTAGAACCATCTCACTTGGTTTAAGCAGTGAGGGGGGTGTTGAAGGATAAGCATTATCTTTCAGGAGTGTGATTCCTAGGAGGACTTTGCATGGAAGAATAAGAGTCCTACTAAGATTGTGCCACGCGGAACCTATAAAAGCTCACAACATCACATATAGAGTGGTAACACAACTTTTATTCTCGAATACACAGAGCTTTTGTCTATTTGTCTATTTTGCTGACTTAGGCATCCGAGAGGTATCTGGCACACACCCGCCGGCTAGCTCACGTTTGTGTTTTCAGGGAGTAAAGCGACGACGTTTGAAGGAGCGCAGACTTGGTCAACAGGATTATACGAGAAGATTATTTCTTACTCGTATAATTGGCGCCGTCTGTGGGAAGACCAGAAAGAACAAAACCTCTTGATCAAGTTTTTCCTCTCTAATTGGAAGTAATGGCGCACAATGAAGACTTGTCGCAGTCCACCATCGACGGACAAACCTCAGAGGGGGGGTGGGAGGCGCGAATGATTGCCTTCTATCCCTCCCATGGCAGATTTAGAGTCCCAGCGACAGAACCCCCGGAGGGATGCAAGGGGGAGGCGGACTAACAGCCCCCGTCGCTCTCAAAGTCCTGAAAGACAGAGGCGGAGGATCGATCATCAAGTTCTGGAGAATTGCGTAAAGGAACAAGACGAGTTAATAAGGAAGATGGCGGCTGATATGGAGTCTATGAAGTGCCAGATCAAAGGAAAAGGGGTGGCGACAGGAGAGGGGCGCAAAAGCAACATACCTCTTCGCCACTCAGAAGATTATGGTAGGCGTACCACACCATCGCAAGCAGAGAGTAGGAGCTTGAGAACAGGCGACACTCAGTCAAGAACTTCCAGGACTCGTTACTCCAGGTTTGAGAGAACGAAAACTGAGAGGTCATATACTGAGGGAAGCACCTATTGGCCCTCACGCACGCACCAGACGTCATCCAGGCAGATGGAGTTGCCTAGATCATCCGATTTGCGAACTGTGCTAGAAAAAAGGGAACGATGGAAGAAAGAGACCAGGGCGCGCGACTCGCGTAGAGTTTCAGCCCTTCAGCGGTTGGCTTCTTGGACGCATGAAAGCATCGAGGTAGGAATGCCAATACCACGCCTTGCTTACGAACCAACAAACAAAGCATTAGCAAGGCTGCAGACCTCGCCGTTCGTTCCGGTAATTGAGAACGCACCACTACCTTCGGGCTTTCACCAGCCTAAATTCACCACTTATGAGGGGAAGACAGACCCCTACATGCACCTAAGCCACTTTCACCAGGTTATGGCAGTATACCGGCGGAATGAGGCTTTAATGTGCATCCTTTTCCTGTCCAGCCTTGGCGACCTAGGTTTAACCTGGTTCGAAAGGCTACCAGAAGGCAGCATCGCCTCCTGGGCACAATTGGCGGAGGCGTTTATGACTAGGTTCAGAACAAATACCAAAACACCAGTGGAGATCGATCAGCTACTCTCCATTGACATGGGCGACAATGAGACGTTGAGCTCCTACAATAGTCGTTATTGGGAAACTTTCAACCAGATAGGAGATTGTCCTACAAACCTCGCCATTGCACAATACAAACGGGGCTTGCCAGTCGACAACAAATTGAGGGATTCAATTACTATGACGCCTCCCCTCACGATGAAGGCCTTAATGGAGAGAGTGCACTAACATATTCATGTGGAAGAGGATAGCGCCCGTGCTAAGGCGAAATCTGGCACGACAGCAACATCAGACAAAAAGACTTCGGCAAAAGTCAACACGGTAGAATTACCAAGCAGGAATGGGCGAGGCAGACGGGCCAACAAAGAGGATCCAGACAAAAGGTGGCTAAGAGTTCGCACTGCCATTACCACGGTGTTCAAAAAACCAATCTACCGAATTCTAAATGAGATACGCGATGAACCATTCGTCCAATGGCCAGCTAAGTTGGGAGAAGCGCAAAAAGACTATGACGAAGGATCCCGGTGTACCTTTCATAATGAAAAGGGGCACCGCACAGAGAATTGCACGCCGTTGAGATAGCACTTGGAGGAGTTAGTGGCAGCTGGGCACCTGGACCAGTACATAGAAGGAGGGATACAGCCAGCCCCTCAGAACCACGATCACCCAAACGGAATGCCGATCGATGCCCCACCTCAAGGCATGATCAACGTAATACATGGGGTATTCGAACTTGAGCGAGTATGTAAGCTCAGGGGAATGATCAAGAAGGCTGAGCACTTAAGGAAGGTATTAAGTGCACAACCTGCCATCAAAAAGGGAAGAACGTAAGCCACGAATGTCATATCTTTTTCAGACAGAGACTTGGCAAGGATATATTACCTTCACAATGATACACTGGTCGTCACACTGCACGTCAAAGATTACGACATCAAACAGATTTTGATCGACCAAGGGAGCTCGTGTGAGATAATGTATTACGAAGCCTTCAAACAATTGAAATTGGAGGACAAAGACTTGGCGCTTGCAACATCTCCCCTAATCGGATTCAACTCAATGCTAGAGTGGCCAGTAGGCAAGATAATCCTCCCAGTCAAAGCAGGAAGCATGACCAAACAAGTGGAATTCTGGGTATTGAAAATCCCTTCCACTTACAACATAATCTTGGGAAAGACATGGCTACATGCCATGCGATCGGTAGCGTCAACCTACCATCAGGTATTGCGGTTCCCCAATGAAGCTGGAGTAATTGAAGAGGTCTTTGGAGGCCAAATTATGTCCAAACAATGCTTCGTCACAGTAAATGGCAGCCGCGCTGCCAAGGGATATGTACAGATGGTGGAAGAACCTGAAAGCAATGAGCTGTTCGCAGATGTTGGCAAAGCAGCTGAACAGAAGGCGGTGGAAGACTTGGTACAGGTAAGGATAGATGAAAAAGACCCAGAAAAGTTCTTTTTGCTCGGCTCGTCATTGTCTAGCACTGAGAGAATAGAGGTTATGAAGTTCTTAACCTCTAACATCGAAGTGTTCGCCTGGATGCCGTATGACATGCCTGACACTGACCCAAACTTCATCTGTCACCAATTAAATGTCCACCCAACGGCCAGACCAATTATACAACGCACTCGCAGATCAGCACTCCACCACGCCGAGATAGTGACAGAAGAAGTGGGAAACCTTCTAGAGGCAGGAGCTATCAGAGAAGTGCATTATCCCAAGTGGATATCCAATACAGTGGTGGTGCCAAAGAAGAATGAAAAATGGCGCATTTGTGTAGACTATAAAACAGTCAACAAGACATGCCCAAAAGATAGCGTTCCCTTACCGCAGATAGACCAACTGGTAGACCTAATGGCAAGACACAATCGACTTAGTTTTCTTGATGCGTACAAAGGGTACCATCAAATTGCTATGTATGAACCAGACCAGGAGGTCACATCCTTTACAACGCCAAGAGGACTGTATTGCTACAAGGTCATGCTCTTTGGCTTAAAAAACGCAGGGGCAACATTCTAGCGGATGGTCACCAAGATGTTTGAACCATTGTTAGGCAGAACAATGGAGGCATACATAGATGATATGGTGGTCAAAAGCAAGGATGAGAATGACCATCTCAGGGACCTAGGTGAGATGTTTCAGATCCTGAAGAAGAACAAGTTACGCCTTAATGCATCCAAGTGTGTGTTCGGCGTAGGATCTGGCAAATTCCTAGGCTTCCTGGTGACCAACCGAGGTATAAAGGCAGACCCCTCTCAGATCAAAGCAATTTAGGATCTAGAGAGGCCCAACTCAGTAAAAGAAGTGCAGCATCTCACTAGTATGGCAGCTGCACTCAACCGGTTCATAAGTCAGTCGTCAGACAGATGTCGACCATTTTTTCAAGCGCTAAAGGCCAAGTTTGAGTGGGATGAAGAATGCGACCACGCCCTAGAAAGCTTGAAAGAGTACATGTTTTATCCACCTTTGCTAGTAACCCCAGTACCTGGAGAAGAGCTCTTTTTGTACCTGGCAGTTTCACAGCACGCAGTCAGCGCAGTGTTGGTCAGAGCGGAAGGAATCTAACACCTGCCCATCTTCTATGTTAGTAAGACTTTGCTGGGCGCATAAACCAGGTACTTACCATTGGAAAAACTGGCCTTAGCTTTGATGATGGCCTCAAGGAAGCTGTCGCATTACTTCCACGCCCACACTATAATCTCCTAACAGTTTTTCCCCTAAAAGCTTTGTTTGAGAGGACGAAATTTTCTGGGCGAATCTTGAAATGGGCGGTGGAATTAGGATAGTTTGATATCAAGTTTCAGCCCAGAACCGTAATAAAAGCACAAGCCTTGGCAGACTTTGTGGCAGAGTTCACACCAGGAAGTCATCACATCTGCCTAGTTGACTTGACTGGTACAACCAAAATGAGGATGGAAAGCACCGCAGGAAATGCGCAACCCCTGATACAGGATGCCCAGCCACATCCCAAAACAGACCGGAGTGAAGAAAGGGAGGAAGAAGCAGACCATGCTACACCAAGCAAAGACTCATTAACCAATAAAAACTTGGTACGATCAGATAATGAAGGGCAAATAGTAAGTGTGGACTTTGAAGAAAGCACCAGCAACACTCATGACCATAAGGCATCATCCAATCTCTCCACTTGCTGGAAGCTGTTCGTCGGAGAGATGTGGAAGCTTTTTGTGGATGGAGCGTCCAATAGGCACGGTGCAGGACTTGGCATAGTCCTTATCTCACCAGATGGCCTAATAGTGGAACAAGTAGTCAACCTTGGCTTCCCAGCATCAAACAACGAAGCAGAGTATGAAGCGCTTCTGGCAGGACTAAAATCAGCACTCTACATGAAGGCCATCGAGTTAATGGTTTACAGTGACTCACAGCTGGTGGTAAACCAAATTTTAGGCGACTACGAGGCAAAAGATGAAAGGATGGCTAAGTACCAAGAGTTAGTCAGAAAGGAGATTATGAATTTCGAAGTGGTGCGGATAGAGCAGATTGGCAGGGAAGAAAACAGTAGAGCAGACGAACTAGCAGGCTTTGCTTCAATGGCAGATACATCCATCCCTCATCCGTTACTGATCGACTACCTACTAAGACCAAACATTGAAGAACCTGAAGTAGCTGAGGTATGTTGCGCCGAATTAGTCCCCTCATGGATGGATCCCATTATAATGTTCTTAAAAGACGGTGTCTTACCTGAAGAAAAGAAAGAAGCCAACAAGATTAGAGCACAGTCGCAACGATTTTGGCTCTTCCCATCAATGGCCTTGTACAAGAAATCCTTCACAGGACCTTACCTAAAGTGTGTTCATCCTAGCAAAGTTGAAGAATTCTTGTTCGAGATACACGAAGGCATATGCGGAAGCCACCAAGGGGAAAGATCATTGACCTACAGAGCAATTTCACAGGGATATTGGTGGCCTTACATGCAAGCAAACTCAAATAAATATGTCAAGAAGTGCGAGAAATGTTAGAAGTTCGCACACTAAATACATCAGCCAGCTAGAGAACTCCTACCTTTAACTAGCCCATGGCCCTTCGCAATGTGGGGCTTGGACATAGTAGGACCACTTCCAACGGCACCAGGTAACAAAAAGTTCTTTCTCGCAACAACAGACTACTTCACAAAGTGGGTGGAGGCAGAAGCACTCGTATCAATAAAAGAGAAATATGTGAAGAAGTTCGTCTGGTAGAATATCATCACTCGGTTTGGCATACCAAAAGCTCTAATATCTGACAACGGCACTCAGTTCGATGGCAAAATTTTTAGAGGCTTTTGTGAAGAATACAAGATAGAATTCTACAACTTTACTTCGGCATACCCCCAAGCAAACGGCCAGGTGGAAGCATTAAACAAAGTCATCTTGGATGGATTGAAGAAAAGGTTAGAGAAAGCGAAAGGAAAGTGGGCAGAGGAGCTTCCTCATGTTTTATGGGCTTACTGTACCACACCTCAGCGATCAACTGGAGAAACGCCTTTTTCCTTGGCCTATGGCATGGAAGCAGTAATCCCTCTGGAAGTCGGCCTCCCCACAATCAGAAGTGAAAATTTTGATCCAGACTTAAATGAAGAAGCCATAGAATTAGAGCTCGAACTTGCAGAAGAAAGAAGAGAAAGAGCACTGGTTCACATCACCTCATACTAGCAAGAGTTATCTAGAAAATATAACAAGACAGTACATCCAAGGCAATTCAAGATTAGAGATTGGGTGCTGCGCAAAGTAATGGGAAACACAAAGTAATGGGAAACACCCTGATACCCGGAGATGGCAAGTTAGGGCCCAATTGGGAAGGACCTTACAAAGTGGTTAGATTAGCAAGAAAAAGGGACATACCACTTGGAAGATGAAGACAACAAAGCCATTCACAGGCTATGGAACACTGCCAATCTCAAACTATTTTATTTTTAGCTTTTCTTTAAACTTACTTGTAGTTTTTATTTTTTCAATAAAACAAGTAGTTTCTTTTTCAACATAAATTGTTTTTCCCTGTAAAAATAAGTTTTAGGGAGCTAGGGACAATGCAATCAGAGTTGGCCGGAATAACCAACTTTGAGCTCTCTTCAGCTATGATTAGGATCTGGGCTGAAAAGGTTGGCTAGAAAAACCAACACTTCTCCTAAGCCAAGATAAGGATCGAGGCTGTAGGACGTTTGGCAGGAATAACCAAACACTTCGCTCTAGGTTGGCAGGAATAACCAACTTTGAGCTCTCTTCAACTAGGATTAGGATCTGGGCTGAAGAAGTTAGCCGGAAAAACCAACACTTCTCCTAAGCTAAGATAAGGATCGAGGCTGATGGACGTTTGGCAGGAATAACCAAACACTGTGCTCTAGGTTGGCAGGAATAACCAGCTTTGAGCTTTATTCAGCTAGGATTAGGATCTGGGCTGAAGAAGTTGGCTGGAAAAACCAACACCTTTCCTAAGCCAAGATAAGGATCGCGGCTGCAAGACATTTGGCAGGAATAACCAAACATTTCGCTCTAGGTTAGCAAGAATAACCAACTTTGAGCTTAATTCAGCTAAGATCAGGATCTGGGCTGAAGAGATTGGCTGGAAAAACCAACATTTACTGCTCCTCAGCCGAGATAAGGATCCAGGCTGAGGAGTGGTTGGTTGGAAAAACCAACATTTAGTACTCTTCAACCGAGATAAAGATCCAGGCTGAAGAGTGGTTGGCTGGAAAAACCAAACACTTAGTACTCTTCAACCGAGATAAGGATCCAGGCTGAAGAGTGGTTGGCT
Organism: Camellia granthamiana; assembly: GCA_036172215.1. Classification (NCBI taxonomy): domain Eukaryota; kingdom Viridiplantae; phylum Streptophyta; class Magnoliopsida; order Ericales; family Theaceae; genus Camellia; species Camellia granthamiana. Next base: position 16,640,984 of record CM069907.1, read on the forward strand.
GGGATAAACAACTTTTTGTAATCTTCAGCTGAGGTCAAAACCTAGGCTAAAGAGGTTGGCAGGTATGACCAGGTAGATTTCAAGGTTAAGACCGAGATAGGTATGTCGGCCAGAGAATGTTATACTGCATACAAATGATAGTGAAAAATAAAGTACGGGTATGGAGCTGACCGAATAGAAAGACACGAGAGTTTCATTCAGAATCCAAATTAGAAGTACAAAAGGTAGGGCCTCAGCTCGGTTACAAACTCTTTTGATAAAACAAAGAAAAGAAAAATCAGGAGAAAAGGTCGTCCAAGTCAGCGTCCAAAACAACCCGGTCTTCACCCAGAGGTAGCTCGGTTGTGGCAAGCACTCCTTGGTTGAGCTCGGTCGAAGGCACCGCATCAGACACAGTAGGCAAAGGTGGGATGGAGACCACTGGAGTTGGGGAGATAGACTGGCAACCGTGCTGGGTGTTGTCTTCAAGAGCAGGATCTTCGTCCTCCCATTCTTGCAGAAATTCTTGTTGAATGGCAGCAGCGTACTTCGCCATACAGCTTGGTATGAAATACGGAGGAGAGTGGAGGAAGACCTAGGTCTCTAGGCCTTGACCGAGCTACGCCACAGCTGCCTTCTATCCACATTTGAAGAATAGATCTTTTGCAGCTTCGCATTGTTTGATATAAGTGGCCTCCCCCTCCTTGTAACCCCGGTCTTCTGCGTCTTCTACTTTTTTCTCCAACTCGGTTATCTCGACGTTCTTCTTTCCTTCGAGCTTGGCCAGCTCGCGCAGATATTTGTCTTTCAGCACGGCCGCAGCCTTCTGCTTATCTGCTTCGGCTGAGTTGACAAGACCGGTCAGGCAGGCCATCTCGGTCTGTAGCTCGGCCATTTTCTTCGTGGCCTCGTCTAGCTCAGCAGATTTAGCATTGGCCTCTGCCATGGCCTGCCTTGTGGTTTTTCGAAACTCTAACACACGCTTGTGAGCGATGTGGTTTTTCTGCATGGCCTAGGGTGGTAAGAAACTTTTAGTAAAACCGAGCAAAAAGATGAACAAATTGGAAAGATAAGCAAAGGGGCAACTTACCAGCACCATTGATTTGGTAGCTGAGCGAATGGCCTTTAGCTCGGTGAGATGGTCATGGTGCTCCATATCGGCTGGAAGGCAAACGCTCTTTGTAAGGTTAAACGCCAACAAATGGTCTTTTTCTGTGACCACTGAGCCAGAATCTTTGATAACACGGCTCTGAAACATGATCTTTGGTGCCCACTGAGAGGAGCTAGCTCGGTCTGAGTGCTCGGGCTGGGGGCTCGGTGGTGTGGTTTAGGGGAGCATGGTCTCATCCTCGTCAACAAGGCGTGGCTGGGTTGTGGAAGTCCGAGCACGCTTGCTTGCCCGAGATGATGAAGGTTGATTGGTTGGAAGGGCTACCATGGCTTCCTGTGATTGGCCGGCTTGCAGTACCTCGACCTGATTTGTTTCGGTGAGGAGGGCCCTTACTGCTCTCTTCTTGGCCATCTCTTGCTCCGCTGTTAATAGGACCAAATTGACTTGTGGAAGGGAAGGATCAGGTTCTGGTGATGGCTCTAAGAGGAAGTCCGTTACTCTAGTCTTCCTCCTGCTGCTGTATCTGTAGGTCGGCTCGAAGTTGAGTAGCTCGGCCCAATTTCGATTGGGATATCGTAGTGCGGCACGGAGGGCGTCAAGGTTGGGGTAACTGTACAGTGACTTCAGATGGTTCAAGTCTGCATAAAGGAAAAAGACCACAGTTAGTACGGTTGAAAATAAGCAACGAAGTAAAGAAAAACATGAAACTAAGCCGAGGTAATTATACCGGCGACTCCTTTGTTCCAGTTTATTCGGTCGCCTGGGAGCTGGGCCTCATGGTCTTCAAAATTCCCAGAAATCCAGAAAAAATCATCGTCGTTTACATCTTTGTCTGGGGTATTCTTTATTATCTTTTCACGGCGGCGCCTTATTCTTAAATAGTAAACTCAGCCGTCCTCATTTTGGCCTAGAGACTACTGGTGAAATAGCTCGGCCAAATTGAGGTTGAGGCCAAGCCGGCAGTTTAGCTCGGCAATGCCATTTGTTATTCGGTATGAGTTTGTTGAAAGCTGGGTAGGGCAGAGGTTTGTTTGTCTAAGGAATTCAAAAAGAAGAGGCTGTACAGGGAATCGGAGTCCGGTTTCTACAATAGAAAGAAGGGTGAAGGGAACGAAGCCCGGGTTTCCCTAGGGTGTGGTGTCTAGTTCGACTAAAGTAAGATGGACATCATCGGGGATATGGTAGTCCCTTTGGAACTCGGCCATAGCCCCTGGTGAGTTTACCAAAAACCTATATTTACCCATGAGGTCTTAAATTATGTGTAAATTAGCTGGGGTGCTATCTCGGTGCTGAGATGACGTTGGTTATCTCGGTTGGACATTCAAAGGAGTGCCTGGGCAACCTAGTTAGAGTCTGCAAAATACAAAGGAAAAAGTGTTAAGCATAGATCGATGGACCATGCTAAAAGCAAAAAATGAAAAATAAATGTTGTCTTAGCTCGACTACGTGGTATACTATTCATTCTTAGCCCTGTTTAAGCAAGGAACTTTAGCCCGGTTAAGTAATGAGAAGTTCGTAGCTCGGTTATAGCTTATGGTACAGCATTCTTAGTTCGGTTTTGGCTAAGTCAGGGAGCTGGTTTAGCCCCAAGTAATAGCTCGGTCGGTGGTTGAGGCTTTCTAGTGCAGCATTGCGCAAACCTAATATAGTTCGCTAGCTCGGCTAAAGTGAGGCAGAAGGTGCTTAGACCTATTGAAACTACAGGTACAGTGTAAAGTTTTATCCCGGTTGTAGAAGGGTTATCCAGTCAGACTAGGCTTGCACCTAAATACAAAAAATATCCTAGTTCGGTTGGAGTGTGATTTTGGATCAAAGGTGTTGTTTTCCAAATTATTTGTGAATATAATAGTTCCATTACATGGGTTTTTCCCAGAAAAATGGAAGCAAAAATGGTATGTATTTTGAAAAACATACGAATAAGCATGCTATGTATTACAAAACAAGTACGAAATCAACGAAAAGGAAACAGATCTGAGCAACATACCAGTCCAAGAGGAAAGAACTGGAGATGAAAATGGCACCAGAAGAAAAACACGAGCTTTGCAGTTGCAGGTTGAAGAACAACAGAGGCTCAGAAGGTAGAGAGAGAGAAGAAGAGGAATAGTGGTTTGCTGGTTTGAAAAGTAGGGTTTTTCTTTTGGTAAAGAGCTCAAGTTTGGGCGGGACTGTTCAAAATACGCGAAGTACAAAGACGGCATGACAGCTACGTTGGGCCAATGACAGTTGGCCACGTGGCCATGGAATGGGAAGCGATTCAGTTACAGTACGACTGAAGAGACGTTTTGTAACCGTACCAATCGGCAGCCCGGCAGCATTTTAGCTCGGTTGAAAGGCAAGAGGTTTTAGCTCGGCTGGTAACGGGTAATCCCAATCATGTTGCACAGATGGAATTAAGGGGCAATTGAGAGGGTAATTTATAAGTAAATTGGGCCGAGTTGGGTAATGGGCCGTTCTGTGAGCCATAGTAAGAAAGGGCTGAGTAAAAGGGGCTTGTAATTAGCTCGGTCTAAGAAGAGCCTTGAAGGTAGCTTGGTCACCACGGTTAAAGTGATAACAATTAGCTCGGTCATACCATTCTAAGCTGAGATGTTTTGAGCTTTCCTCAAGACCTTGCTCTAGATTAGCTCGGCCCAAGGTTATTATGGCTAGCTTGGTCTCAACAGGTGAAATTGAGGTACAAGCTATGAAGGGAAGAACCGAGCTAGTTAGAGCTCGGTCATATTTGCCAGTTTAGCATGGCCATGTTAGCTCGGTCATTTTGTCATACTACCGAGGTAGAACCATCTCACTTGGTTTAAGCAGTGAGGGGAGTGTTGAAGGATAAACATTATCTTTCAGGAGTGTGATTCCTAGGAGAACTCTACATGGAGGAATAAGAGTCCTACTAGGATTGTGCCACGCGGAACCTATAAAAGCTCACAACATCACCTATGGAGAGGTAACACAACTTTGATTCTCGAATACACAGAACTTTTTTCTATTTGTCTATTTTGCTGACTTAGGCATCGGAGAGGTATCCGGCACACACCCGCCGGCTAGCTCACATTTGTGTTTTCAGGGAAGTAAAGCAACGACGTTTGGAGGAGCGCAGACTTGGTCAGCAGGATTATACGAGAAAATTATTTCTTGCTCATACAGTAATCATTAAACTTGTGCGTTGAGGAAACTTACTGTATGGAAATAGAATTATCCAATTAACTCATGAGTTCAGTTTGGAGAAGCATTTGTTGACCATGTGTTTTTTGTTAGAAAAATATTATTTACTAATATAATTTAATTAATAAAATGATTAAAAGATCTACGATAAATAAAATATGAAAGCAAGTAAATTCACAAAGAGTAAGAAAGAGTTGGCCTGTGATATTAAGAGGCGTGTGGTCACTGTCCTAAAGCCGTTGTTCTGTCCCACGTGAAAGTACAAACGGAGTGCAACGGCTCCAAGATACAAACTCAGCCCTCACAGCCTTCCTCATCCGTTATTTACGTCCACCAATGGGATATGAACGAGTTACAAACCATAGTTGCCCAGAAAATACATAAAATAGATAAAGTATTCTCATGTTAAAACTCAATATCTCATATATATATATATATGTCTTCTTGTGATTCTTATGTATCCTCCATCTTTAGAAAACATAGGAATATATATAAATGGAAATCTTATAAGAATTAATATATCACATTTAATCATTACATTATTATAATAATAAAATTTAATAATTTGGGTCTAATCCTGGGGTTACGCGTGTCTAATTAACCTTATTTTTTTATAGAGATGATATACTCAACAAATCTTATAATATAAACTGTTCAAATAATTAAAATAAACTTAAAATAAACCCAATAAGTCGTCATAACACAGGTGTTGTGATAGCATCCAGCCACTGGCCCAACAACTACAATGTGTTTATGTAAACCTTACCACATCTAAAAAAAAATATTAAGATTGAGTCTTACATATATGTATAATGTTTGTTATTTAGAATCACATATGAGGTGTAAAAAATTATTGAAATCCATAGGAAAAATATATCATTTTTAAAGCATTTACGTAACTTTAGCAAAATCTATGGGTGCAAATAATCAGTACGAACTTAAGGGTATTGGATTTAAAGATTTGATGAGAAGAAGAGGAAGAAAAAAAAATAAAAATTTGAAAGAAAAAGGGTGCAAATAATCAGTACGAACTTAACGGTGTTGGGTTCAAAGATTTGATGAGAAGAAGGGGAAGAAAAAACAAATAAAAATTTGAAAGAAAAAGATCTCTCACCACTTGTTTAAATGATTAAAGAAATAAGAAACAGTAAAAAGGGACGAGAAATGATGAGAAAGAATTTTCTTTATAAAATTGAAGTCCTGTTTTGCTTAGTGAGAAACAAAAGCAAAAATAAAACATGACAAAGGGATCTTTTTAGACAAAAAGGTTCATCTAGATTCCCAATACTCACCATCACTTAAAAGGAGAAGATAGGAGTTTAACTTCTTTAAAGTGCTAACAATTGACTTTTTGTAAATAAAAAATAAAAAAAAAATTAAAACTTACTAGTGTCAAAAACAAAAACACAAAATTTCCAATATTAACTCGTTGAGCCGGTAAGGCTAAAAGTGGCTTGTCATGGCATGACCCGAAGGAGTTGAAACTTGAAACTTGAGTTAAATTGACTTGGTGAATGGTGGTGCAAGTTGGGTTGTCAATGTGCAATGCAATGGTTGACCAGAACCACAAAAGATTTTTTTTTTCTTTTAATTTTTTTTTTCAATTAGTTAGTGAAGGAAAAGAAGAAAAACAAAATACACTTGCAGCAATAAGACTCAATGTTAGACATCAAGCCTTATAAATAGGGAAAGAAAAGTTGTACTTTGTAACAGTAATGCCAAGTGTGAGACATCACGCTTAGTCTCACACTCACGCTAAGTAAAGGAGTATCTCATCTATCAGGCCAACCCTTAAGCCTTAATAAATAAATAAAAAAAGTATTTGGAGGTGCTTTTCTTTTACCGTTGAAATTGCATATCTATCAACTATATAAAGCAAGAAGGTCAAGAAGCATACACACAAATTGGTCCCTAATATACATTTGAATATATATATATAGAATATATTCCCTTTATGGGCATGCAAAGTACATGCTGCACTCTACTTATGCATATGCAAGGTTGAAGATCACAAAGAATAGGAGAGAAAACAGGGAAAATTAAAAGCCAAGTGTCTGCTATATCAGAATCAGATGTTTATATTCTCTAATTGGGCTATAAATAGAGACACAGCCAATAAGCATTTGCATCAAGAGGTCACAATATTGGAGAGGAAGAGAGGTCTTACATGAAGGCAAGAGTCTAGTTTGGTAGCCAAGGATGATTTGTCTGCAGCCACCTTTTGTTTAATCATCAGAGCTTGCTTGTTTGGTTCTCTGCAGGCAGTCATCTTGGTTAGTTTGACAGCCTCTTCTCTCTTATGCTAGTCCTTCTTTTCTTCCATGAAGAGCAACTTTTTTTACTTGAGCATATCAAATTACAGCAATATTATGTGTTTAAAAAAAAAAATCTAAAAATAATATGCAAAATTTGAAATATGTAGATTAGATTTGTTATAAGTGTGGTATGCACCACACTGTAGACACCCCATTTTTGATCGCCTGCAAGACTTGAGTGCTTTATTCTGAGCATTTGATGATGAAAGTTACCTTGTGTCAATGGTTTGAATTCTTAATGAAGGAATCCGATTTTTAGCTTTAAACAAGCCCAACCTTTCATATCCACACTGTTTTTACCCCAAAAATCCATTTTTTTAGCACTGCCAACCTACACTAAGCCTAAAACAAAGGAAAATGGGAGCCACATTGGGGCCCGGCCATGCCTCATTTGGGGCTGGCCGTGGTCATTTGGGGTCGACCGTGCCTTTTGGGCGAGAAATACTGTTCTGGGTGGGAATTCGCCAGCTATCTTTTTTTGAAGATATTTATGACTTATTTGGCTCAAGTTTTATAAATACGAGCATATGTCTCTATTTTGAGGGTTGGAAAAATTTCAAAGAACTCAAAACACCTTTGAGAGCTCTTTCTTCCTTTGCAAGCTATCTTTAAGCTAGCCTTTCATCTTTGAACTATATCTATACATCATATACACCCTTAGAGCTAAACCTTGGAGCCTTGGTTGAGACTTGAGAACCATAATTCAACCTTGAGAGTGCCTTTGGAATGAGTTTGGTTTACAACAAAAGCTTCCACTCTTCAAGAGGTATAAGCTTGCCACATTTTTTCCTTGCTTTCATTTCACTCTTTTTCTATATTTTTCTTGTGTTTTTGTACTGTTTTGGATCTATTCCAAGTATTGGAACTTGGGGTTGAAGAGCCACCAAAAGTAGAGAGGCTTAACACCCTTTCTTTCATCTTATCCCATAGCTCATACCCTTTGTTTTTACACTCTTTTCTTTGGTTTTCATACTGATTTTCAGAGTTAAAAAGGATTGGAAAATATGGTTTAGAAGTCCCAAAAAGTAAAGGGATTAGCCACCCCTCTTTAGCTTTGCTTACTAGCTTTGTGTCTCCTTGTTTTTTGGCTATCTTTTGTGCTGTTTTAAACATATTTTAGTTACTGTTTTTGTTAGGGGCTGTTTAGGACTGTTTTAATTCATTCAAATAGTTTATGCTTTGAATACTTTGCTTATTGTGTTATACGTTGTCATGGCTTCGGTTGTTTAGATCTTAGACACCGAGTCATTCGCGTTGATAGCTTTCTTCACTTAGTTTTTATGTAAAGAGTCGCACTTTTGTAATAGTCAACTTCACATAATCAACTCTACAACCTCGCCCATTTCTTGAATTTCCTTGTTAAGAGTTGTTTCAAGTGATTGATTGTTATTCAAGGCATGAGAAAGAGACCTCCTATGCTCAATGGCTTAATATTTTCATGCTAAGGATCACTTCTCGTTTGACATTTTTCTTCATTTAGTGGACTTAAATATCACTTTTGGACAAAATGATTAAGAATGGAAAGGTAAGTCAAAAAAGCCTAATAAAATCGGCTTAAAATTGACACAACCAGCATAAGGAAGATTAATAAAAATGGTTGGATTCGATCAGACGTTATATCGAGTCCATCGTGTCAAGAGTCATCATACTTCAATTCATGATGTTTTGATGAATCTTGAGGCGTATCTACCTCCCTCTTTGAGCTAACTTCATGATAGGAGGAATGGGTGGTCGTCTTTCATTGCATTTATTAACTTTCCGTCCAAAACGTGTCCAAAATCATCATGCTATCAACTTGCGACCGTTGATGGTTTTGGAACTAAATCTGTTCTTCTCTTGATTTTTCCCATGATAAAGAGGAGCAGAAGGGACAAACGTGGTTTAGAAAGGCTCTGTCTGCACTGTTTTCACCTCAGAATACAAAAATATTTTTTTCTGCATGAAATTAGGGCACGGCTGGCCTTGTTTGGACCCAGCCGGGCCTCAGTGGGGGTCGGCCGGGCTCCAATGTTTGGTAAACAGATTACTTTTGGCAGAAACAAATGGCAATGGCTGAGGGTGAAACAGAGCAATGGCACAGAAGGCAGACAGAGCAGCTTCTGAAAATCATCTTTATTGACGTGCATTCAATCCTTGTGCATCTTTTGTTCATATTAATGTTGTAGTTATGGTTGTCATATTATTATTGTTGTAATTACTTTTCACATTGTTATTATAATTCTCGTTGTAACATTATTGTTGTAATAAGTTAGATGGCTAGTTATTCATTCATTCAGATTTGTAATAATTAGTTAATTCGGGTATTTAGACATTCGGACTCTCTTGCACGAGGGCAAAAATGTAATAATTGTGTATGTCTTCCAACCCATTTCTTTCTCTATTTTATTTACCAGCTTATAATGTTAGCATCATAATTTCCTTAGTATTTTCCATGATTTGCATTCATTTGTCTTGCATGCATAAGGGTTCGGCTTATTATACTAACTAATGTCAATTTCAAATTCTCAACTCGAATACGTGCTTTATCGCATGCCTTGAATTAATTCATATTTCCACGCTAGTAGCCGAACTCATTATTTACATAATGTGCGTGTCGCATTAGTCATATTGTATTGTTTAGGAGTATGCATTTCTTCTAATTATTTTGCTTTATTTAGCTTGCCTTGAAGTACTAGGTAAACGTTTATTGTTTTAGCATATTGCATTGTATATTTGTGTTACCATATCGAGCATGTTTTCCATGAGGCTAATATACCTGTTTGAATGCCTGTAGATGGATGCTAATCACTAAAATTGGGATGAATTGATTAATGTACATACAAACTTACTTTTTCAAGTGACAGGTATTTAAAACAATTTTTAAACAAACATGAAATCAAAGTGTTTCAACTTTTGCAAATTAGTCTATACTTGTGTGCATCACCTAGTAAAAATAGCTAATAACCGAAACAAGAACATATAATGTAAATAAAAATTACATCATGATTAGTAGAGGCCGATCTTTGGTCGGGTGAGACGGGTGCTCACTTCAGGACCTTCCCCTCTCATACCTAAGTTCTCGAGCCAAGACACGTTGGTGATAACGGATAAGTGGCCTTTGGCACGAGTCACGAGTTTCCTAAATTTTTCAAAAATATTTAGGTAGCGACTCTAAAATCTGGCAATGCAGTCCATTTCTGACATTTTTTTATTCAAAATTGATTTTCTAAAAGATTTGCCGGATTTGGACTCATTTGTGTTTATTTATTTTACATTGCACTTGTAAAATTAGATTCAGAACTACGGGAGTTCAAACTATAGAGCTAATCGTATCCGAAAGGAACACAAAAAACAAGCTACACACACAAAGTTTTTAAATCATAAATTCAAATTGTAAATACTTTTTTTTAATATATTTTTCAAATACATGTCAAATTATGAATTAATTGTTGCATGGTCTACATGAAATTTGTTTTGCATTTTCAAGTAAAAGTCGCCATCCTAATAATTTTTCAGGTTCAAGATCTTTTGTTCTTATTTTTTATGTTAGTCTGTCCCAAATACTCTCCCCATATAACGATGTGTGAACTCTCATTTATTAATTATTTATTTTGGAACATGGTCATTTTATGTTTAAAAATTATTAAATATTCTTAAAGTATCACGTATTATTCCTTTTTGTGGTACAACCTGCAAATAAAAAAGCACAACACATATTAAGTCAGGGACGAAATTAAGAGAAAACTATAAGTCATGACCCCATGTTTCTGTGAAAAATACTATTTGCTATAGCACTTTAAAAATATGTATCTCATTTTATACATAAAATGACCTCTAAATATCTCATTCTTCTCCCATCTCGCATTCTCTTTCTATTTTACACCATAAAAACTTCTTTATCCTATTAAAAATTGTTTCTATGTAATTTAATTTTTTTTTTCTTCTGTGTGTATATATATAATTTATATATCAAGTTGTACATACATGAGTGTTTGTATATATGATAAAAAAAAAATTATGACTTTTGGCCCCTCCAATGATGAAATTCTAATTTTGTCCCTACGTCAAGTATTTCTTAGGTGAGTTATCATGATGTACTTATAAAATTTTTCTATTACATAATTGATTTAGAATAACACGTACACATTACTTGAAGCGACTGAATAATTACCTGCGTCAGGATGAGAGTTTGAGAAGGAAGATAGAAATTAATGAGGACAATATTTACTTTCATTTTTTTCGTTTACTTGTTGGCTTTGTAGAAGTTCTTTCATAAGTCTCCCACAACGCTTAAGTCTCCCACAACGCTTAACCATCTTTGTTAATGTGCCAATTTTGACAATGTTTCTTTCCATGTCACTATCTTCTATATATATTTATATATTTTGCTTGTAGATTTTACTCTAAATCTATAATTATGATCTAAACTTTTTATCTAATAAACCTCATAGTAAAGACTATCTATTCAAAAAATCAATTTCATTGTAAGTAAATGAATGAACAAATTATATTTTGTTTTGTAAAATGAATGGTTTAAATTTAAATTTATAATTATGTAATTTGCTCATATGTCTAGTGATATCTAATGAATTTAATTTTTTTCACAACTTATCTTTACTGTTAGACCTATAAGAGGAACGGTTCAGATTAGTGGTGGACCTAAAAGTTTTGGTAAGAGGGGGTTAAAACTCTATATAATCATATACTGATTTCAAATTTTAATTTATCACATAATTACAAATGTATTGTATGTATGTATGTCGTACTAAAACAATTATTTTTATAAGCATAAAAATTAAATGATATCTTTAAATTTACAGAAAAATAAATAAATAAAAAAAAATTAGTCAATAGAAATTTACAAGACAAAAAGATTTACAATGATATTATAAACTCTTTTACACTTGGTACAAAATATAAGATTAAAAAATAGTAACATACAAATATTTTTTTGACGTTGGTCATAGTCGCATTGAATTGTAATTAACACCAGTTAAAGCTATAATCAAATGTCATTTTGATAGTAATCAAAGTCCCCTCAATGAGTTGCAATGAATATCGCTAAACATAATCAAAATTTTATGTAACTAAATTTAATTTAATATTTTACAGAGAGAGATAGAGAGTTTAGTATTTAGGGCTTTGGAAATGGACGCAGGGGCAATGACCCCTTTTAACCACCTCTGCGTCTGCCATTGGTTTAAATCATCGTTGTGAACTTGAGATGGGCACTGACGCACCTCCAAAGGTGCTGAAAATGCTATCAATTTGTAAGGGATTTTCTTCCGAGTTTGTAAAATGTAAAGGCATGGCCTCTACAAAATTAATTTTTCAATTGCCTCCATAACACTTTTTTACAGAACAACACTTTTTTAGATAATGTACATTCAGTTATTACCATTTCTAAAAAATCTCCTCTAATATTCTCGGAATGACATGATAAGTTTACATGTTAACTTTTGATTTGTTACAAACTCAATTATATAAAACCCCATTCTCTTGTCATATCATTGATTGAATCATGAGTTTATAACATTCTTTTCATCTAAATGATATTTGATTTTGACTTGTTTTGACTTGAAGTGATTGTATGTCTTAATATTAATTGGGAATTTTATTAGAAGATTTAATGATATTTTTTTTCTTAAAAAAAAAAAATCATGCTTATAAAAATATATCTGTTGGTATAACTTGCATATAATACTTTTGCTATGAATTAAATAATTAAAATTTTATTATCAATTTTAAATGCATACAATTTCTCCCAGTCTAATTACTACGTCCATCATTAGAGATGGATGTACAAAATAGAGCACAAAGTGGTATTATATAACTCGTAATATATTCCTTGCATATCTCTTGTTTGCTAAAACTCTTAGCAGAATCTTACCCCGTTTCTTTGGCTGCTTCAACGGCCGAACTACAGTGGAATTATTGTAGATCCTACTCACAATATGTTTGATGTTGTTTGAGAAGGTCGGGTTTACAGTTTAAGCGGCATAGTAATCCTCCTTAGTAGGGGGATTAGCTTGGCTGAGAAACAAGTGGAATTAAGAAAATAATGAGCAGTTTGAGTCTGTCTAGTCGTCCGCCTGGACGTTCGGTACAGTGCATTTTTTTATTTTATTTTTTACAAACATAGCAGGCCGGACAAAAAAAAAAGCGGTTGGCCAATTTTTTTTTTAACAATCCCAAGTGCACCTTTTGTTTTAATATTTATTTTAATTTTTTTTAATATAGAAATAATTTTTAATTTATTTTATTTAAAAAAAATTTAACAATCCCACCATTAACCATCTTTCACACTATTATCAAAACAAACACATTTTTACTTAATCTACTCACTAACAATTCACACATTAACAATCTTTTCACTAATCATCTCTTCACTAACAATCGCCTCCAACCTAATTTGCCAAACAAACGTGACTTTATTGTGTGTTGGAGCAATTCCTCACAAAGAAATAGAGGATGGTTTACAGTAACAATACAACAGATTAAATAAATACCCCAATGGGGAGCCGACTTATGAACCATGCAAACATAGACATTTTTTATTTATCAAATTATAAATGTATTCCATGCATGTTGGGGATTTTCCAAAATAAATGGGTTTGTTTTTAGATATTTCAAAATCTTTTTTATTTTCTTAGAAAAGTTTTTTTCTTTTTTTTTCCCTTCTTTTTTAATCTTTCTGACTTGTTCCACCTCCAAAACATGAGATAAATATGATAAGTTAATAAAGTCTCACATTAAATATCCTCTTGAATAAAAAATTGTGGATAGGTGTTAGCACCTTCTACTTGAAGGCTGCATGGTTGGCATTGGCAGCACCTTGTGCCCATGTCCAACCAAGACCAAGGCATGATGGTGGCATGCCAAGACAGCAAGGTGAAATGTTGGCAAAGTGCTGAGGCAGCAGCACACAACCCTTGGCCAAAGCATGTGCAGCCGTTGCATAGATGAAAGGTATTAACATAACCCGAATGTGGGCTGCAGCATGCTTGGGGGTTGAAAACATTTAGTAAGCAAAACTTGGTCTGGGGGCGAAGACAGCCAAATTCGTGGCTGACTTGAGAAGGCAAACAACATGGGCAGTTAATAGCAGTTATGCTGGTCTGCTGGCAGCAGTTACTCATGTTGGGCAGAGACAAGGCAAGGCAGGATTCTAGGAAGCATGGCTGAAAGATAGCAGCAGTTGCTGGTAGTTATGTCCCAGAAATGATCCTAAGTCCCTAGGCAGTTGGGGGTGTCAACTGCCATGCCATTTGGCATGCTTTCCTTGTAATGCTGATTGTAAGTTGTAACTGAATGTAAGCCTATTTAGGCATCAGCCATGGAACTCAAAAATTAACTAAGTGTTGGTAAGAGTTCCATAGGTATCCTTTGTATTGTTGGTGCAATTTAATAAAGGTTGGGAGTTATTTCCTGTAAACACTTGTTGCCTATCTCTTACTTGTTTATAGCACTTTGTGTGTGTGTGTGTGTATTCATACTTGGCTGAGACTAAGTGTCTAACTTAGTGCCATTGCAGGCTGTAATTTTGAAAACGAAAATTGACCCTGTGACAATTGGTATCAGAGCACGATTTTGCTCAAATGGTTTCTGGCATGGATGCCATACGAGATAGAGTGACGCGGTTAGAAATTCTTGTTGGTGACCCTGCTGATGAGAATATCTCGCTGTCGGATCGATTGGATGCTGTGGCCTCAAGGTTTCTTGCCCTTGAGACCTCGACAGCAGATCGGTTCAAGGAAGTGCTGACGGATGTGCTAGCCATTTCTGGTTCTCGTAAAGACAAGTTTCAAGAAGTTATGGACGAACTGTCCCTTCTGAAGAAGGCCATCTGTGGGCATACGAATTCTGAAAAGACTCCTTCGAAAATCAAAGTTCCAGACCCTAAAGCTTTTGGCGGAAATCGGAGTGCGAAGGAACTTGAGAATTTTCTATGGGACATGGAACAGTACTTAAAGGCTACTCATGTGCCTGAAGGAGAAAATGTTACAATCACAAGCATGTACCTTACTGGTGATGCTAAACTTTGGTGGCGTACTCGTGTTGGGGATGATGCTCGGGCAGAGATCTTAACTTGGGATGCTCTTAAGAAGGAAATGAAGGAACAATTCCTTCCGTGCAACACATCTTGGGTTACAAGGGACGCCTTAAAACGGTTGAAGCATGCTGGATCGGTGAGGGATTATGTGAAGGAATTCAGTTCTTTGATGTTGGACATCAAGAACATGTCGGAGGAAGATAAACTCTTCAATTTCATGTCTGGGTTGCAGAATTGGGGCCAGTTAGAACTTCGACGACTCGGTGTCAAAGATTTGTCCTCTGCCATAGCTACGGCAGATGGTTTGCTTGACTACAGGTTAAGCAAGGAACCCACTACAGAAACCAACAAACCCAAGAAGAAAGGAAAAGAGAAGACGGGAGAGAAGAAGTTTGGTTTCAAGAAGGGGAAAGAGGGTTCCAAGTACAAACAGAAGGGGGATTCTTCTCAGACCAACGGTGGGAAATCTAACAAAGGGTGTTTCATTTGTGATGGACCCCATAGAGCGAAAGACTGTCCCAAGCGTGAGAAACTTAACGCTATGGTCGCAGAAGATGGCAAAGGGGAGTCGGATTCTGAGGGGCCGACTAGGGTAAACCCCTTACAATTGCTCAATGCAATTCATGTAGACAAAGCCCCTACTACTGGTCTGATGTACATCAAAGTGAAGTTGGCGGGTACTGACATTGCAGCAATGGTAGACACCGGTGCCACGCATAACTTTCTGTCAGAAAAAGTTGTACAGACCCTCGGATTGCAAGTTACCCAAAGCACCAGTCGAATCAAGGCAGTAAACTCAGTGGCTCAATCGGCGCAAGGAATGGCTTCCAAAGTATCGATCACAATTGGAGATTGGACTGGACAGGTTAACTTGATGGTGGTTCCTCTAGATGATTTCGATGTCATCTTAGGAAATGATTTCTTTGTGACTGCAAAAGTGGCGTCGATGCCATATTTGGGTGGGATACTTATTTCGGATGAAGACAAGCCTTGCTTTGTCACGGGTTACAGTAAATCGGACAAAGGCAAGGGCATAAAGAGGAAGACGGAGACCCTCTCAGCCATTCAAGTGCACAACGGTTTGAAAAAGGGCGCAGAGACTTATCTTGCTGCCTTGGTAGAAATCAAACCTGATCTGCTTGTAGAAGTGCCAGATGAAGTGGTAGGAGTGTTGAAGGAATTTGAGGATGTGATGCCTCTGGAGTTGCCAAAGTCCCTTCCTCCTCGGCGTGCCACTGATCACAAGATAGAGTTGATTCCGGGTGCTAAGCCTCCAGCAAAGGCACCCTACAGAATGTCCCCAATGGAACTTACAGAGTTGCGAACGCAATTGACGGACTTATTGAATGCTGGACTGGTTCAGCCATCCAAAGCCCCTTACGGTGCCCCAGTGCTTTTTCAAAAGAAGCAAGATGGAAGTTTGCGCATGTGTGTGGATTATCGGGCTCTCAACAAAGTGACTATAAAGAACAAGTATCCAGTCCCTTTGGTGGCAGACTTATTTGACCGACTGTGCAAGGCCACTTACTTCACAAAATTGGACTTACGTGCTGGCTATTGGCAAGTTCGAGTGGCTGAAGGAGATGAGTCAAAGACAACCTGTGTTACATGTGAGTCCCTAGAGGATCACTTGTCCCATCTTCGGATGGTGTTCACTCGGTTAAGGGAACACCAGTTGTATGTCAAGAAGGAAAAATGTGAGTTTGCCCAACGGGAGATTAAGTTCTTAGGGCATGTAATTTGCAAAGGCCACGTAAAGATGGACAACAGAAAGGTGCAAGAAATCATGGATTGGCAAGCACCAAGCAAAGTGACTGAGTTACGCTCCTTTTTGGGTTTGGCCAACTATTATAGAAGATTCATTGAGGGATACTCAAAGAAGGCCGCACCTCTCACAGATTTGCTCAAGAAAGACAGACCCTGGAAGTGGGATGAAAAGTATCAAGAGGCCTTTGACAAATTGAAAGTGGCTGTTGCAAGTGAACCAGTTTTGCGGTTACCTGATTTTGAACTTCCATTCGAATTACATACTGATGCTTCTGATAAGGCTATTGGTGGTGTGTTGGTGCAAGAGGGGCACCCGGTTGCGTTCGAAAGTCGGAAGCTAAATGATGCGGAGAAGAAGTATTCTGCCCATGAAAAGGAAATGACAGTGGTAGTGCATTGTCTTCAGATTTGGAGAGTTTACTTGCTGGGAACCAAATTCATGGTATTGACGGACAATGTGGCAAATACCTTCTTCAAAACACAAAAGAAGTTGTCTCCAAGGCAGGCCAGATGGCAGGAATTCCTTAAGGAGTATGACTTCGAATAGCAACACAAACCTGGACGCCACAACCAGGTTGCTGATGCTTTGAGTCGGAAAGAAATTGTGGACTACGTTGCTGCGATATCAAACATTGAAACTCAACTGTTGGAAAGAATTCGGGCAAGTGCTGCAATTGATTCTGAATATCAAATGCTGATTCAGCAAGTGAAAGATGGCACTGTGCGTCGCTATTGGTTGGAAAACGATCTACTCCATGGCAAAGGAGATAGGTTGTATGTCCCTAGTGTTGGTGGACTAAGATTGGAGTTGCTTAGAGAAACTCATGATCCGCAATGGGCGGGTCACCCCGGACAACAACGCATGATGGCTTTACTGTCTCCTTCCTATTGCTGGCCAAAAATTGAGGATTATGTAGAAGCCTATGTCAAAACTTGCCTAGTGTGCCAATTGGACAAGACAGAGAGAAAGAAGGTAGCTGGACTGCTGCAACTGTTGCCTATTCCAACAAAGCCATGGGTGTCTGTTTCCATGGACTTCATATCCGGGTTGCCAAAGGTGAACGGTATGCGTTCTGTTATGGTTGTTGTTGATCGTTTCTCTAAATATGCTGTGTTTGTCCCTGCCCCTCATGCTTGTCCCGCCGATGTTACGGCAGACCTCTTTTATAAGTATGTGGTGAAATACTTTGGTTTGCCCGAGGATATTGTTAGTGACAGGGATACCCGTTTTACGGAGCGGTTTTGGACGGTGTTATTCAACTTGATGGGATCCAAATTAAAGTTTTCCACAGCAAATCATCCTCAGACGAATGGACAGACCGAGAGAATGAATGCTTTGCTGGAAGAATACCTTCGACATTATGTGACTGCAAGTTAGAGGAATTGGATTGACCTGTTGGATAGCGCCCAGTTTTGTTATAATTTGCATCGGTCATCTGCCACAGGCATGAGTTCATTTGAATTAGCCACAGGGCAACAGCCCCTTACTCCACATGAAGTGGCACGGACTGGCTCAGGTGGTAGATGTCCCGCAGCATACAAGTTTGCAAAAGCTAAACAAGACATGCTGGATGAAGCACAAGACAGTTTGGCTAAGGCAAGCAAGCGGATGAAAAAGTATGCTGACAAAGGGCGAAGACCCTTGGAATTCAAAGTGGGAGACAAGGTACTGCTGAAGCTTACTCCACAAATTTGGAAAAAGATTAGTAGCAAGACAGCGCACCGAGGGCTAATTCCAAAGTATGATGGACCCTTTGAAATTCTGAAAAGTGTGGGAAATGTTGCCTACAGACTTAAGTTGCCTAACCGGTTGAAGATACACCCAACAATCCATGTTAGTTACTTGAAACCTTATCATGAGGATCAGGCTAACTTAACACGGACGCAAGCCCGACGCGCCCCTCCGGTGATCAGAAAATAATTTGACAGAGAAGTGGAACAGATTCTGGACCACAAGACAGAGGGGCAAAGCAAGAAAAATAGAAGAACTCATTACTTGGTTAAGTGGAAGGGTTCTCCTGAAACAGATGCAAGTTGGGAAAAGGATGTGACTCTATGGCAATTTGAGAAGCAAATTACAGACTACTTAGAGGCCTTACCAACGAGGACGCCGGCTTCTTCTGGTGGGGGTGGTTTGTTAGCACCTTCTACTTGAAGGCTGCATGGTTGGCATTGGCAGCACCTTGTGCCCATGTCCAACCAAGACCGAGGCATGATGGTGGCATGCCAAGACAGCAAGGTGAAATGTTGGCTAAGTGCTGAGGTAGCAGCACACAACCCTTGGCCAAAGCAAGTGCAGCCATTGCACAGATGAAAGGTATTAACATAACCCGAATGTGGGCTGCAGCATGCTTGGGGGTTGAAAACATTCAGTAAGCAAAACTTGGTCTGGGGGCCAAGACAGCCAAATTCGTGGCTGACTTGAGAAGGCAAACAACATGGGCAGTTAATAGCAGTTATGCTGGTTTGCTGGCAGCAGTTACTCATGTTGGGCAGAGACAAGGCAAGGCAGGATTCTAGGAAGCATGGCTGAAAGATAGCAGCAATTGCTGGCAGTTATGTCCCAGAAATGATCCTAAGTCCCTAGGCAGTTGGGGGTGTCAACTGCCATGCCATTTGGCATGCTTTCCTTGTAATGCTGATTGTAAGTTGTAACTGAATGTAAGCCTATTTAGGCATCAGCCATGGAACTCGAAAATTAACTAAGTGTTGGTAAGAGTTCCATAGGCATCCTTTGTATTGTTGGTGCAATTTAATAAAGGTTGGGAGTTATTTCCTGTAAACACTTGTTGCCTATCTCTTACTTGTTTATAGCACTTTGTGTGTGTGTGTGTATTCATACTTGGCTGAGACTAAGTGTCCAACTTAGTGCCATTGCAGGCTGTAATTTTGAAAACGAAAATTGACCCTATGACAATAGGATACTAGTATGTATGCACGTGCATTCATGACAATGGGCTATGTGTGGAGTTTTGATGATGTATTTTACACTTAGCACGAGAAGCACTATGGAGGTTGCTTGCCTATATAATTTAGAAATCAACTCTAAAATTTGATTTCTCTTCCTCCTTATTTTGATCTTTTAATAATGAGCGTTTTGCATTTTTGAAATTTTATTATTTTTACAAGGATATTCTAATCTGTCTTCATTTATATGAACACATACAAAAGGTACTTAGATCAATTTCATTGTATATTGAATGTAGATTTGCTATTAAAATGGTATTCGTTGTATATTGAAGGTGGATTTCATATTAACTTGGTACACATTATCTGAGGAAAGCAAATACTATTTTTGAGAAAGTGGCATTGATAAGAAACTCCAATTATATTACTTAAGCCAATTTTTTTGAGAAGTCACTGTTAACATTGCCATCTTGAAGTTTTGCACCAACATTCCAAACCCAACTTTAACCACTTACCATTCACATTTTTTCAAAATCTACATATTTTTGTATATTAGTTGTCAAAAAAGTGAGGCAAATCAGTGCCGTACTTTTTTTTCTTCATATATATATATATTAGAAATAAAAATAATAAAAAGTTTAATAACACTTCGTAGTTTTCATACCCTTTTATTTTTGTATTAAAGTAATTTTTAAAAATTTAAAAATATATTTTTAATATTTTCTAAAACGTGGGTTGTTATCAAATTTGTTTCTAAATACAATTTTTAAAAACAGTTTGCCAAATGAATTTTCTACATTTTTCAGAAAATGAAAAAATAAAATAAAATAAAAATACAACCAAACAAATGCTTAGATTTGCATGGTATTGAGAGATGTGGACTTTGTAATGCAAGTTGAGTTCAAATATATAATAACCCATAATGATATTTGTGGAGACATATTTTGTGAATGACAACACGTGGTCAAGGTGGCACCAGAGTGTCAACTAAGGTGCCACGTGTATTGGTCATGTTGCCGAGGTGATCTCGGATAAGCCGAGGTTATCTGTGGAGATACCAGAGTCCAAGCTGAACGGATAAGGAACAAGAGTCTATAATAAGGGAGGATCTCAGTCTGGATAAAGATAAAACTCTTAGGGAGTTTATCTCTATCTAGTTGAGAGTCCCAGATAAGCATTGAGTTAGAGTCCATTGAAGCTAGGTTTCTACAGGGATTAGGTTAGTGCTGGTCATAAAAGTAAGGCACCCTTGTGGGTCTAAGGTACGCTTTTTGTATTATGGCTTGTGAGTTAAGCACTATTTGCTATCTTTGAGAGATAAACTGAGCACTGACTTGATTGTCAAAGCGCCCCCAAGTGGATGAACCACCGTCAAAATCTTATGTTTCTGTGATAGGTTGTTCGGGCGTAATCTATTCTGCCTGTGCTCTCTAGCTTAGTTCTTGTTTGGCAGTGTGGTTGGAAATTAGCCCCCACAATTTGGCGTCGTCTGTGGGAAACATAAGAAGAATAGATGGCCAACGACTGGCAGAAAGAAAAGATTGGGGGCGACATCCCTAGTAGGAGTGGTAAAAATGCCAATCCTAACATTGAGGAGGACAACTGTAATGAAGAACCTCAGGATAAGAATCCCGGAGAAAAAGACGTCGGCCAAGAGAGAGACGCACCAAAGAAAGCATGTCAGGGCGGGTATTACAATGAAAGCGACCTCCATATATGGAAGGATAGATACCTGAGGAGGGATGGCGAGATGAAGGGGATGGCAAACAAATTGGCAGACCTGCAATCGGTTGTCAATTTCATGATGCAAAACAACGTCATGCAGCCGCCGTTCCCATTGAAGGACACGCTGATTCCATCGGCCAAGAACAATGCCCAGAAAAGGGGGTAGAAAGCAATCCCCGCAGTCCTTCAGCATGACAGGGCAAGGAAGCATTCTCATCGACCTTCACAGGAGGTCGGGAGAGAAGAGTCGATGAGAAGAGAGTCTCGGAAGACACATCGTGCCAAAGAAACCTACGTCAAAGAACATTGGCATGTTCAAGGGAAAGAGCTTTGTTTTGACACAATGAATGAAAGGAGGTCCAAGAGGACTCAAAACAACACCGGGGAGCAACACACCAAAAAGGTTGAAATCCGGTGACAACCGAGCTCCTGGACGGACTAAAGAGGATTTGAGGGATTACCTCTAGAGGAAGTGACAAGATGTCGAGGTAACATCTTCGGTCAAGCCGAGAACGCTGTTCTCAGTAGAATTAGACGAGTTTGAGGCCCCAAAAATGTTCCACATGCCGAGATTCAAGATATACGACGGTAAGTCCAATCCTAACTTTCATGTTGGCTTCTATCTGAACTCAATAGCACTGTATACCGAGAACGAGCCGTTGCTTTGCAAGGTGTTCCCCTCATCCTTTGGGAAAATCGCATCAGATTGGTTTCACAAGTTGCCGAAAGGAACTATGAGAAGTTGGGAAGGCCTAGCCAAGATGTTTGTGGCTAGGTTTGTTACAAACAAACTGCAGCCGTTGAGAGTAGACTCCCTGATGGCTTTGAGAATTAGCGAGGATGAAGGCCTTAGGGCTTATGCCAAAAGGTATTATGAGGTGTTTAACCGAATACTAAGGTGCAACCAAGAAGTGGTGGTCGTATCTTTTAAAAACGGCCTGAACGATGACTGTCTGCTTCAAAAATCACTGGTAAAGACACTGCTAAAAAGTATGGAGGATCCTAAGGCCAGAATCGAGAAATATGCGAGAGCAGAAGAAGACACGCCAGGAACAAAGCGTCAAAGCAAGAGAAAAGGAACGGCTCGCCGAAGCAAGGCCGATGTAATACAAATTTTAATAGACAAGAACAGGACTAAGGGCTGCACAGGCAGTCACCACAGTGTTCCGGATCCTGGTTTACAAAGTCCTGGAAAAGATCAGGAATCAGCCTTACTATAGAGCACCAAAAAAGATCCCTAGTGAATTTATAGGAAGAAGCCTAAGGAAGCACTGTGCCTACCACAATGAGGATGGGCACCTGACTTAGGGATGTAGAGCCCTAAAGACACATCTGGAAGACCTGGTAAGACAAAGTCACTTAAGGGACCTGGTAGATAAGGCTAGAACAAGGGAAGAGCAAGCAAGGCTACCCCAGGCACCTGCAGCACCACCTCTACCAGCACCACAACCGCAAGAAAACGGACCTCGAGTGATCAATATGATTCACTCGAAGGTTAATGAGAACAAAGTACGTGAGGAGACTCAGAGGGTGAAACACTTATAGCATGTATATCAGGTCCAGCAAAAGAGGCCTAGGACAGACGAGTACCAGGGACCAATGGTGTCATTTACTGAAACCGACCTAGACATGGTGCAACATCCACACAACGATACTTTGGTGATATCCCTAAAGATTGGAGAGTGCTAGGTAAGGCGCATTCTGGTTGACCAAGGCAGCTCTTGTGACATCATGTATGTCAGATGTTACAAGGAGCTCGGCCTTTACCAAGATGATCTAGAGCAGTCCAACAGTCCAATGGTCGGGTTCAATGGAACGCCGACATGGCCCCTGGGAGCAATAAGTTTGCAGGTGAAGGCAGGCACCAAGAAGGTAAGCACAGAGTTCACAATAATTGACACCCTATTCCCTTATAATATTATCTTGGGAAGGCCATGGTTGCACGTAATGAGGGTTGTTCCCTCAACACTGTACTAATTGTTGCGGTTCCCAATAGAGCATGGAATTGAGGAGGTCAGAAGGGATCAGGTGCAGGCAAAGAATTGCTCCATGGTAGCAATGAAATCCACCAGTAACATGCGAGAGGCAACAAAGACCGTAGAGATTGAGGACGAGGACATGGAGGTCCTGGATGACGTCGGCAAACAACAGGCTGACAAAAGCAAGGAAACATTGAAGAAAATTTTGGTCCAGCAAAGAGATAAAGAACGCTTCTTTCTTTTCGGCTTAGGCTTGGCCGAGAAAAAGAAAAGGGAGTTAGAAGTGTTCTTGCAAGCAAACATAGAGGTGTTTACCTGGACGCCATATGAGATGCCTAGCATTGACCCTGAGGTTACATGCCACAGACTGAACATAGACAGGTCAGCAAAACCCGTCATTCAACGAATGAGGAGGCTGGCGTTGGCTTATGCGGAGGCAGTAGAAGTGGAAGTGGACAAATTATTAGAGGGCAGAGACATTCGTGTGACGCCCCGAACCTACACTATTGGTTGCAGTCAAGGGAGAGTCACTAATGAGTCCTATGGTCAATAACCAAGTAAGATTCCAGATCGCCGGAGGAGTCAAATTAGCCTCCCTTCTAAGTCCGGCTTTCTTAGGCAGCGCACTATCCTTTTGACAGATCTTAAAAGGTATTGACACAAGGTCTCATAAGCAACGATAAGGTGTATACGTATAAATATATAGAACATAAGTACATAACAACCTCGAATATCATTAATTTCAAAAGCTTGATCCATTACATTACATCCCAAGAGAAAACTTAAATCTTCATGTGAGTCTTACAAAATATCAAAAGGAATTTCTAACTTTCCTAAGATAGCCAAAAGTCTTCGAAGGTTTCAGGTTTGTCGTCTCCAGCTATAAGCTCCTCTTCGGCACCTGGCATGACACGCCGTGAGCTTTGAATGCCCAGTAAACACACACACACCCCATCCCTTTTTCCCAGTCCAATACACAATCACAAATATAATATCAAATAGTAAAGCATGATACTCAACCAAATAAACAAAGGGTTACAAGTTAGATGTTAGTAAACTAGAAATCCCCCAAAGAGATTTTGTCCTCCCAACCACAAGAATTGGACACCAGACTATTCGGAACTCCCCCTTTTGCTGCTTTGTTGCAGAACTAACCTCGGATGCCTACCAACGGTTATATACCGCGTAGCGCCAACCGCAGGGCCTCAAAAGGGATAGCGAAAAGAAAAAGTTTTATCTCCTGAATCCAACCTCATCCTTCCAAAAAATGTTTTATCATCCTGAATGTCCCATCCGGACCCAACCTTATCTCACCATTCAAACCGTCGCAAGGAGTCCGAATACGTCCGTTCCATTCCAGGGTTTACGCGACAACTGCTTGCGCAAGACTTTAACTTTCAATTAGGGAACGCATCCAAAGATCCATATATCACATATTCTCATCTTTTTATTACTCAAGTGCTCGAAAACCCAATACCCACCCAATTAGGTTTCCCGTTGAATTAAGTGTTTTAAGTCAAGGTTAGTCCAACTAAATAATATAATAATATCCACATAAGCATGCATCCTCAAGATAAGAAAGATAAATAACATAACATGCACATACAACATCTTGCCAAGATATGATCACAAGCCATTAAACATTTTCATGAATACAAGGGTATAAAACATCCAAACATAACAAATTTCCAGATTTAACATCACATGAAGGTTAATATGGCAGGACTACTTAGGTTCATCCACCGGACTCGGTTTTCCTATGGTTCGTAGAGAATTTGATCTAGTTTGTAGAACATTTTTCGGAAATGGGTTTGCTTTTCCAGATTTTAAGTTATTTAGAAAATAGTCCAGCGCTGTCCAGAATCTGTCCAGATCCGTTGACCGTTACGAAAACTTGATTTTCTTTCAAACCGCTTAATGTTTTTCGATGAAACCAATTTTAGTTGAAATCTAACTCCTTAAGGAAGGTTTTGACATAAAATAGAGTTCCAGAATATTTTTGTACATTTTTCTAGAATTTCTGGAAGTGGGCTGTAAAAACAGATTCCAAGGTGCATTGCCCAAAACAAGAAGATTTATGAAAAAGGGGTTCCACCAAGGGAAAGTTTCATTTCTTTTGTGAAGAAAACATGCTAACTAAGATATATTTAACTCAGAAAGTTTTCTTGAAGGTGTGCCTTTGGAAAGTTTGAGAGATTGGTATAAAAAGATGGTTTTGTGCCAAAATGGGAAAAATACAAGAGAGATGGAATCAGTACTCAAATCTTAGTATTTTTAACATAAGAACTCATCAACAACAGATCTGAAAACATTATTTAGAACCCTTAGAAGCATGTATTGAAAAAAGGAAAATGCAAGAAAAGGTTGTGTTGTGGCTTACCTACTAAGCTTTGCACAAGAAGGCTCTCTTCTTCCTCCTTCTTCTTCTCTAGACTTCTCTCTCTTGCTCTCCTCCCTCTCTCTAGCCAAAATGTGTGTGTGGGTGTGGTGTGTTATATGTGCTTGCAAGCTAGGGGGGGTGTTGGTATTTATAGACAAGTTTTGATGCAAAAAGTCCTAAAGGCCCATTAGTTGGAAATGGATGGGAATGTTAGGATTTGTTTGGATTCTAAGGAAATGGAGGGGATTTGGGAGGCTTGATCAATGATTTGGCAAGATTTAGTTAAAATAGAACTAGTTTAGGAATTAGCATCCTAGGTCTAGGGTATAAGGTGGTGCTTTTTTCTAGAATTTCATGATGATATTTCTTGGAAATTGATTTCTCACTTTCTTCTAGGAAGGCTAGGCATAGGGGAGGGTGATGGAGTTATTATTTTAATGATTTTAGGTATTAGGGGCACAGTTCTCAATGTATGCATATATATAGATTTCAATTGATTGATGGTACTAATAGTGTTAGGGTACATGTACTATTTTTGGGGTAATTTTTAATAAAAGAAATGAGGGCTTGGAATTAAACTCATATATTGGAACCTTATTTATGTATTTACTTATGATCTAGTTAGGTTTAGGACTAATTTAAATACTCATAGCAAATCTTTATTGGTACCAAAGTCATTATTGCTCCAAGATTCAAGGGATTTGTTTGTACTAAAGTATAATGATAACGGCTAGTCATGTCCTTGAGATTTGGGGAGATTTTCCTATTTATTTTGTGTACAAATCTTGAAAATTGTAAAACATAATGTTAAAAAAAGATTTTAGGGTACAAGTATATAAATATATAATGGTACTTGTTTGAGGTCAATTTGTGATTTAATAAAAATGTGAGGGCTTGGGCTCAATTAAAATATCTATTTCAAGTGAAGAATTAATATATTAGTGTTTAGGAAAAATAATTCAGTTTGTATTATCTTGCTTTGAATTTAAAGGTAAATAACTGAATGAAGACTGTAAAAACCGGAAGTTAGGGTTTAGAGCAATTAATCTAAAATTTGAGAGTTAAATAATTAATATTAGAGTGTTATGATTCTAAGCTTCCAAGGTCGATTTGGGTTTGTATGGGTTCGTCCGTGATACGTTTTCGGCTCTAGGGTTTAATTTGCGAGCAATCAACGAATTAAAGGCTTTGTTATAGTAACTCAAAATTTTGGGACCTAATAAGGTTTACAAAAGTTAGGGGTCTCACAATTCGAGAGGTAAACTACCCTACCTGGTTGTCCAACACTGTGGTTGTGAAAAAGAAGAATGGGAAGTGGAGGGTCTGTGTGGACTTTACTAGCCTGAATAAGGCTTGTCCCAAAGACAGTTTCCCACTCTCCAAGATCGATCAATTAGTGGATGCCACTTTAGGACATGGAAGGATGAGCTTCCTAGATGCTTATAGGGGGTACCATCAGATAGCAATGTACCCCCCTAATGAAAAGAAGATTGCATTTATCATCCCAAACCCTTTCGGGTTGAAAAATACAAGAGCAATGTACCAGAGGTTAGTGACCAAGATGTTCAGACATCGGATTGGCAACACAGTGGAAGTATACATCGACAACATGGTCGTGAAGACCAAGGAACCTGAGAATCATCTGGTCGACTTGAAGGCAATCTTTGACATCCTAAAAATATATCGGCTCTGACTCAATGCTTCAAAATGTGCATTTGGAGTTGGGTCTGGTAAGTTCTTGGGGTATTTGGTTACTAGAAGGGGCATTGAAGCAAGCCCAGATCAACTCAAGGCCATCCTGGATTTGAAAAGCCCAGAGTCACAAAACAAGTGCAAATGTTGACTAGAAAGGCCGTAGCCCTGAACAGAATCATAAGCAGGTGTTCGGATAAGTGTAAACCGTTTTTCAGTCTATTGAAAAAGGCCACCGACTTCTTATGGACAGAGGAATGTGAAGTCACCTTGGCTGACTTGAAAAGATACCTGACCATAGCCACAGTTCTCTCAAATCCAGTACCTGGAGAGGAGCTATTCTTGCACTTGGCTGTTTCAAAGCATGCAGTGAGTGTAGTGATAATTAAAGAAGAGAAGGGAGAACAAATGGCAGTATACTATGTGAGTAAAATCCTAGCGGGCGCAGAGACCAAATATTTACCCCTAGAGAAATTAACATTGGCCTTAATGATGGCCTCCAAGAAGTTGAACCATTATTTCCGAGCCCATAAGATTGTGGTATTGACTGAGCACCCTTTGAAGCCCCTGTTACAGCAAGGAGATCTAATAGGCAGGGTGGCCAGATGAACAGTGGTATTGGGCCAATACGATTTAGAGTTCAGACCCAAAACAATAATCAAAGGCCAGATTCTGGCCGACTTCGTGGCCGAGTTCACGCCTAGTGCCATCCCATGTCGGTCTCCGGTGAGTCGCGGCCTAGAATGTCCAGGGAAACAAGAAGAGACCCAGCTAGGAATGAAAAACCCTACAGCAAATCAAAGGAAAGAAGAAAAACTCAAGCCCTGCGATATCTACATCAGCGACTCCTTCCGTTTGTTTGTTGATGGGAGTTCAAACCGTCAGGAAGCAGGGGCAGAAGTGGTGTTGGTATCTGCAGATGGGCGAATGTTAGAGCAATCTATTCGTTTAGGGTTCAAAGTCTCAAATTATGAAGCAGAATATGAAGCACTGATCGTAGGATTGAAGTTGGCAGCAGCAATGGAAGCCGACGAGGTAGTGGCCTTCTGTAACTCCCAACTTATTGTGAACCAAGCAACAAACGAGTATGCAGCCCGAGATAAAAGAATGATAGCCTATATAAAAGATGTTGTCAGGCTATTAACCTTGTTTCAGGATTACCGACTACAGCAAGTTAGCCGAGATGACAACAGCTATGCCGATGCCTTGGCTAACCTAGCTAGTGCAATGAAATCAGGAGAGGCAAGGACAATAATAGTTGATTATTCGTCAGGCCCAAGTGTGGAACCACTGATCACATAGTATGAAGCAATGTGTATAGAGATGGGCCCAAGTTAGATGGATACAATAGTAATGTTCCTTAGAGATGGGAAATTGCCAAATGATCGCAAAGAAGCACACAAAACCAAATTGAAGTCGGCTAGGTTTAGCCTGACAACAGAAGGACATCTCTACAAAATGTCTTTTACTGGTCCCTTTTTGAGATGTGTGTATCCCTCCCAAGTTGAAGACTTCTTGTATGAAATACATGAAGAAGTATGTAGAAGCCATGCTGGGGGCATATCACTTGCTCATAGGGCCATTACTCAGTGGTACTGGTGGCCCTACATGCAGAAGAATGCTGAAGCCTATGTCAGAAAGTACGATAAGTGTCAAAGGTTCGCGCCTTTGATACATCAACTAGCAGCAAATTTAAACCCAGTGTCCAGCCCTTAGCCATTTGCCCAGTGGGGCATGGACCTCATTGGACAACTACCATAAGCAACTGGACAAAGGAAGTTCCTGCTGGTAGCAACTGACCATTTCACAAAGTGGGTAGAAACGGAACCCCTTGAAGATTCGAAACATTGAAGTGAAGAACTTCATATGGAAGAACATCATCACCGGGTTTGGGATCCCAAGGGCAATAATAGCAAACAATGGTACACAATTTAATCAAACGCTTCTGTGCAAAGTACAAAATCAAGAACTATTACTCTACTCTAAGTTTTCCTCAGAGTAATGGTCAGGCAAAAGCATCCAACAAGACTATCTTGGATGGGATCAAGAAGAGGTTGGAAGCTGCAAAAGGAAAATGGGTGGAAGAGTTGCCCAATGTACTCTGAGCATATCAGACTACGCCGAGAAGATCAACTGGGGAATCCCCATTTGCCATGGCTTATGGCACAGAAGCAGTTATCCCACTGGAAGTCGGCATCCTAGGGATCAGAACCCAAGGAGTAGAGAATGGAGCTAACGAGGTATTCCTAGCCCGAGATCTAGACCTACTTGAGGAGAAAAGGGAGAGAGTAGCAATTTGACTAGGGGCATACCAGCAACAACTTGCTAGGGCTTACAATAAAAAGGTCAACCCAAGAGAGTTCAAAGTTGGGGACCTGGTACTAAGGAAAGTGGTCAGCAACAAGAAGGACCCTAAGAGGGCAAGCTAGGCCCAAACTGGGAGGGGCCTTATAGAATCATCTCAGTCGCCGGCAATGGGGCATATCGGCTTAAGAATAGTGAAGGCAAAGAGTTGTTGAGACCCTGGAACACTTGCAACTTAAAATTTTTTTTATCATTAGATTTTTTGTTTTTTTAAATTTATGTCATTAGCCAAAGTAATAATAAAACAAATTTAGCCTGATTTTTTTAAAAGAATATGAAATTTGTGTGATAGGACTGACCAGTCCTTTGGCGATGTTTTTGATTGAAACATGATGAATAACTTAGACTTATTATATGACAGAGTTGAATTATACTTGCATATAATAGAGTTGAACTAAGTTGGCGATGTTTCTGATTGAAACATGACAAATAACTTAGACTTATTATATGACAGAGTTAAATTATACTTGCATATAATAAAGTTGAACTAAATTGGCAATGTTTTTTGATTGAAACATGACGAATAACTTAGACTTATTATATGACAGAGTTGAATTATACTTGCATATAATAGAGTTGAACTAAGTTGAATTGAAATTAGACTTGCTATGTTGGCAGAATTAAACGTGGAATGAAACTCAGGGCATTTTAGTTAGATTATTAGAGAAACCAAGGTTGAGAACCTCGGCTAGTCTTTGTTTGAATCTAACTTCGACGAAAGATTATACGTGCTTAATGTAAAAATAAGTGAAACTTAGGTTCACATTAGGGGGCAGAGAGCTGGAGAATGATGAATGATCTTAAAAATTTGAAGTGCTTTGGGCTTGTTGAAATTTTTTGGAATCATTTATAGGTTAAGAATTGGCTTCACACTTGTTGAAATTTCAGAAAAATTTACAAGTTGCAGTTAAGCTGAGGTAATATTGAAAGAAGTACTCGACATGCGTACTCGCCGAGATGGCCAACCAGGTTGCCAGGCTTGGAGAGGGTAGAAGGAAGAAGTCTTAATAGAAGATAGCATGTGAAAGTAAAAGAGAAATATTGAATAACACTATTTTGGTATTTTTAAGTGTTACCTGAGAAAAACATTTAAGGTTCATATCCGAGGTATTGTATCTCGTAGTCATAATACAGCTAAGTTATACTTTGAAGAAATGCAAAAATAGCAGGAAAGGCATGTAGGAAAGTAGTAAAGCATACAAACATACAACACTTGGAAGAAAAAATCAAACTTGCATTCAAAAGAAAAACTTGTCCATAGGCAAAAAGGCACTTTGGCCTGCAAAAAGATTACTTGTTCAATTGCAGAAGGGGCACTTCGGCCCAACTAAAAGCAAAAGACTGTTACAAAGAAAAATTACAAAAGCTCAGAAAGAAGATGTTAAACAGACTGCTCTGCATCGACGATTGGCTGTGTTTTGGCCTCAGCAAACAGTTGGGAGAGCTTCTCGGCAACCTTCTCGACCTCGATCTCGACCTCGATCTCTTGGAGAGTCTTGTTAAGGCCTTTCTCAGCGCTTTCGACCTCGGCTTCAGACGCGTTCTTGCGAACCTCATCTTTATCATCCTGAGTCAAGTCAACGGCTTGCTCATTCAGAGTTGCGGACTTGGCCCCAGTAGCTTCAGTCTTCCCAGAATTGTCGGCTTCAGCTTTCTCATCATCCTCGGCCTCATCTTTGGATTGGATTGAAGCGGGAGGGAATGGAACGACAAGTCGGCTCTTATCTTGAAGAGGTGAGTCCTCGTGGACAGCCAGTTCATTCAGAGCAGCCATCCAACCAATGGTGTAACCCCTGTTGCATGCTTGTCTGACTTGTTTTTTCTACTCTTCACGAACGTCGGCTGCCCTCTCAGCATAAGCCTTCTCGTCTGCCTTTTTGATTTTGGCTGCCTTTGCAGACAATGTCGTTTGGAGCTCAGTTTGGGCTTGGGCGACCTTGGCAACATTTTTCGCGGCCTCGGCCTTATCCTTGGCATTCTTTAGGGCTAGCTCAATAACCTTGGCCTAGTGAAGAAGGCCTCGGATACGGGCCTCGATTTTGTTCAAAGAGGATAATAGCTTGGCTGCCTCCTTGGTCTTTTGGGTAAGCTCTTTTTTGAACACATCGGTCTTGACTACTAGGAAGTGACCCTGTTGGATAGCCTACAAAGAGTGCAAAGGAAATTGGTTAAGTATGGAAACCAGAGTTGAAGTTAGAAATAAAGTTACAAGTATTAAGACTTACCAAGGCACAATGTTGCATCATCATTGTATAGTTTTCATACTCCGAAAGCTCAGCCATCCGGTTGATGTCGGTTGGGAGTAGAACAGCGATGGAAATGGCGACACCGACCTCCAAACTGTCCAAAGCATTGTCCCTCGCAAGAAGAGGTCGGTCTCCGACTGTAACGGTTGGATTCCAATGAGCGTCAGTGCGAAAACTGTAAGGATCAGAGGAGCCGCTCAACCTTGGCTTTTTTTATTATGGAGGGTCAGATGCTTCAGCCTCGGCTGGCCTCTTGTCGGCTGAGGGAGTACTCTTTTCAGCCTCAGCCAATTTGGAGATTGGAACAGTGTCCTCAGAGTCGATCTGAGTCACTGTTGCCTTAGCTTTGGCTTTCTTCACCCTCTTTAGGTTGGCTTTGGGTTGGGATTGAGAGGGAGAGAATTGAACTGTTACGACCCCAGGCAAGTTGGCTAAAAGGTCTGTAACAGCAGCTTGCTGTGGCCCATCTCTTCGGCAGTAGCGGTTACAGTGACTTTGGTGCCGAAGCAAATTGTTGAAAATGTAGTAGGTGGGTTGGCTAGATCGTAAGCCGACACCTTAGTGTTTTGACGTTTGCGGCTAAGAGTTCTGCCTGCAGGAGCAACGAGTAGAGCTCAGTGTCGGCATTGGCGTTGGGCTGGAGAAATCAGTTGAGGAGCAGACGTTGATGCAACCTCGGCTAGATCAGAAGATGAGGCTTGATCAAGCCTTGGTGAGGAAGCAACTATTGGAGTTGTAGCAGAGAGAGGAGTACTGCTCCTCTTAGGAAAGTCGGGAAATGTGGATTTGTAGGTTGGAATGTAGTTAAGTAGCAGAGGGGCCTTACGCTGATCAACCGGCAAGCCCAGCAGCCTTCTCAAGTCCTTGTTGGGAAAGAAGGACTAGCGAAAATCTTTTAAGGGTTGGAGGAGAGCTACAAAGACGAAAATCATACATTAGAACATATAGAAAAAATAAAGTATTAAGTCTTAAATAGAAAAATTGACACTTGGTTCTTACCATCATCCTCTTTAAACACCGACCGGCGCAGAGGATAGAGATGAAGGTCTTCGTCAGGTGCAAATTTCCAGTTGCCAGAGACGATGAAGTAATCATCTCTAGCACCTTTGTTGAAGTCTGGGAGGTCGACTATGAGTTTGTAGGCTGTGGATCTTGCCTTCAGGTAATAGATGTAGCCTTTGTCAAATTTCAAGCCACACATGGTGTGACAATATTAGATGTTGGCTAGTGTTATCCTAGCGTTTTCTCGGCTAGCTAAAGCAATTATACTGTTGATAACCCTATAGGAGTTAATGGCCAGTTGCATCAGGTTGAGTTTGTAGTAGTGAAGAATTTCTCGGAAAAGAATGTGTAGAGGGAACCTAAGTCCACATTCTATGAAAGCAACTACGAGAAAAGGTATGGAGTCCCCATTAGACATGATGGAGTCCTCCTCCCCTGCCAGCCTAAGATAAACATTGGCAGGGATGGAGAACTCTTGACGGAAATACTATATTTTTTTTTGGGTATCTACCCTTTATCTAAACATTTCCATGATGTCGGCTAAAGAAGGTGCAAGGTTTGGGAAAGAATGAGTGGAATAAGTATGAATACCTCGGCTAAAACCCTAAACTGGCAGCTTCTAGGGTTTTTTCGGATCTAATGAAGGATTTGGTTCAATTTTTCTTAAGGTATGTGATCTCTATCAAAACCCAAAGCCTAAATCTGTATGGAAACAGAGAATCAATGGCAAGAATCTAAAAACAAGACAAAGAGAAACAGAAAAGAAAACATGATTCAGACTCAAGAAATTCAAGAACACTAAGTGAGTGTGTACAGATGCGCAAAAACTCAGAACAATGGTAAAGTTCTTAAAGTCTCAAGTGCATGAACAGTTCATATGTACAGACCTAACAACAGATTGAAAAAGAACTAAGTCGCAAACAGGCACGTTTGGCACCCAAATGATAAAATTCAAAACACAAGCAAAGATTTAAGAACGTGAACAGATTCACAATGGCAGCAAACAATGTATAAGCATGCGACAGAGTTTGAAATAAACCAAAGACTGAAAAGAGGAAAACAATGGCTTACTGAAGAAGAATGCTGTCGGATAAATATCGCCGGAGTCAAACAACGAGAGTGGTTGCAAACGAACAATGAAAAGTTCGCCGGAGGAGGTGATCGAAGCAGTTGCAGAAAGCTTGAAGAAACAACAATGGAGCATGGGAATTTGTTAGAGAGAGAAAAACTTGAACGCAGAGAGAAAACAAGAATGTAAAGTGAAGAGACGGAGAGAGAGGAAGATGTCTTGTTAAAACACGAAAAGACGGCAAAGCCACAATGAATGTGCCTTGGACGACGTGCCTGTCAGGTGGCGCGCACAGAAGCGACGCGACCTAATAGCGCGTGTCAAGTACGAATCAATGAGAAAAGGACGCGTGGTGGAAACGGTTGAGAAAACCGTGCGTGACAGCTCATGCGCAGATCGAACTCTTGGAATTCTTGATTTAATAAAGCAAGAACCTCGGCTAGAGGAACGGTCCTGATTAAGGAACTTCAAGAACTTGGTTCTTAGTTCTTGGTCATTAACAAAAGTGGACTGTAGAGTCTTGGTTATGTCAAGCCGACGTGTGATGATCCCAGTCATGAAGAATGGAGTAAATCTTAGCCGACGTGCTATGTGGATAAACGATGTAGGTTCCATCACCTCTGAATGCCGAGGTAATAGAACCTAGGGGGCAGTTGTGGGGACATATTTTGTGAATGACAA
This sequence comes from Camellia granthamiana, assembly GCA_036172215.1. NCBI lineage: Eukaryota > Viridiplantae > Streptophyta > Magnoliopsida > Ericales > Theaceae > Camellia > Camellia granthamiana. The sequence continues at coordinate 16,675,389 of CM069907.1, forward strand.
CACGTGGCCAAGGTGGCACTGGAGTGTCAGCCCAGGTGTCACGTGTATTGGTCATGTTGTCGAGGTTATCTCGGATAAGCAGAGGTTATCTGTGGAGATACCGGAGTCCAAGATGAGCGGATAAGGGACAAGAGTCCTAGAATGAGAGAGGACCTCATTTTGGATAAAGATAAAACTCTTAGGGAGTTTATCTTTATCTAGTTGAGAGTCCTAGATAAGCATTGACCCAGAGTCCATTGAAGCTAGGCTTCTACAGGGATCAGGTTAGTGTTGGTTATAAAAGTAAGGCACTCTCGTGGGTCTAAGGTATACTTTTTGTATTCTGGCTTGTGAGTTAAGCACTATTTACTATCTTTAAGAGATAAACTGAGTACTGACTTGATTGTCGGAGTGCCCCCGGGTGGACGAACCACCGTCGGAGTCTTATCTTTCTATGACAGGTTGTTCGGGCATAATCTATTCTGCCTGTACTCTCCAACTGAGTTCCTGTTTGGCAGTGTGGTCGGAAATTAGCACTCACAATATCCAATATATGGAAATGAATTAGAGCCTTAAATTCCAATAACAAACCTTAGCGCACGCGAAGCAAACAAAAACAAAGTTGCGCAGAGTAGAATATGATATATATATATGGAAAATTACGCTAACGGTTCTTGTAATTTGATATTTATGTCACTTCGTTTCTTCACCTTTTAATTGTGATATATTTAATCTTGAATTTTGAATATCGTTTCAAATAAGGATAATTGAAGACACTGTTGCTCCATTTTAAAGGCAAAATAATCAGTTTGATAAAATATAAACTAATTTGACAAAAATAAATATCAAAAATAAATTATTTCTAACCACCAAAAATAAAATTATATAAAAATGATAAATCTTTTACATTTTTATTTTTTTTTATTTTTACCAAATTAATTTTTAGTATGTGTTTAGATGATAATTATGTAATGGGTGATTGTTTTGTTGATATTTTTTTATGGTTATCATGTAATAAATGATTATATTTGTTGTTAATAAATATTTTTTAATAGTTATCATGTAATAGTTATTAAGTTTCTAATGTGCAATCGATATGTTTAATATATAAATTATTTTTAATTTTGGATTTTTTGATTTAATATTGATATCAAAATTATCGTCATGTTCGACTTTTGAAAAAATAGAAACTAATTTAACAAAAACAAATATAAAAAAAAAATTATTTCTACTCTCCCAAAAGGTAAAATTATATTTAAAAAAAAATATATGTGTTTTTGATTTTTTTTCACTAATTATATAAAAATTGATTCTAAAAAGAAAACAAAACATAACTTTATAATCAAGAAAGTTTTAGCATTATTCATTAAAAAAAAAATATATCATTACACTTCAAACAACATACAAGTTAACCAACACAAAACAAATTGTATGACTACTTTGCCCTTGAAATTGATCGTTTGCAAATAAAATATCTTTGATTGTCCTTGTTTGGAACAATATTCAAAATTCAGGATCAAATGTATCATAATTAAAAAGTTATGGACCAAAATGACACAAAATCCAAACTATAGAGACTGTTACTGTAATTCGTCGTATATATATACACACTATTAATAAAAGGAACACCTTAGTTGGTTTTCTGAAACCATCCTCCACTTTAATGTCAAGTGTCCAATTTGTCATTAAAAAAAATAATAATAATAATAATAAAAAGAAAAAAAAAAAAACCCTTACACTTGAATAAACACAATATATATATATATATTTTTATCTGCAAAAAAAAAAACTTTATTGATGGAATAAACAAGTACAAAGTATAAAGCAAATCACATCAATAAAGAAAAGGAGAGTACAAAAACATCACAATGAACTAAATCATCCCAACTAAGTTGGTATCAAAAAGCTCATCCTATCATTTGCTAGCACCCCAGAGTTAATGAGAGACCAACCAACAAATAATCAGCCATTCATCTAGGACAGACCAACCCACACCATACCCCAACACAGTTAATCAGCCATCCTACCATTTACTAGCACCTAAGCATAACCTACCATTAATATATATAATAAATGTTCTATTTTATTTTTACTTATATAAATTATATACACATTATAAATACTAACCGCTAATTAATATATATATGGTCATGAAAACTCACCCTATATAATATATTTTCTGGTTCTCTTGCTATTTATTTTTTACCATACAAAATACCTTTAGTCACTAAATTCAGTGCATCAGTTTGCCCCCTCTTATACTTTCTCAATTATCCCTTCTTTTTTATTCTTTTCCTTTTCTACTTATTGTCGTCGTTTTCTGGCCTTTCCCCTCTGAAATTTGAAGTTCAACCCATTTAAAAATCCTCCATCTTTTGTTTAACTTGTAGCTCTGGCTAGACACAAAGCAGAATAATTTCGAATAATATAGAAGTAACTTAAGACAGAGTATTGACAAGTAGAAAGAAATCAACTTGAAATCTACAAAAAAAAAAAAAAAAAATTCTTTTTTTTAAAAAAAAAAAATAATAAAGAGAAAAAAAAAAGTGTAATGTTAAAAATTCTAAATATTTTATTAAAAATTTTATCAAATATCTCACGTGGAATTGACATAGAACTTACATGGTGTGAGTATCACACCCAAATAAGCTATTTAATAAAAATATTAATAAAAAATTTAAAATTCCTAACATTTTAAGCTGATTATCCTAATTTTTTTTTGACAATAGAGCACCATTCCATGGATAGACACAAGGATGCAACTTGGGTGGGCTCAACCCGAATAACCCGAGCCTAGCCCGAATTTTTTTAGGACTTTGACAAAATATTTTTAAATTTGGTACGGATTTGGATAAAAATTCAGAAATCCGAATTAAATTTGGACGAGCTTGGGCAAAGACGTCAAACAATCCGAGCAATCCAAAGCCCGAATTATACATATATAGATATATAAAAATATTAAATATACATATAAATTATTAGCCATTACATGATATTAAAGTAATTCATATTTAAATCATATTGAATATATATTATATATACAAATAACATAAAATCTTACTTTTTTTCCTTTTATTTTCACTCATAAATTGTAGGGACTACTATAGTGACATCTCTCTTACATTATATAAATTATTTGTTTGAATGGTATTAATGATTTTCTATAAAAAAAAATAAAAAATAAAAAAACTGAAATTCATTTACATTTTGGGCAATTCGGATAATTCGAGCTTAGGCAGACAATCTCGAATTATAATTCGGATTTAGACAGGTTCCAGCACAATTTAAATTAAACTTAGACAACCTCATAACCCGATCAAATCTGCCCGAATTATACCCCTAGATAGACATTAGAACTTAATGGCACCGTAAGCAATATTCAGAACTCAACTCTTTAACAGCACCGGAAGATTCAAAATAGGGATGAAGACAGACATTTTTTGAAAAAGGCCAACAAGCCAAACACTGATGCCATAGGAGTTATTATGTGATTCAGTCATTATTACACCTAGCAACTAATTAGGATGTATTGTAGGGACACTAGATACATATATATGGACATGAGACTCAAATACAATAGTGCCACGCTGACATTACAATTTTCTACAAAAAAAATAAAATAAAATAAAAAAAGAATATGACAAGACACGGCAGGAACATAATAACAAATAAAAATATAAAAAAGAAAATATGTCATGCCTTGAATATTTAAGATCAGACTCATGAGAATTAAATATAAATAATAAAAATAAATGAATAATAATATTAAGTACAATAAAAGGGTTTCTCTTATATATATAGATATAGATATATAACAATGCCATTTAGTAGATGAGATTTTCTAATTATATACATCTTATATTCAACATCTAAATAAAGTGAATATACAATATGTAATTACAAAAGCAATGACAATAAATGTAACTGAAATGATTTTAGGCTTACAACAAACAAAAGGGTATAACCTTTACAAAAGACTACACTCAACCTACATAAAAAGGGCCAAGACCTACAAATCAAAAGAGCTCTCATATAGCTCATGCACATATCATGCCTCGCCTCAAGGTCGAGGCACGCCATCAATCCTTGAAAAAGATTTCAGTCACGTAGAATGAACATATAGTCAAACACGGTAATATTTCACATGATAATATGTCTTTACACATGTATATGATCATGATGCTATATATGTATAGTATGCTCAAAATGGTTTCTCAATTTCATTATTATCGACTCGATGAATCCTTTCAAGTGCATATATCTACTAGTTATCATCGCTAAGTACCACCTAATCCAGTGAGCTATCTGAAAAAATACTTTGCCAATAACCATCATTAAGTATCAGCAAAATTATTGATTTCTAATTGGACGGACCTTGGTACCTACACCGTGTAGGTTTTCAGTCTTTCACCATGGACTATCTAGCCAAATTATTTCAATCTCATCTATACATCACCCGGATTCACCACCAATGTTCAATTAAAACCATAGCGTTCACTGTAGCCAATGTAACACATGCAAGTATTCAATTCTCGTAAAATATGCTTCATGCACCTTTGTTCAACAGCGGATTTTCATTTCCATGAATTCCATAATTTAATAATACAATGAATATCGGTTTTCATCAACCTATTGTATCACTATCTACAATAATATCATTTTTCACCAATGGCCAATACAATTATCTATAATAATGATATAATTTCAATAATAATAAACAATCATTTCCAATTTGAACACAATAACATCATTTCTTTCAACATAACATCACCAATTTTAATATAACACTACTAATTTCTCATTTGGTACAATTTCACAAATTAGGGCTTTTTACAAAATTGGGGCTTTCTCACATTTAAGCACCTCCATGCAATTTTATACAATGACAATAAGTTTAATAAGAAAATTATAGAGAAATACCCAATCAATTATCAAACTCTAACTCCTTAACATGCCATTTCTCATCTCTCTACAAATATCCAAGGTTTATCTAATAAAATAACCATACATCCATCCATAAACTCATATTAAACAAATGAAAAGAAGAGAAACACAAACTTTTGAAAATGCTTGAATCAACTATTGGCTTGGATGATCTCGAAGCCCGTGTCGAGATTTACGACCTTAATACTCGAGTTAGAGATCAGTTCTCAATCCAAGATTTTAATAGAGGTTTAATGGTGGAGAGAGAAAGTGTAGAGAGAAGAAAGATATAGAGAGAGAATGAGTGATGTACAAATGTCGAAGGCCCCTATTGTGATAACCTAAAATATTTTTTTAAATAGTCAGTGCATAAATTAATTGAGTAATATTTGAATTGGAGTATAGTATAAAGTTATGTGGTTCAATTTTGTAATAATTTTTTTAAAAATATATATATATATATAATTTTCGATCTCAGAAATTATGAAATATTTTATTATGGTATTCTTATGAGAGTCTAGCATATTGGATAAAAATTTCAGAAATTAATTGATGAGAATTTATTTAATAAAAATTTACAGATTGATTGGTGTTAGCAAATTTTGAAATTGAGTTTTGGGCGTTTGGACCATGATGTGAGATAAATTGTTGGGTCTATTTTGGTATATAATTGGACCATGTTTGGCTTATGGGCGGGACCCATGACTTAGATTTAATTTAAATTGAGTTTGTTTAATGACTCATGTTTAACTGTTTGATTCTTTTTAATTAGGTGATTGACAGTAACCACCTTGGGAGTTATTATTATTTATTATATAAGATTATAATAACTATTTGATAATTGATTTTATGGTGTGTACCATATGATGAAAAATTATATATTTTTGTAGTGAATAACATGAATATATATTTCGTAGTGAGTAAAATATTATATTTTATGGTAAGAAAAATTATATCATTTTATAATTTATATTATAAAATTTTAAGATATTATTATAAAAATTATATTATATTTTTTTTTTTGGAAATCAACCCTTGAAAAAGAACCCACGTGGGCTGCCCCCTTTTTTTGTTTGCCTTGCCCATCATTTCTTTTCTTTTCTTTCTTTTCATCTTCTTTTGGAGCAGAGAGCTACGTCTCTCTCTCCCTCCTCTGTCCAGCTCTCTCTCTCTCTCTCTCTCTCTCTCTCACTTCCATTATTGGCTCAACATTTGAGCTTCAAATAGGAGTCTTTAGAGTGGAATTTTGCAAAAGTGTTGTAAATGAAAGTTGGAGAGCTCGTCATAATCTTTGCAATGGTGGTCTCGGATTCATGATCGGGTGATGTTTGTATTTTCGGGTTTGCTTTTCTTCATATTTGAGGTAGGGACTTTCTTCATATTATTACAATAAAGTTATGTTAGGGATATTTTGAGATAACATATCATTATAGGAAGCTTTGTATATATGTTTCTCATATTTCTGTTTGGTTAATTTTTGAAAGAAAAATTATGTGAAATGTTAGAGATATTGGTATTTTGAACTTGATTTGGGGGAAATCATATTGTGTTGGTAATTTTGTAAATAAAAAAAAAATCTGAAAAAAAAATAAAAATAAAAGTTGTATGGATTGTGTCTACATCATATTATGATTGGAAAATTTATTTTGAGAAATATAAAGTTGAAATATTTTTTTTTTATCATTGATTTGGAATTTATTTTTGAGAAAAATAAATTAGTGTTGATGAATATTGGGTAAATGCTTAAGTTGGAATTATAGAGTTATTTTGGGATTAAAAACTCTACAAGTGTTACATTTTTTTTTTTTTTTTTTTGATATTTTGTGAAAGGTGATGTGTTGATGATTTAGTTCTTGTTCATTTTTGCGAAAATGAAAGTATGAAATGAGGACTTTTGAATTGTTAATCTTAAAAGTGTACTCTTGAGCATATTTTAAAATTTTTGATGTAAATATCATATTGATTAGTTAACTTTAGAAAGGTTGTGAAAATTGTTATTTGAAAAAAATTTTTGGGAAAGATTGGCTATTTGAGTAGCTTGGTATGAAATGTGATTATGTTTGAAAGATGAGTTGGGTTAAGTTATGTTTGGTATTATTGCTTTTGAAAAAAAATGTGAAGATAATAAAATTACTAATTTAGTGGATTAAATTAGTTTGGTTAAAAGTGTGTTATTGAGATTATAACATCACTTTTAATATAGTAGGATCGAAATGTTAATATTTCATAAGTATGAGATTTTGGAGAAAATAAGTGAAATGAAGTTGTTCGGGTGTGAAACAAAGTTGAACTAAGATTTTTAGTTAAGTTGAGGTGATTTAGTATTGGGCTCCTAGTTTTGCTAGTTGAGTAATGTTATAATAATAATTTCGTATTTCAAAATTTTTATAACATATTTGAATGGTTTTGGTGGTCTTTGACAAGAAAAGAAAATAATATGACTTTAGCTCGTTTGGAGCAAATGGATGAATTGGTTAAAATAAGAATGAGTTATCAAAACTTTTAATTATTTATTTATTTTCCTTGGTTTAAATCGATGAGGTTGATGTTGATAATTGGAAAGTGAACATCATGTTATATTTTATAATTATAGTCAAGAGAAGATTTTGATAAAATTGATTAAGTGTTGGAATATTCACTTATGCTTATTAAGAATTATTATTTAACTTAAAGATCCCGAGATTTCACTTGCATGAGAAAATTGGGAATTTGATTCTATTTAATGTTTGGGATAGGGATTAGTTTTGGAAAGATTGTAATCACATTTCATTGATAAAGTATGTGAGTTAAAAATTGATAAAAACTTGAACTCATTTTGGTGTCATATGCTATTGCTATTGATGAATCTATTATTTAGAAGTTTTAGTTTTAGTAACCGGTAGAGGATTACCATGTTGGTATTTAAATGAGGAGATTCTTGAAAAGGTAAGAAAATTTTTGATTTTTGGAAGTTTGTTTTATATAAAGAATATTGTTGAATTATCTTGAAAAGATTAAGTTGGAAGTTGTTGATTTACATGTGGTACTTACATGAACATTGACATTATTATATTATCTCTTGGGATTGTATCATGATATTACATTGATAGAAATATGGAAATTGATCACAATAGGGCATTGTGTGGTGGAATTGAAATTGGAACATTGTTACATATTGCATTGCCATTCCATTTCATTGTTATCATGGATTTCGAATTGCAATTGAAAACTATTGTTTTGAGAAAGGAGTTGTTTTTGGGAAAATAATATCATTTTGATTTGTTTTGGGTAAATACGTTGGTAAACCCTGATAGGGGGTGTAGTTTGATGTTGATTAAGTTGGCCTGTGTAGCACTCTGTGTTTCCTATTATAATAGAACTATATTTGACCCTTTGATTACCTTGATTGAGAATCTTCTTAGTTGTTATTTGAGCCTTGGTTAAGGTGTTACCATAATGGTGGGGTGAGATTGAATCAGAAACTCCAAATTTGAATAAATATTATTGAGTAGTTTTCACTCTTTCATCATTTTCTCTCTCTATACTTTGAATCTTTATGTGAGGCTAGAACCATTGGAAATCTTACTTCTGGGGCTTCAATTTGGACACAAGAACGACCCTAAACAGAGTCCGGACGAGAGAGTTATATCTTTTTGAATTTTGCATTTCTGTGCTGGAAGCATGCTCGCTCAAGCGAACTGCGCAATTTTTAGAGATTCTGGGAGCTTCTTTTGTACGCTCGAGCCAAGCTTCCTTCGTTCGAGCGACCACATTGCTAACAGACATTATAAAGTGACTTTTTGGTCCTAAAACTCTATTTTTTATCCCTCTCTTCTCATCTCATCCTCCAAAACGAAACCCTAACCTTCCAAACTCTTGATTTCTCTTCTATTTACCCAAGATTCACCCCAAACCCTTCAAGATGGTTGAAGAGCAAGCATAGATCAAGACTTCTACCGATTGTTTTGCGATTTTATTGGAGTTTCAAGTTGGGTCTTCATCTTTAACTTCAAATCTTGAGCTTCAAATCTTTGAGGTAGAGATTTCCTTGTTCCTTTTCAATACCTCATCTATAGATAGATATGTGGTAGATTTATATTGCGTAAAAATTATATCCATTATGGATTTCTTTGAAAGTCATGAAATGGAACCTAGGGTTTGTTATTTGGGAATGAGATTGTTAAATTGATTGTTGTTTGAGTTAATTGGGGAGTAATCTAGCATGTTTATGTTGAAAGAAGAAAAAGGCCGAATTTAATGTTTTGACTTGGTGAATTAAAAATGGGTAAAGTTGAATAATGTTTGTAAATTGTTATTATGGGTTGTGTAAATGTGTTAATAGCTAAAAGGGAGAATTAACTATGGCATTGGAATTATTTTGGATTGAACATATTAAATTGAGTTGGGTTATGGCTTTGATGTCTATGGATCTAGTTTTGTGAAATGAAAAGAATAGATTGGGATAAAGAGTGGAGTATGTTAACTTGGAAAATAAGAGAATTGATTTTTGAAAAAGAAGAATGAAATCATATATGAATTTCAGAAATTAACTTGAGGTTGGATAGTTTATGTGTATGCATTACACTTGTTGGTTGTACTTTGTCATGTGTGATGATTGGTAATGTATATTGCGCTGAGAATGAGAGGCACCATTACCTTCTAGCTAGCACCTGGAAAGTTGGCTGCGCTTAGAATGAGATGAACCAGTACCTTCCAACTAGCACCTGGGGAACTTGGCAAAGGTACCATTACCTTCCAACTGGTGTCTGGTAAATTGACATTTCATTGTGAAAATGTGTATCCTTGACTTACCGTGCTTAAGGCAGGTAGAGTAGAATTTATTTATCATTATTGTCTCAGTGTATCTGGGTATATTATGGGTTATGATGGTTATGGTTCTAGAAGGCCGAGTTACCTCATTTGTTGAGTAAATAGTTGTTAGTTGCTTGTTGTTTCCTTTTGTACTAAAAATATACATGTATAGATCTAAATGTGTTGGAAATGGACGTAAGTACTATATTGAGATTATGAATAATGTGAAGGACGTCGGATACTTGTGAACATGTTTTGAGAAGACAAATCAGGTGTATATTCGGAAAGTGTGAGAAAACGTAATGGGCTTGGTGAAATTGTTTTCAGAAATTTGTTACTGTCATATGAATTTTGGAAAAAGGTAACAAGACGAAAGATAAAGTGAATTGCTTACGTTATTGAATGAAATGAATGATTTTGAGAAAAGTTTTTATATACGTATATTTTTGTATAAACCATCACATTATTTATACAATATGAGACTAAGCATTCATGATTGTAGCTATTTGTAAGTTGTTATTGTTTAGGATCATGTTGAGATTCCTACTGAACTTTATGTTCATCCCACGTTGCTAATCCTTTTTCAGGTGAACGACGAGAAGTGTTTCAAGGTCATGGATCTTCTTTACTTGTTGGCCACGAGGCCTTTTATTTGTGGGCGGAATGCTATTGATGTAAAAGGGTTAAACCCTTCCTCTTAATTTAAAAGATGTAAGCCTACGGAAAATTTATTTAATTATAACTCCTGTTGCATTCATGTTGTACTCGGATGAGAGAATATTTATTCATGTGCTCTTGTAAATATAAAAAGTTTCCGTATGTTATCTCTGAAATTGAATCTATAATAATGGTTTGGTAATGGAATTTCGAGTAATAAGACGCAGGGTGTTATAGCCTAAGTGTCCGGGGTAAAAGACCGAAAACACGTGCGGAGGAGGTACCACTACCCTTCCAGTGAGAGACCGATAAAGTGGGGATTTGATAGTGCTCGATATGCCTACTTGCAAACACCAGCCTAGAGATTACCTGAGTCGTATTTACCACCTTGGAATTTTATTGAAATTGTTGGATTAATGTATTTTCAAATTAGCATTGTGCATAAGATTTTCAAAATATGAAAAAAATATTTTGAACATGACATGGCACATGCATTCATCTCATAAGACTGTATAAAATGTATTTAATGCTTTGTTAGATGTCATTATGAATTGTTTAATTATTTGATTCAATTGACAAATGGGTAATTGAATGAATTGAAAAGGATGTCATGTTGCATTTGAGGCATGCTTCTTTATTTAAGTTAACTAGTTGTTGTTAATTAAATAAATTGGATTTAAGAGTTTATGTAATAGAATCATATGGTTTTGACATGATATGATTTCACGTATATGTATGAGTATCTTTATACCCGCATATCTTCTAATGTTTTAATATGAGATTGTTTGGTGAGCTAGTGGTTGCTCACCCCCTGCCTGTACATGTGTATAGGGAATGCTTTTCGGATTTGAAGATCAAACAATGGGCTTTACCATTTCATAAATGTAATATAGTGATGGATTGTACTACTTCATTTGTTTATTTGGCTGAGTGCTTTTTTTTTGTAAAGAGTAGTGTCCTCTCTTTTATTGTAAGTCTCAGGGCATTCCTTTTATTCGTATGTAAATGTCTTTATTATATCACGAGAGGGAACATGTATATTTAATTATTTATCATTTCATCAAGGGATGAATTGTCATTTGTAAATGAACTTACTTAATGAATATTGGTAATGTTATCCGAGTAATAAAATTTAGGGCGTGACACCTATATATAATAGAGACATAAAAGTAGCTTTAGGTCTTACAAATCTAATCAAAAGTGTAGCTTTCACGCATTAAAGTCAAACAGACTGCTTAAGCAGTCAAAAGTTCGCTTAAGTGGGGAATGATTGCTTGTAGGATCTTTGTTTTTTGAAATAGACTGCTCGAGTGATAAAAACTACTCAAAAATAAATATCTAAATTTTGGAGTATTTAGTCCAATATTGCTTAGTCATCTTGCTATCACATCAATCACGATTCTAAACATAGAGAAGGATGTCTCAATTAGAATAATTGAAAGTCAAATGCAAACCTATTATTACCATGAGGTCAGAAACAATACAAGTATTAGGTAATGGGTACCAGTTAACATAAGCGAGTTGGGTTTATGACCCGTGATGCTACAATATAAGAACATTATTACCCTAAAAATTTAATAAATGTGTGTGTTTTACACATGACTTGATTTTTTTTTATAAATTTCTAACAGAATCGTAACTAAAAGAGTTAAGTGTAATAAGATAATACTTTGAAGGGGTTAACTGTTGAATTTTGAAATATAGCAGAACAAAATGTAAACAAGTCATTATTGAGATCCCGGTTTTGACCCGACCTTTGTTATATTCCGGATTCTGGTTTCGTGGCTTAGTATTGTATCCATGTCTTGTTTTTCCTCCTTTAACTCTTTGAATTTGAGTTTTGGAATATGTTGGGCGTGTTTGAAACAGGTTGGTTGCTTGTTGGTCTAGATTGTTGCTGCCTAGATTTTGGCTTCTTCGCTCGAGTGAGACTTCTTGCGCTCGAGCGAGCCTTGTGAAATTTGCTTCTTCGCTCGAGCGAGGTTTCTTACGCTCAAGCGAGTTTTGAGAGTTCTCAGGTCTCCTTCCAGACGCGACATTTTTTGGGAAGATGAAGTTCTTCGCTCGAGCGAGGCTTCTTGCGCTCAAGCGCGCGAGGGTATGCGTCTGTGAAATACCTAAAGGTATGTATTCTACGCTCAAGCGACACTTTTTGTGCTCGAGCGAGGTCTCTTGTTGTGTCTGGTCGCTCGAGCGACAACTCTTTCGCTCGAGCAAAGGTCGCGTATATCAGTTCGCAGCTGAGTCATTTTACATCACTTTTTGATTTCATTTCTTCTAAAAACCCTAATTCGGCACTCTCTCTCTCTAAAATACTCTCTCTCTACAAATATACCTAGATTTGGGGATCTCTCAACCCTAGTTCCTTTGATAAAAAGATAGAGCATCTTGTGGGCTTCTTTTTGATCCTAACAAAGTGGAATTTGGAGCATTTTTGAAGTTCTTCATCGTCTCCTTTGAGCTTCTACTCTTGAGGTAGGGATATTTTACACATTAATATGGTTTTTAACCTAGGTATTTGTTGTTGTGTATAAATGGTGGGATTCGGGAAGGTTTTGGTAAAGTTAGGGTTTGGATTCAAAATTGTAAGAGGGGTTTTTATATTGGGCTCCATGAATATATATATATATGGGGTATTGAATATGAGGTTATATAGTTTAAAATGGTGAATTTGGCATTAGGGTTAATATTTGGAAAATGGAGAGATTTGTCCTAATTTGAGTTAAATAAATTAAATTGTATATATAATGAAATTGATATGGGAAATATGAAATTGGGAGGTTACATGAATGAATGGTATAGTTGGATTTGATAAATCACTCACTTATGGAAATTTTGATAATTTATCTGTTGATAGATAGTATATCTGTTTAGAAATATCTATTTTGGGTTATCAGTGGAGGATAGCTTTGATTGTTGTAGAAACTGCATGAGGATTAAGTAAATTGAAACTAATCATTTGAATTATGTCATTGAATATGACGGTTTGATTAAACCATTGAATATGAGATTTGGATAGTCATTGCATATGACAACGTCTTTAAATACATTGTATATGTATCTTTATTTGGGAGGGGATAGGGGATGTACTCCATAGTTTTGGAGGAGATAGGCGATGGACTCCATTTTAAAACTAAGTTGGCCGGAGTGTCCAAGGTGAAAGTCCCGAAATCTTATAATTATGGTGCCGATTCCTTCGGATGTGAATTCCACAAAATGACATGTTGAAGTGTTTGAATAATAGATGTTGTTAAAGTGTGAACCAATGAATTGTAATTTCATTTGGTGTGTTTAGATGACAATGAACTTGACTCATAAATTGAATTAAAATGGATGGATGGAAACAGATCGATATGTGAAAATCTAAGTTGAATGGTCTTGGAAAGAATATAAGTTGGTCATGAACATTGAATATAATTATACTTGGCATTTATATCTTAGTTAAACTTCATATATTGTGTTGGTATATCTTTACTGGGTTTTGGTTCACCCTACTTGGAAAACCATTTTCAGGTACAAGTGACATGCCTCCTCCAAAGGCATAGCTTGGGAGGATTAGGGGCTGAAGGCTTTATTTTTGTTATGATATGTTTAAATGTTTATTCAAGCTGAGGGCTTTACATGTATAGAGCTTATGACTCTTACTTTTGGTGTAACTAAGTGATAACTTGGAAAGATGTAAGCCCGTAGGGCATTTATTTTGTTGTTATTAATCTACTATTACATGCTATAAATTCAGGATGAACATTTATGAATGTATAATGCATGTAATACCCCCTTTGTAACATAAATTCTGATGAATGAAGTATACCGTTTTATTATGTTCATGGATCTTGTGGAATGAACTAATTGTATTATATTTTGGAGACATTACAGTCATAGTTTAAGGGATTTATTGTAATGTACCCTTTTGAATATTTTATGTAACTCCATCTATCTAACTTATTAAAAAACATGTAAGATATAATTTTAGGATTGATATAAGTTTTATTTTTAGTTAAAAATAATGTTTTTATTATTATTTTTTATTAAAATGGGTAAATTAAAAATACATCTTCTAAAATTTGTTTAAAATGCGAATCGTCCCTATGATTTTGAAAGTTATATTGTACCCCCTCAGGTTTTCTAATTTCATAACAAATGGACTTTTTTTTATTAATAAATCATTAAGTCAATTAACAATTTTTAATAATATCACAAATACATTTCAGTTAATAATTTAAATAATTTTATTATTGTAGAAGAGAACAGTTAAGAATTTTATTTTTTCAGCTAATTATGTTAAATAAAAAATTCCGACAATGAAATATTTATAATTTTCTAATCATAAGAGTCAATCCATATTTAAAGTAAATTTCATGAAATACATTCGATATTTTTGTTAATGGTAAAAAAAATTTATGGTTTAAGTACTTAAAATTAAGTATAATTTTTGATCTAATGATCGATACTGTTTGGTGCAGCTAATTATTAATTAATTGACAATCCAAAAATAAAAACTAGAAGCACCCCGCAGTTAGCTTTTGAAAATAAATTTTTTTTTTCAATTTATTTAAATTACTTTTATCTAATAAATTATAATAGAAATTACATCAAACAATTTGACATACACTTTCAAAATAAATAAGTAAAAAAACCTATAAACAAATAAAATTGCACCAAATCCCATCATGTAATATCATTTTGAAAAATATTAGCAATACCAACAAAATTATCAAGAAATTTATCGTTTACATAAGTGTAGGGTCTACACTACACTTATGTGAGATAGTATTTTTATAACTTTTTTGATAAAAAATCAAAAAAATAGAGATATTACATAAAAGTGAAAGGAAATTTTTTTTACTAACATATAAAGGTGTGTTTGACTGGACAAACTAGATAAGGGAGGATTAGAATCCATCAGATTTGAATTTTGAGACTGTGAATTCTCTGGACTATTTGGTTGGATTGGATGTGTATCTCATATTTGTTTTCTCATGGGATTAAATGTCTAGAAAGAATTATTTTTAGTGAATCCAATTTTTGGTTGGACGGACTGGATAAAATAAATGAACAAAACACTATTTTACCCTTTTTCTATTGTTTCCTAAGTAATAGCAATATTAAACATATTTTTAATATTTTAATTATTTTTAGCTAGATTAAATAAGAATTTATTTTATTTTATTTTTTACACAATTAAATAAATTTATTTTTTAAAATTAAATAAATAAAATATCAATAAAAATATATGCTATTTTTTAATTAAAATTTTAAATAAATTTGTTTTAAAAAATAATATTAATTAAATAATGAAATCAAATAAAACATCTATTAAAATTTAAATAATGAAATTAAATAAAATATAAACAAAATTTTAAAATAAAATATCAATAAAATATCTATAAACAATTATTTAAAAAAATTAAATAAATAAAACATCAATAAAAAGTTAAATAAAATTATTTTATTTTTAAATTGAGACATTTAAATTTTATTGAATTTTACTAAATATAATACATAATTAAATAGTAGAAAAAAATATAAAAAATATAATTTTATTAAATTTTACTAAATATAAAAAAATAAGAAATCCAACCAGACTCCATATCCGATAAACTAAAAAAAAACAAATGCCTAATAAATATTTTTCCCAAATTATAATCTTAACAATAAATAATTGCCTCCTAATCCCCCCAATCAAATGCACCAGCGACTGCCATTTCTTGTGCCCCCACTAAAACACACTTGCACCCATATTTATACTAATTGTTTTTTCACTCCCCCAGCTGGTAATTTCCTAAAAAACATTTGGTGTAGCAAAACCACATACGGCAGCTCAAGGTGACGACGAGTATACCAAAGGCGGAGAGCGGTGGATTTTCGGCGGCCGGTGCGGCTGAGATTCTCGAATGTGTTTTGGTTGACATTATGCGGATTGGTGGTTTTGTTGTTCATTGTTTTGTTGAGTCGGGAGAGCCGGCCGGAATCGAGATCGGGATTAACGAAGGTAACGATCTGTTACTGTGTTTTTTGTGCCTAATTGAACATTCGTACTCTGTTTGGTAGCTGAGAAAATGCAGAAATGAAAGGACATTTGAATTATGAATCGTAGATCCCTAATTGGGAATCACTTAGGCCTCGTTTGGGGAGTGGCTATTTTAGCCAAAAAGCCAAAAAGCCAACTAAAACTTGTCACATCACCTCTCTACTTTTCTGCACATCTTTTCGTAAAAAGCCAAAAAGTTACTAAAATAGCATGTTCCCAAACGAGGCCTTAATTGAACATCTTTTTTTGTTTTGTTTTGTTTTTTTTTATTAAATAATTTTTGTTTATTTTTGATTAAACTAGTTTCTATTTAACCCTAAAAAAAAAAAAAAAAAAAAAAAACAACCAGAATACAAGTTGTGAAAACTCAACCGAAGACATTGTGGATCTATTATGACATTATTGTGAAGAAGCAACTATTTTGTATCTGCTTTTATATCATTTATGATTCATTTAGTGTAGCTGCATTTCAAGCACCTTCTATATAGGTTGTCATCTTCAGAAATGCTTGTGTTTTTCGCCTATAAACTATGATAGAGAAATTTTGTGGCTTCAAATTCGAGGGAAAAAATGAAATGAAAATTTTGGAGATCTAACAAGTTGTAAACACTAAGAATAAAGTAGAAGGGTGTTTTGCAATAAAGAATGTATGGTATGCTAATAGTTTTGGACAAAGGATAAGATACTGCGAGGAGAAGAGGATAATAGTATAATACTAGTGATCTTTTAGTTCAAAGGTGGAAGCAGTAAACATTAGATATGATAATATTTGAGTAAGTTTATGAGAAGTAGAAAATATAATATAGGCAATGAATTGAGGTATAATTTGCACAACAAAATACTAAAAAATTGTAGTGAGGTTAACTTAAAAGAAACCCTGTCATGATGAGTTTTTTGCTTTAACTGGCAGTGTTTGGAAACATAGGGGAGGTACATCAAGTGCATAGATCTTGAGAATGGTAATTGGTAATATGTGATCTTAGATTTGCTGCACGGTTTGGCTTCCTTATAATCAATGTGCACGTTAAAGAGACATGGTTGAATAAAATATATATATTTTTCCTTATCATCTCAAAAGATTATGATATATCCAGTTTCAAATGCATGGTGATGGAATCATGAATTTTGGAAGTTTGTTTGGGCAAGAAAAGAGAATATTTAAAAACTATGTGACAAGGATAACAATTTATTGAGATGTTGATATGTAAAGGCTAAAAGGGGCTTTTAGAAAGCAAAAAAGTGATACCAAGAGATAGAAGCAAAGACATTGTACTAATTGGCACTTGAGTAATTGTATTGAAAGACTACAAGCACTCAGACACAAAGAAAGTTGAAATCTGTAGTGGGGAAGTAGCAACTCAAATTCCAAAAGATGAGATTATTCTATGTGATTGGGCCCTAATCTTATAGTTAGTTTTTGGTTGAAAATATTTTGCTTATAAAAAATAAAAAACCTGAGAAAATGATAAATCAGTAAGCACAATAGTAAACAACACCTATAAGGATGTAAACAATGAAGAACATGGGTAAAGGCCACAAAGAAGAGATCTCCAAGGCTAAATAGATACCAATAGATAGCAGCAAAGATATTATTGTACTAATTGGCACCTAAGGCTGAGTAATTGTATTGAAAGACTACAAGCACTCAGACACAAAGCAAGTTGAAATCTGTAGTGGGAAAATAGTAGCAACTCTTATTCCAAAAGATGAGATTATTCTGTGGTTGGGCCCTAAAGAGCATCAAGAAGTGATCTCTATGGTCAAATGATTTATAGAAAATCATACCTCCTCCAGAGTTGGTTACCATAGAAAGCTCTAGAGAGAGAAGCTCAACTAGAAAGAAACCTCTTAACCTCTAATTCCAAAGTTTTCTAGTACTTGGGGGCAAAAAACATCGCCAAACTAGGTTGAAGTTGGCTCCTTGAGCAAAAACTTACCTAAATGAAAATAATGACACCTCTTCCAGTAAGTAGCAACTACTAATTGGTGGCCATAAGCATGTAAGGGTGTTTACTGTTTAACATGTTGCTATTGGGTAAGTAGCATTTGCTAGATTGCTTCCTTTAGTAGAACATGGTTTCAATAACTTTCCTAGCTTGTTTCGATTTCATCCAAACTTGGGTTTCCACATTATTTATATGGTTGGAAAGCTTGAAAATGTACTTTGAAACCAAGTTTTTAATTGGTTATTGAATCCTTAATACTCGTTGAGTTATGACATTTTGCTCTCATTAAATAAAAATAAAAATAAAAAATTCATGAAACTTTCATAACTTTTTCATTTTAAATTAGATCAACACCCATTTTATATGCATTTAGAGCTATTTTATAGTACTAAAGGATGGTGGAAACCAAATTTGAAAAATAAAAACTTTTTCACTTAAAATAATGACTAAAATAAAATCCTTCTAAATGCCACCGGTGTTAGTTTGGTTATTATTCGCAAGTCATCTTTTCACAATTTTTAGTTTAGAGATTCATTCCTAGTAATCAACTAAGGTCTACAACCATTCATAGAATTTTTCTTGAGTTTGTGATCACTTCAAAGAATCTTGGTTGTAGTCTCATTGTAATTTGACCCTTTTGTGTTTTCACCATCCAAAAGGTGTCTTAGATTTATTTCAGGTCAAAATGGACCTTAATTTCATATGGGTTTTGAAATTCCGTGTACTCCCAAAGATTAAGTCTCCTTTCTAATCAAGTAAAAATTCTTAGACATCAATTACAAATATAAAAGACATACATGTTTAGATTGTGATATATGTTGTTTAGATATTGAAATAAAATGGGTTAATTACAGGGACCGCCCTTGAGGCTTCTGATCACTGCAGACCTCCCTTGTAGTTTCCGAAATAACTTTTCCCTCCATTTTATGACAATATATAAGAACCTCCCCTTTGTTATGCAATCATTAGAGTCTTTGTTGCACGGACACGGACATGGACACAGGACACGACACGGACACGTGGATATGCAAATTTTCAAAAAATGGGGGACACGACACGCTGGGGATACGTTTAATATTTATAATTTTATTTATTTATTATATGTCTAAAATCAAAAAAAAAAATTATTAGTTCCTATACAATTATAATAATAAAATTAATAAACATATTTCTTAAATTTTATTAAAATTAATAAACATATTTCTAAATTTTTTTAATAAAAGTTGATTTTTTTTAAATAAAAATAATTTATTCTATAAATTTTAGGTTTAATAAAAATAAAGATAAAAAAAAAGAAAAAAAAAGGGAGAAGAGAGAGAGAGAGAGAGAGAGAGAGAGAGAGAGCGAGATGAAATCAGGAAATAAAAGGAAGGGAGAGAAATGGGAGGAGAAAAAGAGAGAAGTGAAAAGAATAGAGTGAAATCAGAAAGAGATAACAGAAGAAGAAAAGAGAGACGAACCAGAGAAGATGAAGTAGAGAAGAAGATGAACAGAGAAGATGAAGGATAAAGAAGGAAGCAGAGCAGAGAAGACGAAGAAGATTACCTTAGGTTAGGGCTTCTTTGATTCGTCTCTTTTAAACAGATTAGGGCTTTTTCGTTCAATCAATCTCTCCCTCGATCTCTTTCCCTCTTTCTCTCCAACAGCTTAGGGTTCTTCGATCTGTGTCCAGAAAGTGTCATCGCGTGTCCACTGCGTGTCCAACTAAAAAAATTCAAAAAAAAAAAAAAAGATGACACATTAGAGAGAGTGTCGGACATGTGTCTGTGAAGCGAAGTCCCACATCGTTTGAGTACTAAAGTAATATTAAGCATATAAGCATGATGACACCCTTACCTTAATAGGTAGCTTTTGGGGTGAGTTCTACCCAAGACCGTGTAACATGGTATCAAAGCCAGAGTATTCAAGGATGGGTAAAGTGCGTGTCTCTGGCCTACACGCCGCAAGTGCTGCCGAGTGAGCACGCTGGGCGTGTGGGAGGGTGTCAAGCGAAGTCCCACATCGCCTGAGTACTAAAATAATATTAAGCATATAAGCGTGAGGGCATCCTCACCTTAATAGATAGCTTTTGGGATGAGTTCTACCCAAGACCGTGTAACAGTGTCCGACGCGTGTCCGTGTCCGACACGTGTCCAACACTCGTATGCCAGCCCTAAGAACATGTCAGTGCTTCATAGATTAGAGTTGTTAACTATATCATATGATGTTATCAAGTTTGAGTTTCTAAACACCAAAAGTTCCCTTTTTCTAGCAATGCAAAGACAAAAATAGCATTTTTTATTCCACTACCAAACACCCCCAACCCCATCATTGCCCTTGCATCCAAACACCACCTTTTTCATTGGACCAATTCTCTGCCAAACTCATAGACACCCCAAGAATTCTCTCTCTCAATTCTGTAATGAACTCAACAACCTACAAGAATTCTTTTACTCTTTCAACAATGACGTAGCTCTTCATCAAATCCCATTTATTCTTAACCATGGTCATCAATGTGCATCTAACCTTTTTGTTTTCTTGAACAAGCTGCTAACTTGTTTTGATTACCATTTTGCTCTAAATCCACCACACAGCGCAGCAAATACACTTCTCCACCCCAAACCCATCACAACCCACAACCAAAATGGCTCACCAACTTCGAAAATAACAACTTGTTGGTTGGTGCAAGAAAAAAAAGGAGAGGTTTAGATTTGAAGTCCAAGACTCTTGGTTGAGAATTGGACCCTACGACCTAGAGTTCTTGCACCTCTAATATCCAACACCATCTTCTGTTGTAGAATGAATTCAATGAGAAAACTACTCAAACTACTAAGTTGAATTATTTTTAGAAGCAGATAGAGATATTATGTGTCACATGGACTCTTCTATTTCCCTCAGAGTACCCGTGTCCAGCGGATGATGACATGGGTAAGGGTGTGGGATCTGTCCGACTCTCGTACCCAAATTAGACACTTGGATCCTTTAATTTGTTACGACATATGAAGAAGAAGAAATTCACATTTGCTAGTAAAACAATATTTTTAGCATCTCACATGAATTAGATATAGAAATTTCATATTTTTTCTGAATCCTATTTAATTTCTAGTATATTTCTACATGATTTACAATATGAAATATATGTGTACATGATGTGTCCCCGTACCCATATCCAATTTTGGATTTGTATCCCAAGATCTTAAGATTTAAATTTATGAAAGTGTGACTCTTGGATATACACTTGCACCCGATACTCATACCCAAGTCCATGTAACATAGGAGATATTCAGCTTAAAATAATAGTTGGCATTTTCTTGATGTTTTCGCCTAGCTAATCTAGAGCTTTCTAATACATTCCATTATAAATCCCCATACTTGGTGCACAGGTGCTTTGAGTAATGAAAACCCATGACAGATCTTTGTGACTTGAAAAGCATAATTATCATTCATATACCACAAAACAATGTGCAACAGGATACACAATACAATAATATGTCCAGACTCTCCAGATTACATGCATAAGGCATTTGACATACAGAAGGACTTGTTTCTGAATAGCCCAGGACAAGGAAAACAATATCAACCACAATTTCTTCAATAGTGTGAAAAATCAACTTATCAATATGTGTGTGTGTGTGTGTGTGTGTGTGTGTGTGTGTGTGTGTGTGAGAGAGAGAGAGAGAGAGAGAGAGAGAGAGAGAAATCAAACAAAATTTAGTTTAGCTACCCAAACCTGATGAAGAACAAGTAACAAACATCTCTTTCTAAAAATTGGATTACAAATGACAATTAATATAATCATATAGCAACTCGGCACATAGCAATATGAATATGTCAAAGCATTAAAAGGAGAGTGCGTTTGAGTTTGTGTGTGCATTGACACAATGTCAAGGTATAAAGAACATAGTTGTGATTTACCCTCAGACATCTAAAATAGTGCATAAAGTAACAAAAGATATCTCACTCTTGCCTCTCACATCCTTCTTTGCTGTCACTTGCTTCTTCATAACTGTTTCTCTTTCAACTGTATGTCTTGCTCTCTAGGAAGTTGGAAGCAGAGCATTACAAATGGTTCAACTGCCTGTCTAAGACATTTGTATGTTCTTTCACTAAAATTAGGGTTTCCATGAAAGTATCAACATTAAATGAGTATGAACTCCCCTTTATTCCAGTATTTAACATTGTTTTGGTTCCAGGGTCATAAGAAATTAGGCAGTTGTTAGTTGTTGATAGCAGAACCTCACCATTCTGCCTAAATCCCAATGTCTTGTTCAATACGCCTGGTAGATTAATACTGAATAGTTTAGTCCAAGATTCTGCAACTCCGTATTCTTTCATCACCCATATGCAGCAAGAAGATCTGCCCATTTCTGCACCACAAAACACAGCCAATGACTCTCCAAATAATTTAATGGACAGACACGTTGAACGCTGACCAGCTAAAGCAGGAGGTAGCATCATCTCAGAGAATGCTTCAGAAACCATATCAAACGACACTATCAAATTGCGAAAACCACCCACCACACTTGGATCATATGCAACCCAATGTACAGCTCCATTAACAAAAGCTTGTGACCACACAAATTCAACTATGTAATACGGACGAGCAGCAGCAGAATCAATCTCTCTCCACGACCCTATCCCTTGCGTGTAAAGCTCAACCTTCG
Organism: Camellia granthamiana; assembly: GCA_036172215.1. NCBI lineage: Eukaryota > Viridiplantae > Streptophyta > Magnoliopsida > Ericales > Theaceae > Camellia > Camellia granthamiana. The sequence goes on from CM069907.1 coordinate 16,698,359, forward strand.
GAGGAACTTTGAACCGATTTATATGCTCCTTCTCATACACAATCCTCACCACCTTGTACTCATGAGTCATGGGGTGAGCCCCAAATCCAAGAACAAACATATAGGGGCCTTGTGGCTTACAAGGCATAGGGAGAGTCACTGATTTCCTAATTGATGGGTTCCATAAAACAATATGGTGGGTATCACCGAAATAATTGTCGCCAAGACATAGCAAACCATTGCAGCTACCAACAATTCTGAAATACCCAATTAGGCTTTTGGATGGGAACTCGAATATCGTCGGAGCACAAGAGATAGTGTTCTTTCTTGTCATTATCAGTGTAAAGCAAGCTTGTCACTGTTTCTTTTTCTGTCTGTAATGGTTTGATTGAGGTGTTTGGTGATGAAACTAGGGTTTGTGATGAGAGAGTGCCATGATTTGCAGACAGATGTGAATTGAAGTAGAGATTGTACGGGTAGTCTTACAAGAATTTCAATTATGAGTTCATTGGGTATGTAGTCTGACATTATTCTAATTAGAAGAGAATACTGATTTTATAGGAATTGGGGTATAAAATACAGAGATTCTATAAAAAAAGAGAGAGCTAGAATTTGAGGAAAAAGAGCAAAGTTAGATTGTGAAGTTACACTTGTGATGATCCATATATACATACAAGCCCCTGTTTTGACAGCTCAATTCTTCGAGTAGTTTCGGCCGTGCTTCAACTTCAACAGATTATTTCAAAAGTCAAACCAATGGAATAGAGAGGAGAGAGCAAATTCAAATCTGAAATCCTAATTTCTCTTTTCGTTCTTCAAATCCAAATTTTTTTCCCTGAAAAAAAAAAAATACTCATCGTTTTGACACTTTTAATTTTAAGAAATTACCAACAAACAAAAAAAAAAAAATCTTAATTTTTTAATTTTATCAATTTAAGCCCTAAACTTCTTATTTGTTTTTAATATAAACCATTTAGTTATTTTCGTTAAATAAAATCGATAAAAATATATATATTTTATTTATTAAACTTAATAAAAAATAAAATTTTATGTATATTTACATTAAGTTTAATAGCTTAAATATTTTTTCTCCATTGGTATTACTTAACAAAAATAGTTGAATAGTTTATATTGAAAATAAATCAAAATATTAAGATTTAAAATCAAAAAATTAAAAATTCAAGATTCATTCTATTAAAAGGCTCAAATCCTTTTTTTATTTTTTTTTTTGAAAAAAATTTATATAGAAAACATGATAAATGTGATTTGAAAAAATATGAGCTCAGCCCCAAATCTATTGACATCAGCCCAAAAAAAAGAGAAGAGCCCAAAGTAATTCCTCAAGCCCATATTGAAGGACATCTGGCAGTAGGTTGGTCCAAACTTAGGCGCGTGAGAGACAATTAAACATAAAGATATCCTTTTAGAATGAAGATATGGAAAGAAAGGAGGATTGTTGGATTGAGCTTCAATCCAATGAATGAGAATACATGTCAGGAAATTCAGAAATGTAGGTTGGGACTAGCTGAGAGCAACACCATCCGATCAAAACCATCTCACAGTTGTGATGCCCAGCAAATTGGCCACTAGTATAGGACGTGATCATAGCCAATGGCAGAGGGAAGTGAGGACCAGGGGAGTCACGTGTCCTTCCTAGATTGGGCCTTTCTGTTTTTGCAAATATTTTAAATAAAAAAATTACAAAATATTATTAGAGTAAAATGTCACATTTTAAAAATTATGAGAACAATAATGGTTATTTTGATTGAAAATGAAGAGACTACTATAAATGATATTATTTATGAAAATTATACGAAATTTTTTGAATGTAACGGTGATGTCATTATTATTGACATGCAAATATAAGTAATCTCATTATAAAGATATGAAATTTATTAAATTGTTAGTTACATTTGACATATAAGGTTCACTCTTTATGTGTTTATTTACTATTAGTTGGTGATATCACATACTAATAATGACGTATTATTACCATTATATTAAATTTTTAATCAAATTTTGTATAAAAAAAAATTATCATTATATAATTTATTTTAAGACTTATATCTATATTTTTTTATATTGTCCATGATATATTAGTTATAAATAATATTATTTTTTTGATGTTTCTCGAAATCAATCGTAAAAACTTGCGTGAAATATATTTTTGTAAAATTTTTCGATATTGTAATTAATAAGTACTTCCTTTAATTTAATTTTCTAGTTCCGCCACTAATTTTAGCTATCGAAGGAAGAAAGCAACTTGGCAATTGAACTGGTCATTGCCAAACAAAGGTAGAACCCTTCGATCAAAAGATAAACGGACGAATAAGATTTAAGCTAAGTAACTATAAAAAGGCCAACATGTAAAGCACTAAGAACAAGCAAGAGGTAACTCAAGAACCCTATTTTAAATACAAATTGTCTATTTCATTATGGTTGATCAATATATTGACTTGATTGTCGAAGGGTCCTCCCGACCAAATCTGGTCTGGGGTGATCATTGACATTTGGTTTCTCTTGACAGAAATAAAAGGACAGGACATGTCATCTTGTTTTTCCTGTGGAGATAATTTCACTTTCCACAATAAACTATGGTAATTAGGAAGGATAAACAAGCCAAATGAGCCAAAAAGATAATTTGTCAAGCTGGTGTGAAAATTTTAATGAGTTTTAAAATTTGTTCAAGTTTGATTTATTAAATTTTTTAGCCAATCTCAAATGAGTTTTGTTTTGTTTTGTTTTTTGTTTTTGTTTTAGTTTTAGTTTTTGTTTTTGTTTTTTCTTTTTGTTTTGTTTTGTTTTGTTTTGTTTTTTTTTTTTTTTTTAAAGCTAAGCTTGAATAGTTTATATTTCTATATAGTTTTAGGCTTATCAAATCGAGTTGAACAAGCAATTGGCTGTTCAAATTTGGTTTAAAAGCTTTAACAAGTTGTAAACTGTATTCAAGATTAATTGATTTACTTAATGAACGGAGATAAGCTCTCCTTCATACCTTCATCTCTCTATACCTCGCCATACCTCTTTTGTATATGCAAAAAATAAGTTTCATCAGAAAATTATAAACTTAAGAAAAAAAATCGCATTTTATTTTATGAAATAAAAGACAAAAGTGATAGTAAACTTAAACCATCTATTTTATAAAATAAAATATTTTTTACTCCTGTGTTTATAATTTTCCGATGAAGTTCATTTTTTGTATGAATGACCTTTGTTATGAAATTTATGAGATAGACAGTTCGGATCATCAATGCGGGTCCCAATTGGGGTCTACAAGAAGAGTATGGAGAGGTAAAGGTACAGAGGGGAGCCTATCCCTAATGAACGATGGAGAGGTAAAGGCATAGAGGGGAGCCTATCCCTAATGAACGAATTTTTAATGAGTCGAATACAAATTGAGCTCAAACTATTTGATTCATTTATATTACTCTAATGGTAATATTATTATTATAAATAAAAATTATTTTTACGAAGGTTGTGTTTTAAAATAAAAATATATATAAATTGTATATAATTTTTTTATTTGTACATTATTAGTTAGCCAAAAATTGGGAGGGGAGGTGGAATTACAATTCAGTGGCATGTCGCAAAAATATTTACAATTCATAAAGTTTAAAGTTTAAAATTTTAATTATTAATATTTATAAAGTTTGCCATTAATGTGTATTATTCTTTTTTTTACTCTAAATTGACATTGAATTGTAATTTTTCATTTTTTCCTTTTAGGTTGAACGTACAGGCTTTGTTTGGTGTTACTTCTAAATTTATTTATTTAGCCTATTACTTTTAAAAAAAATAATTTAATAGTGTTTAATTATAATTTATTTTATTTTTTTTAAACTTATTTAACCCCTAAAAAAAATTCTTCTGCTACTATTTGTAGCTTACTTTTAACTTGTAACCATTCCTACTATTACTTAGCTCACACCACACATAATTTTGATTTTTTTGTGTCTTTCTCTCAATTCACACCACTAAATTTTCATAATACCCTCATCTTCAACATTTCTTCCCTTGACATTAACCTTAAAGCATCATTTATTCTGTGTTAAGTTAAGAGATTTGAAAAGAAATTTGGAAAGTAAAAGTAAAAAGGTATGTAAAATGTAAATAAAATATACTTATATTTCACTTAATTTCACACACATTTTTTCTTTCCCTTTTCAAATCTCCTAACCAAATACAGCGTTAGTGTCACCTTCTTTCCAGCCTGTCGTGCTCTCATTGACAAACCCTAACGCCACAAATCTACCACCATCGTGACCCAGACATCACCTTCATGATCGTCCCTTCAACCTTCCCCCACTTCAAATTTACATTTTTGGAGAGTCAAATCTAGGGATCCAACAACAAATAGAAGAAGAATGATAATGAGGAATGTGAGAGAAGGTTGCAATGGTTTTGATGAGGGAAGAGGAGACTGGGGCAAGGAATGAAAAAGTGTGAGGAATGTGTCATGAGGGGTGAGAGAGAGGATTGGAGGTTGGTGGGGTGATAGTGTCGGCTAGGGTTTGTAATCGCAAAACAATGGCCAGTGTCGACCGTGATGGGATTGGAGAGGCGTGGACTTTGGCCTCAATGGTAATTCTCTTGAGAAATGAAATTGTATTTAAAAAAATTAAAAATGGTGTAAACTGAGATAATATATGGTATACAAATAAAAACTCCCTCTTTTGTGTCTTAATCATGAATTTTGAGGGTATTCTGAATATTTGGGCAACATAAAGTCTGAGTGATAACTTACTTAATTCAACATGTTAGAACTTTTTCACAATCTATTAATAATTACACCAAACATGTGTGGAGGTGGAGATAGAACACCCCTGCGGTCCAAACAAGCCTTTGATCTTCTAGTTGTCGCCTGAAATAGAAACAAAACTCCGAACGGTGGTGTTGAAATAAGCACTCCAATGGACAAGTTAGTTCTTGTATAAGGGTTAGTCTTTTTAGGTTTCCTTGGGTTCAAGTTTTTTTTTAGCACATACCTCTTTGTGCAATTTCTCTGCTCTTTTCATAGAGTTCCCCTCCTCGTTCCTCGTTCCATGCAGCTTATCATTCCATCATTACTCTATTTGGGCCCATCTCCTACCATACTTCCTGGAAAGGAGCGTTGGTCCCAACTAATGGGTCAACGCCAACTTACCCGATGTACTCGGCTCTATTTAGTAGGGAACAATTCGGCGATCATCCATATTCGATAATGGTTTGGTCCAGTGGGCCCTGACTTTACTCGACCCATATTTAGATGGGCTTGGAAATTGTCGTTTGGGTTTGTAATAATTATTCGGCCCCTACAATTTCCCCCCGAGCTCCAGCCCAACTCATGGTGGGTAGTGTGCTCGTTCATTTTTAGGTCACTTTCACGGATTCCGATTATTTATACTTTGTGCCTGGACGTTCAGATGCATAATGGACACATCGTTTGATTTCTGACATGTCAGGTGGGATGCGATGTGAAATGATTGCGGTTTCTCGTCTCTTCGTGATTTCCATTCATTTAATTCGATTTGAAAACCTTTGGCCCTTCTGTTTCCAAAGGAATTTTTATGCTGGCATTCTCTTACCTTTCCATCTTCAACTTCTAGCTCCTGACTCCTCTGCTTCCTTTGCTCCCTCTTTCTTTTGTTCACGAGCTTCCTTTGCTTCAGTCTGTAAGCCCTCCTAATTCAAACTTTTTTATTTGATTTGTTTTGCGTTTCCTTCTCTTTTTTACAATTCAAGTCTATTATTCTTCCTGCTACCTCTCCTTTTGGTTTTTATGTTTTATTCTGACTCCATGGCCAACCACCTGAAAGCCCTATTGTCTGAGGACAGGGTCATCGCTTTCTGTTATCACTTCTCTATCCTTGATGAGGTTCATCTGGCCCTCGTCAGGGATGGAGAGATAGATATGGAGAGGGTCGACGCTAACAGGATTGTATTCTCCCTATTGGCGATTGTTGAGGGTGGAGTTCGATTCCCCCTCCACCCCTATATTAGGTCTGTCCTCAACTACTAGGGCCTCATCCCCTCTCAGCCCAATGTAAACTTTTACAGAATAGTTATGGGTATATTAGAGCGAAACCAATGACTAAACCTAAACCTAGGGATTCCTGCTATTTGGCACTGTTACTTCCTTGTCAAATCTTTCGATCGGCAAGGGCATTACTTTTTTAGAGCCAATGATACCAATCACAATTTAGTGACCATGCTTGCCAGCTCTGGCAAGAGGGTGGATGACTTAATGGTTGTAGTCGAGGTAATTGGGAATTTAGCGAATGAGAGGAACAATTGAATCTTGTTCCTAGACAAAGGGGTGAACTAGGTAGCCGAATAGATTCATTAATTTTTTACGCCTAATCAGCTTAAACGTATACTCAAATCATTCTCTCTTGCAAGCAACGATCTCAAGAAATCCCTCCCCTGTAGAGACGAAGTCGTTCTAGTCAAGTGAAGGCCGCGTTAGAATACACTGATCGTGCAAGCCTTCAAGGACAGGGACGCACCACTCATGTTCTTCTGAGGTACGACCCATCTTACTCGACATTCTCGACGGCTGATCGCATTCTAGTTCCATGATGTGAGGAACAGCTCTGGGCTCTCGTATTTCCCAACTACGTCAACTTGAGGGAGATTGGAATTAGGGGATCGCCGGTTAGTGAAGGTAGCGGAAGCATTTACGAAGCTGAACAAGTTGCTGCCTTCTTAGAGCAAGAACAAGCTGAGCGAGAACAAGGCGATCAATCAGAGTCGAATGGTGCCAACGATCACAAAGCCCAAGCAGAATTGGACGAGCAGCTTGAGCGGGCTTTCAACCAAATCGGCTCTGAAGAAGGAGTTGGCAGTCTAGCGCGTGCGGCCTCTCCTGTCTGAATAGAACTTGTGGGTTAGGAAAAAGATATATTTATTAATCTGGAAGATTTGCTTGGTGCCTATTCAGCAGATATGACCGACAAATCATTTTCCCTTGCTCACTTTATGAGAAAAAGGAATGTCGAGCAGATGAAAACCAAGAAGGCTTCTGAAACGAGCTCAGTTGAAGCTACTAAAGAAAATGCACAAACGGAAGAGACTACCGAACATACGGTAGTCGCACAGCAGCAACCACCGCTGTCGGTGCTCGTTGAGGTTCCATCGTCATCGGTTAAAGCTACAGACTCTACCGACTCCAGGCATCTTGCCGAATCATCAGTGCCATCGGAGTGGTCTGCCGAAAAAAGGGCTAGAGTAGAATCTAGCCTTAATTTAATGGCGCCGTTCTAGGTGTTGCCCAAGATAAAAGGCACTCTGATTCCGGTCGGTGCTTTGACCGTCAAGGATCCGGTGGTTGGTCTAAGTATGGCAACCTCAATCACGCTGCCCTCGGACAAAGCAGCATTTCGCGCCGAACCCGATGCTTTGGCGGTTGCATTGGCTATGCAATCGGCTATTCTAGTAAGTGCCCTAAACTCCTTGGTTATTCTATTTGTTTGAAAACGCCTGGCCTAAAAGTATTTTATCTTTTACAGGCTGCCAAAAGGGTTGCCAACATCAGCCGTCGCCTTCGCAATTCAATGGAGTTAAACTGTCTTCTTCAAATGGAGGTGGCGACCAAACGACATAGGGCAGAATCGTTGGTAGCCGAGCTGGCTGCCGCAACAGAGAAGGCGGAGGCACTCAGCAATTGGTCGTAAAAGAGCAACATAGAGTTTTTGCCGAGGAGGCGAAAGCAACGCACGTTGATCTACTTCGCTGATCTATCGAGAAAAGAGTGAAGCTTTCCGAAGAGTCCTTGGAATCGGCCAAAGAAGAGCTGGAGAGCTTAAAGGCCGAGTTGCTTGAAGTGCAAAAGCTGTTGGCTGAGGCTCAAGCTACGACAACAGAGGTATTCGAGCAAGGCGAGATAGCCGCAACTGAGAGATATGCCGACCAGGTTTTTACCTTTGAAAATAATGGGTTCAAACATTATTGGCAAAAGGCCCTCACAGCTGCACAAGTGTCGCTTGACGTTCAAAATCCCTTTGAGGCAAAAGGCATTGAGTCGCTTATATCGGATACCGAAAGCTCTAAGGCCAAATAGCGTAGTTCAGACGTCTTTGTAATGTTTGTTTTTATTTAATTTTTGTAATAGATGTGCTAGGGCTATTTTCACATGTAAAATGACAAGCATGTAATGGGTCAAGTTATGAATGTAGTACTTCAAAAATTTTCTCTAGTACTTCAACCTTGTTTCGCATTCTTAGTACATTATCTTTAAATCGGTATTTACTTAAACAACATAACTGCGTTTGTTCACTTTCTATTTATCGAATGTGTGCTCCATGCAACTGTAGTTATTGCAAATATTCATAACAACATTTGTCCACTTTCTATCTGCCGAATGAAATTGTAATATAATGTTATTACAAATGGCATAACAGCGTTTGTCCACTTTCTATCTGTCGAATGAAATTGTAATATAATGTTATTGCAAACGGCATAATAGCGTTTGTTCACTTTCTATTTGCCAACTGTGTGCTTCATTTATTGAAACTATTCTGGACATGCGCATAGATCTGCTGAGTTGCAAGTGGAGCACTAGCTTCGCCAAATAGATTCATATATCTACCCCTGCCTCGGTTGGGAATGAAGGCAGACCATTGCAAATGTGCCTTGTTGAGTATATGGGATTTGCTCGGTGGCGCGTTGCTGACGCTGTCAATTGACAGTGGACACGTGGGAATGTTTTGGTGGGTAAGTGAAAGCGGTGCATTAAAAGCGGATCTTCATATAATTAGCATGCTTACTCGAAAAAGTTTTCTATTTCGAAGAGACTGTTCAAGGGAAGTCCACTCAGTTTGTATGTCGCAAGGGAAGTGACTTCCAACTGCTTATTGGTGAAGCGTGGATCATAGATCGTATATGTCAGTTAGACTATTTTTCAATAGTAGAGGGGAGGGAAGAATGTTAGCTGAGTTGGATACAAAAATGAGTCGTCAATCACCAAGTGACTCGGTGCTTAAAAATGTCAGTGAACCAGAGTTAAACAGGCGTCGTTTCGCCCAGAAGCCCTGGTGGATTGCCCTAAAAGAACGAACAAAGTAGGTCTCCTAGAGGTTGGGTCCAAAGGAAGGAGGAGAGCAGAACGACTAGTGCCCATGGCTCATCACAAAACAAGCCAAGTAGACCACCTCATCCGTTGAGTTTCTTTGTGTTCATTGGGAACCATCCTATGACTGAAGTTGACTCCATCATCCGTGATCCAGATATGGCAATCAAATTTACACAGCAGGTCTTCCCTCTAGAAGTGCAGCAACTGATGACTAATAGGGACGATTATGAGGTTTTTAGGGAGGGAGTCCATGGGGCCGTGAAAGGGCTGTATTGTGCGTATGAAGTCGACATGCGCCTGTGTGCCGTCCAAAAGAAGATTGAACACAAAGACGGGCGAATTCAGAACTTAGAGTGCCAATTGAAAGCAGCCAAAGAGCGAGTTGAGAACGAGGCTCATAAAGCAAAAATGGCTGAGTTGAAGGCGTCAGAGACTATAGGGTCTATGGATGAGTTAGCTCAATGCCTAATGAATCGAGCAATAGCCAATCGAGATACAACCATTATATTTCTGAAGGTGTCCATAAAGAGCCAAGCCTATAATAAAAAAAAAATTGAGGGAATGACGATTGGCGTTGAGAAAACGAAGGGAACAATTAGTCGACGACATGTGGCAGTGTGAAAATTGGGGATTCAAACACGGATGGACAAATGCTCTTTAAGCGGTGGGTGTAGATTTGGCGTTGCCGTCATACTAGAGCTATGTAATGTCATTTGACGTCTATGACACCTTAAAGACAGATGATCAGGAAGATCAAGCTGAAGAACCAGAGCAGAGCTAACTGGTGTAATAAAATCAAGTTGGATTGTACCCATGTAATTATTATTCTAATCGACTTTAGGATAAAAACGTTAATTATGATGTAATTGGGATTTGTCATGATGTTTTCTTAATAATAAAACACGTTAATTTCCTGTATTTGCATTTACGATGACAGCTCTCCAAACTTTGCTATGAAGTATTGTTTTATCAGATGGCTCCCCATACCGAGCATGAGGAGCGCTCTGAATTTGCAAGTCTATTGTTGATAGCTCTTGTGCTGAACACAAAGAGTACTCCGAATTCAGAGTCTTGTTGATAGCTCTTGTGTCGAACACAAAGAGCGCTCGAAACTCTGAATCTTTTGCTGATGGCTCTTGTACCAAGCACGAACAGTGCTCCGAATTCAGAGTCTTTTGTTGATGGCTCTTGTGCCGAGCACGAAGAGCGCTCCGAATTTAGAGTCTTTTGTCAATAGCTTTTGTGTCGAACACAAAAAGCTCTTCGAATTTGGAGTCTTTTGTTGATGGCTCGTGCCAAGCACGAAGAGCGCTCCGGATTCAGAGTCTTTTGTTGATAGCTCTTGTGTTGAACACAGAGAGCGCTCCGAATTCGGAGTCTTTTGTTGATGGCTCTTGTGCCAAGCACGAAGAGTGCTCTGAATTCAGAGTCTTCCATTGATAGTATAAATAAGAGTAAGGCAATCAGAATTAAGTAAATAGGCAAAGATAACATCTTGTATCATTGATTGTGATTGTACGGGGAGCAAATATTCTGGCGTGCCCGTACTCCCTTTCTTCCAAGCTCCCTATCTGTCCGATTGACCTGCGAACATAACGGCAGTGAGCTACCCGACAGTGTGTGGCCGGAAAACCCCTCCGACGGTCAAGTTAGCACACACTCAGGGATAGAGAGAGAGGAGAGAGTTGAATGTCTAAGTGTATCTCACCAAATGATCATTTGTCTTCAGCATGGGGGGGCGCAGACACGTTTATATACCTTCTGCGCCCCAAATCTACTCTCATTAGTCTCTCGACACGTGGTGCTGCTATCCCATCTGTCAGCATAAATCCAGTAATCACCACCTAACCAAACTATCAGGATGTCTTGGCGGAGCCCGGCAGACCGGCGGAACCACCTCGGCCTTTACACGGGCCGCGCTGCGCTGCATGCCCGAATGCTCACTAGCCGAGCTCCATACCAACCGAGCTCAGTTGCATTCCGGCAGAGCCGAGCTCGAAATAGGTCATGCGGGTAAAACAAAGGCCTTTCTGCTGAGCTAAAGGCGCGGACCTTCCTGCCGAGCAACACAAGTAGCAGGGTTCCCACCTGTTGCAAGTTCAAGTAGCTCGGTCTTGGCTTTAGCCGAGCAGCCCCATCTCTGGGCAAGCCCAAAGCTATCCTGGCCCAAACGCGCTCGGCCTTCAACTTGCCCGGCCCTTACCATGGCCCATTTCCAGCTCATAAAATCTCCCTCTCAGTGATCATGTACAAAATCCGAACGAAAGTAAACATTAATACTAATGATAGAATTTACAGAGATGAGTGGAGTTCCAGGGCTGAGGTAACTTTTTTCCATGCATGTCCATGAGTCGATATGCCCCTGTTTCGGTGATAGAGTCGATCTGGTCGGGCCGTCCCAATTGAGGCTGAGTTTGCCATGTACAAGATTCTTAGCAGCAAGGAGCACCTTTTTGAGGACCAACTCTTTAGGAGTGTACCGGCAGAGGTGGACTCATTGATCGTATGATTTGGCAAGTTGCTGCTGATATCGCGCCATAGTCATGAGGGTCCGATCTCGACGTTCTTCGAGTAAGTCCATATCCAAGGACAACATCATATTATTCCGGCATGTATCAGAGGCCCTTGATTAGAGGGTTGGTAGGTTAATCTCTAGGAGGATGATAGCTTCATTGCCAAAACACAAGGCAAATAAGGTTTCCCCCGTGGGACGTCTTGGCGTGGTACGATGGGCCCATAATACATTTGGAAACTCCTCAACCCACTTCCTTTTCGCTTTTTCCAAATGTTTCTTGATGCCGTCCAGGATCACTTTGTTGGAAGCCTCTGACTGTTCGTTACTCTGCAGGTAAGCAAAGAAAAAATAGGACCCGAATGTTATGCATGTCGCACAGCTCTTGGTAGACGTTGCAGTCAAACTAAGTGCTGTTATCAGAAATAAGTGACCTGGGTATACTAAATCGAGTGATAATATTCTTCCAAACGAATCGCTTGACATCCACATCTCATATATGCGTTAATGGTTCTACTTCAACCTACTTTGTGAAATAATTAATAGTAATGATCAAAAACCGCTTATTGCCTGGAGGCCCTACTATGTTTAAGCCCCATTGAGCAAAAGGTTAGGGACTGGTCACAGAGTTCAATTCTTCGGCAGGTAGATGTGTTAATGGAGAGAATTTCTAGCATTGTTCGCACTTCTTAACATATTCCTTAGCGTCAATGCGCATGATTGGCCACCAATACCTTGTGTGATGGCTCAATGAGTGTAGACACCCCATTTTTGACCGACCTTAAGACTCAGACGTCACCGATTGAGCGCTTGGTGATGTTGCTTATCGTGCTCGTTCAAAGGTTTTAGAGTCTCGGCTGCAAGCCTTGCCTCCGGACTTCTGGACTTTTTCATGCTTTGCCTCGGTTTGCAAACCAGGCTCGATTTTCTCTGTTTCTCTTTCAGAAGGGAGGGAGAGGTCTTGTAGATCATCTCTCAGTAGGCGTAGGCTACGTTTCGTGGTCGCAGGCCATTTTGCCCGTTTGGAGTCCGGTTTCTGATTTTTCGGAACCGTTGGCCGTGTGCCTCGGTTCGGGACCGCTTAACCACCTCCGTTTGCTCCGGTTTTTGGCATGCATCTTATTTCCTCCCTTTTGAGGTACACTGTGGTCTGAGAGACTAACTTCGTGATCGAACACCACTTCCTGTGCCTAACAGTCAGTTTTCGGGGCCTCGGGCTGCGCGCTTCGGCCCCTGAACCTTCATTTTGCATCGGTTTGGGCTCATTTTTGGCAGGGACCTCTGTTTCATTGTTAGAAAGGTCGTAGAAGGGTGGGAGGCCAGTAACTGTTCTGACAACCTGTTTTATCCCTCAATTGCCCTCCATCGCCCGTTTTTCTCACTTGAAAGCCAATGTTGACCACCCTAAAGCCATATTTTCTTGCCCTAAACCACATATTTGTGTTGTAGACACCTGGGAGGCCACCAATATCATATGGCCGGCCAGTAATTGTGTGTGACCCTTTTGAACCCCTCCAAAAAGTGGCCTTTTCTCTCTCCTGGTTCACTGTCTCCAGTTTTTGACCACATGGCTGTGTTGAGCACACATGGGAGGCCACCAATTTGTGGTGGCCGGCCACTAATACCACTTGACCCTTTTGACCCTTGGCCGGCCGGCCATGGGGAGAGCCGGCCGGCCACCTAAACCCTAGCAAGTTGGCCGGCCATGATCCTCAGGGTTGGTACATTACAAATCTACCCTCCTTTTTCCCCCCAGATTTTGTATCCGGGAGGGTGCCTTTTTGGGGAAAACTTGAATTGTTCCCCCCCCCGGCCCATTTTTTCCCCTCTTTTCCACCCTTTTGTCTATATATCCAGCAGCCCCAGCCCCCTTGCAAAGGGTTACAAAAAATTGCCTTAGGCCCTTGCATTACATCTCTCTCCCTCCCTACTTCAACCATCAAAACCTCCCAAACCCTACACCATTTCTACACCACCACCTAGCACCACACCACCACTCCATTCCAGCAGCTT
>CM069907.1:16712111-16994611 GCA_036172215.1 Camellia granthamiana
AACATTCAAAGATAAGTTAAATGTCACAGATTGATAAGCATATTTGACATAAGATTGGGTTTCAACACTAAGGTTGTCCCATTGTTACCTAAACCTTATGTAAAGTAAAGTTATATACATCTAACCCTTCTTAGATCCCACAGTAATGCCTTTTTAAGATTTAATATATGATTTGACAATTTTCTTTAGGGTAAATTACAAATACACTCTCTGAGATTTGTTTAAAATACGAATTGCCCCCTGTGGTTTGAAAAATTACAAATACCTCTCTGTCAGAATTTTTTATTTAATAAAATTAATTAAAAAAGTGAAATTTCTAACTGTTTACCTATACAATAATAAAATCATCTGAATTATTAATTGAAATAAAATTTTAACATTATTAAAAACTGTTAATTAACTTGATGATTTATTAATAAAAAGACTTATTTATGATAATCATTATCTTAAACTGTTCAATCTTTTTTTTTTTTAGGGGGGGGGGGGGGGGGGGGGGGGGGGGGGGTTTGGAATTACAAACATGCTAATATCTCGCTTAGTTAAAAAAAAAGGTGACTAAAAGGGGAATTTAGAAGAACTAAGCAAAGAGATGCCCAATCTTCAATGACCATTTTTAATAAAATTATTTAGTGATTTAAGACTACTATGTTAGTTTTGAACTCAGCTACAATTTATAAATGGCTACATACATGAGATCTGAATTCTTATACTTTCAATTTGAATTGTAATTTAAGCAATCGTGAGAAGCACTCAAGTATCGATGAGATAAGATCTCATATTCAAATTAACAGAGTGATGTTGGCCTGCACTGATAATCTAACTCCTTTAAGATACTGATAAAAAAAATAAAAATACAAAGTGAGACCTCAAGTCTGTTTTCGAGTTGTCATGACTTATTTGGAAAAGTGGGTTTATTTAATTATTATTTTTTTTTTTTGGTGATTTTTTTTTTTTACATAAAAAAAAATTCAGTTTTAGATAAAAATAAAATATTAAAAAAAGTTTATTAAAGATAAAAAAAAAGCACAAAAAAATCTTCTTTCTTTTTTTGTATTTAATTAAATTTTAAAAAAAATTGTTTTCTTGATCCTTCTAGGATTTGAAAAAAAACAAAAAAAAAAAAAACTAAAAAAAAAAGAAAAAAAAAAAAAGAATAAAGCTTGAGACCTCTAATTAGAGGTGCCACTAGTTATGTGACAACGGGTCTCACCCACTGCCACAATTTTTTTATTTTTATTTTTAGATTTCCACCTCACTAGTAGTGGATTTAGAGCTCAATATTTAGAGCTCTAAATCATTGTTGAAAAAAAAAATGGTTTGGAAAAAATTTCGGTATGCAACCTATTCACAAAATTATGTAAATTGAATACAAATTTATGTTTAATTTATATAATTTTGTAATTGGTGGTGCTATATGTACCAATTAATATACACACTAGTGTACCAACTAGTATTATGTCATTATTACTGACCCCACCTATTATACAAATTATAAATACTTAAAACTTCAAAAATTATACCACATTATCTATTAATATACTAATTAATACATATAACATTATTTTTTTATAATAGAATTACATATTATTTTCGCATAAGTTTTTTAGTCAAATGAATAACCAGACAAACATGGATGACTAACCTTGAGGAATTGTCCTTTAACTGAAATTAGAAGGTGTGAAACTGTGGGCGTAGCTTTCCAAGGGGCCACAATTTCCAATTACTTAAATGTGTCCCTAAGATTATCTCTAATGGTTTATTAGATTTATCACTAAATTTAAATTTGGTAAAAAAAATAGTTTTTTTTGTCTCCAAGAGTTTCATCAAAACGATATCAAATTGAGAATGATCCAAAATTTTCACCAAACTGAGGATGTTGTGTGCCTTTCCGCAAAACACTATTCATTATCATTATATTTTTACTACCGAATGACCCACCAGATATCCCTCCGGATGTTCTTCCGGATGACCACCTCAAGCAAAATTTTGTACAGATTTTACACTGGGAGGTTGACCTCCCGGTTGATCCACCGGTTGACCCTCCGGATGACCTCTCAAGCTTAAAAATGTGAGGAAAAAGTATTAAGAGCGGATTGTTTTGCCTTCCGGTTTACTGTCACCAACACATTATCTCTCCAATTCTCATCCACAAATCCTCCACTATTCATCTTTTCTCTTCTCTCTCTCTCTCTCTCTCTCTAGAAGGAGACTGGTGCAAATATAGGTATTAATTTGAAAACCATTGATTCACATCTTCTTGTTTATTTTTTTTCTAAGAAAGTTTAGAATTTTTTTTAAATTATAGAAATATAGAGAAAAAGAGATGTGGGTCTGTGATGAATGTTGGGATCAATTGTATTGATATGTTTTTTGTCTCTTCTTTCCTTATCTTCAAATGGGTTCTTTGAGAAACCATTGATTTCACAATTCCGTATCAAATTTTCAAATAAAATGGCGTGTATTTTAAGTTGCGTAGCTTTACAATCCAGATAATGCCTAGTCTTGCTTGTGGAAACAAGAGTCTACAGACTCAAATATGTGTTTCACCAACAAATTCCCATATAGTTGATTCAAGAAAAAACAAATTTTGAGGTAATTTTGAATTATTTAGCCATTTCAATACTCTTCAACAATTTTTGCAATAATTTGGTCAATTTGGCAACTTCAAAATTAAGTTATAAAGAGAAAAATATCAACAAATCAGTTGCGGAAACTCAATCCAAAATTTGGCAAATTAAGTGTCACGACCCAAACCCGCCCATTTAGGTTTAGTGACATAACCGGCCAGTAATCCTAGGATTATCAAAGGCCTCTTAACAGAATAACAAAATATAAGGGGCTGCAGAAGCAATTATACAAAATACAAGGTCCATAGAGCTGTATAGATATACATGGGATAAAGAAGTTTTAAACTTATATAACTTCCACTTTCGTAAGACTTGTATCACTTTACAAATAATGTCATGAGACTTAGCCCAGCGTACAGATAAGCAAAAATAAACAACAAAACATCTTCAACAGGTTCACAAAACTTGACTTCTCAAAAAGAACCTTCTCAGGAGGCACAGTGGTTGGCTGACTAAAAAAAAAAAAAACACTCCAGGCAGCAACTTAGGCCTGGTCATGAAATAGTGAGCGGAAGCCCAGTGAATAATAACAGAGTAAAGGGTTTACATGAATGATGTCTATAACAGATTCAGAAATCAAAGTTCATATCTGAAATGGATTTATATTCATATTCTTGTTCAAACTACATACAGAAATCAGAGTTCATACTTAATCATACATTGTACATCTATTAGCGTTATCATGCTTGTTAGTTCCATAAGGAACCTCCGGTAGCGGGAAACTTGGAACATACTTGAGCCACGGTATTATTACCCCCGGGCAAGGGCCATAAGCCCATGGTATTATTACCCCCGAGTAAGGGCCTTGTGCTAAGGATGCCACAAATACATTTCAGAAACTTGGACAATCATTCATCGTACAGAATATAACATTTCATAAAATAGATCTTAATTCATCATACAAAAAAAAATTAAGTTGAACATAATTTTACTAAGTTATTACTCACAGATGGCTCCACTTGCAGAACAGACAAGTCAGACAACTTGTGACGCGTGACCTACATACACATAACATGAACACATAATGAAACACACACTCGGTTGGTACTTAATTTCTTTCGTTTCGTTCTTAGTGTGTTTCTAGGTCTTAACATCTTATTAAGTCTTAATCATGGCCTAAAAATGCCTAGGATGCAATGTGGATGCCAAAATGCACTTTGGAACTCTTAACAAAAGTTGCTGAAAACAAGGGTCATACTCAAGCGCAACTTCCCTCGCTCGAGCAGACATGCAAACATATGAGGGGCCACTCGAGCAGTCTGCAAACTCTGAAAAAGTACTGGTTGTGTGAATTCTCCGCTTAATGGCTGCTCGACGGTCACTCAAGCGTGAGACTGAGGTCCCCGCTTGAGCGCAACTTCTGTCACTCGAGCGGTCTGCAAAATGTGTAAACTTCTGGGAGCTTGCATTTCTTGCTCGAGCAAACTTTTGGTCGCTTGAGCGTGAGGTGCAAGATCATAGAGTGGTCGCTCGAGCGCAAGTTTGTCGCTCGAGCGGGGGGGTTCGAATTCTGAAATTTCCAGATTCACCTCTAAAGTACAAAACTCAAATTTAATGCTTCAAACTCAACCTTTGGGCTCAAAAACTTGAGAAAACATGTCTAAACTTGGAAAATATCTTGAATTCAAAACTATTTCATAAAATTAAGGCCCAAAAGTATGCCAATTGATCAAAACTCCAACTTAAAATTTATGAATATGACATGAATATGACATGCATGAATTACTTTGAACTTAGGCTTTCCAAAACATGATCAATTAAGGTCAAATGGTAAGAAATGTGATGAATTCTCAAAACCAAGTTAAGATAGACATATATATGTGCAAATTCTTTAGAAACATACTCAAAATGTCATGATATATGCATGTATGCATGATACACTCCTATAGTCAACCATCTAAGTTCAATTCTTACATTACACAACTTAATTCTCATGTTCTTTTACCTCTCTCATTTGCTTTCATGTGGTAATTACTAAATTACAACTAAAAGGTAGAAATCCTTACCTTAGAAGCTCAATTGTGTGCTAGGTGTTCAATTACTAGAGTTTTCAAGTTCAACACCTTGAATTTACTACAATTCTTCTCCCTCTCCCAGATTCCAAACTCAACCTTTGATCTCTCTTTCTTTCTTACGTTTGGTTTGTGTGTAAGCTCAAAGATGTGTTGAAATGAGGAAAAAGAATGAGTAGAGACACAATAGGTGCCTTATATAGGTTTAATTAGGAATTGGCTAATTAGTTGACATTAATTATTCTAATTTAATCGTTTTGAATCGAATTTTAATTAAACCTATCATAATGTTTCAAAAATCCTAAATAGCACATAAATCAAGTCAATTTCATGATTGGATGCCGATAAGGCCTTCAATTCACAAGAAGAAACAGAAATGCAAACAACTCTTTCTATGATAGATAGATAGAAATACAAATAATGCAATGCATAAGTAATTAACTCAGGATTTCATCTTAATTTCTTATTAGACTTGTTTATTCATGAATTAACGTTAATCAGAGATCGGGGCTGTTACATTAAGCAAAAGACCAATTTTAGAACATGGGTCTAAAAGAAATCTATAAGATAATCATATAAATTGCTCATTTTAGAGAGATATCAACAATATAACCTAATCATGACCATGCGATAGACGAAGGTGAACTGAGGGGAACATCCTTGACAATGTGTGCCATCGACCACCCAATTGTTTCCTCCCTTCAACAAGATATACTCTAATATCTTTTTTCTAGGTTGTATGAATGAAGACAATCGAAAGCACAACCAAACAAAATAATTTATAAATTATGAAGATCAAAACGGAGCTACTTTTTGAAGCTTTGAAGCATCAAATTTGAAGAGCATCAACGATCCTTTCCCCCATACGAAGCCCTAGCTAGCCCTTGACTCCTCCACAGTAACTACATTCGACATTGCACAAAAAAAATAAAAAAAAATAAAAATTTCCTTTTTCCGGTCGATTGGTCGGTCGTCTCTCTGGACGTCCAGTGCATTTTGATGAAAGCTACAATATACACCGTTGGAGTGGCTGATATCAGATTAAGCAAAATCTCTTTTTTTTACTCAAATTTGATAAAAATTTTAGTGAACCGTTGGAGATACTCTAAGATAATAATAATACAGGAATATCAAATCGGTGATATATTTAAAAAATAATCACAAATCAATAAAGAATTTTATAAATATTAATAATTAAAAATAAATAAATTTTTTCATAAATATGTAATTATTTTTTGAAACTTCTACTGGGGTGTAATTGTCTCATAATAATATTGTTAAAAAATTTTAAAATATCATTTTTAAATTTATTTATATTAACATAACAAAGGTCAGTTTTTAATAACTTGATTTCTAAATGAATACATGCAACAATTCGTGTCATTGAAAATAAATTTAAGACTAATATTTTAAAAATGTTAAGCCAAATTTTACAAAATAAAGGTGGATGGCGAAATCATCCTATTATGATGTGTTCACATATCATTTTCCTAACTAAAATCAGCAACACACTAGGGACCCAAAAAAAAAAAAAAAAAGGCAGCATTGTTGGGAATTAAGAGTGAAAGTACAGCTATTAATTTCGACATTATTCTATTTAAAAGTAAAGAGTTAAGCAATAATAAAAGGGAGATTCCCAAATAGAAAACATTATATGGGCTGTCTAATCATGTGACTCAAATTGGATTTGAATAAGAAAAATGATCCTGGATTAGAATAAGAACAATGATCCTGACTAGGCCTTGCTAGTGTTCAATTTTTATTTTTGGCTCTCAATTGGTTGATCTTCCAATCCAGGCAATATTATTAGTGCTTTTTTATTTTTATTTTTTATTTATAGATAATAAGGAAAGTTAAACAACAGCATAGATTAGGAAATGAAAGAGTTAGGTAGTGTTTGGTAGAATTGTAGAATTATAATTTGATAATAGAGTTGTATTTTGAGTTTGTGAGTTGTATAATTATAATTTGAAAAGAGAAAATTTGTTTAGTTATAAGTTTTAAATTGAGTTTTGAATTTTTAATGTGACATATGAAATGAGAAAAATTGTTTGGTTATGAGTTTTGAAATAAGTTTTCAAAACTTATAACTCATAACCAAACACACAATTTAAAACTCTATTGAAAATTCTACTCAAAACTCATAACTAAACTCTTTTTAAAATTTAATTCAAAAAAATAATTATTGAAAAAATTTATTTTTTATTTAAAAAATTAAAAAAATTCTGAAAATATTTTTTAATTTAAAATATTTAAAATATAGATTATTATTTGTTAAAAAATTATTCAACTAGTGCTTTAAAATTACTTTTGATTGTATATTTGGTTGAAACTTTTTTTTAATTATTTTGTTTAAAAATCTTTTTTTTTTATTTTTTAAAAATTATTGTGACAAATTAATTTTTATTTAAAACTATTTTTTGTTAATTTTAAATAAATATCCAAAGAATTTGTCATTTTGGTCTAAAAAATATAATTTCTATATTTAAAAAATATTAAAAACAAATATAATTTTTTTTTTTTTTTATATAGATAACAGGTGCCAATTCCCAAAAAAAAAAAAAATTTGTTCCGATCAGTTGGCTGAACGTCTAGGGAGACGACTTGGTAGACCCAAATTTTTTTGAAAACTAACTGGGAGGAGCTCTACCAAACGTGTTGTGAAAGGTGTTTTGAAATGTGAGGTTAGAATCAGTTTTTGAAAACTTCATCCAAACAGGGGCTTCACGTATGAGGGTGGAACTAGGATTTCAGAGCTATACCAAACACATCTTAATATCTCTCATACATAATTTCAACTATGTCAGCCACTAGAAGGGCCTTAGCAAAATTGGGGGTTTTCATAAATTTTCAAGTCTTCCATATGGTTTTTCTCCCATATAAGTAAGGGTGTACACTGATTGACTTCTCGAAAAATATGCTTAATACTGCAATCTATTTGGGAGGTAAATAATTTAATGTCTTCCACAAGAACACAGTAAGGGCAATTTGGATGAGCTTCTTCATTGATGAGTTTGATAGTATGTTGATAGTCTGTTTCAATTACTATATTTCTCCAACTTTTTTCATGAATGATGGTTGTTTCGTGATAAATAGCCCATATTATTATTATTGCTTTTGTTTGAGTTGTGGATGAACACATTACTCCATTTTATTATGTGGGAATTACTTTCCAGTGGAATAATTTTTTTTTTTTTTTACACAAACATAAAAGGGTGCAAGTTACACTTGTAGCCCCACAGCTTTTATTTCCACCCCATCACAAAATCACTTGCACCCCATATATTTTTGTAATTTTTTTTTTTTTTTTTTGGGGTCCTATTGTACTGTAATTCTCCCTTATACTATTATCAATTTTCTCTTAAAATTTTGGGTTTATATGCAACATTCATCTTATAGCTGTAATGGTATCGGCAGAATTCAGTGATTGTGATAGTAAATTTTATAATCATTTTTTTAGTTAATTACTTGAAGATTAATTATAAATATGAAAATAATTATATCAAATTAAATAATTACAATCAAACAACACGCAACTAAAAAGGCCTGATAATTATTTTAAAAAAAAATAGCTTATAAGGAAAAGAAAATAAATAGCATAATTCAACTGTCATACTAAGAAATAAGTAATCAATTTTTTATTTTGACAATGATTGACTTCCTAACTTTTTGAATAAGAGCATACCCAACTGAATTAGTCCAATTAATTAAAATTTAAAATTATTAGCAACAATAGAGAGCTTTATAATAATTGAAACTATGTGAATTGATTTGTGAATCGTCTATGAATCAATACGTATTGACAATAGATTTATCACTTAACTCCAGCTATTAGGTTCAA
Source organism: Camellia granthamiana (assembly GCA_036172215.1). Lineage (NCBI taxonomy): Eukaryota > Viridiplantae > Streptophyta > Magnoliopsida > Ericales > Theaceae > Camellia > Camellia granthamiana. Next base: position 16,720,592 of record CM069907.1, read on the forward strand.
TATTCACTAGTAGCAATAAACTTTTTGAAGTTCCATATCCATACAGGTGTTCGCCTTGACTGTAAATGGAGCCCCGCAAATGAGCGGTGAGATTGGTTCTTCAAGATCAGTCGAGATGCCCATAAAACTGATCTGGATACTTGGTTATCAAAACAAAACAAAAAAAAAATTGATCACTTCACCTTTCAGATAGAAATGTGCAAGAGTAAACAAGGTATAGTCTGTTGTTAGGGAAAATCTATAATTCCCCACAAGTAAATCAATCAATGGGAATATAAACTAATGCGGAAAAATTAAATCAAAGGCAACACAAGAATTTTTACGTGGTTCCCTCAATGTGAGGTACGTCCACGGGATCGAAATCCGATTCCACTATCAACCAAATAAGTTCCAAACGATTACAAACGAGACACTAATGGTCTCACAAAATCACCCTTAGGTGAATTCCAAATAATCACAAATAAACAAGAGGAAAGACCTCACCAAATAGATGAACCAAAATCTTCAGAACCAAAATTAAAGAAGATCCAAAATAACGAACCAAATCAACCTCCACACAAAAGAAACCAAAAACTTGAACAACTCAAGCAATGTTAATCAATCTTCCCCAATCGTCCATTCATCCGCACGAGTCCCAAAGCCGTCTGACAGCCGCCGTCAACCTTTTTTTCTTAGGGAAAAATAATACACCAAAAAATATTATATTGTAAATTTAGGATTTTGTAATCAAACCCTAATTGTATCCCAATTGAATTGGGCCTCCACAAATATAATATATAAAAATATTATACCTAAACCAAGCCAACTTAAAACTCTTTTTCCAAAACCAATTGGGTCCCACACTCCAATAAGGAGGTATACCCAACATAGTCTAGTTGGTTGAAATTTTTTTAAAAAAAATCATTAGTTACAAAAAATTAATTTTATAGCAACTGAAGCAACTATATCATCTAGGAATCGACTTTTGAATCTTACATATTAAGAACATGCCGATACGTATCAGTATGAGAATCACAAAAAACTCGACATAGTTTAATTTGACAATTGAAAGTAAAGTAAGAGCTTTCAAACCAAGAATATATACTGGAGAGTCATATATATTTATATATACAAAGTGTTGAAGCACAAAAGAGAGTTAGAATATGATGCTTTTTGCTATAAAATCTGAAATATCCTGAAACCACTCAAGATGAAAGCACATCTTTATGGGATTTCTAAATTTGAAAACAAGTCCACAACACAACATAGATAACATCTCCCTAATGGAATAATGTGAGATAGATCACCTCTATCATCAAGCTGATTCTGCCAACATATTAAGTGGCTACCAAGCCTTCTACTTTGTATCACTCTAAAAGGGAATCATTTGATATGATCATGTTTTTTTTTTTTTGATAACTCAGGGTGTCTAGGTCAGCTTGCGCGCACATCGACTAATTCTTGGAGGACCAATTCCACCGTCAACTAAGGGGGCCATTTAAAGCCAGAGTAAAGCTCTGTATGGACTGGCCCAACACAATAATTGATAGCACCTAAGATGTTTTGAACTTGAGACCTAAAGAGGAACAAACTCTTAAGTTCCAAGCCTACACCACTAGGTGGGGGTTTTTTGATATGATCATGTATCCTTAGCATAAGAAGAAAAAAAAAAAAAATTTGTTTGCATTTTCATCTCAATTTTGTTTTTTTTGGGTGAAAATATTTTTTTTATAAATTCAGAACAATTTTCCTAATTAGACGCAAGTCATGCATAGTTTTCTCAATATTTTCTTATAAAAATAATTTATATATTTTTTATTTTTTATTTTTTGCACATGGGCGAAACAGTCATCATCCAATAAAAGAATGTTGGAAAGGGCCGGCTAGCGTGCCTAGGCTGAAGCTGCACCGGTCTTGGTGGTAGTTGGGTCCCCAATTAATTAATGCTCACATTGACTCAAATTTTAGATAATTAATATGTTTTTTAATTTTTTAAAATTATTTTTATATGATAATATCATAGGTAAGTTATAATATTTATGGGGTTAATTATTACAAATATTATAATTAAAAAGGAATGAGTTACAACTTATAATCAGAATAATATTATAATTAATATCACAATAAATTATAATTAATGCCACATCTGTATAATTAAATTATAACTAACACTTCAACAATTTTAACAAAAGATCACAAAAGTGGTAACTGAGATATTGAGACACACCCCCAAAACGATGTGTGTATCATAGAATTTTTCTTTAATATAATGTAAATTGAAGTTGTATGAAATTGTTTGATATAAATTCTCAAAATAAAAAAATTATAAATGCTTATATAAGTTATTCCAAACAGGCCATACGTATCTCCCTTCTTAGAGGTGTGCATGAGTTCGTTTAGGTTGATTTTGAGAAAAACATCAACTAAATTAACCATTGAAATTTTTTTAACTTGTTGCCAACCTACTTATTGTTAAAATGGGCGGTTATTTGAATATTTTGACAAATTCAAACTACTAGTTTTAGCAAATTGGGTGGCTTAGAAATACAAAATAGGAAAGAATATCAATAATTGTACAACCTTAATTTTTTTCAGTTTAAAAAAAATGTTATCCCAAATCCAAACACGAAAATTATAAATTAACTGAATACATAATGTTATTCAAAATTATATTTCATAGATTACTATACAAAGTATTCAAATTAAGGGAAAAAAATGCTATGAAAATGAAGACTATGTGTATCTTTCTTTTTTTTCTCCTTTTTTTTGCGATCATTAATGATATTAAAGTTAAGAAAATGTTATATATGATGAGTACAAAATAATTTACGATTCATAAGTAACTTGACAAATTTTAATACAAAAGAACTCGTTATTTTTTATCACCCACGGGATTTGTTTGGCTGTTTTTTTTATACATTATTAGTGTTCTGCCCGTGCTATGCATGTATTATGCACGGGTTGTGTTTATAATTATTTATATATATGTGAATTGTGATTTAATTTTTTTTTTTTTTTTACACACAATAAAAGAAATAACAAATGCAGCATATCTTCAATTAATTATTTTATGTTTACTTTTATTCAAAATTTAAAAATAATGTACAGGCAAATTTTATAACTAAATTAAGAAAAATTTATTCCTAATGACATTTTTTTACTTTTATATAAATACTTAAAAAAATAAATCTGAAAAAGGTAGTCAATATAAATATTATACATTAAGTAAAAAAATGTGGTTAGCAATTATACTTAGATAAATTTACTATAGTTTTAATTTCAAATTTAAAAAAAAAATTATTTTTAAAAGCATTTTATTTAGCTAGTACCAAATACAATTTTCTTAGCAAAAATGAAAGTTATAAAATTTTATTGCAATCAAATGTCTATTGTTAAACATTTTATTCTACTTGCTTGTTTGGTTACTTGCTTACTTTAGGAGTTTTGATATTTGATCTTTAATCCAGATTCATCGTATTGTTTTATTTATTTTCTTCTTCTTACTTGATTTTCGCATGATACGTCTTTCATAGTGCATGTAATGCCTCAAAATAAATACAATAAACCATCTACGATGATAAGTAAATAACAATATAAATCAGAGCATAACATTATTCCATTACTCTAGACTCAGTTGTACAAAAGGGTGACACATGCGAATATACATTCATGAGTCCTAACCCTGAATCTATAGCACGTGTTAATAACAAAGATATGAAATAGAAGTTAAACAGATAATTGAAATACCTTGAAGGTTACAACTTTCCAAGACTGTACTTAGTTACATCAAAATGGATTTAAATCCAATACAAATAAAGTCCTAGGCTTGTACAAATAATTACAACAAGAAAACAAAATGAAACTCTTGCTCCTATCCTCCCAAGCTACTGCCTTGGCGAAGACATTTCACTAACACTTGAAAATGGTTTTCCCATATAGGGTGAGTCAAAACTCAGTAGAAATAATCTAACACAATATATAAATCTTAACAAAGATATAAGGGTGAAATACATATGCAATGCTCATGATTAAAACGTCACATTTCTCTTTCCGAAAACCATGCAAGTCTGGTTTACATCACAATTCATTATTCATTTCATTTACATTAGAAAATAGGGCCATGAATCATAACTCTAGGAATCTCAAAGTACAACATTTCACGAATATTTTGTCCGCGCGAAAACATCAAACGGCACCTATGTAAACATAGTCTATATAAGCATTACTATTGTCATTTTACGAATATTTCGTCAGCGGGAACCGGCACCCATGTATACGCGCATTTTTCGGGACTTTCACTCTAGATACACAGGCCAACTTGATTTGGTGATATACACATCTTTCCTACATTTACCCATTTTTCTCAAAATCATATACATTTGCAATGTATTAAAAGAACAACGATATTCGACATACATGTATGAGAAATTAGTTTCAATTCACCTAATCCTCATATAATTTCTACAGCAATCATAACTATCCTCCACCGATAGCCCAAAACAAATAAACAGATATAAAATTTCCAATATAAATAAACTTTTCAAAATTTTAAGATGTAAGCGATAATACATATCCAACTCTACCATTCATATCAATATCTATCCAATTTCATATTTCCAACATCAATTCCATTTATTTATACAAAATAAACATTTGAGACATTTAGGACAAAATCTCTTTTACTTTCAAAATCCATTCCCAATATCAAAATCAATAGTTTTATCACAATTCAACTTTATTTTCACTCCCATAACCATTTTTAATACATCCTTTTGAAAATTCATCTTTTGATTTTAAACCAAAACCCTAAATTTGTTCAAAATCCTCCAAAACCATAAGATTGTTTTATAAAAACAAATAGCTAAGTTAAAAATCATAAAAAAGTGTAGAGAATTCTACCTCAAAGTTAGAAGACGAGATAAACACGGATGAAACTCGGATGAAGCCGAAATCCAACTCTATTCAGGTGAAAACGAAACCCTAGATGAGCTCTACATTTTTAACAAAGGGAGTAGGGTGGAAAAATGTGTAGATTTTGGTGTATTTGTAGAGATAATGTGAGTTTTAGAGAGAGAATATCTAGAGTTTTTAGAAAGTTTAGAGAGAGAGATATATATGAAAAAGTGATATAAAAAGTGACTTCTACGAACTGATATATACGCTGTCCACTCGAGCGTCAAGACACAAAAATAATTACCACTCGAGCGCAGGAAGTGACGCTCGAGCGTAGAATACACTCTCCCAGTAGTTTTACAGACAGAAAACCAACGCTCGAGAGCAAAAAGGGCTGCTCAAGCGCAAGAAATTTCGCTCGAGCGAAAAATAACAAGTCTCAGTAGTTTTGCAGACCTGCAAAAAGTACTGAGAGTTTACAAAAGCTGCTCGAGCACAAGAAGTGGGGCTCGAGCGTAGAAGCAAAATTCTGGGCAACAAGGTTTTTGAAAAATAAGGTACCAACCTGTTCCAAACACAACCAACATATCCCAATAATCAAAGTCAAGGCGGGAAAAGAGTAGTAAGTCATGAACAATAATACAAAACTATGAAATCCGAATCTAGGATATCAAATGGGTCTGGTCTTAAACCAGAATCGCTATAGTGCATCTCCGAGTGTATTACTGAAAACATCGTACACTTAAAATGCATAAAATTACAATATATAGGGAAAAAAAAAATAATTGTCCAAAACTAAAACTACTTTAAGAAAAAATAAAAAAATAAAAACAAAAATGAAATTGTTTAAAATAGAAAATGATTTATTTATTTATTAATTTTTAAAAATAAACTTTTAAAGAAAACAAAGAAAACTCTATATATATATAAGTACAAAAACTATACATAAATCATAATACAAAAAATAAATTAATTATAGGATTTTCAGGAAGTGAGACTCACAAATAAATTTTGTAAAATTTGTCTATTCATATACTTATTGTGTATGTTTTTTGTACTTCTAATCCCGAGAATGACATTGAAATAGTTTGCATTTCTTGTATTAGATCCATCTAATAACTTTAGCAAACACAAATGTAATAAATTTCATAACACAAAACACAAACAATTATGAAACAAAGTATCTAAAAAAAAGGAAAGAAATGTTCAATGATGATGTAAAAGCACACCTGAAGTTTTAATTGAAGGTATAACTAGATAATGGTCATAGAAGAAAAAGACAACTTTTATTTTTTATCACAACAATTACATAACTCAATATATAATTTTAATATCTCTCACTTTTCCACACGTCCAATTCTCTATCAATATTAGAATGAATGCATGAACAAAAAAAATGAAACCTTTGAGAAAATAAGGAGATGTGGTTTAAGATCTTTCAATTGCTGAAGTCTATTAATTAATGGTTATTAAGCTTCAACGGTCGGGTTTCTAATATTTATTAGCCATTAAAGCTGAGTTATTTAGTTTCATCTATATTCACTTAATAATTTGAGAGTGGACACGTGTCAAGTTTTTACACAAATACTTGGCACATTTTTTGAGCATTATTAATGAAATGCACAGTGTAATCTTTTTTTTTTTTTTTTTTCGCAATTACAATCTGTTATTTTTTAATAAGAATTTATATTTGTTTCAGATATTTTTTAATATACAAATTATTTTTTATAGTGTAATTTTTTTCTCTTTTTTTTTTATTTTTTATTTTTGCAATTGTAACCTGTTATTTTTTAATAATAATTTATATTTATTTTAGATATTTTTTTAATATAGAAATTATTTTTTTTTACATTTTAATGAAATGCATAGTGTAAACTTTTTTTTCCCTCTTTTTTTTTTTTTTTTTTTTTGTTCTTTTTTTCACAATTGCAACATGTTATTTTTAATAAGAATTTATATTTATTTTAGATATTTTTTTAATCAACAATGATTCATCCCCCCTTTTCCCCCACCCCCTTTGACCCCCTCTCTCTCTCATTGGTTACTTTTTCTTTTTCTTTTTCTTTTTTTTCCTGCTCCTCCAATCACTCCCCGCCACGTGGCAAAGGGGGGTGAGGGGGTGACCCCCAAAAGGGGGTCCCAAGCATTATTCTTTTTTAATATACAAATTATTTTTTTAGATTTTAATGAAATGTATAATGTAATTTCTTTTTTCAATTGCAACCTATTATTTTTTAATAAAAATTTATATTTGTTTTAAATATTTTTTTAATATACAAATTATTTTTTATATTGTAATTTTTTTTATTTTTTTTCACAATTACAACATGTTATTTTTAATAAGAATTTATATTTATTTTAGATTTTTTATAAAAATAATTTAATAATCCCATCATTAACTATAGTATATGAGAGAAGTTGAAAATGTTGTGGTAGTAGGCATGAGAGAAGTCAAAAAGACTTATGGGTTGGGAGAAATCAATAAATACTGAGATTTTTTTTTAAATCAAAAAATTAAAAAATTAAAATTGAGATATTAAGGCCTTATTTGGTTTGTTTTTGAGAAACAAATTTTGGAGAAATTTTTTAAAAATTTTGTTTGGTTTAGTAATTTTGGAAAAAAAAATTTCAAAATCATTTTCTATCTCTTATATATCAATCAATCACTTTTTCTCTCTCCTCTCTCATTCTCAATCATTTTTTCTCTTATACACAACTACTCGACTATAACAAAATATAAAATCATTTCAAACTCACACACTTCAAAATTATTTTTAAAATATATAACCAAACAAATCTAAGAAATTTCTAAACTCTTTATTCAAAATTTTTAAAAAAAATTTATCTCTCAAAATCAAACTAAACACACCCTATAACTCTCACAAAACTTATGAATTAGAAATTCCTTTTCTCGTATATAATATAGAAATTGCATGTCGACCTCTCATGGTGATTGTACTTTGCACTACCCCTAATTCCCTTTTCTTCAATAGCTACCACTAACACATTAGTGCTCTCCGTAGCATAAATATATATTTATATCAGCAGAAATGATACATTCATTTAATTTAGAAATTTTAGAAGGGCATTAATAATGTGAAAAATTTTAAAAATATAAATTAAGATCAAAACATCACATCACATAAAACTTACACATCAATTAGAACTCTTAATTTAGAGCTATTAATTTTTTTTCTTATATTAGAGGGTGCTGTTTGGATGCGTGAAGGTTGTTATAAGTTTTTAAATTATTCATTTTATTAGGTGTTTTATGTATATTATGTATATAAATAATTAGATTAATTCGATAATTACAGGCTATTTATTTTATCACATTTTTATAAATAATGTATATAAAATAGGGGAAAACACCAATAAATCCCAAATTTGGGAATGTTAACCCATTTAGTCCTGGAAGTTTTTTGTTGGACTAATAGGTCCTATTTCTCTAAAAGCTTACTATAGGCCTTTTTATGTCAAACATTATTCATCAAACATCAAACATTAGCAACGTTAGAATTATTTATCAAACATCAAACATTAGCAACGTTAGGATTATTCGTATAATGTGGGTGAAAACATTAGCAACGTTAGAATTATTCATCAAACATCAAACATTATTAACGTCAGATTATTCATCAAACACAACCATTAAACATTAGGATTATTCATAAAATATCAAACATTATTCATCAAACATCAAACACAACCATTAAACGTTAGGATTATTCATTAAACATCAAACATTATTCATCAAATAACAAATTTATTTTTAAAAAAAATTAAAACCATCAGATTCATCATCAACAAACCATCATCATCAAAAAATTAAAACCATCAAAAAATTAAAACCATCAGATTCATCATCAGATTCATCGTCCATCATCAAATTTAGAACATTAGATCCATCAGATTCATCAATCGAACATCAACACCATCGCCTCTGTTTTATCCATCCATCAACATTATGTATATATACAATCAATCCCTACTATCTCCTCCCTGCTTTTTCTCTTATCTTCTCTGCAATGTGCATATATATCCGATCACCAACAATGGCGGCTCCGCCATCATCAACAACACCATCAGGATCTTGAGGAAACCCTTGAATCGTTGAGCCGATCTACAGCGTCCTCGATCATGGTTTTGCAAACCCCCAATGCCGATTTGACTTTGGCATTATTTGATTAATTTACCAATTCAACCAATATCAGAAAGCAACATTACGAATCATTATACATTTTTTGTGCTTTTTTGGGGGGAATTAGGGTTTCGGAATTATTCAAATCGAAGTGCAAATGGAAGGGTTTACAGCAGAAGATCTGTCAACAATCGGAGGAATCGCCACTGTATCGTTGTTGCATTCATTCATTCCCACCCATTGGCTTCCCTTCTCCATTGTCGGTCGCGCCCAGAAATGGACTCTCTCTCGAACCCTTCTCGTCAGTATGTCCCTCCTTCTCTCTCTCTCTCTCTCTCTCTCTCTCTAGATCTTGTTATTCATGTGTATCAAGATTGAAAGTTTTCAATTATTGATATATGAATCAGTGCTGCGATTTGCTGATCTGGGTAGTTGATGTTGTTGGCTAAGAATGTTTGATGTTTACAATGTTGATGATTAATGTTATGTTGTTTGATGTTGTTTTAATGATGATGTTTAATGTTTTGATGATGATGTTCTGATGTAAAAAAGGACTAAATGGTTTATAAAAAAACACTCAGGACTAGATGGAGTAACATTTTTCAATATAGGACCTGTGAGTAATTTTTCCTATATAAAATATCAAAATGAACTATTTAAATTATTAAAATAAAATTTGTAGCGAACTGAAAACAATCCAACTCTTTCTATTTTTTCTCTTTTTTTTTAGGGTGGGAGAGAAGTTAGTGCTCCAAGAATATTGTCCCACACTATACAAATCATGATACTTATCCTATTATCTTTTTATAAGAGACAAAAAGTAATAAAATCATATTATTTTAACCAATAAAATATATGTTGGAGCAGTATTTACATTTGCCCTAGGGCAAACTATAATTTCTCGGGTGGGGGAGGGATCTGCTGACAACATGAAAAATGTTTTTTGAATGTAGTTTTGATGGGTTAAAAAGTCATGAATTGCTCCAATTAATCTCTAGATACTTCTCAAGTCATTTCAATGAATTTTGGTCAATTACTTTAATTATGTTGGTAAAAACGAGGAAAATTTTATTACACACATTTTATACCATATTTATTTTTAATTATGTTATTTTTTAGTCATAATTAATTTTTTTAATTATGATATTATTTTAAAATATTTAGTTATAATTTGTTATGTTTAATTATGATTTTTTTTAATTATAACTCAAAAAATATAAAATAATTCTATTCTTTTATTTTATAATTATAAAGTGCATAATTTTTCTTCTACCATAGTCAATTAATTACATTGGACTGTCTTTTTATGTAACAGCAACAGGACATTGCTAAGAAACTTGATTTAGGAGGAATCTTCCCAGTCATTTGTAAACAAACACATTTTAAATATTCTATCATTACCGTTCCGTTTGATTCGATCAGAAGGCATTGATTCAAAAAAAGTAGAATATTTTTTTAAAAAGTAATTTTATTTATACTTTCAAAAGTAGTTTATCATTAAAAATTTTGCGAGTTAATTTTTAGAGTTTACTTTCAATTTAACCCTTTCAGCATATTGATTTTCTTAAAAATGAAAAGATAGCTCTTCCATAACCATACATTAAAATTTTTCATTTTATACAAAAAAATCAAAAAAACAAAAAAAATCATGAAAAAATAAACCCCAAGCAAGACTTGTGTCATAACCAATACCACAAAATTAAAATCAAAGATCATGAGAGGTCTTAATTGGGACCAATACAATTTGTTTTAAAAGAGTGCAGTGGACTGGATTGTGTTGTTTATCCTAGATCTCATTTTGGAGTTGTTTTAGGGATGATTTATAAACTATTTTTGTTACTTAATATGAAAAGACGTGTAAAAAAATAGAGTGATAATGTGATAGAAATAACTTAATAAACTAATGAGCAACTTATTTGTATTGTCCCCAAAAAAGGCTATTCATATCGTTCATTTTTTTGACCATAATGTATAAATCATCATTGAAAAAAAATATCGATTTGATGACAGTAGCCAATTTAGTTCATGACATTTATGCACAAAAAAATAAATGAACAACAAATATTATTTGAGAACTAAGAGCATTTCTAATGTTAAATAAAAAAATTCATTAAATTTAAGTAAAATTTTGATAAAAAAAAATTTGATTTGATACTGTTCACTCTAATGCTAAAAACTAGAATTTTTATCAGATTTTTTCACATTCTCGATTATTCGGAAGGACGTCCGGGCAGATGTTCAGGAGGTTATCCAAACATGAATAAAAAAGGCTATCAAAGTTGCTCTTGGATGGACATCCAAGGGATGTTCGGCCCAACGATAACAATTTAAATTTGATAAAAGATTAATGGCTCCCTTCATTTGATGAAAGTTTTGGTTCATCTCTCATTTGATATAAGTTTGATGAAAGGGTTGGAGATGGTCTAAATCATTTATTTTTTAAAAATTAAATGTAATAAACTAACTTAATTTATATGTTATGCTTTAAAAATAAATAATTCAAATTATTAAAACGAGACGAGTAATAAATCTCATAGACCTAAATAGGTTCAAAAACTTAGGTTTTGTTTGGAGAGTTAGGCTAGTAGTCAAAAAGTTATTATAAATTATCATATCACTCTCTATTTTTTTTATTTTTTTTATTTTTTTTGTAAAAAAATTAAAATTTTAATTAAAATAATCAATTCACAAACTGGATAAAAAAAATTTTCAATTGTGTATTATAGAATTAAAATTTTTTTGTTACACAAAATACCAAAAAGAAAATGATGAAGTGCCGAAAAAAGGTAAACATATAGGAGTGTAAAAATGATTTGCGGTCCGAAACCCGTCTGTGGCCCGGGGTGGCCCCAACCTGTGTAGCCCCGTTTGGGCCCAACTTGGGCCATTATTTTAAAGCCAAGCCCAGCCCGTGGGCCTGGCCGGGCCTGCTTAGTATAAAATAGTAAAATTTTTATAGAAAAAATTAAAACAAACAATCAAAACATTATTCAAACCCTGCCCACCGGCCTACCGGTCTACTCAAAGCCTGAATACCTTTAGGCATGGGCTTGATTTTCTGATCCATGGACCGGCTCAATCTGACTCGAATTTTGACAAAAGCCCGTGAGATCCGGCATAGGCCAAATCGAACCGAGTCAAATTTCCACCCCTATGAACCTACTTGTAGTAGGTTCCGGATTAGAGTTGACGGATGCGGTAACAGCATCACACATAATTTTTTTTCTTGATAAAAAAAAAAAAAAAAAATACAAGTAGGCCCTGATCAAAAAACAAAAAATTACAAGTAGGCGAAAAGCTAAAAACATGTCGACGTGCACTCAGTCGGTGGTCGGGTTGAGAGAATCTCCCACACACGCCAAATTGCCTCGTTTTCCCCCACTCCTCTCTCTCTCCCCAAACACGCAAACCCTCTGTTAGTTCTTCCCCGCCATCACAATTCGCCGGAAAATTATTGAACTTTCCGGCTACTCATCGGACATGGTTTCGCCGGAGCACACTAATTGGCTCTTCGATTACGGCTTGATTGAGGACATCTCTGTCCCTGATCCCAATTTCTCTGCTCCCACTTCTGGGTTTTGCTGGCCCTTGAACGCTTCTTCCAACGTCGGGTACGATGATTTCGCTTTCATTGTAAATTCGATTGTCTTTTGCTTAACCGATCAATTGAAGAACACATGGGGTATTTTGATTTTTTCCCTTTTGGTGTTTCTTTGATTTTCTTGACCGTTTTCTGAATTCTTATGGACTTTTTGGTGACTGGTCATTGTTTTCTATTTTAATGTCTTGAATTCTAAAAATTTAGGGTTTTTATCTTTGTGAATCCTCCATGTTCAACATGCTAAGAAGGCTTTAACAGCAGTGTATTTTTTTTTTTGTAACAATTGTTTGTGTAGTCTTTTGTCTGCCAGTTTGTAGGTTTTGGTGGTGATTGGCTGATTTTTAATTTATAATAATTGGCTGTGTAGTCTTTTGACTGCCAATTTGTAGGTTTAGGTGGTTGATTTGTTGAATTATGTTCATCTTCATTGGGAAAAGAGATAGTTTAGGAGAAATTTTGTTTTTTCAGTTTTTGTGGAAAATATTGGGAATATTTTCTCCTAAGCTGCTGGCTTGGGGAAATTACTAGGCTTTTGCTGAAAAATGGTGACAAAAATTATGCTTTTTGGAAATTTCTTAGTTTGTGCATTTTAGGTTTTAAGTCACCAGATTTGTTTCATGAGACCAGCTTTTTTGCAAATAAGGTGTATTATGTTTCAAATAATTCTTACGAACACAAAACTAACCATGGAATGGATGATGGAAAATATTGGTCAGGCAACATGAGTGGAATAGTAGCCTCTTGAGTAACAGGCTCCATCGTCCCACCATCATTTTCTGTGTTTGATTTTGTCGGTAGAATTATTATATAGTTCAACTTTCCTGTTCTATCCTATTGAATTGAAAATTTGGCAACTGTGTCTTTCTGTACAGGAAATTTGTTGTATGTTATTTCATTAATAAGCATGTAGTTAATTTTGTTTGTTTTCTCACTTGTCCCCCTTGTGTCATCTAATCTATGTCTAGTTTGGAAATTGATGGCTCCTTTGGGGATTCAGACAGTCACAAGGAAACTGGCTCGAAAAAGAGGTAAACAACTTCCTACTCTGTCTATGCGTTGAGATCTTGAGTAGCATGGTAAAAATTTAAGTAGTAAAGGTGGCTGTAAATATTCTGTTACTCGTGTGTGCATTGTCTTCACATTTGAAAGATTCAATTCAACTGCTTGTTCTGTGGAATATGTTCTGTTGGTTTCTCAGAAGATGCATTGTGAAAAAATAAATTTTGGATTTCTCTTAAGATCACCATTCACTGGCAAGCACGCTTCATAGTCATGGTCGCTCATCACCTGTCAAGTGGCCAAGACTGTGAGCCACTATGCACAAAAGTTAATGACAATGCAAAGCTAGTTTATGTGATCAAGGGTCTGTCATAAGAATTGAATTTCACTTGGATGCAAACAATGAGCTGCAATGTTAAGGAAATGGGGCTCCTACAATTCACCGAAAGAATTCCATCTGCCATTTTTTTTCTTAGTCATATTTAATTGATGCCATGGGCACCCTTCATTTTTGTGTGAATTCTATATTAGCTTTAATGAACCATGATTTGATGATGGTTGCCACGCTCCAGCTGAATTTAGGATTTTTATGATCTTAGTTGAAGCATATTGAGCAAGATAGCTATACTAGCCATATGTAATGTGAAAACAATGGCTAGATGTGAACAAAACCTGCAATTTTGGCACCAAAGGAAAATCTCAAATCTCTCCTCCAGCTTTTTCTCTCACCTCATCGTATTTCTTGTTATAGGTCAAGACCCGAATCGTGTGGAGCATCATCAAGTTCCAAAGCATGCCGAGAGAAGTTGCGGAGGGATAGGCTAAATGACAAGTGTGCCTTGTGAACTCTTTTATCATTTTTCCTTCTCTCTCTCTCTCTCTCTCTCTCTCTCTGTTTTTCTGTATGTTTTGTAACCAATTTTATGTTCCTAGGTTTGTGGAATTGGGTTCTATCCTTGAGCCTGGGAGGCCTCCCAAAACAGACAAGGCTGCTATTTTGGTTGAAGCTATTCGACTGGTGATACAGTTAAGGGGTGATGCTCAAAAGTTGAAGGATTCAAACTTGACTCTGCAGGAGAAGATTAAAGGAGTTGAAGGTGAATATACCTTTCAAAAGAATGATTGAGCATGAGACTTTCCTGTTTGGATTGGCTGATTTGGAAAGAAAAGAAAAGAAATACATTTCTCTTGGTTCATTATCACTTGTTTGGATTAGTAAATAGGAGAGAAATGGGAAGAAATAGAGGGAAATCAATTTCTCTTATAATCCTCATTTTTAATCTCTCCAAAAGGGGAGAGATTGAGAGAAAAGAAATGAACAAATTACTATTTTTCATTATACCAAAACTGTCCCTTGAGATGTAGAAGAAATAAAAAAACTGACACAAAAGGTTATTTTGGTAATATGATAATCTAAAACAATTTATTTTCTTTCATTTTTTTTCTTCTCTCTCCTAGGCTGAGAAGAATGAGCTTCGTGACGAGAAGCAGAGGCTGAAGGCTGAGAAAGAGAGGCTGGAGCAACAGCTAAAGACAATGAATGCCCAACCCGGGTTCCTACCTCGTCCTCCTGCAATCCCAGCTACATATGCTGCTCAAGGCCAACCTGCCGGCAACAAATTGGTACCTATCATTAGTTACCCAGGAGTTGCCATGTGGCAGTTCATGCCACCTGCTTCCGTGGACACCTCACAGGATCACGTGCTCCGTCCACCAGTTGCCTAATTGGCAGCCCAAGCCTAAACTGGTTTGGGTACGCACTGTACCTCTAGCTCTCATTTAATTTGTCCTCACTCTTGACTGTATTAGTTTTTACTGTAGTATTTTAACTTTTGGTGGTTGATGAATGACTTGTTAATTTGAAACTTGCACAAGTTATTGTTGTGTTCATATGTAAATAAGTTAATCAGGCAGCTTATGTTTTGGTTGACTGTTTGAGGACCTTTTATAGAAAAGGCTCTCAACAACCACAAACTCGCCTGAAAATTGTAGAAACTCAACCAACCTGATAGTTATAAGGTTACAAAAAACTGATCATATAAAAAATAACAATGTTAGTGAAGTAGTTTCTTTGGTGGCAATCCCTACAATTGTATGTAACCCAAATTCCTATTCAAAATTCCTGTCGTGTACTGTACCCAAAGCCAGTGGTATAGGGAAGCAGTATGTATTGAGCCACTTTGTGGCCTCACCTGAGGTGGTTTATTTATTCATGGGGTTGGAGGTTAGAGGGGTGTCGTCGTGTTGAGTAAAAGGAAAAGGGTGTGATCAGGAAGTGTATTCAAAATGGGTTTTGAGCGGTGAGAGGTTGAATGTGTTGGTTGTTGAAAACTGAAAGCTGTTTTGAGGTTCAAGGCATGGCCATCAATCACTTAAATGGCTATAAATTCGACTACTATGAAGTCTGCAAAGTTTTTGAGGGATTTGTTGTCAATTGAGAACTTAGAAAGTTTTTTGTTGAAAGGGCAAATAACATGAGTAGTTCTTACATTTTGTCCTTGGTGTCATTTTAGTCATTATATTTTCAAATGACTCAATTTTTACTCGTAATTTTAAATTTTGTGTCAATTTAGTCCAATTGATAAAGTCGTTAGGATTTTTGACGAAAAATGGTCATTGAGCTAGTTGAGATTAATTCACTGAGTTGAGAAAGTTTATAAACTTGCCCCTAAAAGCATGTCGCATGCTGTTTATGCAAGTATTTTTTATAAAAAAATTGCTAACAATTGTTATCAATTGGACTAAATTGAGATAAAATAATAAATTCAATATCAAAATCGAGTAAATTGAAATTATAGAGACCAAAATGATAATAACCAAAATATAGGGATTATCAACATAATTTGCCCTTGTTGAAATGCCCAAATGGAAGTAGTTGCACTGATTGGCATTTGCCTTGTTATGCCAAAATGATTTCTTTTATCAGAAACATTGTCTAAGATTCTTAGCACTCAGGGAATAGGAGAAAAGGAAACCCTAGAGAAGAGGAAGAAGAGTTAGGGTTGCCTAGGCAACAAGCACTTCCCAGTAGTTAACATGCTATAGCTTGAAACTAGGTGATCTGGTCAACAAACAATTGAATGGTTTTTAAATCAGCAATAATACAGAGTTCTAAAAAGCACTTCTCAGTAGTTGACATGCTATAGCTTGAAACTAGGTGACCTCGTCAACAAAAACTTGAATGGTTTTTAAGGGTGTGTTTGGTAACGTTTATGTTTTCAGTTTATATTTATAAAAATTTTATAAACTGATTTTTGTTTATTTTTAGAAAAACATAAACTACAAACGCGTTTGGTAATTGACAAAATGTTTAAAAAAATTTAAAAATATAAAAAAGAGTGAGAAATGGCAAGTGGCGGCAGAAGACGGTGGTGGAAAGTGGTGACAGTGGGTGATGGGTAGCTGGTGGTAGTGGGTGGGTTGGTGACGGTAGTGGGTGGTGGGTGGTGGCGAGTGGGTGGTGGTGGTGGTGGCGGGTGGTGGTGGGTGGTGGTGGCGGGTGGGTGGCGGATGGCGGGTGGTGGTGGCGGGTGGTGGTGGCGGGTGGTGGTAGCGGATGGCGGGTGGTGCGCAGGTGGGTGGCGGATGGCGGGTGGTGGGCGGGTGGGTGGTGGGTGGTGATGGTTGGTGGGTGGGTGACAGTGGCAGGTGGTGGGTGGTGATGGTTGGTGGGTGGGGTGACAGTGGCGGGTGGTAGCGAGTGGGTGGCGGCGGCAGTGGTGGCGGGTGGTGGTGGCAGGTGGGTGGCAGATGACGAGTGGTGGTAGGTAGGTGGCGGGTTGTGGTGGTGGCGGGTGGGTGGGTGACGGTGGCGGGTGGTAGGTGGTAGCGAGTGGGTGGCGGGTGGTGGTGTAGGTGGGTGGCGGGTGGGTAGTGGGTGGTGGTGGTGGTGGTGGTGGTGGTTGTGGTGAGTGGTGGGTGGTGGTGACGGGTGGGTGGCAGGTGGCTGGTGGTAGCAGGTGGTGGATTGTGGTGGCAAGTGGGTGGTGAGTGGTGGTGGCAAGTAGGTGGCGGGTGGTGGTGGCAGGTGGTGGATGGTGGTGGCGGGGTGGTGGATAGTAGTGGTGGGTGGTGGTGGTGGCGAGGGGTGGATGGTGGTGGCGAGTGGGTGGCAGGTGGGTGGTGGCTGGTGGCTGGTGGCTGGTGGTGGTGGTGGCGGGTGGTGGGGTGGTGGTGGCAGGTGGGTGGTAAGTGGTGGTGGTAGGTGGTGGCGGGGGGGTGGGTGGTGGGTGGTGATGGCGGAAGACGGTGGTGGAAAATGGTGGCGGGTGGTGGTTAGTGTTGGGTGGTAAAAAAAAAAAAAACTGAAAACTCAAAACGGAAACACATTTTTTGTGTTTTCATTTTTTGGCCAAATTTATAAACTGAGACCATTGATTTATAAATCAAAAATTTTACCAAACAAGTTTTTATTTGAGTTTTTTAAATTTTTGTAAATATAAACAGAAAACTGAAAACGTAAGTGTTACCAAACGGCACCTAAATAAGTAATGATACAGAGCTCTAAAAATAGAGCTCTAATATGAGCTCTAGTGATGTGATAAAAAAAAACACAACACACATGGTGGGACAAAAATGATTCATACCTCTAAAAAAGGACCACTAATACACCTCTAATTTGTCTTTTTCTTTCTTTTACTTTGTCTTTTACTTCATTGTTTTTTTTTTTTTTTTTTTTTTTATGCCTTGACAGGTCACTAGTGCTGTACTGCAGCACCTCTAATTAGAGGTCTGCAGCACAGCCGCATGGTGGGATTCACCATTAGAGCTCTCTCTAAAGCTCTTCTTCTAGAACTCCCACACATTTTTCTTTTTAAATTGTGGCTCAAGTGAATAGTTCACCTAAAATTGATAAAACATAAACTATATCATGAATTCAAGATCTCTTTCCCAAAAGGTGTATCATACTGTCCGTTGGATGATAAAACAAATTTCTGAAACATATGATTTGTTCAGCTTACAAATGGAGAAAGTCCAATTATATTAAACCAAATTAAAGTAGCCTAACTCAAATGAGGAAGTTTAATTATTTTAATCTTGCCTACCCACCTCAACCCAACAAACCCTTTAAGGGTTGGCTAAAATGTTTGTTTATGTTTGTTATTGCGCTCTTGGTATTGCAAGACAAGAGTTTCACACTTTCACCAAAAAAGAAAATTTTAAAAAAAGTTTCTTTTATTTGTTTTGAACTTGTGCTAATGACAGTTGAAGATTTAAACTTGGAAAATGTTATTCTTTTAGAAAATTTATACTGAATACACAACCACTAGAATGATGTGTCATTGAAAATTTTAAAATAATAAATCACTTTAATAGGTCTTCCGATTTGAAATGATAAGACTCGAAATTCACTTATCATTCTATCTAAATTTTTTTATATAACCTTTTGGTTTATAAATCTCCACATTACTTAAAGAAACAAATTCACTTGTGTACTCTATTATCTGACTTTTGTGTATTGATTTTGTTGTGTTTTTTATCTCGATATAATTCAATGATTCTTGAGTTTAAAATTAAAATAAAGATACATAAAAATTTTAAACATTTTATCCTAAAAGGATGTCATTTTACTTTAAACCTATGTAAACTGTACAGTTTTAACCATGCATGCCCCCAGCTTTTCTCTTTATTCTTATATTATGCTAATGTTAGTCACAATCACAGTGGGTCTATTACCAAAAACTCTCCCCTTCCTTTTGTTGGTAGAAACCACTACAACATATATAAGAGTTTTAGAGATCAAATTTTTTGATCTCTAAAAGTAAAAATTTTGTTATAAAAGATATTTAGGGATCAATTTTTATCGTCATGAGGATAGTCACAAAAATGTCGTCTTGAAAGGTCAAAAATAAGATTTTTAGCGACAAAATTTTAAAAATGTCACTAATAAATATACTTTTTGGAACAAAATAAATTAGTCTTCAAATAGTTTATTTTTTAAGACAAAAAATTTGGTCACAAAAAAAAAAATAATTCTTCACTAATGTCCAATTTCCGTTACTAAATTATAATAACGATACTTTTCACAATAAAAATATTTAGTCTCTAAAAAATAATTTTATCTCTAAATTTTAATTTTTAAAATCTTAATTTTTTTTTGTAATGAACCACGCTCTACCAAAATTTATTTGGATATGTTAGAATTAAGAATGTCAACTTAGTTTTTTATTTTTTTTAAATTTTTTATCAGTGCAATGGAATCATTTCGGCACCTACCAATAAAGAATAAAGACAAATGAGCACAAAGGGCACACAATTCATAATTGTCAGATTAACCACTGAGACAGAATTTTTAAAAGTTAAAAAAAAAAAATCAAAAATGTTCACTGAAATCAAAAAATAATAATAATAACTGTTTTTTACTCCTTTTTTTTTTTTTTTTTTTGTTCGTTGGACTTTCTTCAATTTTTATTTTATTTTATTTTATAACTTTTCTGGTTCACCTAGCTAAGTAAACTTTAAAAGTCTAAAAAAACATGTTTACTAGATATGAGAAGAGTAACAATATATAATATTATACATAATTTATTAATTTCAAATACATTTATACATAATTTATAACATTTTATTCAAAAATATTATACAATATGCAATATATACCAGTGTTTATGCCGTGTCTTGTTGTACAGAAATCAAAGAATTTCAGTCACAAAAACAGTAAAAAAAACAAATCAAACACACACAGCACAATAATGTATATGTAGTTGGGTAATATGCCTAACAACCTTGTCTTGTCCCTCTGCCTCAGTAAAAAGCCCCTAACAGTAAATTTGAACAGTAAAAAATACAAGACATCCCCCAACAACTTTGTCATACACATATCCAACTTTTAAATACATATTTCAATATTTTAAAAATTAAATTTGTGAAGATCTGATACTCAGATACTAGCCCATATTCATATTTGAGTCTGTGTGACAAAGCTATGGACCACATTTACTAGGTGTCATGTGCTTTCCAGTTTGCAAAAAATTATTGATTTCAATTTTCAACTAAGAAATGATCTATTGGTTGTGCTATGATTTGTGGACCCTTGCTGGCGCTGGAAGATCACTTTTCCATGATGCACCTGACTTAGGATCCCATTTCTTGTAGTCATGCTAAAATTGCTTTTATAAAGCAGTTTTCTTGTTTTCATGTTTTAGCTTCAGGAAATGTGTAGAGGCATAGACAGAGAGCTCAACCACATAAATGGCAGTTCTGAGATCTTCACAGATGTGGTTTCCTTCCATGGAATTATAGAACAGTTAGACTGTGAGCTTTGTGGCTCTCGGGCTTCGCTGTACTGTCAAGCAGATGATGCATTTCTATGTCGAAGATGCGATAAGTGAGTTCATGGAGCTAATTTCTTGGCTTTCAGACACATTAGGTGCTTGCTTTGTGACACATGTCAAAATCTGACTGAGAGATACATTGTCCGAAATTCAGAGATGGCACTTCCGGTGATTTTGAATTCGAGACAATGTGTTGGCTTTGTTCTAATTTCATGGCCATTTCATCTTCTCCCTCTTTAGTAATTTTTTTGTTTTCAATTTCTTTTGAGAAATGTTTTGTTGAATGATTTTCTAGTTTGGTTATGTTCAGTTATTGAATTATGTCTTTGTGGTAGTTGATGTAGAAGTAAACTTCATTTGTTTTTGTAATATATCGCACATAAATAGTGATTTATTTTTGTACAAATATCTTTTTCTTTGGAGTTGGTGATAAAGAAAGAGCATGAACAATAACTCAGCTAATTAATAGTTTCATGTTGGGTGCATACATGAGCAAAGGCGTGCGGTTTTAGTGGTGTTTTGTTATGAATGGGATAGGAACGGTTGCTATTAGAACTGAATGTTGCTTCCCCATAGAGGCAATCCAAAAATGAAGACCTAGATCAAGGTTGGTCAAAACAAAGTGGTGGCCGAAAGAGATTGGAGTCAAAATCATTATTCTTTCCCTTTCTTCTGTAGAATTCCTGGTCCCAAATGCCTACTCAAAGGGGGTAGTCACCAAGATGAATGAAATCCCTACCCCTCTCCAATTCAAATGCACAACGGAAGGATAGTAACAAATGATATTCAAATTAGTAGAGTAAGACAACACAGCATTAAGTAACAAAGAGTTGTAAGGTGATGCTATTATTTATATATTGTCACTGATTATTGTACATATATACATACATATATATATATATAATATTCTGTCTGTTATATACAATTTCAACAGAAGACGACACCCGACCAATATCCTATCCACAATTCTGCATTGCAGTCGAGCACGCTGACTGCACCTCACTCCTCTCTACACTTCACCAACACAAAAATTAACATTGTTAAGGAGCCTTCTAAAGAACAAAAGTATAGATGCACACCTGTGAAATATAAGAGAGACAAGTACATAAAACAACAATTCACCAAAACAAGTAAATTCTATTAGACAAATAAGTTCAAATTCACATCAAAATAGGACGAGAGAAATAGGAAAAAAACAAAAGGCAAACAGGAGACAATGTGCCTTTGTCAAGGATTCATATTTCAACCACCCAGGGTACAAATCGCCCACTCTTAAAATTCAAAAAGAAAGAGATATAGGAGGTAGAGATCTAAAACGATACCCAATGCTAAACAGACAATCTAGGTCAAGTAACTCAGGACATTAATGGCAGGCGGTGCCATATAAGCAATTCCAGATATCTAATAATAGACTCTTAGGCTGTTTTTGAATCATAGATTTGGGTTGGGAATTGAAAAATGGAAGGAAAATAGAGGGGGGGAAAATGGTTATATTTTATTCATATTTCCTTGACCTTTTTTTTTCCCTTTCCAAATCCACTATCCAAAACACAGCCTTTTGGAAATGAGGCAGTATATTATTAAATTGATATATAAATGAAAAAAGACCAGATGTCAAATAACTTCGATCCTATGAATAACATAAGTGAGGTTATTGTAAAGTTACCTCTAATCAAACTCATCACCTTCATCTTCGGATTGATTCTCCAGTTTCATGCCTTCTGTGTTGTTATTTACGAAAGAAACTTGGGCCTCCATCATTGAGCTCTCTATTATGTACAATCTCAAGCGGCATATTTGATTTAGGGCTGTCACTATTATTTACAAAGCCATTGGTTATCACTGTGGGCATAAGAAGACCTTCCCACTCCGATTCTCCAATGTGACTGTCAAGTTCAGCAACTGCAACACCATCAGTCATGGCGTCAACAGAGCCGAAGCTGCTGCTCCTGCATGAAAGCCTACCATCTTCAGCCAGCCCCGATGTCTGATGCAGCCGCCGCCCATTAGTACTGCTATTTGAAGCAGGAGTCCTAGGAAAAAATAAAAATAAAATAAAAGAGAAAGAATTATTGCTTCAGAAACAGATGCAATGTTTGTACTTCTAAAATAAAAGTGCAAAAAACAGTAAAAACAAAGTGAAACAAAGGCAAAGGCAAAATGAAATGATGATGCACATCAAGCAATGAGACATTGATGGATCAAATCACTTTCTGAAAAGATGAGCAACTTCATTGCTTGACGACATTTTTATCTTTTTTGTTGTTGCTTCTATGAGTAACTAATACAAAAGCAACACTGAAAAGCTGTGACCCGGAAACAAAACAAAACAAAAAAGGGGTGCAAGTACAAGATACTCTTCAACATAATGCAGAAAAGCACGTTCCAATTTAACCAACACAGCAATCCACAGAAACAAAATAAAAACCTAAGAAGCACAAACACTTTTAAGAATGTAGTGTATCCGTGTCATGTCTATGTCAAACACTGACATTTGTTGGACACTTCCCGACACGTGTTTGACATTCATCAAAACGTGTCCTATTTTTTAAAAAGATTTTTAGATCCGGACACTTGGAGGACACACGTGTCAAATTAAACACACATGAAACTAATTATAAGTTTAAACTAAATAACTTAGGATATAATAATAAAATTGTACGGGGGCAAAATATCCTCTGCTTTCCGTACTCCTTGCACTCCAAGCTTCTCTTGACGGCGTCTAACCTAGCAACACAGAAACGGTGAGCTGCCCGGCGGTGGTGTGCCGGATAGACCCTCCGACGATCAAGTCAGGTCACTTGAAGAAGAAGGCTAGAGAGAGAGTGTATGGTTCAGATGGCTTACCTCCAACGTTCCCCTTCTTACCCTTTTCTAGGCTGGCCATGCAGCCTCAAGGTTGTGCGCGCACTTCCTCTGCTGTCCTTCCCTGGACAGGTGGCAGTGCACGCCTCTCACCACCTTACACGTGTAAAGGTTTTGTCCTTCCACCAGTACACACAGAACTGTCTAACGGTATTGAGGCGTGCGTGGAGCAGATGTCCTCTCCCTCGCGCCATTGGTCCAGGTGGCACACATAACCGGAGTACCATAGCCGGCCTATTACTTGTGGAAGATCACCATTACATGTACATAACCGAGCTATATATCGCCGTCCTGTCCCTTGGGATCCGGCGAAAGCCAGACCACTCCGGCCGAGCTACTCCAGACCGGCTTATCAGGACCAACCGGTTGCGAGGCATGCCGGCCCCCAACCATTCCATCTTAATTCTCGGTCACACGAAGCCGTTCATCTCGGCTGGCCGGTCAGAGGCATGCCGGCCTCGCTGCAGCCTTGGCCCAGCCCGGGTCATCCAATAGCTCGGTTACCACTCGCCATTCCGAACTCCGTCCGGAACACAGCTCGGCTAGGGCCAGTTTGCGCTTGCTCGGTCAATGTCTCCGACCGCGCAAGTCGGTCGCGTCAACAGAGTTAGCTCGGCGCCGTGCACTCCGCTAAGTCTCATGTTACCTCAGCTCGGCCGTACTGTCATGCAAATCTTCCCTCTCAATTGCCCTTTAAACCCATCCGAGCTATCGTGATTGGGTTTATCACCGTGTCCGAGCTAAGGTCGAGTTACGCTCCTGCCAGGCCGAGCTTGATTGGGTTAATGTCTGCCGCCGAGCCGCGGTTCAGTTGCGCCACTACCAAGCCGAGCGTAATCGGAGACACATCAGTCGCCGAGCTGTCTCAATTGGCCGGCCATTAACTCCGCAGTCCCATCAAAGGTCGTACAGCCGTACTGACAGCCGCCTTTTCAGGGCCACGTGGCGTTGCGTTATTGGGTCGTGCATCCAGCTGTTCTGCACGCGCAGAATTCAAACGGCTGCGCCGTTTGGTGTCTTTTCCCCCATCATTAAACCCCATTCGAAGGGTTTTAACCCTTCACTTTTCATCTTCTATTCAAGCCCCAAAAACCCTAGCCCTCTGTGTCATCACTGCTGCTGCACTCCTCCTGCTCCTGTGTCCATTTTTGACGTTACAATCGAGCTCTCGAGGCAGAGAACTCTACTTGTCTTCGTACACTGGTAAGTTTCCCCCTCTTCCGTTGTATTTCATTTTTCCAGTTCTTCATGCTTTTGTTTTTGCGCCATTGTTCCTCATGCCCCTGTTCCACTGTTCTTCGTGCTTTTTGTTTGGGATCATTCTATTGCTCCCTTTGCTTAGAACCATCACACCCTAGGGCAAACGAAAACAGTGGGAGTGGATGGGGCCTTCGTGCCCCTTGTTCCTCCTGGGCTTGAACTGATTCATCCCAGAAATGGGATGAACAGTTTAAATCTGGGTAGGACCGAGCCAAATGCTCATTTAGATCCGTGGGTAGAGCTATAACCGAGCAAAAACTGTTTGTGGCTTCTCGAAGGGCTGCAACCGGGCTGAATACACAATTAGATCGGTGAGTAGAGTGAACCGAACTAAAAACACCTTCCGCCTTAGACCTCAACCGAGCTGAAGGATCAAAACTAGATCCATCTTTAGGTCTCAACCGAGCTAGAACCGAACTAGGAGAAATGATCGACGATGTAGTTCGACCGAGCTGGGACTCGTCGATCAAAATACCAAAGCCCTTCACTGAGCTACTTCCAATAGGAGCCGCGCAATATCTGCCGTGCTAACCCTTGGCCTTATTTTTCATCATGCAGAACAAGTAGGGCCGACCAAGCCAGTCCAGCATTATAATTGGTGGAGCTCAAATACCGAGCAAACACACCAACGTTTTTGACTGAGATACAAAACCGAACAAGACCACCGTCAATGGGGAAGTACCGGTTCATGGTTAGCACGCCCGGTGCAATGACCGAGTTCCGTAGGGAGTACAACATCCCTAATGACGTCGTCTTAGAGCTCGCTAAGAAGGGAGATACACCATGGGGGGGACTTAGACCGGTGCCCCTTCACGGTCGTTTCCATAGTAGAGGGAGGAGTCCGCTTCCCGGTGCAACCCTTGCTCTGCGAATTTTTAAGGCAGACAAGGCTTTGCCCGAGCCAAGTTTCGAATAACACATACAAGATAATAAACGGGGTCGCCGAGCTAAACCGCAGGCTCGGTCTGAATCTCGGTCTTGCTGAGATTTTCCATCAGTATAGCTTAAGTAGGAATAAGAGCGGGCTCTGCTGGTACCTTATAGTGAAGAAGGGCCGAGCAAAACTTATAGAGGGCAACCCCGACAAAGAAACAAACGATGACGACTTCCTCTGGGTGTCCGGTAATTTCGAGGACACCGAGGCGCCCATACCGGGCTGGTACATTAGGAAAGACTTCGGCCATGCTGGTGAGTAGCCCGGCTCACCGTGCTATCTTTATAACGCGTCAATTTCTTTATTATTTTGCACCGGTCTAACACTTGTCTTCCTCTTGCAGATAGACACTTGGCAGCGGACTATCATCAGGCCAACACAGAAGCAATCCGAGCTCTGCTTCGTCACCCCGAGGAAGAGAGAGAAGCCTCAAAACTGCTCGGTTTCGAACAAACATATCACTACCAGGCACCGCGCAAAAGCCGCGTGACCGACTTTCTGCGCGCTCCATCTCCAGAACCAGACCCGACTCTTCCACCGATCAGACTCGTCCCACTCACCGCGGAGCAAGAAATGGCAAAAATCCGAGCGATCAAGTCCATGATCACTGGAGAGGAAGGCGAGTCCCAGCCTCCAGAAGCGACCGGGGGGACATCCTCCACCCCCGCCGGACAAACGGAAGGAGCGGTGCTCGCCCTGGCCAGCGAACAACAGGCTGCCCGGCCTAAGAAAAGACAGAGGAAGGAGAAGGCCGGGCAAAGCCTCGTGGACGAAGACCCCACCGAGCTGGCCTCCAACAAGCTGGGCGACCAGGCCGAGCAACGACAGCCCGGCAAATCAAAGGGCAAGGGCCCAGCCACCCCCCCGGTCTGGGCGCCCGAGTTCGTATATTAGGGCCGTCCAGTTTCAGCTGAGGATTTCGTCTATGCTGATAAGGATTATTCCCTTGGTTTCAATATGACCAAGGGACTAATCCTTCCAGCGGACATGAAAAAGCATGATGAATTGTCCAACCTAAAGGTCCTCCGCTCGGCGTCGAAATCAATCGTGCTGGTAAGTCCGTCCTCCTTTTTTACTCTCTGCGCGGTTTTTTGCTCGGTTTTTGAATGATAAAGATCTGTTGTTTGTTTGCAGGCCGCG
This sequence comes from Camellia granthamiana, assembly GCA_036172215.1. Taxonomy (NCBI): domain Eukaryota; kingdom Viridiplantae; phylum Streptophyta; class Magnoliopsida; order Ericales; family Theaceae; genus Camellia; species Camellia granthamiana. The sequence continues at coordinate 16,747,678 of CM069907.1, forward strand.
CAAAAGACCTACCTCGCCCACGACCGCATGATCAAATTGCGGCAGAGCCTTCGGGACGCCATTACCGAAAACAAGGCTCAAAAGGCCGAGATAGAGAAACTCAGGGCCGCGCAAGATGCAGTTGCGGTCGAGCGAGATGCACTGCGCCAGAAGGTTGACCGAGCTGAGGAAGACAAACAAAGAGCTATGAAGTCAACCAAGGCTCGGTACCTCGCCGAGCTGAGGAAGCTGCGCGATGCCCATAAGGCGGAGAAAGACAAGGCGGTTGAAGACGCAGAAGACCGTGGATATGCTCAGGGGAAGAAGACCTATGAGCGTCAAGTCCAAGCGACCAAGGACATCTTCTTCCAGTGCGGCTGGAAAGCTGCCGTGGAAAAAGTTGGCCTTGGTCAGGATTCTGACATGTTCATCAACCCTCCTGATGCCTATATCCCGGTTTACATGCAGGCGTACTCCAGGGCCGCGCAAAACCGACTTATTGCAGAGGCGAGAAGAGAGGCTGAGGAAGAAGCCGCCGCCGCACAACAGACCGAGCAGTCTTCACCTGTGGCATCTCAAGATGCGGAAAACGAAGAAGTTATTAATCGGGAGGTTGTCGCGGTGAAGGATGCTGACGACGACGCCGATGAGATCCTGCCCGAGCAAACAGTCGTCGTCCCCGAGCAGACGGAGGAGGTGGTCGAGCAAAGCCTTGGAGTGGACTGAAGATTTCCTTTTTCATTCTCCTGCTTTGCCCTTTTTTTTTTTCTTTTTTTTTTTTTTTTTTTTTTTTTTTTTTTGTAACCGGGCTATGTCCCCCCTTTTGTACTGAATCTCATTTTATCAATGAAACTTGAACTTTTTGCTCGCTTATTGCTTGTTTCTGTTCGGTTTTCGTACGTTTGAATTTCTTGCTTCAAACTTTAATCAACTGGTAGGTCGGCTAAGCCGCACAAACTGCCGAGCTAAAACCAGCTCACAAATAATCTAGTCAGGACTAGCAATTGTACTTTCAAATGAAATGATATTTTGCTCCTGGCCGGGCAAAATCCGCTCAATTCTAGTACTCCAATATGGCCGAGCAAAAACCAGCTCGCCTTTCAAGTTGTTTTAAACGCCAATATTTTCCTTTAGCCGAGCAAAGTCAGCTCGGCCTATAACTGTTGGACAAGACACCAACGTTGCCAATTCCGCCGAGCAAAATCAGCTCGTTTCCCATATTGGACAAGACACCAATATGCCAAATGGGCCGAGCAAAATCAGCTCGGCTCCTACATTGGGCAAAACACTAATGTTTTAGTTAGGTTGGTCATGCCGCCAACATTCCAACTGGGCGAGCAAAACCAGCTCAGCCCTAATGCGCATTGCTCCATAGGCAAACTGTCTGTGCGGTCTGCTCCCATTCCAAGGAAAACAGTCCGGTCCCGTCCAGGCCGGTCTTCTTGCCCCTGGCATCCATAATTGCCTTTTGTGTCTTGCTATATCATTGGACAAACGTAATACCAAACAAGAAGAGGACTAATTTTCATTACAAAAACATTGCTATCTTTTACATCAAGTGCCAAAGGGCCAGGGGTCTAGAAAAACTAAACAACATAGGCAAATTACATTTCAAAAGTAAAAGACCTTAAGGTTGGCTGCATTCCATGGTCGGGGGACAGCCTTGCCATCTAAATCTTCCAGATGGTATGCGCCCTTGCCAGCAAGACCAACCACCTTGTATGGTCCTTCCCAATTTGCACCGAGCTTTCCTTCGCCAGCGATCACTGTGTTGCCAAGCACTTTCCTTAAGACCCAATCCCCAATCTTGAATAGCCTAGGATGCACTGCCTTGTTGTATTTTTTAGAGAGTTCCTGCTGATAGGTCGCTATGTGGATCAATGCGCGCTCTCGTCTTTCTTCAGCAAGGTCCAGCTCTAATGCCACGGCTTCATTGTTTAGGTCTGGCTGGAAATTTTCTGAACGGATGGTTGGCATGCCAATTTCTAATGGGATGATGGCCTCCATACCATAGGCCAAAGCGAATGGGGTCTCTCCAGTCGATCGCCTTGGCGTAGTGCGGTATGCCCACAGCACATTAGGAAGCTCTTCAACCCACTTTCCCTTTGCCTTCTCAAGCCGCTTCTTCAGCCCGTCCAGGATGGTCTTGTTTGAGGCCTCTGCTTGACCATTCGACTGAGGATAGGCCGGCGTTGAGTTGTAGAACTCGATTTTCAACTCTTCGCAAAATCCACGAAAGAGTTTCCCATCGAATTGAGTGCCATTATCTGAGATGAGCGCCCTGGGTATACCGAAGCGAGTGATCACATTTTGCCAAACAAATTTCTTAACGTCCATCTCCTTAATGGTTGCCAATGGCTCGGCCTCCACCCACTTGGTGAAATAGTCGGTGGCGGCGATGAAAAACTTGTGGTTGCCCGGTGCGACTGGGAGGGGTCCAACAATATCCAATCCCCAGAGTGCGAACGGCCAAGGACTTGTAAGGGAAAGCAATTCCCTCGCCGGTTGGTGGATCTGGTGAGCAAATTTCTGACATTTCTCGCATCTACGAACATATTTCTGCGCGTCCGCCTGCATGCACGGCCACCAATAACCCTGCGAGATTGCTCGGTAGGCTAGAGATCTACCCCCAGTATGGCTGCCGCAGACGCCTTCATGGATCTCATAGAGGAAAGCTTCCACCTTAGAGGGGTGGACACACTTCAGATACGGCCCGTGAAAGATTTCTTGTACAAGGCTCCGGAAGGTGAGAGCCAAAACCGCTCTGACTTTGCCCGGATCTTGTGGGCCGCCTTCTTTTCTTCTGGTAGAATCCTATCTTTCAGAAAGGCGATGATGGGGTCCATCCAGGAAGGTCCCAAGTCGGTGCAGAGTACTTCGGTTGCTTCTGGTTCCTCAATGCTTGGCCAAGGTAAAAATTCAATCATCAAGGGATTAGGGAAGGCCGTCTGAGTGGATGCGAGACCGGCCAACTCATCGGCCGTGCTGTTTCCTTCGCGATTGATCTGTTCAACTCTGATGGCATCGAACTTCTTAATTTCTGCTCGCACCAGCGCCTGATACTTGGCCATTCTTTCATCTTTGGCCTCATACTCCCTAGAGACTTGATTGACCACCAGCTTGGAGTCACTGAACACCATAAGGGCTGTGACCTTCATTCTCAGCGCGCTTCTTAGTCCGGCAAGGAGGGCCTCGTATTCCGCCTCGTTGTTCGATGCTGGGAAACCGAGCGTAATTGCCTGCTCAACAATCAGCCCATCTGGCGAAGTCAGCACAATTCCCAGCCCAACCCCATGCCTATTGGACGCCCCATTGACGAATAGTTTCCACATCTCGCCAATGAACAGCTTCCAGCAATCAGAAGGATTTTGGGAGCTTCTCAATTCCAAGTCTCTGGTTGGCTCAATCTGGTCTCTTTCCACGTCATTACTGGGTTTTTCTTTTAATGAGTCGTCGTCCTTTGCTATTTCGGTCGAGCTTTGCCCTTTTCCCGCTCGCGTGTCAATACTTATCTCTGTTGCCGCGACCATGGGTTGTGCTAAATCCGCACCAACCAAATCAATAGGGCAGACTGGATGTGTTCCAGGGGCAAATTCCGCCACAAAATCTACAAGGGCTTGGGCTTTGATCGCGGTGCGCGGGCGGAACTTAATGTCGTACTGGCCCAATTCCACAGCCCATTTCAGAATCCTCCTAGTGAAGTCCGTTTTTTCGAAGAGCACCTTGAGCGGGAACTCGGTTAACACTACTATTGTATAGGCATGAAAATAGTGCGCCAGCTTTCTTGACGCCATCACGAGAGCCAGCGCCAATTTTTCCAAAGGAAGATATCTCGTTTCGGCCGGGAGCAAAGTCTTGCTCACATAAAAAATAGGCAAGTGTTGAATGCCATCTGCGCAGACTAGAACAGCGCTCACCGCATGTTGAGAGACCGCCAAGTAAAGATATAACTCCTCGCGCGGCTGAGGCGTGACCAAAATTGGGGCTGAGGAGAGATACACCTTTAAGTCTGCCAGAGCACGGTCGCACTCTTCATCCCAAAAGAACTTGGACTTCAAAGTTTTGAAGAAGGGCCTGCAACGATCCGAAGACCGGCTGATAAATCTGTTCAGCGCGGCTGCCATCCCGGCAAGATGTTGCACGTCCTTTGTGGACTTCGGGCGCTCCAACTCTTGTATCGCCTTGATTTGCGAAGGATCGGCTTCAATTCCCCGGTTCGTGACCAAAAAACCCAGGAACTTTCCAGTGCCAACTCCGAAGGCGCACTTGGAGGCGTTCAGACGAAGCTTGTGATGTTTTAAGTATGGCAAACATCTCTGCTAGGTCGGCGAGGTGCTGAGACTTTTCCTTACTTTTTACCACCATATCGTCGATATAGGCTTCCATAGTTCGGCCCAAGATAGGAGCGAACATCTTTGTCACCATCCGCTGAAAGGTTGCTCCGGCGTTCTTCAATCCGAACAGCATGACCTTGTAGCAATATAAGCCTCTGGGGGTGGTGAACGACGTGATCTCTCTGTCCGGCTCGTACATGGCTATTTGATGATAGCCGCGATATGCGTCCAAGAAGCTGAACCTCTGATGGCCAGCGATTAAGTCCACCAACTGGTCAATTCGAGGGAGGGGAAAGCTATCCTTCGGGCAAGCGCGGTTGACAGTCTTGTAGTCAACGCAAACTCGCCACTTGCCGTTCTTCTTAAGAACCACCACCGTGTTAGATATCCACCGAGGGTATCGCACCTCCTCTATAGCCCCGGCATCCAGCAAATTCTTCACTTCCTTTGCCACCACTTCAGCATGGTGCAAGGCCGAACGGCGCGTCCTCTGTATGACTGGCCGCGCATTAGGGAGACATTCAGCTGGTGGCAAATGAAGCCTGGGTCGACGCCAGGCATATCGTAAGGCGTCCATGCAAAGGCCTCCAAGTGGGAAACCAAGAAACTGACATAATCCGCCCGTTCGGCGCTAGACAAGGACGATCCTAGGAGGAAGAACTTGGTCGGATTGTTTTCGTCAATGTGCACCTCCACCAAATCCTCGACTGATTTTTCCTCGGCCTTTCTACCCACGTCTTCTAGGACCTCCTTCCCGTCGGGCCCCTCGATCATCTGAACAAACCCTTTGGCCGCTTGGCTGCCATTTACCGCAACAAAGCATTGTTTGGCCATCACCTGGTCTCCCCAGACTTCCTCTATTTGCCCATTCGATGTCGGGAAGCGCATGACCTGGTGAAAGGTCGAAGCAACCGCTTGCATGGCGTGCAGCCAACCTCTGCCCAGAATCAAATTGTAAGTCGATGGCACTTTGAGCACCCAGAATTCTACCTGCTTCACAACCGACCCCGCCCTGACTGGCAAGATAATCTTTCCAATCGGCCATTCTGGTTGCGAGTTGAAGCCAACCAAAGGAGATGTTGCAGGAGCCAAATCCTTGTCCTCCAACTTCATTTGTTTGAACGCCTCATAATACATTATTTCGACCGAACTCCCCTGGTCGATCAATATTCTCTTGATGTCAAAATCTTTGACGCGAAGGGTCACCACCAAGGCGTCATTGTGCGGCATCTGCACCCTTTCCAAGTCTTTGGTAGAGAACGAAAGGACGTCTTTCTCCTCGGTTTTTCCTTTCTTTAGCGCGGGCTGGACTGAAAGCACTTCCCTCATGTGCTCGGCCTTCTTGATCATCCCCCTCAGCTCGCAGACCCTTGCCGGTTCAATGATGCCGTGGATGACGTTGATCACACCTTGCGGGGGTGCTTCTAGGGCGGCCATTCCGTTAGGCTCGGTTTGTCCGGTTGGCGCGGCCTTGACTCCCCCATCAATATATTGGTCAAGATGCCCGGCCGCCACCAATTCCTCCAAATGCTGTTTGAGGGGCAAGCAATCTTCTGTCCGGTGCCCCCGTTCTTCATGGAAGGTGCAGTGATATTTTGGATTGAAGCCTCACTGCGCACTCCCTAATTTGGCTGGCCAACGGACAAAAGGCTCTCCTCGGATCTCGCTCAAAATGCGGTAGATGGGAATTTTGAAGACCGTAGTAATCCCTGTCCGCGCCTTCAGTTTTTTTTTGGAATCTTCCGCTGCGTCGCGAGGCGCATCAGCCCGGTCATTTCTGCGACCCCTGTTTCTGTCATTTTGACTGGTCCCTCGACGCTGGTCTTTTGGTCGGTCACCAGGGCGGTTCTCCTCCTGCCCGACCGAGTGAACTTTTCCCGCTATCCGTCTGTCCACCGCGACCGGATTATCCTTCTCGGTCGCAGAGGCAGCATCATCTTCCACACGAATGTGTTCGTTGATCCGCTGCATCAAAGATTCCATGGTAGTGGGCTGATGCATCGTGAGTGAGTCTCGCAGCCTGTGTCCGAATGGGAGACCCCTCTTGTATTGAGTGATCGCCAGATTGGTAGGACAGTCGAGAATCTCGTTGTAAGTTTCCCAGTACTTCGCGTTGTACGCCTTCAGCGAGCCTCCAGATTCCATCTTGACGCCCAGGAGATGGTCGACCTCCTTCGGCGTTCGAGTGTTGGTCTTGAATCTGGTGACGAAGGCTTCCGCTAGTTGCTGCCACCCCTCGATACTCCCCTCTGGGAGCCTTTCGAACCACTTCAAGCCCAGCTCTCCCAAGCTTGCTGGGAATATGAGGCACATCAAGGCATCGTTCCGCCGGTGGCCAGCCATCACTTGCCGGTAATGACTCACATGTATGTACGGATCCGTCTTGCCGTCGTACAAAGTGAATTTTGGCTAGTGGAATCCAGCAGGGAGTGGGGTGCTCTCAATCTCTGGGGACAACGGCGTGGCAGTAAGCCTTGCCAGCTCTTTGTCCACCAGCTCTTTGTCTCTGGGTGCCGGCATCATCACTTCTTCACTGCAACGAACTGGGGCGCTCAACCTCTGGAGCGCCGGCATCCTCTGAGCCTCCCGACGGCGCGCTCTCTCCTCCAGCATGTCCCTGAGATACCTGGAACGGGAGGAGGCAGAGTATCGCGACGTTGACGATGGGCGCGAGGGGCGATAGGTGCTGTCGCGAGTGAAGGACCTGCCCTCTCGCTGGTCTGAATCTCCCATCCCATAGTTCCTGGTGATGGAGATTGAATGAGTCCTTCTCTGGTGGCGACTGCCGGAACGAGGGGAGGGGGTGTGCTCACTGAGGTTACCCTCTCCAGCGACACCCTTCCCCCTAACTTGGCGCTTCAGTACCTCCATCTCCGCCGCCATCTTGCGAATGAGGGCATCTTGGTCCTTGAGTTTGTGTTCCAAGCGTTGCTCACGGGACTCCCCCCGACGTCGGCGGCCCTCTGGACTCTGTGAACGATCCGAACTCCTTCCACGCTTGTCGCGCGCTCCTCGCGAAGAGGCTTCCAGGCCCGCCATGGTTGGAACATTAGGGGGGCCTTCTCTCCTTCGTACATACTCTGGAGTGACACCATCGACGACGGACAGCGGAACTTCGTCGTTGTTGGCCATGGAAATGGTCGAAGAAGCTTACAGAACAAGGGTTGAGTATCAAAGTTTCCCACAGACGGCGCCAATTGTACGGGGGCAAAATATCCTCTGCTTTCCGTACTCCTTGCACTCCAAGCTTCTCTTGACGGCGTCTAACCTGGCAACACAGAAACGGTGAGCTGCCCGGCGGTGGTGTGCCGGATAGACCCTCCGACGATCAAGTCAGGTCACTTGAAGAAGAAGGCTAGAGAGAGAGTGTATGGTTCAGATGGCTTACCTCCAACGTTCCCCTTCTTACCCTTTTCTAGGCTGGCCATGCAGCCTCAAGGTTGTGCGCGCACTTCCTCTGCTGTCCTTCCCTGGACAGGTGGCAGTGCGCGCCTCTCACCACCTTACACGTGTAAAGGTTTTGTCCTTCCACCAGTACACACAGAACTGTCTAACGGTATTGAGGCGTGCGTGGAGCAGATGTCCTCTCCCTCGCGCCATTGGTCCAGGTGGCACACATAACCGGAGTACCATAGCCGGCCTATTACTTGTGGAAGATCACCATTACATGTACATAACCGAGCTATATATCGCCGTCCTGTCCCTTGGGATCCGGCGAAAGCCAGACCACTCCGGCCGAGCTACTCCAGACCGGCTTATCAGGACCAACCGGTTGCGAGGCATGCCGGCCCCCAACCATTCCATCTTAATTCTCGGTCACACGAAGCCGTTCATCTCGGCTGGCCGGTCAGAGGCATGCCGGCCTCGCTGCAGCCTTGGCCCAGCCCGGGTCATCCAATAGCTCGGTTACCACTCGCCATTCCGAACTCCGTCCGGAACACAGCTCGGCTAGGGCCAGTTTGCGCTTGCTCGGTCAATGTCTCCGACCGCGCAAGTCGGTCGCGTCAACAGAGTTAGCTCGGCGCCGTGCACTTCGCTAAGTCTCACGTTACCTCAGCTCGGCCGTACTGTCATGCAAATCTTCCCTCTCAAAAATAAAAAACAATGTAAATGTAGAAAATAAGTGTTATATTATGTTGTTTTTATTATCTTTGAATGATATATTTATATATATAAAACATATAATAAATATATATAATTATATATTTCGTGGGTGTCCATGTTGTGCATTTTTTGAAAATTGGCATGTCAGCGTGTCCGTGTCATATCCATGTCGTGTCCGTGCTTCTTAGATTAAAACAATAAAAGCCAAAGAAAAAAGGAATTATATAACCTCAGCACACCTCGCCTGCTGGAATTTGGGAGTCGGAAGAGATTCAAAAGCTGGAACTAAATTTTTTGACCTTGCTTCAATCATGCGAGTTGGAATCGTCTCAATCTCAATTTCCCATCCAGGAGCGCCTTCCCCATCTATTGTCATGGACTGGAAGTAAATCTGCAAAGAAACAATACAACAAAAGGTATTGCAGTCATCACACCGATAAACATGCATAACTTGCATTAAACAAACACCAATTCAAATCTCCCACCTGAGGTTTTGCCCACAATGGGGTCTGGGATTGTGCCTGTAATACAGCTTCAGAAATAAAAATATGATGTCTTTTCTCAGGACAAATCTTTGCTATTACGTTCGAACCCTTAACCTCAGGGTAGCCACCATTTTCCTTTGTAATTCCTTCAGGGTATATTTTACTGTTGTCTGAATTTCCACTTTCACCATACATGTCAATGTTATCTTCCCGCTCTCTCTGATTTTGTTTCTGACAAATATTCCACTTCTGAATTGCCTCAACAAATAACCTTGCATCGGTTTCAGGAGCAGAGTTGTAAGAGCCTAATCCAGAGACCACTGTTGCAGACTCTAACCCAGAAGATGCCCGCAATGCATATTGTATCACTGACCCAGAAGGAGAGAAAACCAACAGGTGCTACTTTGCCTTCAAGGAACTTGTACCTGCATGCATGGTTGTTAAAATCTTACGATTCACAATTCAATTCATACGGTTTGATACAAGTTTCAAGCAAAACAATTCGATTTGTGCAGTTGAATCTTAAATTGAGTGAATCTTATGATTCAATTGCAATTCACTACAATTCATTACGGTTCACTGCAGTTCAAGCGACTCAGTTACATTTTTGCATAATGCAAGAAAGACGTCGTTTTTGCAAAATAGAAAAAGAGATCAACTAATTATATTGATACATATGGTTTTATATGTATATGCGTATATACATATATACAATTTACTTATATTGATATATTTTTTTTTTAAACACTATATGTGAATCTTTATATGTATATACATACATATAATTATATATTATGCTAAATAAAATGAATCTTACGATTCACAATTCGATACGATTCATGATTCACTATTTTAGCAAAACGATTCACAATTAGATTTACTATTTTACCTTGGCAGTTGTGGAAAGCTGAAGCAATAGCTCCAGAAAGTGAACTCATCCTGCCCGTTGCAGTTGCTGCAGCACCACTTACAGTGCTTCTCCAACCGCTGTTTCCGCTTCTTATTCTGCCCAGAAAGGGTAACAGGAGGACCAGATGCACAAATATTCTGTTGACTAAGCATATGTGAACCTGAATTTAGTGGCCAACAAACCACCGGCTTGGTCAAAACACCTGATCCACTATTTTTTCAAGTAAAAAAAGCATCGGGGAACTGAAAATTAACAGATCCCCCTGAAGGAGATATAGCAAACACTTGTCCCTCTCGAGGAACTTATCATGATCCAGTGACTGTCATCACTGAAACTGATGTCCTGGATAACCTGAAAAGACATTATCAAAAGTAATAAATATAAAGAGAGGTCAAATTTCTAGCAATAACAAGTTCAAATTGAAAGATGAGAGTAAAGTAAGGCCTTACTGCATTTGTGAAACCTTGTTGCAACCTATAGAGATGAGTGTAAGATGCACGAGAATCACATCCCGGCATTATTCGAAAAACATTTATATTATGACCCTGAATGGAAGCCTTGACCAAAAGGGTCCCACTAGAATCGAAGCATATTGATGAAATAGGACTCTTATGTGCTCTGAATTGGGCAATGACAGATTTACTAACAATATCTCTGACAATGACCTGGCAAACCAAAGGTTACAGTAAGAATAACAAGATTCAAAAATATATATACAGACATGTATACAAATAGTGAGATATAATTGGAACATGCTACTGTCAGTTCCCCTCACAGATTACTTCTTGTAAAGAAATCCAGAAAAGCAGAATTTGAGATGCTGGTCAAGAATTGGAAATTACATTCATTTAAAGAGCTCAATTCAAAAAAGGGAAGAAACAAATAATAAGACGCTCAAAATTTCTATTATTCAGAATTGTGTGTTCAATTGTGTGTTCAATAAAGCAAGGCAAGGAACACATACGTGTAAATTGACAGAAAGAGTTAGAAGCTAAAGACGGGTAAAACCATAAACACTAAAATAAACAAACAAACAATATGAGAATAAGATATATACCATTCCAACATTCTCTGCATCTGGCAAATGGCCATTGACAGTTCCATTGACCTTCCAGCCAGGATTCCCTGATTGTGGAGAATTGTTGCTCTCGGGTAAGAGCTCAGAGTAATACCTAGTAAGCTTCTTATATCCCATGTCCCCTAGAGTCACAATCCCAGCAGCAAGTTGCTTGCTTGATTCTTTTGCATAGTGCACAACCAGGCTCCCATTTGAAGCAGAACCAGGAAAACTCACAGAAGGGGTAAGATGTTGTGGACTGACACGCCCAGAGTTTGAAATTGCAACTACACTGTAAGCTAGCCACCTGGGACCCATTGTGAGAGGTCCACATCCTATCCCTCCAAATCCAGAATACCCAGTAACAATAGGATTAGTAAGAATAGTATACTCCCTTTCTAATGTTGCAGCATCCAAACAATGTATCTGTAACACAAAACTCCACTCTCTCATGCTCTGACGTGCAAAAAGAAATGGTTAAAAAGCATGTGACGTGAGCAAGCATTACCTGAGCTGCTTGTGAAATAGCAACAACTCGAGTGCTGCACCTAACCGAATAAATGGCTAATCTGAACAGTACATTTACATAAGATTGAGATATCAAGGAATAAAACCAAACAACAGTTGCCGTAAAACCACCATGTACTGGATAATGGCAATTTGGGTTGTTCCCATTACCACCTCCAGAAAAGGATTCATCTGCACAAATGGCAAGTAAGGGGCGACTGTCTCCAAATTTATCCCCAGATCTCTTTGATGCTGTTGGTTTTGTTAACACTTGCATAAATGATACAGGGCCATCATGCCTGGAAACTAGGTCACGGACATTATCTGCTTCTTCAACATCCCAAACCTGGAAACCAGACCGATACCCCAGCAAGAGAACTTGCCGGGTGGTGCTTCCTTCCCATTCTAACTTGTCAGACCCAGCCCAGAGCACCTTTATTTTGTAAAAGTGAAAAATGAAATGAGTCATATCCACTCCTGGATTTAAAATACATGAATTTCTAATGAAAAAGAATCTAGAAAGAATTAATTCTCAATGAGAGAAATAACACACAAAAAAAGGGTTTAAAAGGACAGTTGAAAATACTTCCACTGTTCCAAACTAGCATGAAAGCAGAGATGGAAGTAAGAAAAGACTATAGGGGGCCATGGCCCCCCTACTTTTGTGAAAGACATCATTTGCCTTTAACGCTTTAAAAAATATATATCTCATTTTTCCCCAATCTTGAATTCTCTATGTCACACCAAAAAAGCTTATTAATCCAATTTAAAATTACTTCCATGGTATTTATTTTTTTTTATGTATATATGTAACTTATCATATTGTATATATGTATGATAGAGTATGGTGAAAAAATTTGATGCAAAATTTGGCCCCTCTAGTGATGAAATCCTGGTTCCGAACAATTGAAAATACTAAAAAAATAAAAAAATAAAAAAATAAATTAATTAAAGAGAGCTCAACTAGCTACAGGGGCAAAAAATAGTGTTACCACTGTATCCATTAGCTTCTAGTTCTAGACATATATAAGTTATAACAATACATTGTCTCTCTATCGATCCTCAATCTGTCATTTCTGAAACCTATTTTTCCATGGAAACTTACATAAGAGAAGAATGTCTGTGTCAAAAATGGCACCATACAGGTATATAAGATATATGTGCACAACGCATTGCCTACCTTTTGGATTTTTAACTTCTTGTTTTTGTGATAGAAGGAGACTTGAACTGGAATCTCTTTAATGGGAAAATGCAACCTAAGCCATTGGAGTGCCCCCTAGAGGACACCATCAAAACTATTTGCTCATAAATAAAAATATATTTGAATAAAGGATTTTGAGATTCGAGCTAGAATATCTTTAATAATCTCTTTTGCAACTATATTCCATAGGAAAAATTAGTAAATAATGTTGATTTCATTGCAGAAAAGGAATGATTTCACTTTCGATAAGGGCAAGCTTTCTTCTCTACAGTGAAAAGTTCGATGCCGTGTACAGAAAAGTATTTACACCTTCATATTTTATTTTAAATATTTTTCATATTTTCAAATATTTTATTTATTTACTAAAGTTAAAAATTTGAAATCCTTATACATTGATGCATTAAGGCTTATGCCTTGCTTAACAAGGGGAAAAATGCCTCATGCTATGCATTTTCCTTTAAAAACTTTGGATAAGATATTGTAACTTATGTAGAAATGTACTTGAAATAAAATAAGATTTAGGAAAATCTTGAAATTTTAATTTCTCATTCATGTAAGAGGTTGAAAATGTTTCTTTACTAGAAAAATGACTTCCTTCTTCAAACATCATAAAAAATTAAAGGGTTCGAGTGTAAATTGGGTAAGGCCGTGTAATGTGTGGCAAACACATTACACACCCTTACCCCTTGTCATATTCGGTGAACACGAGTACTTTGTGAGAAATAGAAGAGTCTATGTAACACAGACTAAAACCACCCATTTCCTATTGTTGTTTTGCTAGTTATTAGTTAATAAATAAAAACCTACATTTGAGAACTCCACGTTGCCCGATTAGTGGAACAAAAACATGGCAAGAATGCAGATCCATATAATTCATCAACAAACCATCTACAACTCAGAAATTTTCTGATTACATTGAAACAAATACATGGTGATTCCTCTAACCAATATAATAAGGTAGGACTTCAATAACTCAGCCGACAGTAGATGACCCAAACTTGTCGGATTATCATAAAAAAAACACGATGTATATCCAAGCCACATGCATGTCTAATGAATTAATCTCAACCATGCAATTGAACACCTGTATATTGAAATTTTGTCTGCTTGTTACAACAAACATGTGGTAAAACACTTGCCAACCGAATAAATCAATCTTGACAATCCAACCAAACCATGTGTATCTTCATTTTTGTCCGAGTATCACAAAGAATAGATCTAATAAATTAAACCCCGACAAGCCAACTGAAAAGCATGTATCTCGGAGTTGCTCCAACTTTTAGTATAAATACGTGGCAACAATAAAGTAGATCCTTAACAACTTGAAAAAAGGCATAAAAACCGAAAATTGACCAATAATTAACAAAGCACGTGGAAGTATTCTCACAAACGTACCAAGAAAATCATCAATTACTCCGTCATCCTGCTAAAACCCTAAAATAGAAAGGCTTAACGTTCTTGACAACAACTGCACTCAATGAAGATTGCTAAATAAAAACAGACAAAACTCACATATATGACAACTGTATCCCAAAATATCATCCATATCATTTCAATTGTCACTTTTCTTGATTAATTCTTACTACTGCAAGCCCTAGCTTTCAGTTTCGAAACTAACATGCAATACGGTACCATGCTTGAGAACTTTCCTGTGATTCATTACAGACATTCCATGTAAAAACCCAGGTTTGTATACAGGGATGGATCTGGGGCACCCCCAAAAATTATAAAAACTATGTATATTATACTAGTAATCTAGAAAGCACGGATACGGATACGATACGATACGGATACGGCGATATAACAAAACTTTAAAAAGTAGGATACAGATATGGTTAGGATACGTTTGTAAAAAACAAAAAACAAAAAATAAAAAAATTATTAGCAGTGAGTTACACATAAGCTCAAAAATGTTGAGAAACCATAGTAATTTTATAATGCAAAATATTAATCTTTAAGAATTAGGTATTAATTTAAGCCAGTAGCTAGTTTAGTTTTTAAATTTTCAATAGGTCTTGCAAATATTTCATTTCAATATCAAGTCTAATATGTTGATATTATAATATCAAAACAATCCACAACTTGACCCTATACTTTTTCCTTTTGCACTAGTAAAAAATATTCTATGCAAGTTTATTTGCTTATTTATTTATTGATACTTAATTTTACTATTGTTATATTATCTTATTAATCCTTACTTCTATGTAGTTATAGGGGACATACATGATACAATGAAGATATATCAATTTGATGAATTCTATTACTTTAGCTTTACTATGTTATTTTTATAAAAAAAACTAAGTAAAGTATTGTAAAAATATTCTATTTATCCTCATAATTATATTATATTATGATATTATGCAAGCAATGGTACAATTCTAATTTCGTAAAAGAAATAATACGTGATTTGGAACATTTGATACTTCAAAATTAATTAAGAAGTATCCGATAATATGTGATTTGGAGCATCCGATACTTCAAAAGTAAGTATCTGATACTTCAAAATTAATGAAAAATTAATTAAGAAGTATCCGATACTTTTAATAAGTATCTGATGCGTATTTGTAAGTATCCGAGGAGTATCGGTATCCGATACGGATACGATACAGATACATCTTCCTATTTGAAGTATCCGTGCTTCATAACTAGTAATAATAAGATAATTTCAAAAAAAGAGAAGTTACATTATATGTGTATTTGGCCCCCAAATTTTAAATCTTGGACCTGTCATTGTTTATATCCTCATAATCTGGATATCTGACCTAGAATATTCTCAGTTCATCTTACCATCATTTTAATAGTTTGCCTAATCAGAAATTATAGTAACACGTTTATTTCCAAGCATATAATTAAAGACGTAAATATAACAATTAGGCATAATTTTCAACTTTCTCCTAAAATAAGCTACCAATATGTTCAAGAAGCACCTGATAGTGGCTGGCATCACTATCCCTCTCCACAATTGCCGAAGCAGCCGACGCCGACTGAACCGTCGAAGCAACAGTCGAAGCACCGGACAAGACCATCCTCGAGAGCAAACGAAACGAAGCCGGAATCAACCCGTCGGCCCGGCCCGGTCCGCCCCGGCACACCTCCATCAGGTTTCCGGCCATCATTACTCATCTCCAGAACCACCACCACCAGCACCACCGCCAAAAAGAAGGGAATACAGAAATAAAAAGCTTCTAATTCTCCAAACTCTGACTAATACTGATCATAACCTCAAATTGATGCCTTTAAATGCAGATAAGAACACTTACAAAGTCACAAATGGCAACAAATCACAACTCACAGGTGTCTCCATCAAACAGCAAAACAATATCCAAATTTGGAAAACCCCAAAAACCCTCGAACAAACTTCCGAATCAGAACAAAAAAAAGGCTTCCGATTCCCTTTCCTGTTCTACTTCAATTTTATTTTATTTTTTTCACGAAGTGAAAGTAAATCCAAAAGTGCTTTCGAAAATCAATCAAAAACCACAAAATTTTCAAACATTCACGTATAATATATACGAAAGCAAGCTAAAATCAAACGATTTTTTTTACAAATTTCAACAAATTTCCGGGCAAATAATAGGAAATAAAATAATGGTTTAAATTAAAAAAATTAAAGATTCATGGGCGGAAATGTGTATACATTGATTACATATTGGGAAGATGTACAGATACAGATACAAATACAGAGAGAGAGAGAGTTGAGATACTGAAGAAGGGGGACCAATAATGAAGGACTCCGTTTATAATATATTATAAACGCTCCGTCTGGGAAGAGCTATTTGGAGTGTTTTTTTTTTTTTTTTTTTAATCACAAAAAATAAAATAAGTTATTTTAGTCATAAAAATTAAAATATCACATTCAACCTATAATCATGAAAAATTCTACTTTCATACACCTACATACCTTTATGTACACACTTAATAAAATATTATTTTAATAACGATTGTACCCTATAACAAAATTACTATGGCCCTGTTTGGTAGGGCTTATTTCAGCTTTTAGCTTAATTTAAGCTATTTTGATGTGTTTGGTTCAGCTTAACAATACAGTTTATAACTTTTTGTAAGTCAAAAATCAACTTATTCTTTGAGTGGGGGAGGAGAAGCTTAATTTATAAGTAAAAAATCAGCTTATGTTCACAGCTTTAAGGTATAAGCTGTTAGACTATAAGTTATAATCACTTTCCGCCAGCTCTACCAAACGGGCCTATAATGGACATCAAAACATGCTCACGCTATTATATCAAAAAAATTTCTATACATATCTTCTTAAAACATAAAAAATTCAATGCACATTTTTGAGTAAAAAAAAAAAAAAACTAAACCCTGTCTTCTTCCACGTCTACCCTGCAACACCGACCAACCAAGCACATCCCCAAAAACCAACACTTGAAAGAAAATATTAAAAAAGCAGATCAATTATTAAACAAATAATGGTTAGTGATTTGTGAATACAATATTATAAATGAAAACCTGAAAGAGCAGGCATGGTGGCGACTTCTCAACTCACCTTGACGAGCCACATATAGAGGCGATTGTGGGCTGTAAAAGGGTCATACACCTTGGGGATTTTTACAGGACATCCATCCTGGACGAAGAGACCTTGATGGGGACGATTGCATCGAACAGTGGCATTTTTCTAGGGTATGAAAATGTGAAATCCTGAAGCCACCAACCCCAACCCCAACCCCAACCCCTTTTCTCTCTCTCGCTCTCTCTCTCTCTTTTTCTCTGTCATGGTTGACTGTGATATTTTTCAGGAAAACAGCAGAAAAATCAGAGGTTGTGATTCGTAGAAATTATGTGAATTTCGTTAAACCCTGTAAATGTTGTTAAACGCTTCAATTTTTCTTTTCCTTTTCATTTTCTTGGGAAAATCTACTTAATTGAAACAACCCATCTAGAGGTAATCTATGATTTTAAACAATGGTTCGTAGTTGTGTTGAAATGGGTGAAGGGGATAAAGGTGTGTGGAAAGAGGTTTTATGTAGTGTGTGTATAAAGATGAGTTAGGATATAATTGGCACATCAAGTGTGTGGAATGAAAAGAATAATCAAAAATCAAATAATTAAGTGTGTATAAGAAATGATGTACACTGAGGTTAGTAACTGTGTGGAAATAGAAATTCCCTATAATCATTACACTCTTCTCTCATAAAAAAAGTCAAAAAATCAAAAAATTCAAGCTAAGAGCATCTCCAAGAAGATAGTTAAACAAAGCTTGTTAGGTATTTTAACCAATGTAAGTCTAATTTTGAGCTCCAATGGGCTAGCTACTTTACCATCCTATTTTTTTGGTAGCTACAATTGAAGAGCCCCAGCGACTCTCCAAACAATTATGTATGTCTAAATTTTAGATTTTTGTATATTTATGTCTTGGATTTGGGATTTTATATATGTGTGTGTGTGTAGCAATTTTATATGTTCTTTCAATTCTGTTTGATAAATTATGGAATAACATCTTTTGTATTTTGTATGGGCAAATTTATTATTATTGCAAATTTATATTAGTAAAACATCAATAATTAGTATTTTTTTATTTTAAAAATTAATTAAGTTAGTTTAAATGATTAGTTAAAATAAATAGCGTGGTTGGAGAACACAACAACTAAAGTAATTAGGTAAAATAAATAATGTACTTTTTTTGTACTGTAAGTAGTGAAAAGTAGAGAATGTGATTGGAGTTGCTCTAAAAAAGTCAAAAAACTAAAAAGTCAACTCACTTCTCAAATGACACCACAAGGGCAGCAAACGAATCGATTGTGAGCTTGGCTGGTTAAAATTTGCACTCGGCTCATTTAGTAATGTGTCGTTTAGCAATGTGGTGATTTTAGTTAAAAAATTAAAAAGTCATTAAAAAAATAATAAGTTAATAATTTATATTAAAAAATTAAAGATTCTTTTTTTTTTCTCTATTTTTTACCTATTTTTTTGTAAAAAAATTAAAAATTCATCCCAAACATACTAGTTTTTTTACATCATATTTTAACTAAAAAACTAAAAAATTACTAAAAAATCTGTTCCCAAACAAGACCTAAATGAACTTAAATTTGATTTTTACGCTGGTTTATTAAAAAATTGGGTTGATAAGATTCATAAATATAAAAATAAATAAATAATTAATTATTTTTTTAATAATTTATTTTATTTTTTTATTTATGTTTAGTATTTGTGTAAATTTACTTAATTGATGAAATTTATTATTAATATAAGTATTTTTTGTATATTTTATTCATAATTTTTTATTTTTTTATCATAATAAGTAAATTAAATTTTTATTTTTTTTTCGAGCTTGAAGTAGAACTTGGCTCGTTTATGTAATCGATCAAACTCGATAATTTAAACTTGATTTGAACTCGGCTTGAGTTCGAGCTCAACTAATTTTTAATAAACAAGCTTGAACACCAAAAAATTCGGTTTGACTTGATTCGTTTGCAATTCTATATCTAAGAGACCTAGCTGAAAGATATTGTCTTGATTTGTAAGGTTTTTTACAATTTTATTTTGATGATTTAAATTATTGAGAAATTTATTAAAAAATATTCTTTCAAGTATTTGTATTCCAATTAATTCATAAGATATTCTTATATTTTAATAAGTTTTTATTGTTTTGAATATTTCACCAAATCATAATTCTCGTATTTAAGGTAATTTATAGACAATTTTACCCTTACATATATTTTTTAAATCCTTAGCAACTAGTTGTGCGCTATTTTGGACTATTTTGAATGTTTAAATTTGGCAGTATGAATGTTTACATTGACAGTATCATGGAACATTCACACTGATAATATAGATATTAACGTACACTTCACCCTATTATTATTGAAGATATTTTGATAATTATGTCACCTAAAAGATTTATTAAAACATAAGAAAATAATATGGACTAAGAGGTTGTTTGAAATGATTTAAATAAGTATACTTTTTACAAAAAGATATATAAAAAAATAGAAAAATTTAAGGCTGCTGATGGATTGGAGTGATCCTAATTGTTGTGCTTTTAATGGTTGCTGCTACTCTTGGTATTGGGCTTGATGATAGTTGGTGCTGAATTTTGTTGTTGCAGAGTTGTTTTTGGTGATGTGTCGTTGTGAAGTTTTCTGGTGTTGTGTTGACATGCTCATTGTTTTTTTTTTGTCTTGAGTTTTGGTAACAGAGGTTAGATTGGTGGAATGCTTCTGTTCTATTTTGGTGGGGGGCTTTGTTCTGCCCATTGTTGTTTTTCCTTGGCTTGGGTTGGTTTCTTATTAACTTTTGATGGTGTGCTAGTAAGAGATTGGGCAGACATATTGGTGCCAACATAATTGGGATTGGTATATCTCGCAATGATACTTTTTGCACCTGTCTCTTTTTTTTTTTTTTTCCTTTCTTGATGTATTGTGTTCTTCATTCATCAATAAAAGTTTTTTTACTTATAAAAAAAAGAAAGAAAGTAGAGAAGTTATGTGACCTAGATAAGTGCACTTATTTAGTTTATACTAAATAATGCCTAAGTGGAACATAAGTAGGCGAAAAAAGATTTATGAATAAATACCAACTTATGAATAAATACCTATTTATTATATAAGATTTTTTTATGCATATTATTTATAAAAAAATTTACCTATTCATTTTATTGTGTTGGTTTAAAAATATAAAAAATTAGATGGTCTATTTTTAAAACACATTTATCAATGATTTATTTTTTAAAATATATATTTTTTTATGATAAACTTAATAAATTAAATAAGTAAATATCGAACTGATTTAGTTTTTTTGGTGAATGACATACAAGAAATGTAATAAACTATTATTCTACGTACCCCGTGAGTTGTTGAAGAGACGTCCAATTATTCTAGATGATGTTTGAGGGCAATGTGGTGTGTATGTTGAGACTCTGAGCCATTGCTTGCGAGACTGTTAGGTGGCTAAACGGGTGTGGGCAGAGAGCCCTATTTTATCTTTATTTTGTGGGCAACCTACTTTGGATTTTGAGTCTTGGGTGGAAGAGGTGGCTAGCGGTTGAGATGATGAGGGGATGGGAGTTTTCTTCTCTATTTTCTGGGGGATTTGGCTAGGTAGGAATAAATTGTTATTTCAAAATGGGTCTACTCCAGCAAAGGAAGTTGTTAACTTCGCATGTGACTTGATTCATGATTTTGCTCATACTCGTGAGAGAGTTTTTGGGCTGGTTCGTCAAAATAGAGACTTTGTTGTCAGAAATAGTTTTGGAAAAAATAGATTTTTCCCCAACTTTGGTCTAATTTTTAGGTAGGACCCATGCGTCAAAAGTTGGCGTGTCTAAGTGATAACGCGTTATATGTCGCATTATGATTCACATAGTATATTTGGTTGCTCAAAATCATTATTGGGTGAATGAGAAATTGAAACCAAAGTGGGCTCCATGGAAATGGAGTTTTTAGTGGAAAGGTTTGTTCCACATTAGTTTGGTGGGCAAACTTTTATGGGTTTATAAGGCTTGAGTTTGCAACTTGGAGAGGGCCCTAAGGGGCACCCCAAGTTTGTAGAAGGGAGAGGTTATGGGTAAAGTGGGCTAGACCCATTGGACCCAAAAATAAACACGTACGTGCACCGCCCGTCCGTCCGTCCGATCGGTTCCATACCTGTTGGATTGAAACCGAACAGCCACTATTTTTATCTATAAATAGGCAGTCCCTCAATTGATTTTTTTCACTTGAATTTTCGTCCAAAATTTTGCAATTACTCTCTGTTTGAAATTCAAACCAGATCTGTCCGAATAGGTTCCATACCTGTTGGATTCAAATTGAACAACCACTATTTTCATTTATAAATAGGCAGTCCCTCAATTGATTTTTTCACTTGAATTTTAGTCAAAAATTCTGCAATTACTCTCTGCATTTTACTGCATTATTTTCTTGTGAGAAATAGTGTAAGCACAAAGTGTGTTCGCTGTGTGAATAGTTTGTAGTGCTGCTACTATTCACTGTTAATCATTTTATTCTGGGAGATAGACGTCCACAATCTGAAACCACCGTGGAGAGGACCAATCTGTCTTAAGGACACAGTGTTAAACACTAGACTTGATCAGAATTTTGTTTAATAAATACATAAGGTTAATAATTAATGTACGTTCTATTTTATTTATTTATTTATATTAGATTTTGATTTTGTTTTTGTAATAAAATAAGAATCTGTTATTGTTTTATTTTATTTTATTTTCTTTACTGGTTTCATTTTTGTAATCAAACAGTCTCTTCCCTTTCTTTATTTCTTTTGTTTGTTGTTAAATACACAAACATTATTTATTCTTAATATAATGAAGATTGTCTAACAATCTTAAGACAGATTATGTTTTGGTGTCTTCATTGTATTTATTTTTTGTGTTTTTTACAAATTGATATTCTAGTTGAAAAATAAAAATAGTAGTCATATATTGTTTGATAAATAGTAGTAATATATCGTTTATTTTCTTTGACGTAGTAATATACTATTGTCATTAATACTTTCAAAATTTTAATTTGTGTAGTGTTATAGAAAATAATTGTGTAGTATTTTATTTTTCTGGTTTTAGTAACTAGGTAAAAAAAATAAAATTATTTTTTGTTATAATTTATTTTCTAGTTTTAGTAACTAAAAAATTAATTTGTATTTTGATTTTTTTTATTTTATTTTTGTAATAAGATATTATGGCTACTGCAACTGAAACTACAACTGAAAGTGGTACTCCAATTGCTATACCGACTCCGGTCCCTATCCAGAACTATGTTCAAGTTCCAATAAATTATGGACAAAAATCGAAAAAATTTAACGATACGGAGTTTAAGAGATGGCAGTAGAAAATGCTGTTCTATCTTACAACTCTAAATCCAGCCCAGTTTCTCTGTGAAGAGGCTCCAGTACTTAAAGAAGATGAAAGTGATCAGCAAGTTGTTGCCGCTGTAGACGCTTGGAAACATTCTGATTTTTTATGCAAAAACTACATTCTCAATGGCTTAGACAACATGCTGTATAATGTTTACAGTCTTCTGAAAACAACAAAAAAATTGTGGGATTCTTTGGAGAAAAAATACAAAACAGAGGAAGCCGGCACAAAGAAATTTGTTGTTTGTAAATTTCTGAACTTTGTTATGGTAAACTCCTAAAAGGTAATTTCTCAAGTTCAAAATTTTCAATTAATTTTGCATGATATTCATGCTGAAGGTATCTCTTTTAACGAGTCATTCCAAGTCATTGCGTTAGTGGAAAAATTACCACCAGCTTGGAAAGATTTCAAAAATTATTTAAAACATGAACGCAAAGAAATGACCATGGATGAACTTACTGTAAGACTGAGAATTGAAGAAGATAACCGTAAGGTTGGAAAGAGGAATGGTAAAAATCCCATTGAGTCCAAGGCTAATGTGGTTGAACAAGTGCCCAAATCACATAACTAGAAGAAGAAGTTTACTGGAGATGGTTCTAAATAAGGCGACAACAATGACAATAAAAAGTTTAAAGGTAAATGCT
Organism: Camellia granthamiana; assembly: GCA_036172215.1. Lineage (NCBI taxonomy): Eukaryota > Viridiplantae > Streptophyta > Magnoliopsida > Ericales > Theaceae > Camellia > Camellia granthamiana. The sequence continues at coordinate 16,770,722 of CM069907.1, forward strand.
ACAACTGTGGCAAGACACTCCTTATGAATTGTGGAAAGGTCGACCACCTTCCTACAAATACTTAAAAGTGTGGAGGTGTTTGGCGAAGGTAGAAGTTCCTGTTTTGAAAAAGACTAAGATGGGACCAAAAACAGTGGATTGTGTGTTTATTGGTTATGTTCAGAATAGTAGTGCATATCGATTTCTGACTTATAAATCAGAAATATCTGATATGAATGTGAATACTATTATAGAGTCAAGAAATGCTGTATTTTTTGAACATGATTTTTCTTACAAGAGAGGACATGAATTAAGTTCACATAAAAGAACTTATGATTGTACACAAAGTCAAGAGACTAATGACAATCAAACGCAAGAGGCTAGTAATGGTTTCGACCAACAGGATTTAATTGATAATGAACCAAGACAAAGTAAGAAAGCAAGAACATCAAAATTCTTTGGTCCAGATTTTCTGAAATACCTGTTAGAAAATAAACCTTAAAGCTTTAAGGAAGTAATGACAAATCCTGAAGCACCTTTGTGGAAAGATGCTATTAATAATGAAATTAAATCCATTATGCAAAATCATACTTGGGAATTGGTGGATCTTCCACCCGGTTCTAAACCTCTAGGGCATAAATGGATATTCAAGAGAAAAATGAAAGCAGATAATTCAATAGATAAGTATAAAGCAAGACTTGTGGTAAAAGATTACAGACAAAAGGAAGGTCTAGACTATTTTGACACATATTCCCCTGTGACAAGAATAACATTTATCCACATACTTATTGCTATAGCAGCATTGTATAATTTAGAAATACATCAAATGGATGTTAAGACAACTTTCTTAAATGGTGATTTAAATAAAGAAATCTATATAGAGCAACCCGAAGGGGTTGTAGTGCCAGGACAAGAAGAAAAGTAAGTGTGTCGGCTTGTAAAATCTCTTCATAGATTAAAACAAGCTCTTAAGCAATGGCATAAAAAATTTGATTATGCTATGCTTACTAATGGGTTTAAAATAAACGAATGTGACAAGTGCGTCTATGTTAAAAACACTGACAAAGGTTATGTCATCGTTTGTCTTTATGTAGATGACATGTTTATCATTGAAAACAGTCAAAATATGATCAAATCAACTAAGCAAATGCTGAATAGAAGATTTGATATGAAAGATATGGGGGTCGTAGATGTAATATTAGGAATGAAAATTACTAAAGCATCTGATGGATATGCATTATCTCAATTTTATTATATTGAGAAAATTCTTGGTAAATATATCAAGGATGATATGAATGTAGCAAGAACACCTGTAGACATTAGTCTTTATTTATCAAAAAATAAAGGTGATGTAGTGTCTCAGTTAAAATACTCCCAAATCATTGGAAGCCTAACGTACCTAAAGAATTGCACTCATCCTAATATAGCTTATGCTGTCAGTAAATTGAGTAGGTACACTAATAACCCTAGAGAAGACCATTGGAAAGCGATCATTCAGGTTCTTAGATATCTAAGATTTACCCGTGATCATGATTTGAACTTTACTTGATATCTTGCGGTACTAGAAGGTTGTTGTGATGCCAATTGGATATCGGATACTAAAGATTCAAAATCTACTAGTAGATATGTCTTTACTCTGGGAGGCGCTGCTGTTTCTTGAAAATTAACGAAACAAACATGCATCGCACGATCCACAATGGAATCTGAATTTATTGCTTTAGATAAAGTAGGAGAAGAAACAAAATGGCTTTCGCCACTTCCTAGAAAATATTCCAATGTGGCCAAAACTTGTGCCAGCTATTTGCATTCATTGTGATAGCTAATCTGCAATAAGCAGGGCACAGAGTCATATGTATAATGGTAAGTCACGACACATTCATCGTCGACATGATACCATAAAGTAATTCCTCTCAAATGGAATAATCTCAATAGATTATACAAAATCTAAAGAGAATATTACAGATCCGTTAACAAAATGTTTGACTAAAGGGCAAGTGTATAGTTTATCGAAGGGGATGTGATTAAAGCCTATTACATAAGAGTCATCATAATGTTAACCCTACTTATATAACTACAGATCCCAAGAACTAAGTTCAAAGGGACAACTAAGTTATGTGTAGTTCATCAGATATCACCAAGGGATTTAAAATTCCTTACCCATTCCTATTGTGAGAGTGATATCTACAACATATGTTGTATGCAGGGGTTTAAGGATAAGTTTTGCTTTTAATGATTACTTATATCTTGATTTAGGCATAAAAATCAAGACGAGTATAACAGATACTCACAATAAGAATCACCTATATGAGTATCGAACTGGAGCCGGTTCTATGAGAATGAAGAGGCTAAATTCTCTAGAAACACTCATGAACAACCAGGAGTGTTCAAGGCCAAAATGAACACAACCGTGAGAACCACGATGTGTCAGAAGATATTTTGTGCGAAATCTATTGTTTTGACTTACACAAATGGCTGAACAATTCAAGGCATCGCGTCCATTGGTTAGCTAGTAAATCCGATAGGTTAACACCATGGAAGATTCAAGGCCGAAAGCTACCTATCCTGATATAAGATATTTTCGATTTATACTCTTTCGACAAATTTTGTATGTTGTTGCATTTTCGTTGTCATCAAATTCCATTCATGTGGGGGATTGTTAGAAATGGTTTTGGAAAAAAACGGATTTTTCCTCAACTTTGGTCTAATTTTTAGGTGGGACCCATGCGCCAAAGTTGACGGGTCTAAGTGGTAACGCGTTCTATGCTGTGTTGTGATTCACGTGGTATATTTGGTTGCTCAAAACCATTATCGGGTAAATGAGAAATTGAAGCCAAAGTGGGCTCCATGGAAATGGAATTTTTGGTGGAAATTCCTTAAAGGTTTGAACTAAAGGTTTGTCCCACATTAGTTTAGTGGGCAAACTTTTATGGGTTTATAAGGCTTGAGTTTGCAACTTGGAGAGGGCCCCAAGGGATACTCTAAGTTTGTAGAAGGGAGAGGTTATAGGCAAAGTGGGCTAAACCTATTGGATCCAAAAATAAACACACGCGCGCGCGCTGCCACTGCTGTCAGTCCAGTCGGGCGGGCTGGGCTGGGCCTGGACTTGGGTACGTGGTGTGAGGTTGGGTTAAGCTTGTCCGGCCCAATACTTATCTTTGTGGGTTAAAAACATTACATTTGAATTTTATTTTTATTATTTGTTTGGAAATAAAATTTGCCCGTTTTTATTTCAAATTCTGGTTGGAAATAAAATTCAAATTTTGGTTTGCACCTCTTCAGAATTTCTGTATAGTTCCATATCTATCCAAACAGATTCGAATCTATTCAGATTCAAACCTAAAATAATTTTTTATCTATTTGAAATTCAAACAAGATTTGTCCGAACAGGTTCCATACCTGTTGGATTCAAATCGAACAGCCACTATTTTCATCTATAAATAGGCAATCCCTCAATTGATTTTTTCACTTGAATTTTTGTCCAAAATTCTGCAATTACTCTCTGGATTTTGTTGCATTATTTTTCTGTGAGAAAGAGTGTAAACACAAAGTGTGTTCGTTGTATGAATAGTTTGTAGTGCTGTTACTATTCACTGTTGATCATTTTATCCTGAGAAATAGATGTCCACAATCTGAAAGCACCGTGGAGAGGACCAATCTGTCTTAAAGACACAGTGTTAAACACTAGACTCGATCAAAATTTTGTTTAATAAATACATAAGGTTAGTAATTAATTTACTTTCTATTTTATTTATTTATTTTTATTAGATTCTGATTTTGTTTTTGTAACAAAATAAGAATCTGTTATTGTTTTATTTTATTTTTTTTACTAGTTTGATTTTTGTAATCAAACAGTCTCTTCCCTTTCTTTATTTCTTATGTTTGTTGTTAAATACATAAACATTATTTATTCTTAATACAGTGAAGATTATTTAACATTAGTTTGGATTCCTTCGGCTAATGGAATCTTCAAACTGAACTTTGATGATGTAGTGTTTAATCAACATCGTGGGACTGGGATAGATGTGGTGGTGCGTGACCATCAGGGGAGGTTATTACAGCTTTATTGGAAAAGAGACTGTTTTGGATGGATGCGGACTGTGCTAAGGCTTTTGTGGCAGCCTGAGCTATTGCTTTTGCCCATGAGTTGGGTCTTCTTGATGTGCATTTTGAAGGGGATTCGATGACTCTTGTGATAGCTCTCCAAAGTAAGGTGGCAAACTAATTATCTTTTGGCCTTGTTCTTGATGGTGTGGCAGAGGAATGTACTTGTGTCGGTCTTGTTGCGTGTCTCATGTATAGGGGCGAAGGGAATTAAGGACCGAAGGGAGGGGGCACCTGCCTCTATCAACTTTTGAAAAATTGCACTTTTGTCTTTAGTAAAAATAAAAAATAAAAAAATAAAAAATTTAATTTAATCTATTCAAATATGATATTAAATTTTTAAATCATTATTTTCTTTGCATTTTCTCTTCAAAAAAACTTGTTTAATACATTATTACGTGTCACCAATTTTTTATATTAGAGAAATATTATATGTTATTGATTTTTTTTGTTATATCACCTATTATATAAATACTCATAATTAGTTTCTTTGTTTTGAAATACTTATGACACAATTAACAACAACAATATATTACTATGTAATTCAATGATTCAAAAAAAATAAAAATTGATATATAGCAGTACCTTTGTATTATTTATGTACCTTCTCTCTCATTTCTTTATTTTATTTTATTTTTATTCCTATTTACATCTGTTTTTGTGTGCAACTTAATATAATTTCGTTTTCATATTTTATAAGGCATGTAATTATTTTTCAAATCATGTGATGATCATATATAAAATCAAATTAAAAACAAAAATTGATTAAGATTGATTAGCTCGAACGTATATTTAAATACAGTTCCGATTTGTAGCTCGAAAGTTGGAGACTCGAATTTGGCTCGACACCCAAACGTCTTTTTTTTTTTTTCGTCTCTCTATCCTGAAGAAGAAAAAGAAATGGAAAGGGGTTGGGTTTCATCAAAAGAAGAAAGAAGAAAGAAGAAAGGGGCTGGCAACCATCATCAACATTAACATCATCACCAGCTGGGTTTCATCAAAAGAAGAAAGAAGAAAGAAGAAATGGGTTTCAACATGAACAAGCATCATCAACATCAACATCATCATCATCACCAGCATCATCATCATCAATAAATTTTTTTTTTTTTTCATTATCAAACACAGATTTTCATCTTCATCAACATCATCACCAGATTTTGTTTCAACGCAGATTTTCAACGCAGATTTTCAACACAGATTTTGTTTCAACACAGATTTTCAAAAATTGGGATCATCAACAAAAACGAGCTAACACAGATTTTTTTTTTAACAATCTCGATTCATCTTCAAATTTTTTTTTTTTTAAATCTGCCCAAATGAAGCTTTGTTGGTATCTATTTTTTTAAAAACCTGCCCAATTTTTTTTTCCTTCATCCTCAGATTTTTTTTTGTTCATCAACATCATCAGATCTGGCTCGATTTTTTTTTTGTTCCCTTCATCCTCAGATTCAAATCAGCAACAACATCATCATCATCTTCAACATCACCATCATCTTCATCAACAAAAAAAAAAAAAAAATTACCTTTAGAAACCCCCACAGAAGACGAAGACGAAGAACCCTCGCCGTAGGGTCTGACGAAGTGATCGCCGGTGTTCACCCACTCTTCCTCGGAGATTAGACTCATGTCACGAGCGAAGGCCTGATCGCTTCTCCTCTTCTCCTCTTCCTCTTCTCTCTTCTCTCTCTCTCCCTTCGTCTCTTCTCTCCCTCTATTTTTGAACACAGAGAAAGAAAGAAAAATAAAAATAAATAAATAAATAGCCAAAACGACGTCGTTTTGGCTATTCGGGCCAAATTCGAGCTACCAGCCATTTCTCATTTAAATATAACATTTGTATTATAGTGTTTTTTATTCCTCTCATCAAATAAAAATTAGATTAAATTTAATTGTGATTTTTTATTAAAATTTTAACTTAATGGTGCCGTCAAAATTCTGGCTCCATCACTGTTCATGTGTTGTGTCATGGTAAGGAAGTTGCTCATCGGTTAGCTCGTATGGCTTGTGCTGGAGTGGCCAATGATTCTACAGCTTTGATGGAGCAGGTTCCATTGTGCCTCACCTCTTTGATGGCTACTGAAATGCCCTCTCCTGGACTGCTTTAGGGTTGGTTTGACATGTTTGAAAAAAGTCAAAAAATCACTATTCTATTTAAGTTACATCATCTTATTTAAGTCACATCACTTCTCTAACACAGCACTTCAAACACAACTCAAACCCAACCCATATTTCATAAAAAGTCAAAAAGTACACTTATTTAGATCATCCCAAACAACCTCATTTGTTTCTTACGGGTGTTTCTTGTTTTTTGATTTCTATCTGTATTTTCCATCTTAAAAAAAATAAAAAACAAAAACAAAAACAAAAAAATAAATTATTCAAATTATTAAAATAAAACTCAAGATAAATCCTTGAACTCGAATAACAAGCTTGAACCGGAGAAAATCCAAGTCCATCTTGAAGGATTGAGATTTGGGTTTGGTGTTTGGGCTTCTAGGAGTCTTTTGGAAAGTTGGTAAAAAATCCACTTTCAGTTTTTTACCCATTTTAGGATATATCATCTCTTATATAACTTACTTTCAAAAAGACAAAATAAGTTAAAAAAGTAAAAAAAAAAATCAATTTTTTACCAATTTTTCAAAACACTCCGTAGTCATATCGTAGTTGAGCAAACAAAAACCTTCCCGTGCGTCTTGCTCGCACTCGTCTTTGGATTGTGAAGTTATTGAGTAATGCTATGGCAGAGCTAGGTAAGTATTTGGTAAAAATTTTATTAAAATATTTAGAACTTTTAGTATTTTCGTAGTTTGTTTTGACACTGTCATGGTATATTACTTTTCAGTCTAGGTGAGAAATAGTTTCGCTATACGCAAATTTCAATCTGTTTTTATTTTTTATTTTTTTTAAATACATTTTTTATGTTTTTGGTTTTTGGTTTTTTTTTTTTTTTTTCTTCTTGTTTTATTATTTTTATTAAATTTTTTATTTGACATATGCACTTAACTTAGATGAACATTAAAAATAAAAGAGCAAACTACACTAACTTTCCATGAAATTAAAAAATATATATATAATAAATCTTATAATTTTAACACAATTACATTAAGTTTCATTGTGATTTTAATTTCTATAACACTTGGTCATCTTTCATCAATAATTTATTAGTTATAAAGATTAAAAAATGATGTTGTCATTTTTTTTACACAAAAAATGTATACTTTAAGTTTTTTTTTTTTTTCACTGTAACATATGCATTAATTTTAATTCATTTAATCTTATTAAAAAGAAGATTAGTATAGTTATGTCAAAATTATAGAACTTACTGTTTTTTTTTTCAACAAAATAAAATGTTTGTAGAAAAATCTAAAAAAAAAAAATCAATAAATACAAAAATATATATAATTGTAGTTTTTTTTTTATATTTAGTGAATTTTAAAAATATATATAAATATTTTATTTTAAAGGATATTTAGATTAAGTAAAAAAAAAAATTTAAAAGGCATAAATTTATTTTATTTTTTGTCTTTCAAAGCCCAGAACTTGGGCCATTTAAACGGCATATTTCTGGGCCATTTCGACCTTTGGTTTTTAAGAAGCCAATTAATGGGCTTTGTCAGCTGTTCAATTGATGGGCTATTAACTGAGGCTTTAAAAGACAAAACGCTAGTTATGGACCATATGGCTTTCTTATGAGCTAAAATAATATGAATGTGAGACCATAGGGTGATTTTATCTGCGTCTAAAAAATCATTCAGCATGTTTAATTTTTTAGTACTTCATCAAATTACGGGACATTTACAAATAAATTCTATACCTATGATTTATGAATCATGAATAAGTCCTAAAAATATTTTTATGAATTCATAAGTGTTATCTCATATTAAAATATCCCAAATGAAGTATACTTACATTTAGATTCATAATAAGATAATAATATTGTCACATTTTAAGAATTATACATTTGACGCACAAATGTCCCATTGTTACATTTTAAAAAGAATGTCATATTTGGCAAAAGTTTAATAAGACAATAATATATACATTAGAATGAAATCATATTGTCATATTTTAATAATGATACATTTGACAAAAGTATAAATGTCCCATTGTTTTAATAAGAACGACACATTTGACAAAAGTTTAACAAGACAATAATACACACATTAAAATGATGTTACATTATCATATTTTAAGAATGACATATTTAACAAGACAATAGTATATAAATGAAGCATACCCACATTTGGAATCTGTAGGAAATATAGTAAAAGGACCTCACGGTGAAACTTTTCAAATTCAATAGGCTTCGTTTGGGAACAGGCTAATTTAGTAACTTTTTGGTTATTTGGCTAAAATATGAGCTAAAAAAACTAGTATGTTTGGGATGACTTTTTGACTTTTTACGAAAAAATGTGCAAAAAATAGAGAGAAAAGAGAATCTTTGACTTTTTGGTATAAGTTGTTGGTTTTTTGATTTTTTTAGTGATTTTTTGACTTTTTGACTAAACGGGTCGCTTCCTAAGCGAGGCTTTAGTCGTCGTTTGGCAATAGACTTTTTTAGTTGGTTTTTTTGATTTTTTGGGTATTTTAACTTGGGACTAAAAGTTTGTTTGGTTTGGTTTGGTTTTTTTTGGCTTTTTTGATTTTTATGAGAAAAAAAGTGAAATGATTATGGTTTGAATGTAGCTTTTGTCTTATTAACTTATTTAGCCTATTTTGGTTGGGTTTGGAGCTATTTTAGTCACAAAAATATAAAATAGGTTTTTTAGCCTAATAAGACAAAATGTTACATTCAATCCATAATTATTACATTCTTTTCTCACAAAAAGTCAAAAAAGCTAAAAAGTCTATCAAAAAAAAGCTAAAATAGTCAAAAAAATCAAAAAGCCAAAAAATCAACCCATCCCAAACGAACCCTTTGTCTTTTGTTCTTTTTTAACCAAAAAATTGATTGCCAAATAAAGCCTTAATAGTTTATAAAAAAAAATTATGGGACTTTCCTTTACATACTTTTTTGAAATGAGACTTTTAAATAATTTTTTTTAAAACTATTGAAAATTATAATTTAGTCTGAATACATTATATATATTTTCACAAATTATTTTTAAAAATAAAATCATAATTTACGTTGCAGTCAAATTATTCATTTATGTAATTTTATCCTTATTCTTCTTCAACTGATCCTTCATTGCACTACTTCAATGCTTTTCCTTCAGATCACAAAACTCAAATCATCAGATCGCTTTTCCTTGATGATCAATGTGAATAATATAATAATCAAACAAACGTGTTTCAAGATCTAAAATAATAATAAAAAAAAATTATTCATATATTAGATTAATATTTATATAAATACTTACATCTTCTTTGATAAATTATTTAAAAAAATAATTTTTGATTATTATTCTCATTTATTATTTGATTTTATTAAAACTTTCTTAACAACACAATAAAAAATAATAATATCAATGATAATAGTGAGTTTTAGTAAAGTAGATTGAAAATTTGAAATTAGAAAGAAAATAAAAAAATAATAATTAAAACTTCAAAAACAAAGATGAAAAAACTTAAATATAGAGAATATATATAAATGATTAAAATATATCATAAAAAATATTTTATTTTAAAATTTAATATATATTATCCTTATTAATAAATTTATATTTAGATAAAATAAGAATAAAAATTTTAAAATTTTAATTCAACGTACTCACATTTGATGGGCTTAATAGGCCATTTATTTGGATAATTCTATTTACACACAAATCTCTCAATTCACATCATTTTCACCCTTTTGCTCAGTTTACACTACACCTAAATTGAAAAGTCTAATTTTGGGGTGTTTGGGAACAAACTTTTTTGGCTAAAATAACACTAAAAGAGAAAATAGACTAAAATAGCTAATAAGATAAAATGTCACATGAAATCTATAATCATTTCACTTTTTCTCTCATAAACATCACATTCAACTACAAAAAAATTCAATTATCTTCCCAAACGTAAAAATTTTAACCTCCTATAATAACTAAAAACTAAAATAACTTACTAAAATGACAACTTCCCAAACACCTACTTTATCTCACTACTATTTATTTATTTTAAATAATGCCAAATTACCCGCTTCTTCAACAAACCTAAATCCTAACCCTAATCACTACCACCGCTGGCTATCGCTGCCGCCGCAGTCTCTCGCCTCCAGTCATCGCCCCTCCACAGCCTTCCTCTCCTCTTGCCGTCTCCATCATTGGTTTGATCTCCACCCCTTCCTTCTCCTACTCTCTATTTCAAATCCACAGAGCTCTGCAATTTTTCAGAAAAAAAAGACAGATGGGTTTCCTCCAAACCTACACTTTCCCATTGGAATTTGAAAAAGTTCAATTTTTAGTAATCATAGACGTATTTGTTTCATGGGTTTTATCTACAACCCTTCCTCCTCCAACTCTCTGTTTCAAATCATACACAGAGCTCTGCAATTCCTCAAAAGCAGAGCCAGCACTAGTGGTGCTTGAAAAAGAGAAAGGCCAAAGAGACTTGAAACATTGGGAGAAAGAAAGGGGCATGAATAGAGACATTGAAGAATACAAGACTGAGAACAATGATAGAGACCACAACCGCTAAACCAAACCCAGAAATGACCTTTATTCTTCTAGGCGATGAACAATACAAAAACTGATTGAAAAAGCGAGGCTCCGTTTGGTTTAGTTTTGAAATTATGATGTAAGTGTGGGGTTATGATTTAAGTATGAAATTGTGAATTAAGTTTTGAAAAGAGAAAATTTGTTTAGTTATGAGTTTTAAAAAATGTTTTGAAAAAAGTTTTTGAATTTTAAAAAAAGTGTTGAGTTGTATTTTGAAATTTTTGAAATTTATTTTTTTTAAAAATTATTTTAGGAACTTCTATACCATTTGGTCTCACATTTTAAATGGTTGATTGATGAGTCTTTATTAGATGTAGTGTGTGACTAGTAAGTCATTTTTCAAACGTGGTTGAGTATTGGTTAGACAAATATACATTTACTAGTTAATTTGAAAGTTTTTTTTTTTTGGAATGTGTGACAGGTATGGTGTGATATTCCGATGTGCCAGGTATTAATGTGACATTCCAACGATAGAACATTCTAGAAAAGTTAAAAACTCATCAATGTATTTTTTCTAAATGTGTCAACGTGGCAAGTATAATATGATACTCCAAAATTTGTACTCGTCCTTAGTGTACTTTTTCCAAATGTGACAACGTGGTATGTATGATATGACACTCTAAAAAAAAAAATTTATTAGTATACTTTTTCAAATGTGACAACGTGGCAGATATGTTGTGACACTCAAAAAAAATTAAAAACTCCTTAGTATACTTTTCTTAAATGTGACATGTGACACTCCAATGAGACGGCCCAATTTGATTGAATTACTGTGCGTTTTCACATTACGCGTCAAAAAACAATTAGTAAGGAATTCACGTCTCATATTGCACGTGTTAAAAACAATCAAACTTTAAAAAGCTACTAGTGCGCTTTTTAAACAACGTAACACACAAACACCCCATCACCTTCTCCATACATAACCAGGTCACATGTCTCCCAATTGTACTAATAATGGCAAAACAGTCGACAAATAATTTAAAGGACCACTCAGTCACCAAAAAAATATTTAGGCATGGTTTGACAAGTGGGTTTAGATAGGTTTGGGGCTATTTTAGCCACAAAAAAACAAAATAGGCTATTTTAGCCATAACAAACAAAACATCACATCTAACTCATAATCATTACATTCTTCTTTTATAAAAAGAGTCAAAAAAGTCAAAAAGTCCTTCCCAAACCAAACTTTTTAACCCAGGCTAAAATAGCCAAAGAAGCTAAAAAGTCAAAAAGCCAATCCACTTCTAAACGAAGCCCTATGAATTACAAGTCTACAAAATGGGATTTACTGGTCAATTTTCCAAAAATATTTAAGAAAATTTTATTTTTTTATTTTAAATATATAATTTTTATTTATTTTTATTTATTGTGTAAATATTTTAATTTTTTTAATTTAAATATTTTAAACTTAAAACATAACTCCACATTCAAATCGTAATCAAACACATAACTTGAAACGGCCCACTACTTTCAAAATTTCACACTTAAATCATAACCAAACAAATGCATAACAAAAAAAATTAAAATATTTTAAAATATATTTATAAAATAAAATAAAATATTTAAAATAAAAATTACATATTAAAAATAAAAAATAAATTTCTTAAATTTTTTAATATTCAAAAAATATTTAAAATATTTTTAAAAAATACAACACATAAATGTATGAAGTATAGTGCACATTAAAATAAATAAATAAATATTTAACCTAAAATAATAAAATTAAAATTTTTTTTAAATATTAAAAAAAATTCAAAAAACAACCCAAAACTCATAACCAAATAATTTTTTTTTTTCAAAACTCAATTCAAAATCCATAATTCAAAACACGACTCCATACTCAAATCATAATTCTAAAAATAATTTTAAAAAGCAAAATGAAAAAATATATTTATTTATTTATTTTTTAAAAAAGAGTTTTGAATAGAGTTTGGAGTTATGTGTTTGGTTATGAGTTTTGAAAATAATTTTTGAATTAAGGTTTTTAATAGTTTTAAGTTATGTATTTGGTTATGAGTTTCGAAATTTTTTGATTACAATCACAATTCCAAAAGAGAACTAAACACTGGCCGAGTTTCTTCAGGTCCATTGTTGACGATGATGGCGATTATGAAGAAGAACCCAAACATCACCACACACCATTAGAAGAAGAAAGAGATGCCACAGAGAAGGGAGAGAATCGCCTGAGAATGAGGAAGTGACGGTGACAGGCGTCGGTGTCAGCGGTGTCTAGGGTTAGGGTTTGTGGGGTGGGGTGATGTGGATTGAGAGATGATTGATTTGTGTAAAGTTTAAAAATGCAACTAACTAAAATGAAAAAATTGTAATAATAAAAATTGAAGGAAATGATATGTATTGAGAGAATTGAAGGTATGTAAGTAAATAGAATTTATGGATTGAACTTAATCCCAACAAGTACTGCTCCAAATTAAATTAATTAATAGGTCTATATTTTTGATTTTACCCAATCTATTCATTCATGATTCTCAAATTCTGACAACAAAACTACTCTTAGCAGCAAAAAAACACAAATTTTATAACTATATCCATAAAAATTTCATCCACAACTTGTCAAATAATAAATTTAACCAATAGAACTGGTAGTCATGTCAATTTAAAGGCGAAGCAAAATTTAACCTCAGTTTTAAATATGGGCCCTTTTCGGACAATGTGTTTTAGACCTTTCAAAGTCCATTTGTTAGACCCTATTAGGAGACTTTTTTTTTTTCTTCATTTAAAAAAAAAAAATTATTCTTAGTCAAGAGCCCCATCAATTTGTCCAAATGAATAATTTTAGGAGATTTACTCACCAATCCCATTGCCCAGATTTATTAATCTATAAACCTTGATCATTTTTTTACCTATTAATATTCTCAAAAAGTATTGTGAAAAAATAAACATTTCTGATCTCATTGGCCAGACTTATTAACCTATAAATCTTGATCAATTTTTTTATCTAGTAATATAGTCAAAAAGTGTTGGAACAAAATAAATATTTTCAAATTTATTGATATATTAAAAAAAAGTGTCCAAGACTTTTAAGTATCTAAACTCATCACATAGGACTAACTCATAATTTACCGATAATTTTTTATGGATACTAACACTATTACTAAAAGTGCAAAAAATCTAGAATAAAAAATAAAAAATAAAAAATAATATTGTTCCTTTTTTTTTTTGCCTAGCTATTTGAAATGAAGTCTTTATTTTTGGATTTTAGACAAGAAAATCTTTTTATTTTATAGGCCTTTGGACAATAAGTATTTTTAAACTTTGCCCTTTGGACTAAGGTAGTTTTTGATTCATTGAAATAAAAGTAGAATCGAATGATTAGTTTAATAGAATGTTTATTCTCACATTTGATTTATTAAAAAAAATAATAAAAAACAGAATTATTTATTATAAAAGTAGTGTTTGGCTCAGGAATGGTGGAATGAAGTAAACATTCCATGTCATGTTTAGTCTATTAAAAAAATAATGAAAAAAAATTACAAATGAAATCATTATTTAGCATTAAAAAAGAATCGTCATTTTATTACATTCAACTTTTATTTTAATGAACCAAATGTAATAAAATAGTGTAAAAATATGAGGCAAAATAAATTATAAAATCATAAAAAAGCTTATCACTTTAATTATTAATATTGATAAATTTTACTACTGATTTATAATTTGTTTTGAAAACTTACACTGAATTACAATTTTTTAAAAAAATAAATAAATAACATGAAAGGAAAGTGATCTTAGGCAACCGGCTATCTGAGTGTGCTGTAATTTTTCATTGGTAAAACTACCCCATAATACTCCACAAAGTGTTTAATAATTTTTATGTTAGCACAGAGGTTGATGGTCTCCTTTTGTTTCTTGTGCTTTTTTCTTTTTTAATAAGAAAAAAAAGATGTTCTGAGGCCTAGGCGATGGGAAAAAATGCATATATTAGCTGTATGCTGTATTAGTGCTTCTACAAACAAATAACAAGACACACTCTCTGTCTCTCTCCCTATCTCTCATGGCTTCTATTTTTGTTGTGCTGTTGCTCTACTTTATCCTTTTTGCAGCAGGGCCGATTTTGAGATTTAGAGATCTTAAGACAAATTTTGAAAATGAAATCCTCTTACATTGAAAAAAAAAAATAAAAAATTTATAGATAAAACATTAGGTACAACAAGTTTTTTTTTATTTGTTTATAGTCACAAAAAAATTTACTTGCATATATAATCATTAAAATTATAAACAAAACAATTTAATGAAACAAAATTAGGACAAAAAAATTAGAAAAAAATTATTCAATTAAAATTGATAAAGACCTAGGTAAAAAAAATTAGGGCAAAATTATTTATTCCACTAAAATCTAATAAATAAAAAAGGTAAAAAGAAATTAGGGTAAATTTATTATTCTACTAATTGATAAAGAAAGAATGTAGCAAAAAATTAGGACAACTTAATTTAATAAAATTTGATAGTGAGAGAGGACTTACTATGAGAGTGAGAGAGAGAGAGTGTGTGCGTGAGAGAGAGTGAGTCGCCAGAGAAGTGTGTGTGAGAGAGAGAGACAGACAGAGAGAGAGAGAGAAAATGAGATTGAATTGAAAGCACTAAGAGCACAACACTTGGCTCATATATTGTATATATTGTTCTTCTTGGGCCTAAACACTTTATATATATATATATATTCATTTTAGTAAGTATGTGCTAAACTACACTTATAAATAAATATGAGCTAAACCATATATGGACCTAATAAAATATTTTCGGGCCCTTCAAATTGATCCTAAAAAAAATAAAAAAATAAAATCAGACCTATAACATTTTACTAAATTTGGAGGCCTATTTTTAGGCCAAAATTTTGGGGCCTAATGCACAATCCTTACTGGCCTTAGGCCGCCTTAGGCCAGGGCCAGCCCTGTTTTGCAGCTGTAGAAGCTCAAAAAAAGACCTCCAATCTAATAAGATTGGGTTCTTCTCTGTCCTCCAGCAGCAAACCCAATTCATGGCTCTCACCTTCCGGCCTTTTTGCATTCGGTTTCTACCAAGAAAAGAATGGATTTGAAGTAGGAATATGGATAATTGGCCACCCAAACAACATTGTTGTCTAGACTGCAAATCCAGACTACCCACTCGTGTCCTCAAACTCCACAATTGAGTTTACTAGAGATGGTAGGCTCATTCTAAACCATACCTAGCAAAGCACAGAGTTGGATATTGCTCATTTTAATGCTGACCATCGTACTATCTCTGCTTATCTGCTCGACTCTGGCAATTTTGTGTTGTACGAGAACGATTCTTCTGTTATTTTGGCAAAGCTTTGTTTTCCCAACTGACACCATACTAGGAAACCAAACTCTATACTATGGTACAGAACTAGTTTCTAGTGTGTCAAGCTCATCAGACCACTCAAGTGGCCGCTATCGTCTTAAAATGCAGTACAATGGAAATCTCGTCGCCTACCCCGTAAACTGTACTGATTCTCTTGATGTTTATTGGTCCTTTGTTCTAGGAATGGGTGAGTACTTCTTGAAATTGAACCTCAATTTCAATGGTCTTCTCTACCTAGGTATAATATTTCCGATATACAACACACTTTGGCAAAAAGCTTTGCCTATGACACTGTAACTGTAATAATTTACCACGCAACGCTTGATGATGATGGGATTTTTAGGTTGTATTCACACAGATTTGTGCGCAATACGAGCCCCATCGTGTCGATGGAGTGGTCTGTGATGCAGGATCATTGTCAAGTCCATGGTTTCTGTGGATTCAACAGTTTCTGCTCACGCAACAGCTATGAAGAAGACTGTTATTGTTATCCTGGTTTTGTTCCTCTCAACCCTAGTAAAATGTTCCTGGGTTGCTATAGGAATTTTACCAAACAACGTTGCAATAGCGAAGAAGCCTTTGGTTTAGTGAACATTACTAGTTTGGAGAATTTAAGGTGGGGAGACCACACTTACTCTGTTGTACCGATGCAGAAGAAGGAAGATTGCAGGAAATATTGCCTAGAAGATTGTAATTGCGCAGCAACACTGCATTTTAGCAGACAATGCAAAAAACATAAGCTTCCTTTTGAGATATGGTATGAAAAGTTTGAGCAATTTAGCAACAGCTTTTGTCAAGATAAGTTCAAAAACAGAAATTCCCAATCAATTAATCATCGGTAGTTCATACACTCTGACTGAAAACAAAGGACATCTGATCTCGATTCTTGCTGTAAGTCTGGGTTCCCTTGCATGCCTCTGTATTGTCATAGTAGGTTCTAGTTTCTTTGTGTACAGGCACCAAGTTCACAAGTACAAGAAGTTGTCGGACAATGCAAAATTAGGCCTAACGACTGAAGAGTTCAGTTTGCGGTCATTTTCTTACAACGAGCTTGAAGAAGTAATACAAGGTTTCAAGCAAGAGTTGGGTAAGGGTTCGTTTGGAACAATTTATAAAGGGACTCTATCTGGAGGCAATAACAAAAATATTGTTGTTGTTGTTAAAAGACTAGAGAATGTTCTAGAGGAAGATGGAGACAGCCATAGGGAGTTCCGATTCCAAACAGAGGTGACTGCAATTGGGCGAACACATCATAGGAACTTGGTTCGATTACTTGGTTTTTGCGTGGAGGGCTGGAGGAAGCTTCTTGTCTATGAGTACATGAGTAATGGCTCGCTTGCAAATGTTTTGTTCAAAGCAACAGATCATCAGATATGTCTTGGTTGGAAAGAAAGAGTGAGGATTGTTCTTGATATCGCTATAGGGATTCTCTATCTATGTGAAGAATGTGAAGCCTGTATCGTTCACTGTGGTATAAAGCCTCAAAACATACTCATGGATGATTCTTGGACTGCGAAGATCTCTGATTTCGGTTTGGCAAAGCTTTTTCCAAATCATATGAAAAGCATTACAGGACGATCCAGCGGGGTAACAGTAACCGCTGGCCCGGTGTCATCTTATTTGGCACTCGAGTTTTAGGGGCAGCAACAACAACAGCAACAGCAATGGTGGAAGCAAGACTTGATATCGGTAAAAGCGAACATATACAGTTTTGGGATAGTGTTGTTGGAGGTTATCTGTTGTAGGAGGAACATAGAGGTTAATGTGTCAAATGCGGAGGAGATAATTCTTTCTACTTGGGTATACAAATGCTTTGTGGCCGGAGAGTTGTATAAGCTTGTTGGGGATGAATGGGATGAAGAAATTAGGGCAAACTTGAAGACATTGGAAAGAATGGTAAAGGTGGGATTATGGTGTGTTCAAGATGATCCTGGTCTGCGCTTTTCCATCAAGAGTGTCATCTTGATGCTGGAAGGAACCATGAACATATCAGTCCCCCCAAACCAGTCCCCAGGTTCCCTTTTGCATAATCTACGATCTATCCATGTTTGCTAGAAGGAATCATGTACGTGTTTGTTTGTTTTTGTTTACATGTGTGTGATTGTGCGCATGAGCGTATGTGTTGCCTTTTAATTATGTACTTTTCTTATAAATATTACTTAGATTGAAAGCTAGAATAGAAAAAACAAAACAAAAAATAACATGTGCTCTGTACAAGTGCAATCTGTAACACACAAGTTATGCTTGCACTGGGTAAAAAATACACTTGCACCTATGCACATTTTGTACTTGCACCGAGGATAAGTGACACTTGCATCAAATTGTGTTTTGTAACACCGAGGGCTGTGGGTTTAGGGTATCGACAATGAGGGGCTTTCTGGTGGTTAGGTTTTGGATGAAAGAGGTAGTTGGGTACGGAAGGGTTGCTAGGAGTGGCAAGAGAGAAATGAAGCAAGGTAGCAGTGATAGTGGGGACGACAGAGGACTATAGGAGGGATTGGAGGTGGTGAGAAAGGGCATGGTTGTAGTGGTCAATGGTAGGTGACCGGTCATTAGAGTTGCAGAGGGAGTAATTACCGGGCTCGGGGCCGCCCCTGCCAAAGCCTTGGCCTGCGGCATGCCATGCCCTGGCCTTGGAAAGCATGTCATGCCACGGCCTTAGCCAGCAGCATGCCATGTCACAGCCTGAAGGGCTAAGGAAGTTTGAGGCAATAATAGGTCTGTGATGCCCTTAGATGTTCTGGGCCGCGACGGACGGCACGTCACAACGAGTGGTGGTTGACAAACCATTGCGCCGCCTCGTGCGCGTTCAAGTCGTCGCGGGAGGTCTGTCGTGACCCTATCGCACTGGCCAAGGCGATGGCAAGGCTTGCGTGACAAGGCGGTGGCATGGCATGTTGGCCAAGGCTGTGCCTTGGCCAACATGCCTTGCCACAGCGTTGCCTAGCATGCCAAGCTACGGCCTTGGCTGGCATGCCATGCCGCAACGTTGCCCTGCATGCCATGGTCGGCATGCCACGACACGACCCGGCCTTGGCATGCTGGGCAACGCTGTGGCATGGCATGCTGGGCAATGCCGTGTCATGCCGGCTAAGGTCGTGGCTTAGTATGCCAGCATGCCAAGGCCGGCATGCCAAGCCACGACCTTGGCCGGCATGGCACGGCATTGCCCAGCATGCCAAGGCCGGCATGCCATGGCACGGCCTTGGCTAGCATGCCATGCCACAGCGTTGCCCAGCATGCCAAGGTCGGTATGCCATGGCATGGCCTTGGCCGGCTTGCGTGGCAAGGCCGTGGCATGGCATGCTGGGCAACCTCGTGGCATGGCATGCCGGCCGAGGCCGTGGCATGGCATGCTTTATCAAACTATTTAACAAGTTAATCTATTTTTTGAAATCACATTTTTAAAATGCAATTTTATGACAAAATCGCATCTTCAAAATACATTTTCATGATGACATGGCCACATGAAGTTGCAAACGTGACTATATTGAAATCTCATTTTGAAAATGCAAGTTTATCTTAAAGTTGCATTTTCAAAACGTAATTTCAACACTGTCATAAAATTGCGTTTTCAAAACACAATTCAACATTAATGCAAAAATGATGTATCAATACTAATTTTGAGCCGTGATTTCAACATAAGATTGGGTATGTCATTTTGAAAATGAAAAAAAATAAGATTGGGTGTCACATTTTGAAAACGAGATTTTAGTTAAATTGATTTTCAAGAAATCTTAGGAGGTGTTTGGCATGCGCTAAAATAGCACATGTTATTTTAGCACATTATCCTATTTGGGTTACAATCATTTTATTTGAGTCACATCACCTCTCTACCACATCACTTCAAACCCAATCCAGAATTTTTTTTATGTTTTTTCGCAAAAAATATACTTATTTAGATCATCTCAAATAACCACTTAATTTAGGAAATACGATTTTACCAAATCACAATTTGAAAAAGCAAAATAATGAAATTGTAATTTCAAAATGTAATTCTACATTGAAAAATAGTCAATATAGCAAACTTGTATTCGTACATAATCCAAATCATACGATTTCACTGCATAAAAATAAAAAATAAAAAGTTTGTTATCTTAACTATTTAATGAAATCACATTTATGTACTAAATAAAATTTTGCTATCTTAAATATTTTTCAACATGGAATCGCATACCAACTCTATATACTAACTTTGTTTGGTTTCGTTTTTAGAATTTGATTTCTACTAAAAAAAAAAAAAAAAAAACCTTGAAACTAATTTAGTAAAAAAAAGAAAAATAAAAACATTCATTACTTTGACATGATTTTATCTTCTCTAAGAGCACAAATAATTTTAAAAAATTTAAAAATTATTTTTTAATTTTTATTTTTTTCAAATTAATTTTTATGTCTTAAAAAATAAATAATAATAGAAACATATTTTGAAATTAAACCAATCATTTTTATTTTGTATTTTGAAATTGTGATTCCAAAAGATCATGTTTTCTAAATTACGATTTCTTGAAAATTCACTTAAAATATGATTTAATTGGAATCTCCTTTTTAAAATACAATACCAACCTTATGTTGAAATCACATCTTCAAAGTAAAATTTCATATTGAAATATCATTTTCAAAATGCACACGTTATGTTGAAATCGCATTTTAAAAATGCAATTTCATGTCAAGGTTGAAATTGTGTTTTGAAAATGCAACTTCAAAGTAAGCTTATGTTTTTAAAATGCGATTTCAACATGCCTACATCAGCACCTTTAGGTGGCCATGTCACCATGAAAGTGCATTTTGAAAATACGATTTTGTCATGAAATTGCCTTTTGAAATGTAATTTCAAAAAGTGGATTAGTTTTCTAAATAGTTTAAAAAGTGTGTTATTCTCGTAAATAGTTTGATTTTTTAGAATATTTAGAAAAAAAAGAAGAAAAACTCATAGTTACAAAGAGTTGGAGGAAGAGAGAAGGAATGGGCAATTTGGTAAATTCAAGAATGAAGAAAGGCCTTTTAGTCCTTTCTTCTTCTTCTTTTTTTCATTAAAGAGATTTCACATTTTTGCAATTTTTTTAACCTTCCATGTCCTTGGCAAATGTAACGCTCCGAAAATTGGGTAAGGTATATCTATTTATGCTACAAAACTCATCTGATAGACAAATACACATATATAGCTAACTATTCCATACATCCATTTCTATTGAATCCCTAATGCCAAATACATGCTATTCACATCCCAATGCCCCAGTTCCAATCCCAAGCATACATTTTACAACAAGTATGAAATGGAAGCCAAATAGATAATAAGTGCCCTACAGGCTTACAAATTTATCCAAGAATATTTTTGGTTACACAAAATGGAGTTTCAACTCAACGCAAATACAGCCCTGGGCTTACATTCAACAAATAACAATAAAACAAAAATGAAGTCTCAGCTTTGAGTCTTCCCAAGTCAATGCCTTGGCGGAGGCATAGCACCTGTACCTGAAATGATTTCCCTTATAGGATGAGCCACAGCCTAGTAGAGATGTACTACACAACATATGAACCATGACAAGACTAAAGAGGAGTATGCTCATGCCATGCTCATGATAAAACAATTTATCTCTTTTTTATAAAGCATGCAATGCTGAGATATAACAACAGATATAAAACCATTTTCATTTTAAACCATATCTATTACATGAATACAGACTCTGTGAATCTCTAGGTGAGTGTCTGCAAGTAGGCCCTAATGTACTACCACTGTCATTTTTACCAGTAAACTGGAAGGCTCGACACCTAATCGCGCGGTTCTACACCCCCTACCCAGATTCACCAAGTATTTATCTTTTTGCAAATAGATACATTTCCAAACATTTCTCAAAAACAGATACATTTCCAGTGAAATGAATGTAATGCAATGTCCAATGCAACAAATGAGGAATGTGGTTCAATTTACCTAAGTCTCATGCATTTCTACAACAATCATGGCTATCCTCCACCGATAGCCCAAAACAGATATTTAAACAATTAAATTTCAAAAAAAAAATCCGATAAATACAATGTATTCCACATCTCATCAAATATGAACAACTACACTAATTTTCATATCACAATCATGTCCGATAACCTCTCAAGGTCCATTTTTAAGCGTGTCGGTTTTATTCCAATAAATACATTAAGCAAAATAATACCGTTAATGCCCAAGAAAATATTATTTTCTTTCCAAACTCATTCTCCATGCATTATTCAACTATGGCATCTTATTTTGATCAAAAGCCCCAAAAGTTAAATATAATTTCTTTGTTTTCTTTAAAAATACTCTTTTGGTCGCAAATCGGTAAAAATTTCAAAACCGATCGAGTCGAAGTCCGTTTTTATTCAAATTTAAAACATAGCTCTTTCATAACCTTACAAACATATTCCAAGTTTACACTTTCGCAATTTGGGCATCAACTCTTTATTTTTCTCAAAATTTCTCTTTTAAGCAAATAAATCACAAATTTTTCAAAAATTCTAATTAAATTATATACAACTCTAAACTCCCTATAATCAAGTAAAAGTGCATAAAGAAGTATAGGAAAAATCCCTACCTCAAGCTAGAAGAGGAAACAAACAAAAATCTTAATTTTTGACTTTGTTGGATTTTGATCTCTACTGGTCAAAACGTTGCTCTCATCAAGCTCTTCACTTTAATTTGAAGAACTATGGTCTAAAACCTAATAGATTTTGATGAATCAAAAGTTTTACATGACAGAAGTAACAAAAAAAAAAAAAAAAATTCAGAGAGAGATAGAGAGAGAGGAAAGAGAGAAGGAGTGAGCTGATCAAGTGCAGAAGCAAAAAGGTTTAAGACGTGACCCTGGCTGACCAGCTGCTTTGCAAGTTCCTCATAAAATTGGACTGCTTTTTTTTAAAAAAAATATGGAGCTGCATCCTTATTGAGATCTTTATGGGAACGCACTAGATCTGGCAAATCTTTTGATATAATCGCACTCGGCCCTTCTGTGCATGGACCGCCCACCAAACCTACAATTCTAGCATGAGTGCCAGCTGAACAAGCCCAAGCAAACCCACCACAATGCTCAATGCCACTCCCGTGTATATATAAATTTATATATAACTAAAGGTGTGTGAGCGAATTTCTGACCACACTGCCAACTCAGTATTCAGTTGGAGAGTACTGGCAGAATAGATGACACCCGGCTGACCTGTAACAAAAAGAGAAGATTCCGGCGGTGGTTCGTCTACCCGGGGGCACTTCGACGATTAAGTCAGTATATCTTTCAAAGATGATCAAAAGTGCTAAACTCACTGTTCTGAATATAAATTGCGTACTTTAGATCCGCCGGGGGTGCCTTTCTTTTATAGTTGACTCAATCCAAGTCCCAATAGAAGCCTAGCTCTAATGGACTTAGGATTACTGCTAATCTTGGACTTCCAGTAGGATTAGGATAAACTCTCTAAGAGTCTTATCTTTACCAAAACTGAAGTCCTCTCCCATTCTTGGACTCTTGTCCCCTATTCGCTTATCTCGGATTCCGATATCTTCGTAGATAACCTCGGCTTTGACGAGATAACCTCGGCATCATGATCAGGACACGTGGCACCTCGGCTGACACGTCGGCGTCACCTGGGCCACGTGTTGGTACTCAGAAAATATATCCCTACAACTGCCCCCTAGGTTCTATTACCCCGGCATTTTGAGGTGATGGAACCCATATCGGTACTTCCTTGCAGTACATCGGCTTAAAGTTTCTCAGCCGAGATCATCATATAAAGCCGACATGTTTCTTTAATAGATCGAAAAATTCCAATGAGCTCCTTCACACGTATGAGCTGTCATGCATCGCCATCTAACTGTTTTAACCACGTGTCTTTCTCTTACTAGATCGTACTTGGTACGTGCTTCTAAATTGTCTCGTGTATGTGTGCGCCGTCTGACGCACACGTTATTTTAAGCGCATTTATTGCTTTCTTTTTGCCGCCGTTTCAAAAATCAATTGCTCTCTCCCCTCATCTCTTCACTTTTGCCATCAGTATCCCTTGAGCTCCTTTTCTCTCTAGTTTTCTTCAAGTCCTCCATCGTTTCCAAGCTTTCAAACTCTGCTACCACCGTCGTTCATCTCCTCCGGCGAGGTCCTTTCTAGTTTTTTTTCCTGCTACTACCGTTTCGTCGGACTTCGGCGAACTCAACACCGGTTTCTTTTCTTCGGTGAGTAACTATTTCCTTACGATTTAACTTCTTGTTTCAGTTTCTTGTTTCTCTACTGTTTTATCTGCTGCTTCTGCAATCTTGTTCATATTTTGATATTTCATTTTGTATCCCACCATGTGTTTGAACACATTTGTCTCATGACTTTGTTCTCACCCTGATACACTCGTGAAAACTTTTATCTTGTATTTCTTGATGATCCATCACTGTTCTTGACTCTGAATCGCATTCCTGTTTCTGTTTGCCTTGTTTTTTCCAGATTTTTGTCTTCAATCTCCGTTTGCCTAGACTTAGATTTGGGATTTGTTTGTAGAACCCACGAACTTTTAGGAAAAAATCGAAACAATTCCTACAAATTTTTACCCCAACGTTCACTTAGGTTTTTGCCGAGGTCCCAATAACCCTTTTAAAACACCCTCTTTTCCGAAGTCCAGCTCTTTTAATTTAGGCCGACGTTATGGGTATGTGGAAGCATAGGGTAGACACCCCGAGTAAATTAGAGCACTTTAGGCGGGAGTTTGACATCCCAGCCGACATCCATCTGAGGTTGGCTGGGGAGGATGACTCCATCATGCCCATAACTGATTCCATGCCTTTTCCTGTGGTAGCCTTCATCGAGTGCGGACTTCGGCTTCCACTCAACACCCTTTTCCGTGAGATACTTCATTATTATAAGCTAAACCCGATGCAGCTTGCCATAAACTCTTACCGAGTCATAAACGGTATAATTGCCTTAGCTAAACAAGAAAATGCTAGGATCACCTTAGCTGAAATCCAATATTGCTACACCATGTGTGGCCTCAAAAAAGATACAGGCTATGTTTACTACCTCAAGCCGAGGTCCATGGAGTACAAAATCGTTGCCGACCTCCCTGACTCCAACAAGGGAGCTGGGGATGATTATTTCATTACCTCGGGAAACTGGGAGTTTGCTCCAGACGAGGACTTTCACCTCTATCCTCTCCCACGAACAGTTTTCGTAGAGGGCAATGGTAAGAGCCCTGTGTTTTGCACTTTATTTGTTCTAAAAGTCTTCAATACTTTATTTTGTTTTAATGTCTATTTTTCTTGTAGCCCTTCCTAAGCCATCAAAAGGCTTCCGTCAGTCTTTCTTCCCCAGCAAAGACTTGAAGAGGTTGCTGGATTTGCCCATCCACAAGCGGAAAGCCCCTCTTCTACTTAACTTCATTCCTACGTACAAGTCAGCTCTCCTCGACGTCCTAAAGAAGAACAAGAAGAAGAATCTGTCTCCGCCTTCCACCACAATTTCTCAAACTGCCTCAACATCTTGGCCAGACCAAGGATCGACTTCTGATCCAACTGAGCAGCCGTCTACCTTGGCTCCATATCTGATCCCACCATCCCAGCGTCAACGCCGGCGACGATCCATTTTTGCTGCCGAGATGGGTTGCCAGAAAGCAGTTGCCAAAGATCTCTTGGCCAGCATTTCATCCGCCATTGATGCTCAACCAGCGTTATCCCAGCCCCCACCGAAGCCAAAAAGAATAAAAAAGGCTCAACCAAAGGCAAAGGCGACTCTGGTTGATACTGAAGATACTTTACCTATCTCGAAATTGGCTTCGAGCGAGAGAACCACATCCGTTGCTGAGAAGAGGCCTGCCGAGGCCCAGCCATCCGAGACCCCTCGATCAAAGAGGCCGAAGTCATCCTTTGCAACTACTTCGGGGTCCCAAAAACATGATGCCCCCTGGGCCCCCAAAATTACATTGGAGGACAAGCCAGTCAGGGCCAGTGACAGCGCTGATGACATTAATGTCGGCGTCGTGCTTAGTACCGCTCTGCTCCTCCCCGGCGACCTTGACCGGAACGCCGAGTTGAGTGAATATAAAAACTATGCTCTGATGCTCCAGTGCTCTGTTCAGGTAAGTCTCTTTATTTGGTAATATCTCTCTCTTTCTTTTTATTCTATACTTATAGTATTTTCTAATGACTTCTGTTTACTTTCAGGCCATCCAGTATGCTCATTTTTTCTCAGTGCAAGCTTTTGAGAATCGGTAGGAGCTGGCCGACAAGAAGAAAGAGGTCTCCAGTCTTCAGAAGACTAATAAAAATTTACAATAAAAAATGAAGAAGTTGGAAGACCAGGCCGAGGCTGCTGTTAAAGCCAAAGATGATGCCGAAGAAAGGGCGGAATCAGCTGAGGCCATAAAGAAGGTCCTTGAGGCCGAGAAGAAGGAGGCCGAAGAAAAGATGGCCCAGGCCCAAAAAGAGCTACAAGATGCCTTGGCCACCAAAGATGCCGAGGTCAAGGCTGCCGACGAGAAGGCATATGCTGAGGGGGTGGCCGATGTCACGGCAGACTGTGAAAAGCAAGTGAAGCAGGCATGCAACAAGGGTTTCACCCTTGGTTGGATGTCTCTTCTGAAAAAGCTTGAAGTCCCCAAGGACTTGCCCCTCAGGAACGCCGACGCCATTCCTCTTCCATTCCCTCTAACTTTACCTCAATCCGAAGACGAATCTGAGTATGAGGAGGAGACCTTGGTGAGGAGATCAAAGGAGGCTGCTGGGACCAAGTCCCCTTCTGTGAATGAGCAAGTCCTGGACTTGACTCAAGATGAGGAGGGTGAGGAGGTTCCCAAGGACACTGCTCCTGAGAAAGCATTATCCGACGTGCCTCCTGCCGACAAGAGTCTGGACGTAACCCTTCAAGAAATCGACGCCGAGCTTTCGGCCGAGAAGGCTGTTGAGACGTCTTCCCAGCAATCTTCTGAGCTCCGAACCCAGCCAACTAATGATGCCGAAGACTCTTAGTTTTATGTTTTTCTCTTCTTTTTGAAACTATGTAAGCTCTTCGTATGGTCGATGTGCCTCTTCTATGAATACAACTTTGCTTTTGTCTTGAATGCTTGTATATTTGTATCTTTATCTTCCTTTAACTGCTCTTGGATGACTTTCATACTTAAAATATTTTGTACATCTTCACTGCATGCCTTACCCACCAATGGTTTATATCGGCTAGAACATAAACACTTAATGCAACCCTGGTCCTAACTTGTAAACTTTTCATAATTTTCAACAAGTGTTTTAGGCATAGCTTTAGTTTAACTTTGACTTGTAAACTTTTCTCAAGTTTCAACAAGTGTTAAACATTATCTTGGTTTAATTTCAACTTGTAAACTTTTCATAAGTTTCAACAAGTGTTAAGCATTATCTCGGTTTAACTTCAACTTGTAAACTTTTCTCAAGTTTCAACAAGTGTTAAACATCATTTCGATTTAACTTCAACTTGTAAACTTTTCTCAAGTTTCAACAAGTGTTAAACATCATCTCGGTTTAACTTCAACTTGTAAACTTTTCTCAAGTTTCAACAAGTGTTAAACATCATCTCGGTTTAATTTCAACTTGTAAACTTTTCTCAAGTTTCAACAAGTGTTAAACATTATTTCGGTTTAACTTCCACTTGTAAACTTTTCTCAAGTTTCAACAAGTGTTAAACATCATTTCGGTTTAACTTCGACTTGTAAACTTTTCTCAAGTTTCAACAAGTGTTAAACATCATCTCGGTTTAACTTCAACTTGCAAACTTTTCTCAAGTTTCAACAAGTGTTAAACATCATTTCGGTTTAACTTCAACTTGTAAACTTTTCTCAAGTTTCAACAAGTGTTAAATATCATCTCGGTTTAACTTCAACTTGCGAACTTTTCTCAAGTTTCAACAAGTGTTAAACATTATCTCGTTTCTCTCTGCCCCCTAATGTGAACCTAAGTTCCACTTGGGTTCTCATTATATATGTATTCCAGAAACAACGTTATGTATCTTTATCAGTCACAAGTGTATAAATGTATAAACAAGTGAAAACTTTATTTATGTACTTTGGCAAATAACAAAAGAACAAAAATTTCTAATGATAGAAAAATTTCAAATTGCAAGTGTTCCAAGGCCTTGGCAACTCTTTGCCTTCATTATCTTCAAGCCGATAAACCCCATTACCCAGTACCAAGATGATTCTGTAGGGTCCTTCCCAATTTGGGCCAAGCTTGCCCTCTCTAGGATCCTTCTTGTTGCTGACGACTTTTCTTAAGACGAGGTCACCAATTTGAAACTCCCTTAGGTTGACCTTCTTGTTATAAGCTCTGGCAAGCTGCTACTGGTATGCTGCGAGCCGAATTGCAGCTTCCTCCCTTCGTTCTTCTATGAGATCCAGATCTCGGGCTAAGAGTACATCATTAGTCCCGTTCTCTACTCCCTGGGTTCTGATCCTTGGGATGCCGACCTCCAGCGGAATGACTGCTTCCGTGCCATAAGACATGGCAAAAGGGGATTCCCCTGTTGATCTTCTCGACGTAGTCCGATATGCCCAGTGTACATTGGGCAACTCGTCCACCCACTTTCCTTTTGCTGCCTACAGCCTCTTCTTTATCCCATCCAAGATTACTTTGTTGGATGCTTCTGCTTGTCCATTGCTTTGGGGAAAGCTTGGGGTTGAAAAGTAGTTCTTGATCTTGAATTTTGCACAGAAGCTCTTAATTAGCTTACTGTCAAATTGTGTTCCATTGTCTGCAACTATTGCTCTTGGAATCCCAAATATGGTGATGATATTTTTCCAGATGAATTTCTTCACATCCACATCTCAGATTTTGGCAAGGGGTTCAGCTTCTATCCACTTAGTGAAGTAATCTGTTACTACCAGCAAGTACTTCCTTTGTCCAGTTGCTTGGGGCAGTTGCCTAATGAGATCCATGCCCCATTGGGCAAACGACCAAGGACTGGATACAGGGTTCAGGTCTGCTGCTGGTTGGTGTATCAATGGTGCAAACCTTTGGCACTTTTCACATCTCTTCACATAGGCTTCTGCATCTTTCTGCACGTAAGGCCACTAATACCCCTGGGTAATGGCCCTATGGGCGAGTGACCTGCCCTCAGCGTGGCTTCCACAAATTCCTTCATGAATTTCATATAAAAAATCTTCAACTTATAAAGGATGTACGCACCTTAAAAGGGGTCCAGTGAAGGACCTTCTGTAGAGATGTCCTTCTGTTGTTAGACTGAATCTTGCCGACTTCAATCTGATCTTGTGTGCCTCTTTGTGATCTTCAGGCAACTTTCCTTCTCTCAGGAATGCAATAATTGCATCCATCCAGCTTGGTCCCAAGTCCACACACATTGCTTCATGCTCTGTGGTCAGTAGTTCGATGCTAGGGCCTGATAAGTAGTCGACCAATATCGTCCTTGCCTTCCCAGGTTGTATTGCGCTAGCCAGGTTGGACAGTGCATCGGCGTGACTGTTATCATCTCGGCTAACTTGATGAAGTCGGCAATTCTGAAACAAGGCTACCAACCTGTTGACCTCTTTTGCATAGGCCGACATCCTTTCATCTCGGGCTGCAAACTCGCCCGTTGTCTGGTTGACTATGAGCTGGGAGTCGCAGAAGACTATTACTTCATCTGCTTCTGCTGTTACTGCCAGCTTCAGTCCTACAATCAATGCTTCATATTTTGCTTCATTGTTTGAGGCCTTGAACCCCAATCGAATGGACTGTTCCAATATCTCTCCATCTGGAGATACCAGTACTACTCCTACCTCCGCTCCTTGTCGGTTTGAACTCCCATCGACAAATAGTCTGAAGGAGTTGCCGATGTAAATGCTGCAGGGTCTGAGTTTTTCTTCCTTCCTTTGTTCCGCTGCCTTCGACTGGGCTTCTCCTTACTTGCTTGGGCATCGTTCACCTTGGCTCAGTGGAGCCCGATGTACGATGGATTCTGGCATGAACTCGGCCATGAAATCGGCCAAAACTTGGCCTTTAATTGCTGTTTTGGGTCTGTATTCCAAGTCATACTGGCCTAAAGCCACTGTCCATCTGGCTATTCTTCCTGTCAAGTCTCCCTGCTGCAACAAGGACTTCAAAGGATGCTCAGTTAGCACCACAATTTTATGGGCCTGGGAGTAATGGTTCAGCTTCTTTGAAGCCATTACTAAAGCCAGTGCCAACTTTTCTAAGGGTAGATACTGTAGACACCCCATTTTTGACCGTCCTCAAGACTTGGACGTCACCGTTTGAACACTCGGTGATTATCCATGTTTGTGTTCGTTTGGAGTTCCCGGAGTTCTCGGCTACGCGCCCTGCCTCAGGATCTCCGAACTCGACCGTTTTGTGTCTGGTTTTGCACCAAACACTTGTGTTTTGCCTTGGAGGGGCAGGGAATGGCTTGTGAGGCATCCCCACACACCACCGGCAGTGAGTAGAGGCCACCGGCTGGTTTTTGTTGCCACCGGTTGGTTTTTGTTGTCACCGGCAATGTATGTTGCCGGTCGGCATTCAATTTTGTCAAAATGACATTTTTGGCCGGCCGACTACTGTTCAGCTGCTTTTGGAGATATTTTGAAACAGCTGAATGGCATTTGCTTCCCCTCCATACACGTGTATGGAGGGATGCCCCTCTTGTTTGCTTACTTGCTAAGCATTACAAGATTGCCTCCTCTATAAGAGGAGGTCTTCTCTCCCTTGTTCTAGGGTTAGAAAAATAAAAAGAGGAGAGTGAGAGGAGCTCTGGTTTCAGCTTTAGGACATATATCTATCCTATATCTATACCTTCCCCTCTTTTAACTCTAGTGTGTGTTTTAGTCCATACTATTGCACACAAGCACCTAGTGTTTCACCTCCCCTTGGCTACTGAGGTTCTAAGGGCTTATTCTTGCTGTTCTTGGCTGGATTGAAGCTTAAGGAGGCAACAAGACCACCATTGTTGAAGAAAGGCTTCAAGGGTAAGAAACTAGTCCTTTTTGCCCCATTTTTGCATCTTATTTCTACCTATCTTAGAGCTATTTTTGTGTTTAGTGTATAACATAGAAAAGTTCTATTTTTAGGCCCTCTTGATTGTTTGTTAAGAGTGTTTTGTGGTTTGGGTGTGTTTGACCACCCTTAGGCCTTGAAAGGCCCCTTTTTTGTGCTATTTTGTGCAAGTTTCGAGACTTTGGTGTTTGGGCCTCTTCACCACTGAAATCTTGAGGGATTTCAGTGGTGAAGATGGTGCCTTGAAGTCTCTAAAAGGGGAGGGCCACCCCCTCTCCTTGTTATCCTTGAAAGGGACCATTTTTGGCCTCTTGAGGGAGCCTATGTTAGAGTGTGTGTTGATCATGTCTAGGCTGCATTTCATGCTTATTATGCCATAATATAATCATGTTGTGTGTTGGTTTTGGTACACCATGCATGCTTAGCATACCTACCATGTAATGCCTTGTAATTGCCTTAATATGCCTTAGGTTGTTAGCCTTTGTTCGAGCATGTTTTAGGCTTAGCCTTGTGAATGTTTTGTGCTTATTTTGCCATGCATTAGGTCTGTCCATAGTTGTTTGGATCGATTTTGGCATGCTTAGTATAGCTCCTTTGCATTTGTGGCTTGTCGGGCTTGTATGCCTCAAACATGTGAATGTGTAGCATGTGTTGATTGCATCATTTTGGTGGTTTGGAACCATCCAACATGTAATTTCAGTCCCTTTGACATGCTCATATGCTTGCCTTAGTTGCCTCTTTGTTGCTTTGAGAGCATGTGTTGTATGCCCTATGTTTTGACCATTGTGCATGCCTTTGAATTTGAGCCACTTAGATGCCATCTAAGTAGTCCTTTGGCCTTGTTTTAACATGCTAAAAATCTGTTTTTAGTTGTTTAATGCATGCCATGTTTGTTATGCTAAATGTGCTTCAAAGCTTCATTACCTTGCTTCAAGTATTTGGGCCATTTGCATGCTAATGTTAGCTTCATGTGAGTTGGTTTGGCACCACATTCTAGCATGATTTTCAGAGTTAATGTTGCATGCTAATTGTCCATGATAGCCTCTTTTAAGTATGTTTTAAAGTCGCTAGCTTAATGCTTAAAGCTTGGACCATCATATGTGCACATGTGCGTGTGTGTTTAGCCTCCATTTTTGAGCACTTTGGCCACTGATTTTAGGCCTAATTGGAGTTGCCTAAGTCATGTTTAAGTCCACCCCTTTGCTTGATTTGCATGCTTGCCTTGTATGTGCGTTTGCATACTAGCATTCTTGTTTGCATCCCATGTTGCATACTAGTTGACATGCTTAGGATTGCACACATAGACATGCATGCCTTGTCCCTTGATTTGGTGATGGGAATTGGGCCCCTTTATTTGTTTGGTTTGCATTTCATTTGAAATTGAAGTGCACACTTGATTCTTTGGGCCATCATGCATGGAAATGCGTGATTGGTGGCCCGAGAATCGAGGTAAACCCTCCCTTGAGTCATTAACATGATAAGGAGTGTGATTAGTGCATACATAGCTTGAATAGCATTGCCATGCAAGATTCTGCCCTCTGCTGCTGTGAGTTGCAGGTTCTGCAGGCATTTATTGCCGACCGGCAACATTTTCTGCCGGCCGGCAGTAAATCAACAGCCGATGGATGAATTTTGTGCCGGTGACCACAATTCAGTGCCGGTGGTCATTCTACTTAGCCGGTGGGATCCCCCAGTATCCTGAGAGGCATTCCTAAGACTTTGGCAGTCTTCAGAGGAGAAAAGCAAGGAAAACAGAGGCAGGCTATGCATGGCAGTGCGATTCCGAGCAAATCCCGAGCATGCGCTGCATCTAACCCGCTTCCCGAGGGCTTTACTGTTTTAATTAGATTAATTAATTTGTTAATTTAATTGATCTGTAATACTTAATTAGCTTGCGTAGTTAATTAATTTGTATATTCTTTTGGTCCCTCCGAGCGAGGGCAAATCTGTAATAAGTGTGGGTGAGTGGTGTGCATGTCTTCCAACCCCCACCTCTTTCTACCCTTTTATTTACCTGCTTATGGTGGTAGATTAGGGCACGTTTATTTTAGCATACCTTATGCAATGCATGCGTGCATCCATACATTTGTCTTACATGCACCGGGTTCGGTACATCATACAAATTGCATTGTATCTTCAAATCTAACTTGAATACGTGCACCGAATGATTGCATTTCACATGCCATTTTAGGGTTAGCCGAGCCTATCCTAATCACATTCTGTATGCGATGCATTAGACACTTAACATGAACTAGGACATGCATGTTTGCTAACTGGTTTCTGTTTTGGCACGGAGTACAATGTGAGTATTTATGCTTTAGCATCTCGCATGCGTGTGAATGTTAACATGACAGCATGATTACCATGTGGCTAAATGTTTATATGAGATAAACTGCTTGATTGCCTGTGGGTGAAGGTTGGATTGTTTGAGTTGGAAAAACTCGTTGAAATCCGTATTTTAGCCTACTCGCGAGTAGCAATTTCAAAACTATTTTCAAAACAAACGGATATGCAATGCTTATTTCCAAATTAGGCGATCTAGTCTATACTTGTTTGCTGTGCGCATAACATAATAATTCTAGGCTAATAATCAGAATAAGAACATATAATGTTTTCAAAACAAGATATCATGGTTAGTAGAGGCCGGTCTTCGGACCGGGCGAAAGGGGTGCTCATAGCTGACCTTCCCCGATCGTACCCAAGCTCCCGAGCCAAGACAACTTTAGTGATGACGGACACGTGGCCTTTGGCACCGAGTCAGGGTTTCCTAAATTCCCCCATTAAAAAATATTTAGGTGGCGACTCTGTATCTGGCAAAGCAGTCCATGTTTGGCACTTCTTTTCAAAAATCTGTTTCTCAAAACGATTTGTCGGATTTGGACTCTTTGGTTCAGATTAAGAACCGACAACAAAAGGGGAGTCCGAACTGTAGCCGAGGTCCCCCGCGGGCTTGTTACAGTTTCTGGCGACTCTGCTGGGGAGTTTTAGAGAGCTTGACTCAAACTCGTGATATCCTGTTTTGACTACACTTATGTGTTTCTTTGCAT
This sequence comes from Camellia granthamiana, assembly GCA_036172215.1. Lineage (NCBI taxonomy): Eukaryota > Viridiplantae > Streptophyta > Magnoliopsida > Ericales > Theaceae > Camellia > Camellia granthamiana. The sequence goes on from CM069907.1 coordinate 16,804,738, forward strand.
TGCATGTGCATTGGTGCGCCTAGGATACCGTGTTGGCCATCTGCTATTCCTGAGCGGTTTGCCGGAGGCTTGTCTTGTCAAGGCATGACCATAAGGCTGACCGGTTGCGGGCTCTGCCAGTATGGGAACACAAACCCCGGTTTTACCGGGGCACCCTTTTCGACCATTCGACCTAGTGCATATCGAAATCCATAGTGACCATTCCAAATTAGGACAGGTTGCTTACCCGATATAGGTTGTTTGAAGCCGCTGCGTGCGTAGTGAAACCCTAGCTCCTGACAAAATAGGACAGGGAAACCCTACCCCAGCATAGGGGTGTTTTGGTTCTCTTTTGCTTGTTATGTGCTTTTAGAATGTATCTCTATAGGGAACACACATGTCAGTTCGCAAGAGTGGGTATCAGGCCTGCGGGCACCAGTATTAGTATTTTTGAGAATCAGTTATGTCTGCGAGTATTAGTTCAGTTTTGAACAGTGATTCTGGGGAACAGTGATCAGTAGTAAAGTGCAGTTGTTCGGCTACACCCGTGTTTGATCTGTTTGGGGCTGAAATGCTACTTGTTTTCCGTTTCAGTTCAGAGATTCAGAAAGTTGATCCAGAACAGCTAGTGTCTTCTCCTTGCTGAGGCAGGACTTAGTATGACGCAGAATCCAGAAGAGATCACGGTCATGACGGCCGCGTTGGATCAAGGAATCACCCTACACAGTGAGACTACTGTTGATATGCCACATCCACCCAGATCGCCGGTTGCACACCCAGTTTGGACCCCCCAGCTATACCAGGCTCGCGAGCCCACCACATTTGAGCTAATGGGAATGATAGGTGATCTTCAAAGATCCGTGGCGGATCTCGCCTATGGGATGTCTGCCTTGCCACCAGCCGCACCATATGCCGGCGGCTTTATACCCCAAGAGCCCCCTCTACTGGGACGGATAGTAATTGAACTCAACCAACCAAGAGACGACCTCCGGCTATGGCAACGACGCATCAAACCAACTTCTAGATCAGGCTGAGGCCAGAGACAAAGGCAAGATGAAGGCAGATGCCGACCCTATCGAATAACTGCTGTGGGCAGTAGAGGCTTTGAAAGCCGGGGGAATGAACAAGCAACAGATATTCACAGTTATGTCAAAAGCTGTGGAAGATGCTTTCCCCACTCCGCCTGAGGACAGTTCCAGTCAACCAGAGAATCGGGGCAGGCCCCGTCATGCCAAAACAGTTCTTCCCGCTCCCAACCTTGCATCCGGAAAGGATCAGAAATCAAAGGCCGCACCTGCCGATCCGTTCGCTAGTGCATCTGGCAAGAATACTCAGGCTCCAAAGTACCTGCCCCGAGGGCGCAGGGTCTTTCATGCTCTCTACATGCCATTGTCCAAGGCACTTTAGATCCTTGCCGAGAGGGGACACCTTAACCCCTGGAGCCTCGGCCTCTTCCGAAGAACCTCCCTACTACTCAAGACCCTGCTCAGTACTGTGCGTATCACCAGCAGACAGGCCATGCTACTGATAATTGCTTCCGCCTCCGTCATGAGGTGCAAGATTTGATTGACAACGAGGTTATCCTCCCACCCACCTCAGCCAAGTCCGTTACTACCCAGCTATTGGATTTTGAGGATGCGGATACTGTGAGTATGTGATCAGGGTGGGACCACTTGTGAGCGGCACCCAGTGTTTTTGATGTGGCGTCTGGCACGCATTTTTGAGCATCTGCGAATGTTAGTTTTGTAAATTCTGACTTGGGTGTCGAGTCAGTCTTTTGTTTTGTTTTGAGTCTGTCTCTCTGTATTGAGTCAGTCTTTTTGCTTACAGGGTCTGTCTTGTCGTAATGAGTCAGTCCCTCTTGTATAGAATACTAGGTGATTCCAAGGTTGTTGCCTCGAATGCCGTTTTGTAATTATCCTTTTGTTTTTCCTTTTGAGTCTGTCTCAGTCGAGGAGCCAGTCACAATCAGGGAATTTGAATGAAACAGCCGCGGCTATCACATTTCCGTACTTGTTGTTGTTTCAGCTAGCTGTGCCAGAGGATGTGAATGGAACGACAGTACATATCACCTACTCTCTTGTGCCTTAAACATCGTTGTAATGACCTAAGCTTTTCATAAAACCCCTTTTTCGAACACTGCGGTGATGAAAACGAAGAGGAAGTAATTCCTCGGGTTTTTGTAAAATTTTGATCATTTTGAGAAAAAGAGAGGCATGCTAAGCCTTTAATGAACGAAATCATGCTTGTCGGTGTGAGTACTGAGAAGGATCCTGGTTTGATCCAGACTGGTTCCACACTATCTTCTGCGCGAGCGATTTGTCGCTTTCTTAAAAAACTTTCAAAAACGAAATGTTTCGCGCAGTCTTGCGAAGACCTGTGTGGAATCACTCTTGAGATTGTGCAGCCTAGGATCGCTCTCAGCTTCAGGTTTCAACCCGTTCATTTTGAACCTCGAATTCATTCAGAACGTTCAACGGTCGATTAGCAGAAGAGGCCTGTGTGGCCAGATTTGAAGCAGCTCTCGATCAAGAGGCACCGAAATCAGAACAAGAAGATTGGATCTTACCAGAAGAAGCTGGTGGAACAACCGTGATGGGTTCTTCTGTAAATCGTTGCAATAGCCGTTCTCCTAGATACAGAGAGGCTTCGACTTCAAAAACCATTGGCATGGACTTGCTACACTTTTACCCTTTGAGAGGCTCGCTGGGCCGAAAACCCGGAAGGGCGACCCAGGCAAAAGTTAGAGCAAAAGAAAAATACAAGATGCAAAAAAAAAGAGAGAAAGAAAAGAAAATTCAAAAAAAAGAAAAAGAACAAAAATGAATGAAGAAAATGCAAAAAGATGAAAAAGAAAAAGAAACGAAAAGAAAAGAATGAAAAGAAGCTCGCAAGGTCGAAAACCCGCATCGGGCGCCTTGGCAAAAGTTAGAGCCTAAAATTAGTGAAGGTTAAAATACCCGAGTGTACCTTAGCCGGAACTACGTAAGGCTTGATTCCCATGTTTGGGATACGTAGGCAACTTCATCCTGAAGTCCAGCCCCCAAACGCTTCCATAGCGTCTCAGTCCATGTCATGGTTTTGATCACTTGTGCTTCCTCCGAATCTGATGTCTCGATTGCAGCAACGACTGGAACTACGTGATCAACTTCATCCTGAAGTCCAGCCACCAACGCTTTCAAGGTGACTGTGTCCATATATTGTTTGTGGCCGTCTCCGCCCTCTCCATGCCCGAGAGCCCGGTCGCGATCAATCATTGATGAGCGTGCCACGGCATTATCCAAACAAGGGGCAACTTTCCGTTGCCACGTGTCGCTGCAAGTTGCCATCCAAACCAGGGGCAACTTTCCGTTGCCATGCGTCCCTTCAAGCAAGGGGCAATTTTCCAAATTGCCTCCGATCCGAGGTTGCGCATCTCGAGCGTGGGTTTCGTGCTGTGTCGAGCATTGACCGTTTGCGAAAATAGTTTTTGAAAATTTTTACTGAGGTTGACTGTTTTCTCGAAAACTATTTCATTTTCCAAAATCGGACCATTGTCTTGGACCCAAAAAAGGAAAATTTTCAGTGCTCACAGCCTGACTTGCATGATTTTCAACTCAAAATTTGAATAAGCATGTTAATCTAACTCTCATGTTGGTCAAAACTGTTTTGGAAAGAAAAACAGAAAAATGGTCAAAGTAATGAACTAGGGGCACAGTTGAGTTAGATGTTCTGTCTCTCCCTTGTTATCAACGCATTTGCCAGAAAAGCACTCTACCCACCAGAAGAAATAGCCGTGAGCTAGCGGTATTGGGCATGAACCTGCGACTTCTTATTCATCTATCAACCACCCTGGGGAGGGATGAAAAATGAGAGAATGAAGAATAGAGAGGTGTAAGTTGAGAGGAAAAGTGAGCCAAGGGTTTTTGAGAGAAAAAAACTGAGCCTGAGGGCCAAGTGATGTGAGTATCACAAATCAGAAAGGGTGGGACATAATACCCGGAGGAATTGGCTCCTCGAGATTTGAGGTCTTTTTGTAAACATGTCCGTGTGTCGTGTCTTTTGATTTGTCGGTCTCGATTTTGGCCTTGAGTCTTTTCCGAGTGTGTCTCGTTGTGTTCAGGTTGTATGCTTTTTGTTTCTTTGTTTGAGTCCCTCCGCTGTGTTCCGTGGTAGGCTCGATACCCCAGTTGAAAACCCTTCTTTATTTCAAAAAAATCGTTTATGCTCAGAATGCTGTGCCATGCTCTACATTCGTGCGAAGCAAGAGAAGGAAAGGGAAAAGTTTGGGACATCCGAGTGTGTTTCAACTGCAACCGTGTCAGCTTTTGTGGCCCGTCTTGTCAGATTGGGGCTGTTTGCTCAGGGTTTGCTGTGTGCGAAATGAACCGAGTGCTGTGTTATGGACTACATGCAGATCAATCCCTAGTAGAGTATGGGCTGTGTATTCAGTTTGAATAGTTGGTTTGTATGAGTTGTTTGCTGTTAGTTGGTTGGTTATCCGATTATTACAGTACAAGTGTTCAATTTTTAGACCACAGATCAATATCATTTACATTTGAGGAGTAATATGATGCAATGCAGTGCAAAGTATGAAATACGCAGATATATACAGATGTAGCACTTTTTCAGACAAAAAGTTTGTTTCATTTCATAATCTTTTCAAGTACATAAGTTTTGGGAACAAAAATCTGCCTGCGGCAGTACAAGGTAATCTAGCTACCAAAAAGAGAAAAGTACAAGAAAACAAAAGAAAGAAAAAGTAGCAAAAATCTGGAGCAGCACTAATGGTCTCATGCCCGGGGATCCGTCCTCGCCCTCTTCCTGGGCAGAAGCCCAGGAGCATCACTGTCTGAGCCCGAGCCCGAGCTGTCCCTGGCCTCCTCCTCAGATGACTCCGCCTCCGCCTCCGCCTCCGACTCATCGTCTGGAACTGGCGCCCGCGAGGTGCTCCCTACATGGGTACGCCCCCCTCTGGTGCGGGGGAATAGTCTGCCATCCCGCGTAGAAATGGGAGGTCCAGACGGACCACCACCTACTGGGGGAATCTGGAAGGGAGGCTGAAAAGTACAAAAGACAAATACATCAGAAAGCCGTGAGCAGTTTATCAGTGCAGAATGCAGTGCATGAGTACAGTGTGTGAATGCCGTGAGCAGTTTATCAGTGCAGAATACAGTGTATGAGTACAGTGTGTGAATGCCGTGAGCAGTTTATCAGTGCAGAATGCAGTGCATGAGTACAGTATGTGAATGCCGTGAGCAGTTTATCAGTGCAGAATGCAGTGCATGAGTACAGTGTGTGAATGTCGTGAGCAGTTTATCAGTGCAGAATGCAGTGCATGAGTACAGTGTGTGAATGCCGTGAGCAGTTTATCAGTGCAGAATGCAGTGTATGAGTACAGTGTGTGAATGCCGTGAGCAGTTTATCAGTGCAGAATGCAGCGTATGAGTACAGTGTGTGAATGCCGTGAGCAGTTTATCAGTGCAGAATGCAGTGTATGAGTACAGTGTGTGAATGCCGTGAGCAGTTTATCAGCGCAGAATGCAGTGTATGAGTATAATGTGTGAATGCCGCGAGCAGTTTATCAAGTTTTGTGTCGTGCATCAGATTGTATGAAACAGTGTATGGTTTGAGACTGCGATCAGAAGAACATACCGGAATACTGTAGAGGGCTAAGATGTCGAAGGTCCGCTGCAGCATCCCCATCATGGAGGCATTCAACTCCACGGACTACCAGGTGTACTCGGAGGACGCCTGCAAAAGTATCAGATGCATCAGTATTCTGCGGAATATCAAATAAACTAAAATGAAATGGCAATGCAAGATGCAAAATGAAGTGATACATACCGGAGGTAAGTCGGGAATACCAGCCAACTCATGATCAGCCGGGGGAGGAGCAAAGGGGATCTGGTAGGTCTCCCCACCCTGCCCTCTGTATGTCAGCATAGTGGGCAGAGCAGGCCAACCGGACCCCCGTCCTCTCTGAACCCCGCCTCTGCCACGGACTCGGACTCTCTCCCGTGCTCCTCCTCCTGCCCCTGCCCTAGCCACCGGCGCCGCGAGCCTCTCTCGCTCAACTCGGGGGCCGCCGCTCAGAGGCCGCATAAGGAAGGTCCGGACGTACTCTGAGTAGTCGCCCTCGCCCCTGTAGCCGCTCTCGTCCCAGCCAAGGGTGTAGTCCGCCATCTGCTCGGTGGTGAATCTCTCGGTATCCCTCATATGCTCAGGAGGGTGAACCGGGACTATCTGCTCTGGTAACCCTAGGGTCTGGCGTAGAAAACGCTCACCCAGGTACCAAGCCCGACAGACCGGGCCCTCCAGCAGAATCCGATAGCGCGAGGTCTCCTCAGCACCGGCAAACCGATCCTGGATCGCTGCTGGCACTGCAGCCCATGGCCGCCAGGTAATCTGGATTTGAAATACAGTTGGTTATCTACTGTTATCGAAATATACAGTGCAAGACAAAGCTTAAATGAACTGCAAGTAAAACATACCTCGGCAGGGGTGATAGTGTCGAAGAAACGGCGGAAGAAGCCAAATGTCTCCCGGGGCCGCCGCGTGCACCTCCCGTCAAAGCGGCGCGAGAAGGGGACGACCAGAGGAGTCTCCGTCTCCGGCATTGGCTCCAGCCTGGGAAAGTAGGCATAGACCCACAGCTGCAAAGCAAATACTGGTATGTGTATCAGATAAAAGCAGAAATGCAGAATAAAGCAGAAATAACAAGAGCCGTGTATTGTGCAGTGTATTTTGCAGAGTGTACAGTGTGAGCAGTGTACAGTCAGTGTAAAGCAGAGTATGTGTGTGCCGCGTATACAGTATACAGTCAGTGCGAAGCAAACTACAGAGTGCAGTACAGAGTACAGAAAATGTAGAGCAGAAATGTAAAGCAGAGAAGAAGGCGTACCTCCCAAGCTCGCCAGTAGCCTCCGAGCAACTGCCCGCTGCCATGGGAGACCGAGCTCATATATCCGTACAGGGTGGCCAGAGCGGCACCACCCCAGTCATACTGCAAGATCTGCCGGACATCCACCAGTGCGCTGAGCAGGCAGAGGGGCACAGTGTTCGCCCGGTCGGCGAAAAGGGTGGTCCCCAGCAGAAACATCAAGAAGCCGCGTGCATACTGCTCCACGGCCTCCTCAGTCATCGGAGCCTCTTCCCCTAGCGCGGGCTGGACCCTGAACTGCACCTCGAACCAGGAGTATCGGACGAAGCCTGGACGGACAGAAGGCGGTGCCGTGCCAAGCAAGTAGACCTGAGCAGCGGTCCACTCGTCCATGTCAATGTCAAAGGGGATCGGATCACCCCCTACCCCGATGCCTGTGAGCATCGAGAAATCATAGGGAGTCATCGTCATGTCTCCCGTGGCGGACAAATGGAATGAATCGGTGGTGTCCCACCACCTCTCCGCTAAGGCAGCGAGAAGAGGTCTGCATGTAGTAAGCCGGGATAGCCCCCTGCAGAATGCGCCGAAGCCGGCTCGGTCTACGATCTGGCGAACCGCCTCGGGCAACTCTGTGTACCACTCTCGAGCGGCGATGTTCCCATACCCGCGGATGGTATGGGAATCCCCCTGTTTTCAAACAGACAGTTGCAAAGTAATGCTAAATATACCAGTTTTGTAGGGTAGACAAAATCAGTGCAAATATATCATGCGTGCAAGTTTTTCAGATTCAAGCAGATACCGGGTACCGGTGTGTTCTCAGTGAACTATAACGTGTAATGCGTCAGCGTGTTTGGGTGGTTCAGTGCAAAAGTAGCATGCGTGCAAGTTTTTTAGATTCAAACAAGTGCAGGGTGTCGGTGAGTTTGTAGTGGAATACGGTGTGTGCCGTGTGTTTGGGTGATTAAGGCTAGTGCAGTGTGTGTGCATGTGTCGGTCTTAAGCAGATATCAGTTGTGATCAATTACAATATACTGTGTATCAGTGTATCTGAGCTAAAGCAATTAAAGAATGAAACCAGCTATGGCAGTTAGCAGCTAAACGTTCTACGTTGCGGAAAGTAAAAAAAAAACAAAACAGAGCAAAAAGGATACCTCAGAGGCGCCGAAGGATAGGTGAGAGGTAGGCTCGCGCAGGAGGAGCTCTGGGTCCAGAGCCCTGTCGAAACTCCGAAACTGGCGAAGTCCGTCAGGAGGTAGCACATGGATCGCCGGCCGATAGGTCGCCGGGTCGAACGGGCGCTCGCTCAAGGGAAGGAGCTCGACCCCAGGATCCATCTCGTGATCCGGGGGAGTCCCAACATGTGGAATGTCGTCGGCCATGTCGAAAGTGATGAGAAAATAGCCGGAAGAAGGAAAACCGGGCTAGAATGCGAAGGGTCAATGAAAAGTCAACCCCGAGCGGGTGGAAAATGGCCGGAAAATCTGGAATGGGAAAAAGGCACGAGACTCGAGAGAAACTCAAGAAGAACAAGTCCCAAAAAGCGGAAATGGCAAAAGAGACTCCGAAATGAAATTTCAATCGGTCGAAAATGTTCAAAACGCGATAAACTTCGCGAATCAAACGACGAAATGGGTGTAAAACGCGAAGAAAACAAGGGATCGAGGAAGGAAAAAGGCTCGAGAGAGAGAGAGTATGATTTTCGGCTAGAGGGAAATGAATAGAATAGGGTTTGGAACCCTATTTTAAAACACCCGAGGTGAAAAGTCGAATCTGCCCCGACTCAGCAACTTTTTGCCGGTTGGCAACATTTTGTGCCGGCCGGCAGAATATTGTGCCGATAAAAATATTTTGCAGCCGATGGGTAGCCGGTGGCTTCCCCTTCCGGCCGGTGGTGTTCCCAAAGCCTTGTTTAGGCCATATGAGTAGTTTTTGGTCTTCATAGCTCAAGAAAGTGCAAGAAAGAGCATCTCCGACGCTCAACCGGCCTCCGTTTTGACCTCGGACCGCGTCTTCTGTGCGTGGCACTCAAATTCATGCAATGATGTGTCCTTCTGTATCGTTTTGCCTTTTGCAAGATTCACAAGTTGCCCCGTGTGCGTTGCACGCGTTCATCACACTGTTTCGGTGCATTGCATCGCGCCGTCATGCGCCTCACAGTTGCATTGTTATGCATGTACTACACGCGTTGTAACACGCACCCCTTGCTTTGTCATGCACATCTCTCATGAATTGTCATTGCATTTTTATTACGAGCATTGTCGTGCATTTCAATACATAAGTCGCCTCGCGCATCGTTCGCGTTGTCGTGCATTCCCTTACCATGCATTGTCATGCTTTCCAAAATACGTGCGTTGTTACGCATTTAAGTCCATTTGCATTGTCATGCATTTCAAAAGGAAAACATGCGTTGTCACGCATTTGAATTCATTCACATTATCATGCATTTCATTTTACATCCCTTAAGGTACGCGTGCCTCAAATCCTTGAGGCATGCGTGTCTCATTTGCATTATCTTTACAATCCTTGAGGCATGCGTGTCTCATTTGCATCATTTTACAATCCTTCATGGCATGCGTGTCACATTTGCATTATCTTACAATCCTTGAGGCATGCGTGTCCCATTTGCATCATCTTACATTCCTTTGAGGCATGCGTGTCTCCCTAGCATTGTTTTACATTTTGTGTGGCATGCGTGTCACACTTGCATTGTTTTACATTTCGTGTGGCATGCATGTCACACTTGCATTGTTTTACATTTCGTGTGGCATGCGTGTCACACTTGCATTGTTTTATATTTCGTTTGGCACGCGTACCTCATTGGCTTCATTTTGCATCTCCGTGAGGCGTGCGTACCTCACTTGCATCGTTTTGTATCCTTTGAGGTTCGCGTACCTCATTGGCAGCATTTTGCATCCTTTGAGGCACGCGTACCTCATTGGCTTCATTTGGGCATCTCACATTGCGTGAGGCACGCGTGTCTCATTGGCATCATCTTGCATTCCTTGTGGCATTCGTGTTGCAATTTGCATCATGCCTCCTCATTCCCATTGGCACGTGTGCCTCATTTTCATTGGCACGTGTGCCTCATTCCCATTGGCACGTGTGCCTCATTCTCATCGGCACGTGTGCCTCATTCTCATCGGCACGTGTGCCTCATTCTCATCGGCACGTGTGCCTCATTTTCATTGGCACGTATGCCTCCTCATTTTCATCGGCACGTGTGCCTCATTTTCATTGGCACGTGTGCCTCCCCATTTTCATCGGCACGTGTGCCTCCCCATTTTCATAGGCACGTGTGCCTCCTCATTTCCATTGGCATGCGTGTTGTCATCTGCATTAGCATGCGTACCCCATTTGCATTGTCAAGTTCCTTTATATACACATTGCGTGCACGTGTGCATTACTTTACTTATATGTGTTCAAGTTCCTTTTTATACACATTGCGTGCACGTGTGCATTGCTTTACTTACATGTGTTCAAGTTCCTTTTTATACACATTACGTGCACGTGTGCATTGCTTTACTTATATGTGTTCAAGTTCCTTTTTATACACATTGCGTGCACGTGTGCATTACTTTACTTATATGTGTTCAAGGTCCTTTTTATACACATTGCGTGCACGTGTGCATTGCTTTACTTATATGTGTTCAAGTTCCTTTTTATACACATTGCGTACACGTGTGCATTGCTTTACTGATATGTGTTCAAGTTCCTTTATATACACATTGCGTGCACGTGTGCATTGCTTTACTTATATGTGTTCAAGATCCTTTATATACACATTGCGTGCACGTGTGCATTGCTTTACTGATATGTGTTCAAGTTCCTTTATATACACATTGCGTGCACGTGTGCATTGCTTTACTTATATGTGTTCAAGATCCTTTATATACACATTGCGTGCACGTGTGCATTGCTTTACTTATATGTGTTCAAGTTCCTTTTTATACACATTGCGTGCACGTGTGCATTGCTTTACTTATATGTGTTCAAGTTCCTTTATATACACATCGCGTGCATACGTGTGTAGACGTCCCCGAACGCCCTAGGAGGGTTAAGTCCCGTTCTGTTCATTTGGGCTCACTACAGTTCAAAGGACTCGAATGTCACGGTTCTTAATCTTGAACCAAAGAGTCCAAATCTGGCAAACCTTTTTGAGAAAACAGATTTTTGAAAGAAGTGCCAAACATGGACTGCTTTGCCAGATACAGAGTCGCCACCTAAATATTTTTTATGGGGAAATTTAGGAAACCCTGACTCGGTGCCAAAGGCCACGTGTCCGTCATCACCAAAGTTGCCTCGGCTCGGGAACTTGGGTACGATTGGGGAAGGTCACTTTGTGAGCACCCCCGCTCGCCCGGTCAAAGACCGGCCTCTACTAACCATGATATCTTATTTTGAAAACCTTGTGTGTTCTTATTCCGGTTATTAGCCTAGGTTACTATGTGATGCGCACAGCATACAAGTATAGACTGAGTCGCCTGAATTGGAACAAAACATTTCATGTTTGTTTGTTTGAAAATGGTTTGATGGTGCTACCCGCAGGTAGGCTAAGACGTGGATTTGCCACCCTCGGGTGGGCTTAGAAAACATGATTTTGCCACTATCTAGTGGGCTTAAAACAAACATTTGATGAATTGTCCCAATCCAAATAACCCAACCTTCACCCACAAGCATTCAAGCAGTTATATCACATAAGCAGTTAGCCTCATGGTAAGCATGCTATTCATGGCAGTCACTCACACGCATGCAAGGATGCTAAAGCATAAAAACTCACCGAGTACTCCAAGCCAAAACAGAAACTCATTAGAAATCCATGCATGATCCTAGATACACAGAATTGCCTAATGCAACACATGCAAAGATGCAAACTATAGCAGGCTCGGCTATTCTAAACATGGCATATGGAATGCTACAACTAACACGTATTCAATTTGGAATTGAAATACAAATGCAGTTTGTATGATGCGCCGAGCCCGGTGCGTGCAAAACAGATGAATGAATGCAAACATGCTATCATACTGTATGCTAATTGAAATATGCCCTAATCTAACCATCATAAGCAGGTAAATAAAAGGGAAGAAAGACGTGGGGTTGGAAGACATACATCACACTCACCCACACTTATTACAATTATGCCCTCGCGCGGAGGGTCCAAATAAATATACAGTCCCAAATGAAAGAATAATACAGTCCAAAATATTACAGTCCAAATGATGCAAATTCCTAATTAATTAACAAATTAACTAAGAAAACTGCAAACTGGCATGCAAGCCAGGGACTGCCTTGATTCTGATGAACGATGTATGTTTGGGCTGCCTTTGCACGGAAATCCATGACGATGCCACGATTAGCCTCTGTTTTGCAATTAGTTCTTGAAAAGCGCGCCAAGCCTCGGAAGACCGCTGATTCTTGATATGCTGCAACAGAGAGCAGGAAAGGGGCATAGCAATGTATTTCACAAATATATGCATGCCTCGATCCTCGTGCCACCAATCACGCATATCGATGCATGATGGCCGAGGAGCCGAATTGCACAACTCAATATAGGATGAATGCATATGAATGCTACAACAAAACCTAACTCCATCACGGATAATCCGGAGTGTCGGTGACTTGGGAATTGAGACACATTCCGTTACTCGGAGTACGAAACGCGCTTCGTTTCCCGTGCCCGGGGTAACTCCTATCCCGAACACTATGCAATACGCATGACATGCATGAATGCAACTAATATACAATCCTAACATACACAATGTCATGGAATGGCATACACGATGCACGAGGTAATACACAACCGGGCATACACAATGCTATGAATGAAATGGCATACGCAATGCAATAGGGGCTTACACCAACATGAGAGAGCCTCAGCCACACTCACATAAGAGGCCATCAGATAAAAACAAGACACCTCGAAATGCGTGCACACGTGCACGCAAACCGAGAACGGACCCTCAGGCACCGAAATGCCACTCTAATGAGACATGGCAAAGACATGGAATATGACATGCAAACATGAAAAAATCAGTGGCAAAATGAAGGGCAAAACAACCCCGAAACCCAATAAAACGAAACCCAATGCATGAAATGATCCCGAAATGCGAAATTAGGCACCCGAAATGACTTGTAGCTATACAATACATGCATAATTTGAACATGACATGAAAATACAGAAGCAAGGAAGCCCCGAGACAAGCATTTTTACAGTTCAAAACATGGCCAAACAGCAATCACAAGTAGGGCTAAAATGGCATACAAAAATGGCTCCGCAAGGGAGGCAACGAGGCAAGTGGTACATGCAATGCCCAAACAGAAAAATACCCTTCTAAAACACTGAAGAGGGACCAAAAATATAAACATTTACAGTTTATGACATTCCCCAAATCAGTATGAAAACATGCTCAAAATGCAATGTAAGGTTGAGGCCACAAGAGGGTATAACATGAAGTATACAAAGAATTCACCAAACAGCCAAAGACCCTTAATGAGATATGTCCAGGGGGTCAAAATATGGCCATTTTCAGTTCTGATCATGGCCTAAAAACAGAAGCAAGGTAGGCTAACAAAGCATGCAAAAATAGGGACCAAAGAGGGGCAATGAAGCAAGTCATACATGGAGGTCCCAAACAAGGTTTAGCCCTTCTATAATGTTTTAGAGGGGCTCAAAATAGGCCTATTTTCAGTTTACATCAGGCCCCAAAACAGATTACACATATGCTAAAAATACCATGCAAAATAGTGGCATACAAGAGGGTATTGAAACAAGTACCAAATGGGGGGCTCAAACAGGGTTGAGCCCTTAAACAAACATGTAGAATAGCTCAAAATAGGCCTAGTTTAAGTTAGGGTTGGAGCCCAAAATAGTAACAAAATAGGCTAAGAAATTGTTGCAAAAATGAGCTACAAAAGAGGGAAAATGGCTTACCCTTGGAGACCAATGCTTTTGTTGCTTCTTGGCTTGAGTTTGCTGCCTCTTAGCTGCTGGAAATCCTCTCAAGGTGCTGGAAATGGAGTGGTGGTGGTGGTGCTTGGTAGTGATGAAGAAAATGGGGCCAAACTTGAGAGAATGAGAGAGATAGAGGGAGATAGAGTGTGTATATGCTTGAGAGCAATTTTCCAACCCTTTCTCTAGAGCTGGGAGGCCAGCTATATAGACAAGAATGGGGGAGAGAAAGGAGGGAAAAAGTGGAGGGAAATGGCATCAAGTTCCCCTCCAAAAGTTTTTCCCGGATACAGATATTTTTGGGGGAAAACAGCTATACAGCTGTAATGCACCCACACTGAGGAAGCTGGCCGGCCAACTATCTTGGTTGCAGGTGGCCGGCCAGCCACCCCCCATGGCCGGCCAGCCAAGGGTCAAAAGGGTCAAAAAGATTTTCTGGCCGGCCACCAGATATTGGTGTCCTCCCATGTCCCCTCATCACAACCCTGTGGTTCAAATCTGGAAAATGTAAAACAGGAGAGAGAACAAGCCACTTTTAGGAGGGGTTCAAAAGGTTCAAGTTGAATTTCTGGGCGGCCATATGATATTAGGGTCCTCCCATGTGTGTACAACACAAATATGTGGTTTGGGGTTGAAGAAAGTGGCCCTAAGGTGGTCAACATTGGCTCGGAAGTGAGAAAAACGGGCGTCGGAGGGCGCCGGAGGAATATAACTGGTTGCTGAGACAATTGCTGGCCTCCTACCCTTCAGTGACCTTCCTGGTGATAAAACAGAGGTACCTGCCAAAAATGAACGAAAACCGATGCAAAACGAATGCTCGGGGGCCAAAACACGCAGTTCGGGGTCCCAAAAATAGGCCGTTAAGCACCGAAAGTGGCATTCGACCACGAAGCGGGTCTCTCAGGCCTTAGTGTCCCTCACAAGGGAGTAAATGAGATGCATGCCAAAAATTGGAGCAAACGGAGGTAGTTAGGTGGTCCCGAACCGAGACACACGGCTTGACGGCTCCGAAAACCGGGAACTGGGCTCCGAAATGGGAAAAATGGCCTGCGACCACAAAATGTAGCCCAGGGCCACTGAGAGATGGTCTACGGGACCTCTCCCTCCCCTCAGGAAAAGAAACAGAGAAAACCGAGCTTGGTTCGCAAACCGAGGCAAGGCACAGAAAAGTCTAGAAGTTCGGAGGCAAGGCTCACGGCCGAGACTCCGCAACCTCAGAACGAGCACAGTATACAACATCACCAAGCGCTCAATCGGTGACATCTGAGTCTTAAGGTCGGTCAAAAATGGGGTGTCTACAACGTGCATTGCTTTACTCACATGTGTTCAAGTTCTCTTTCCATACACATTGCGTGCATGCGTGCATTGCTTTACTCACATGTGTTCAATCCTACCATCTTGCCATACACATGGCACGCGTTATCACGCACTTTCGACTGCATTGTCATGCATATTGTTAACGACATTGTACCTGTTAAGTTTGTTTTCTTTTCAGGCACGATATTGTATGTACGGTTCATTTGAGGCCGGTGCAACCGGACGAGCTGCACAGGTATTGTATCCTCCGAGTGAGACGTATTGAGAATTGCATAATTCTCTTACATCCTTTCTGCATTGTAGTGTAGTCTGGTGCTTGCTAGCTTAAAAACGTCGCATGCGTGCTTCGTTACAGCTTTCTTTGCATGATCTTAAGTTATGCTCGGCTTCTTGCATTTTCAGTTGCATTTTGCCCCTGCCTTCGGGCGCATACCTTGTTTGTCTTGCATGTTTGTCCAAGTCTTCGGCCTTGTCAAAAATGGGTCGTCTCTGGGCTTTGACATTCACTCCCGTCATTGTTATGACTTTCGAGTTCTGTCAAAGAGGGGCAACTGTGACACCCCATTTTTGACCGTCGTCAAGACTTGGACGTCACCGTTTGAACACTCGGTGATTATCCATGTTTGTGTTCGTTTGGAGTTCCCGGAGTTCTCGGCTACGCGCCCTGCCTCAGGATCTCCGAACTCGACCGTTTTGTGTCTGGTTTTGCACCAAACACTTGTGTTTTGCCTTGGAGGGGCAGGGAATGGCTTGTGAGGCATCTCCACACACCACCGGCAGTGAGTAGAGGCCACCGGCTGGTTTTTGTTGTCACCGGCAATGTATGTTGCCGGTCGGCACTCTTTGTTGCCGGTCGGCATTCAATTTTGTCAAAATGACATTTTTGGCCGGCCGACTACTGTTCAGCTGCTTTTGGAGATATTTTGAAACAGCTGGATGGCATTTGCTTCCCCTCCATACACGTGTATGGAGGGATGCCCCTCTTGTTTGCTTACTTGCTAAGCATTACAAGATTGCCTCCTCTATAAGAGGAGGTCTTCTCTCCCTTGTTCTAGGGTTAGAAAAATAAAAAGAGGAGAGTGAGAGGAGCTCTGGTTTCAGCTTTAGGACATATATCTATCCTATATCTATACCTTCCCCTCTTTTAACTCTAGTGTGTGTTTTAGTCCATACTATTGCACACAAGCACCTAGTGTTTCACCTCCCCTTGGCTACTGAGGTTCTAAGGGCTTATTCTTGCTGTTCTTGGCTGGATTGAAGCTTAAGGAGGCAACAAGACCACCATTGTTGAAGAAAGGCTTCAAGGGTAAGAAACTAGTCCTTTTTGCCCCATTTTTGCATCTTATTTCTACCTATCTTAGAGCTGTTTTTGTGTTTAGTGTATAACATAGAAAAGTTCTATTTTTAGGCCCTCTTGATTGTTTGTTAAGAGTGTTTTGTGGTTTGGGTGTGTTTGACCACCCTTAGGCCTTGAAAGGCCCCTTTTTTGTGCTATTTTGTGTAAGTTTCGAGACTTTGGTGTTTGGGCCTCTTCACCACTGAAATCTTGAGGGATTTCAGTGGTGGAGATGGTGCCTTGAAGTCTCTAAAAGGGGAGGGCCACCCCCTCTCCTTGTTATCCTTGAAAGGGACCATTTTTGGCCTCTTGAGGGAGCCTATGTTAGAGTGTGTGTTGATCATGTCTAGGCTGCATTTCATGCTTATTATGCCATAATATAATCATGTTGTGTATTGGTTTTGGTACACCATGCATGCTTAGCATACCTACCATGTAATGCCTTGTAATTGCCTTAATATGCCTTAGGTTGTTAGCCTTTGTTCGAGCATGTTTTAGGCTTAGCCTTGTGAATGTTTTGTGCTTATTTTGCCATGCATTAGGTCTGTCCATAGTTGTTTGGATCGATTTTGGCATGCTTAGTATAGCTCCTTTGCATTTGTGGCTTGTCGGGCTTGTATGCCTCAAACATGTGAATGTGTAGCATGTGTTGATTGCATCATTTTGGTGGTTTGGAACCATCCAACATGTAATTTCAGTCCCTTTGACATGCTCATATGCTTGCCTTAGTTGCCTCTTTGTTGCTTTGAGAGCATGTGTTGTATGCCCTATGTTTTGACCATTGTGCATGCCTTTGAATTTGAGCCACTTAGATGCCATCTAAGTAGTCCTTTGGCCTTGTTTTAACATGCTAAAAATCTGTTTTTAGTTGTTTAATGCATGCCATGTTTGTTGTGCTAAATGTGCTTCAAAGCTTCATTACCTTGCTTCAAGTATTTGGGCCATTTGCATGCTAATGT
Organism: Camellia granthamiana; assembly: GCA_036172215.1. Classification (NCBI taxonomy): domain Eukaryota; kingdom Viridiplantae; phylum Streptophyta; class Magnoliopsida; order Ericales; family Theaceae; genus Camellia; species Camellia granthamiana. Next base: position 16,822,137 of record CM069907.1, read on the forward strand.
TAGCTTCATGTGAGTTGGTTTGGCACCACATTATAGCATGATTTTCAGAGTTAATGTTGCATGCTAATTGTCCATGATAGCCTCTTTTAAGTATGTTTTAAAGTCGCTAGCTTAATGCTTAAAGCTTGGACCATCATATGTGCACATGTGCGTGTGTGTTTAGCCTCCATTTTTGAGCACTTTGGCCACTGATTTTAGGCCTAATTGGAGTTGCCTAAGTCATGTTTAAGTCCACCCCTTTGCTTGGTTTGCATGCTTGGCAGTGCGATTCCGAGCAAATCCCGAGCATGCGCTGCATCTAACCCGCTTCCTGAGGGCTTTACTGTTTTAATTAGATTAATTAATTTGTTAATTTAATTGATCTGTAATACTTAATTAGCTTGCGTAGTTAATTAATTTGTATATTCTTTTGGTCCCTCTGAGCGAGGGCAAATCTGTAATAAGTGTGGGCGAGTGGTGTGCATGTCTTCCAACCCCCACCTCTTTCTACCCTTTTATTTACCTGCTTATGGTGGTAGATTAGGGCACGTTTATTTTAGCATACCTTATGCAATGCATGCGTGCATCCATACATTTGTCTTACATGCACCGGGCTCAGTACATCATACAAACTGCATTGTATCTTCAAATCTAACTTGAATACGTGCACCGAATGATTGCATTTCACATGCCATTTTAGGGTTAGCCGAGCCTATCCTAATCACATTCTGTATGCGATACATTAGACACTTAACATGAACTAGGACATGCATGTTTGCTAACTGGTTTCTTTTTTGGCACGGAGTACAATGTGAGTATTTATGCTTTAGCATCTCGAATGCGTGTGAATGTTAACATGACAGCATGATTACCAAGTGGCTAAATGTTTATATGAGATAAACTGCTTGATTGCCTGTGGGTGAAGGTTGGATTGTTTGAGTTGGAAAAACTCGTTGAAATCCGTATTTTAGCCTACTCGCGAGTAGCAATTTCAAAACTATTTTCAAAACAAACGGATATGCAATGCTTATTTCCAAATTAGACGATCTAGTCTATACTTGTTTGCTGTGCGCATAACATAATAATTCTAGGCTAATAATAAGAATAAGAACATATAATGTTTTCAAAACAAGATATCATGGTTAGTAGAGGCCGGTCTTCGGACCGGGCGAAAGGGGGTGCTCATAGCTGACCTTCCCCGATCGTACCCAAGCTCCCGAGCCAAGACAACTTTGGTGATGACGGACACGTGGCCTTTGGCACCGAGTCAGGGTTTCCTAAATTCCCCCATTAAAAAATATTTAGGTGGCGACTCTGTATCTGGCAAAGCAGTCCATGTTTGGCACTTCTTTTCAAAAATCTGTTTCTCAAAACGATTTGCCGGATTTGGACTCTTTGGTTCAGATTAAGAACCGACAACAAAAGGGGAGTCCGCACTGTAGCCGAGGTCCCCCGCGGGCTTGTTACAAATACCTTGTTTCTGCATCAGCCAGGGTTTTGCTTACATAGTAAACAGCCCTTTGTTCTCCTTTTTCTTCTCGGATTACCACTGCACTTATCGCATATTCTCAAACTGCCAAGTACAGGAATAGCTCCTCCCCAGGTTCTGGATTTGAAAGAACTGGAGCTGTGGTCAGATACTTCTTCAAGTCGGCCAGGGCGACTTCGCATTCTTCGGTCCATAAGAAGTCTGTGGCTTTCTTCACTAAGTTGAAGAAAGGTTTGCGCTTGTCTGAGCTTCTGCTTATGAACCTATTCAGGGCTGCAGCCCTTCCAGTCAACATTTACACCTGTTTTGCAGACGTCGGGCTCTTCAATTCTAGAATGACCTTGATTTGATCTGGGCTGGCCTTAATGCCCTTTCTGGTCACCAGGTATCCCAAGAATTTACCAGGTCCAACTCCAAATGCACACTTCGATGCATTGAGTCAGAGCCGATATGTTTTAAGGATTTCGAATACTGCTTTTAGGTCGGCAAGATGCCCCTTAGGTTCCTTTGTCTTTACGACCATGTCGTCGATGTGAACTTCCACCGTTTGGCCAATCAGGTGTCTGAACATCTTGGTTACCAACCTTTGGTAAGTTGCTCCTGCGTTTTTCAACCCAAAAGGCATTACTCTGTAACAGTACAGGCCTTTTGGGGTGATAAACGCAGTCTTCTCCTTATCTGGGGGTACATGGCTATCTGATGGTACCCCCTGTAAGCATCCAGGAAGCTCATCCTTCCATGCCCAGAAGTAGCATCTATCAGCTAGTCAATTTTGGGTAAAGGAAAACTGTCTTTGGGACATACCTTATTTAGGCTGGTAAAGTCCACACAGACCCTCAATTTACCATTCTTCTTCTTCTTCACTACCACTGTGTTTGACAGCCACGTCGGATAATTAACTTCTCTAATGGCCCTGGCCTCTAGAAGTCAGTTTACTTCTTCATCCACTACTTTGACGTGCATCAGCGTCGGTCTCCTTGCTCTTTGGATTACAGGTTTGGCCGACTTGTTAACGTTCAGTTTGTGGCATGTGACCTCGGGGTCAATGCCAGGCATTTCGTAAGGCGTCTGGGCAAACACCTCAATGTTTGCTCTCAAGAAAGCCTCCAGCTCTCTTTCTTCTTCTTCGGCTAAGCCCGAGCCAAGAAGAAAGAAGCGTTCTTTGTCCCTCTCCTGGACGGGGATTTTTTTTAGTGCTTCTTCACTCTTCTTGGCTGGCTCTTTTCCGACTTCTTCTAGGACTTCCACGTCCTCGTCTTCGATCTCTGCCTTCTTTAGTTCCCGAATGCCGCAGGTTGTTTTCATTGCTGCCATGGAGCAGTTCTTTGCCTACAGCCGATCTCCTCTGACCTCCTCTATCCCATGCTGTGTTGGGAACCGTAATAGTTAATGCAGTGTTGAGGGAACAACCCCCATTGCATGCAACCATGGTCTTCCCAAAATAACATTGTAAGAGGAGGGCGTGTCGATTACGATAAACTCTGTCTTTACCTTCTTCGTGCCAGTATGTACTTCCAAGCTTACTGCTCCCAGTGGCCACGTCGGCATTCCATTGAACTCGACCATTGGGCCATCGGATTGCTCCATGTCGTCTGGGTGAAGGCCGAGCTCCTTGTAACATCGGACGTACATGATGTCACAAGAGCTGCCTTGATCGATTAAGATGCGCTTCACTGGGCATTTCCCAACCTGGAGGGATACTACCAAGGCATTGTTGTATGGATGCTGCACCATCTCAAGGTTGGCTTCAGTGAAGGACACTACTGGTCCCAGGTATTCCTCTGCCCGATGTCTCTTCTCCCCGACTTGGCAGACATGCTGCAAGTGCTTCACCTTCTGGGTCTCCCCCCTAATTTCGTTCTCGTTGACCTTTGAATGGATTACATTAATTACCCAAGGTCCTCCTGTCTGAGGTTGCTGTGCTGGGAGAGGCAGAGCTGCTGGTTCCTGAGGCAATTTTGTCTGTTCTTCCCTTGTTCTGGCCTCATCGACAAGGTCTCTCAGATGGCCTTGCCTCACCAAGTCTTCTAAGTGTGTTTTCAGGGCTCTGCAACCCTGAGTCATGTGCCCATCTTCGTTATGGTAAGCACAATGCCTGCCAAGGTTTCTTCCCATAAATTCCCCTGGTGCCCTCGCTGGTGTTCTGAAATAGGGTTGATTCCGAATTCTATCCAGGACTTTGTGAATTGGGATTCGGAACACAGTTGTCACTGTCTGCGTAGCCCTCAGTTCTATCTCTTGCTTGCTGGATCCATTGTTACCCCGGCCTCGCTTTGGCGAGCCGTTTCCTTTTTCTTGCTTCGTCTCCTTGGCTCCCGATGTGTCTTCTTCGGCTCTGGCATACTTCTCAATTCTGGCCATGAGTTCTTTCATACTTTTCGGCAATGTCTTTGCCAAGGACTTTCGTAGTGGACAGTCATCTTTTAGGCCATTCTTGAAAGATACGACTGCCACCTCCTGATTGCATTCGGGTATTCGGTTGAACACCTCGTAGTACCTTTTTGCATAGGCCTTAAGGCCTTCATCCTTGCTGATTCTCAGAGCCATCAATGCGTCTACCCTTAGTGGCTGTAGCTTGTTTGTCACGAACCTGGCCACAAACATCTCGGCCAGGCCTTCCCAGGTCTTCACACTTCCCTTTGGTAGTTTGTGAAACCAATCCGACGCAATCTCCCCGAATGATGAGGGGAACACCTTGCAGAGCAACGGCTCGTTCCCAGTGTACAACACCATTGCGTTCAGGTATAATTCGACGTGAAAGTTGGGATCCGACTTCCCATTGTATATCTGAAACCTCAGCATACTGAATCTCTTCGGGACCTCAACTTTGTCTAGTTCTACCGAGAATGGTGTTCTTGGTTTAATGGTTAAGGTTACCTCGGCATGATCTTGCTTCCTCTTGAGGTAATCTCTCAGGTCCTCTTTAGTCCGCCCAGGAGCTCGGCTATCTCATAATTTCAGTCTTTTAGGCACACTGCTTTCTGCTTCGTTGTGAGCCCTTTTTGATCTCTCTCTGTTGGTCGCATCGAAGCATAACTCCTGCCTTTGAACATGCCGATGTTTTCTAGGGTCTGCCTCCTTGGTGCGATGCGTCCTCCGTGATTCTTCCCTTCTTGACTCTCCTCGTCCGACCTCCCTGGAAGGTTGGTGAGAGTGTCTTCCGCTCCTGGTGTGCTGAGGGGCTAGGGGGATTGTTTTCTGCCCTCCCTTCTAGGTATTGGCCAGAGGAATCGGCGTGTCTTACAGCGGGAATGGTGGTTGCATGACGTTGTTTTGCATCATGAAATTGACAACCGATTGCAGGTCCGCCAATTTGTTTGCCATCTCTTTCACCTCTTCGTCCCTCCGCAGGCATCTGTCATTCCATACCTAGAGGTCACCCTCATTGTAGTACCCACTTCGATCTGGCTTCTTCAGTATGTCACCATCCTGGTCGACGTCTTTCTTGCTGTGATTCTGGTCAGGAGTTTCTGTGTTGCGGTTGTCTCCTTCGACGTCAAGGTCGATAGGTCTGCCACTGCCAGCAGGAGTGTTGTCCCCAATCTTTTCTTTCTGTGCGTCGTTGGCCATCTATTCTCCTTTACTTTCCCACAGACGACGCCAAATTGTGTGAGCGAATTTCTGACCACACTGCCAACTTAGTATTCAGTTGGAGAGTACTGGTAGAATAGATGACACCCGGCTGACCTGTAACAAAAAGAGAAGATTCCGGCGGTGGTTCGTCCACCCGGGGGCACTCCGACGATTAAGTCAGTATATCTTTCAAAGATGATCAAAAGTGCTAAACTCACTGTTCTGAATAAAAATTGCGTACCTTTGACCCGCCGGGGGTGCCTTTCTTTTATAGTTGACTCAATCCAAGTCCCAATAGAAGCCTAGTTCTAATGGACTTAGGATTACTGCTAATCTTGGACTCCCAGTAGGATTAGAATAAACTCTCTAAGAGTCTTATCTTTACCCAAACTGAAGTCCTCTCCCATTCTTGGACTCTTGTCCCCTATCCGCTTATCTCGGATTCCGATATCTTCGGAGATAACCTCGGCTTTGACGAGATAACCTCGGCATCATGATCAGGACACGTGGCACCTCGGTTGACACGTCGGTGTCACCTGGGCCACGTGTTGGTACTCAGAAAATATATCCCCACAAAAGGTATATTTTAGGAACATTATAATATTTTGTAACATAAGAAATAAAATGATATAATTATTTTCTCACCACAAAATATATTTTGTTTAATGGTGCACACCATAAATATTCACAACTCTTTTATTTTAATCAAATAATAATAATAAAACAACAACAATATTATATGGTTACTAACGGGTCATGATTCAATCAATTGGGTCCCAAAAATAAATGGAATTTAATAATTTAAAATAAATCCCCAACTGAGATTAAAGTATAAATTAACTTTAAAAGACTTAAGGTGGTCCTCAACATTCACATAATTAAATATAAACCAAAATGATTAAGTATGGGCTAATCAAATAAAACCCAAAAATTGAATTTATAACTCATTTATTACTCAAGACCCAAGAATCACTATAACTAAAACTAAAAAAAATAATTTTACCAAGCAGGCCTTACGAAGTCAAAATCAAGAAGAAATTCAATTTATTTTCACCAATTTAAATAGGATGGTTCACGACACCACAACAATAAAAATAAGGGCAAAAATTCAATTTGATTCAACTCGTTACAACCTTCCCCCCTTAAGGAATTTCGTCCTTGAAATTTGCCTTGATAAAAAGAATAATGGAATTTACTCTTATCATAATCACTTGAGCCTTAAACTCTCAATAGCCATTTTCACATTTAGACATTTTTTCAATACCCCAAACACGTACTAAGCTCACTCTCAAGAATTTAACGCTCTCTTACCTTCCATAGTAAAAGACACTGTAACCGAAATCGAAATTCTCAAACTCACTTTAATCATAGAGCTATAAACACAACAATAACTCCTCAATGATGGTACTACTATTTCTTATCGCTTGAATCAAACAAGAATGACGAACGGTCTAATCCAATCGGCCTTACAATGGTGATAACATCTCATTCTAATTAAATCCGCAAAATTATTTTACCAATATGAAGTAACAAATTTTCAATAGACTCAAAAACAAAATTTCTACACCCACCAGCTATCCATGATATTAAGATACGTTGTTCCAAATAAGCCATCTCTCAACTTAAAGCCACTCATACTAGAATTTGGACAAACAATTTATAATAGAAGGGAAAATGTAGGTGATTCTTGAAACATATAAGGGGTTAATCAAAGACTATCGAACTCGCAATTGGAATACAATCGTACTCGCAATCTCACTTGAACACGTTCAAACACACCTGCAAAATTTTCTTACTCCACACAACTAACTCAATAGGTCACAGCAACAAACGAATCCCACTACTTTGAAGAGCACTCAGAAAAATATACAAATATTATACACCATTAAAGATGACTCACCACAAACAATTTTTTTTTTTTTCTAGTGCAATAATTTAATTAATATCCATCCACAGTGATTATCTCAAGACTCTTAACCAATGAGAGCACCCTCCCTTTAAAGACACAATTCAATGATATATTTTGTAATTGCAACCGTCACACGACAACTAACTCATCTCAATATTAAAATGAATTCATACGCGGTTACCCAATTGAATAAAACTATCACAAGACTTCAAATATTTCATCCCACGAGAACCTCCACTCATCCCCTAGTACAATCATATTCTTCCTTGAATTATTCCGAAAACAAAATTCACAGATTGCCGTAGCCTCAACTGCTTCACTTGAACAACAAGAAACACTAACTCTTGTGAAACATAATGTAATCATGCCAAACACACTACTTGCAAATTCTCAGCCACAACTTTAATTGCCCAACTAAGCAATTTCTGTATTATTTTTACCTATCCACTCTATTTCTTTCACTCGACGAACCGACTAACAGTTTACGCAAACTTGTCTACATCCACCCACACAATTTCACTCAAACATAGAATTTACCCAAATACTCACACAATGCACTTCGAGTCCACATAGAATTCATTAAGACTAGATACACATTCTAACAATACTAAGGTACTCCCAACGAAAGTTAACTCAGAGCCACTCTCATTCTTTAAAACCCAAGCCATGACACTAACTCCAAAGTTACAACATGATTCTACATCACACTAATATTATGATAACCCACGAGATCAAACTCAAATTGAACAGCTCTTACTATACTAACTCACTTATTGAAAAGTACTAATACTGCTCTGCACCTGAAAAATAATTTAACTTGAAAAGTAATCCACCATAGCTTACTAAAGTACAAAGAAAATAAAATTGAATCCGCAATAGCTGCTCATGTCACAAATAACAACACCAATTACCATATCAAACCCACCACGAAAGCCTACACAACTCAAGACGAAGGATTACACCAACAAATATCCAGTCTTGTGGTTACTTCAAAATCTCATCCAATACCTCTAATCAAACTCACCCTTGCACAACTTTAAAAAGGTACTACCACTTGCTACAATGCCATATGTTCACTCTAGGAATTTTCTAAGCCAACAATAGTCATTCCATAACAATTTTGCAAGACTAACCAAAATAACAAAAGTACTTCATACCAATTTATTCTCCAATAAGGGGTCCGCCAAATAACTTCTTCTAAGGTAATATCACCACAAAACAGGATGAAACAAAATTAAAATAAGGAATCATCCTCTATTAGGCAAAACAAAATACATTTTAATTAAGAAAAAACTTACCACTTAAGGTCAAATACACTCATCAAATTGAACTCAATGGTAATATTAGATCAACATACCAACAACACGAATTCTTACCACACTTATAACAAAATGAATGATCAATATAAGGGATTCACAACTCTTACTCCAAGGATACAAAACAATCTTCCAGCTAAAGGACAAATGATACAAAATAATCTCCTTTTTATAATAGTTCCATTGGCTAGGCCATACGAGTGGACATTAAATGTATGATAAAAGAATAAAAATTAATATAACCATTTCACATATTAATGTTTAAGCATTAAAATTTTGAAGTAGTTTGAAACCGATCACATAAAATAATTGTAGTCCATATCACATGGTTAGACTTATTACTATTAAATATAATTTATTAGGTTCTTTCACTTTTGTTACGTGTATATATGTAGAAACCACTTGGCAATTAAACATCCAACTAACATTTTAATAATATTATTATTATTATTTTGAAATAAAATAAGTAAAGAAAATTGAAAGTTAAAGTACTTTTATAAAATTCATTCATTCTCTAATTTGATCATTTTTGCAATTAAACTTTGGGAATTTGTTATATTGCTATTTTCCATTCCATATTGATCTTCGTCATTTTGTAGTTCTTCTGTTACTAATGTGCGATCCTTGTCATTCATCTTGTTTAGCCTTGCAAAAAATATGTTAGCATAATGATATCAGTTTAACTTAAGCATCACGTTTTCTAAATCACTAAGTTAGCATAATGATATCAGTTTAACTTAAGCACCACATTTTCTTCCTACTTCTCTTTCTTTTCTCTAACTTTATCTTCTGGCTCTCAGAGAGAATGTTTCTCTCGAACTTTCTCCGTCGTTCTCAATAATTTTCTATTTTGTTCTACTAACTAAGTAGCATAGGCCACCGATTGTTTCATTAGCTTAAGTGGACAAGTTTATCTCAAACTAACCTTGCTTAGCATCTAAGAAAGAGAATTTTTCGAGTAATTGTACCTTAACGATATTAATATAACTTAAGCATCTCATTTAAGGTTTTCTAAATCACCTAAGTGTTCAACTCGCAAGTCCAAAAAGGTGAAGTTGCATTCCCTTTGATTTTCTTCCTATTTCTCTTTCTTTTCTCTAACTTAGTCTTCTAGCTCTCAAAAGAATGTTTCTCTAACTTAGTGTACAAAAGTAAGTTTTAGCGCCTTCTTGCAATAACAATAACAACAGTATAGTTTTAAATTATATTCTTTCCTTTGCTATGTATGTATATATGTTACTAATGTGACACCACTTATGCATTTGATAAACTTGCCTTTTCTTTGGATGCTATGAATTCAGCTGTTGGAAATCTAATAATTTTCTCAGCCGTTTCAAATAATGTGATATACAATTGTCTTTCTCCATCTCCCACTGAAAGCTTCATCAAATATCTGATATTTGATGTGGCAAATGTAAATAAATTATGAGGTTATAATTTTGATTTTTAGCAAATGCTAAGCATTAATTTGTGTTGTTATGTAGAACTATTGCATACCTTGGATGATCCTCTGAATTTGAATTCTTGCATTTACTGCATTGTACTTCTTGTTTAGTTTGATAAACTTTATTATTGCATACTTTGCAAGTAATAAACCAAGGTTGGTCCAGATTGTTTATATGAATGATTGTCACTTTAAAGGAATAATGTGTAATCTATATGAATATTTTTATTCATGGTGTATTGATTGATATTAATATTAATTTGGTGAAGTAAAACTAGAACTATGGACGAAGAACAAAAATAAATTAAAAAAAAGTTATGAAATGGAATTGATTGAGAATGTGATCGACTGTTTGGTTTTCATAGTTAACATTATCATAATTGGTTTATATATATTGGGTTTTCTCTATAAAAGTGAAATACATGATAAAGAAACTTAGGCAATTAAAAATCAATATACCAGAACTATATACAGAGAAAGCAAATATAGTAAAAAGGATGATGAAAACTTTACACAAATTAATTAAGTAGATGATAAAGAAACTTAGACAATGAAAAATCAACATACCAAAACTATGAACGGAGAACGAAAATAAATAAAAAAGTTTGTGAAACATAGTTGATTGGGAGACAATGCGATAGACTCTTTCGTTCTGAAACAAAATGAGCTGTCATGTTTTGATTTAAAACCATTGGGCTATGTAACAGATTTGGTCCAAAGCATGTGAAACATAGTGGGTAATGCTTATTGTGGAATCTATTTTAGATTGCGAAATAGGGTTGTTTTGAACCCTCCAAAGCAGAGTCGATTATTATTTGTGAAAGTGTTGCAATGGATTATGACCAACAGTTGTTTCGAACCCTCTGAAACAGAGTCTATTATTAATACACAAAACCCAATTAAAAAAAATAAAATCAAGGGCTATCAGTTTGCCAGCAAGACCACTTTGAATCATAACTCCGCATTCAAAGTAGATTAATTGTTCAAAAAAATTTCTCTCATTCGCCATTCATGAGAAGGTAATAGAGGAGACAAATATTGAACAGGCCACAATAGTAGAATTATTAAAAAAATAATCATATTTTGATATTTGTAGATGTTTGATATTTGAATGTTCACCATTTATGAGAAAATAGTGGAAGAGACAAATATTGAACATGCCACCGCAATAGAATTATTAAAAAAATAATCATATTATAATATTTGAAGGAGTTTGAATTCTAGAATGAGTTTTGTTGTTCAGTAGACCTAAGTTACTGTGTGATGTTTAATAAATTTGGAGGGATAGTTTCGGAATACGAAAAAAACAAAAAATATATATGCTCTTCAGACTTTTAAGATAATAAAATAATAAATATATACTTTCTATATATTTATATATAGTTTTTATACATTTACAAACATTATGGCTTTGTTGTTTTGGTGCGGCTAAAATAATTTTTTCACCTCAAATTTCATGGGACAGGATTAGCACGTCCCAACCCCGCATGAGAAATATCACACTTGTAAAGAGATTTATAATCTCATAAAACTCTTTAGATTATGAATTTAAGTAAAAATTTGAAAACAAAAAAAAAGGTAAAAATTTGAAAATGAAAAAAGAAAAAATAGGTAAAATTTAATTATATTTCATTCCTATTCCAGTCACCTTTTCCTTTTTTTTTTTTTTCTTTTCTTCAAATCACTATTTAAATTTATAATTCAAATACAATCTCAAGCTCATCACATTTTTTTTTAATAAAATCAGAGTATATTTTTTTTTTTTGTGAAACCCATAAATTAGCAATCCAATCCCTACCCAAACTGGTAAACAAACTTATCTTAAAGGACGACTTGTGGTGCTCATGTTTTTGGCTAGCTTTAATTGAAGACTTCGAGGCTCATGGCAGTTAATTGAGGGATTATTGTGCAAAGGAAAATGCCTCAGAGCTCGAGTCTCTGAGGCTCGAATACTGGCTCGAAAAGAAGAAAAAGAGAGAGAGAAGGAGAAAAGAGAGGGAGAGAGGAGAAAGAGAGAGAGGCAGACGGGAAGAGAGAGAGAGAAGACGCCGATGCCCAGCGATCGTCGCCCAGCCGCGGTCGTCTCGCCGACCGCCGTCGTCGCCCAGCCGCCGGGGCGAGCTCGCCGTCCCTCGTCGCAGCTCGTCGATGCTCGGAGCCAGCCTTCCGATCGTCGCCCCTCGTCGCAGCAGCCGCACCGCCGCGCCTCCGCCTCCGCCTCCTCCTCCTCCTCCTCCCCCGATGATTAGGCCCCCTCCAGTCCGGCCCCTCCCCTCCCCCTCTCTCTCCTTCCCCTCCCCCTCCTCCCCCTCCCCCTGCGTCTTCTTCTTCTTCTGCGCGTCTTCTTCTTCGTCTGTCCAAAAAAAAAAAAATATAGTGAAGGAGGGTCAACGAGAAAAAGAGAAGGAAAAAAAAAAAAAAAAAAAGAGGGTCAAAACGACGTCGTTTTGACCAAAACGACGTCGTTTTGGATTCGAGCCAGTATTCGAGCCAGTATTCTTCGAGCTCTCTAGCGGTGCCGTTGTGCAAAAGAGTCCATCTTTGACCAGAAATTATCAATCCAATCCCCACCCATGGCGGTCAATTGAGGGATTATTGTGCAAAAGAGTCCATTTTTGGCTAGATTTAATTGAAGACTTAGAGGCTCATGGCGGTCAATTGAGGGATTATTGTGCAAAACAGTCCATCTTTGACCAGAAATTAGCAACATGGCAGTCAATTGAGGGATTATTGTGCAAAAGAGTACATCTTTGACCAAAAATTATCTCATGGGTCAAGAAGATCACGTGATTATGTGTTTACCCAATATGAAATTTCAAGAAAATAGATAATTATTTCCATCTTGACGAAGAAATTTTTATCGGGTTTATTACGCGGCTTATATATAAAAAAGTAAAATAAATAAATAAATAAATATGCACTTCTAAAAAGGCAAATAGTTAAAAAGTTATGATTTTTGTGAAAGTTGCAAATGTATGTAACATGTTAATGTCAACTCGTGATAAATTTACATATGGCAAACTTAATATGTGCACTTTAAAATGAAAGTAATACATTTTGTGGTGAAAAAAATTATGCTATTTTATGATGTTATAAAATGTATACATATGCACTCTTTTAGAGGTATGTATATAGCAGCATCTTCTTGTTTGGCAAATGCTAAAATTTATTAAAAAAATTACTTTACACATTCTAGTCTATGCAGATATAAAATGTTTAAATAATAATAATAATTATTATTATTAAAGAAAAAAAATCAAACTCCACCTACACTTTCTCAATAACATAACTTTTTTAGCAATCGTCAAACACATCAATTTTTTTAACTTTATTTTTAAAAAAAAGAACATTTGCCAAAGTAGCCTAAGTATCCTTGACCAAGAATTTCTACTCTAATTATCATAAAAAATAATTTTGTTAAATTAAAAGGAAATACTCGATTTTCTCCACTAGACACAAAAACATGGGTCACACATTTATTTATTAATGTGGATCCTATTTTCTTTGTCTCTAGTGATAAAGAAATCTTGTGAAATTTTTTTATGTATAACATTACTCAAGTTAAAACTATGCAGGAACCCTTCAGTAGACACACCACATGGAGATTTTGTATTTATTATTTTGCTTTATTATTTATTTTAAATTATAATTTAATTAGAGTCTTATTTTAGTTTAGATTTTTATTAATATTATATTTTCTATTCTATTAAGATTTAGTGTCCTATGTTAATTGAGTTATTCATTAGGAGTTTAGATTATGATTCAGTTTCCTATTTTGATAAAATTTTGTAGTCTATCTATCTATATATTATATAAATAAAAAGGGATTTTTAACCCATAAGACCTCTAAAAACTCCAAGTTTTCAATATAAATTTCATAATTTTTTTACTTTTAAAAATTAAAAAATCTTCTATTGGCTAGCTCTTATTTGAGGAAAAAAAGAAATAAAAAAAATATCCCTTGATTTATGATTTTTAAATGGAAAGTATATCAAATTTATAAAAATAAAAATATACTAATCCATTTTAAAATTCAAATTTGAGTGTCACTAAATATGAAAAGCAATCTATATAAATTTAAAATTGGCATAACATAAATTTAAAATTATAATGATCTATCCCACGATTTATAAGTTTTAAATACAAATTTAAAATTATCATAATTAACCTATAATTTTGTATTAAGGAGTAATAAGAGTGACATTAAGATTATTTATATTTATATATTTTAAAAAAGAATGCTTTTAAAAAGAGATATTATGAGAGTTTCAAAATCTCATATAGAATTTATATAACTCCAACCACACTCTCTACTTTTCACTAGCTAAAGTACGAAAAAAGTACACTCTTTATTTTACTTAATTACTTTAGTTATTGTGTTCTTCAACCACTATCTTTATTTTAGCTAATCATTTAAACTAACTTAATTAATTTTTAAAACAAAAAATACTAATTGCTGATATTTTACTAATATAAATTTGCCCATACAATTATACAAAACCTGTAGAATGAGGAGAAAAAAATAAAAAATACAAAATAAGTTATTCCGTAATTCATTAAACAGAATTGAAAGAACATATAAAATTGCTATATACACATATACATATATAAAATATATAAAATTCCAAATCCAAGACATAAATATACAAAAATCCAAGATATATACATACATATTTGTTTGGAGAGCCTCTGGGGCTCTTCAATTGTAACCACCAAAAAAGTAGGATGATAAAGTAGTTAGCCCAATAGCTAGCCCATTAGAGCTCAAAATTAGAGTTACATTGGCTAAAATGCCTAACAAACATTTTTTAACTATCCCCTTGGAATTGCAAAAAGTTGTCATCTTATTAAAGTTGAAAGTTGCAATTCCTTTTATTTATTTATTTATTTTTTTTTTAATTTTTTGATTTTTTTTAATTTTTGTTAATATGTGTCACAATATGATTGGTCTATAAATTAATTTTATATTCTTAAAATAAAATTTTAAATTTAGATTCTTCCTTAAATTATGTTACTAGAATAAGATCAATATTCATTCATTAATTTATGCATATTTTATTATTTAAATTCGTTTTTTTAATTATGTTACTACAATTAGAATGAGATCAATATTCACATGTGTTATAATGATGTGTCATAATATTATTGGTCTAAACGTAATATGCTATTAATTACACGTATTTAAATTATTAATCTATAAAAAGTTTATATTTTTATTTTTTTGTCATTTTTGGTTTTAAATTTTATCTTTTTTTTTTATTTATTTTTATTTTTTATATATATCATTCTAAACTATAAGGACTTAAACAATAAATTTTTTTAATACAAATATTTTTTTTTAACAAAAGACAAAAACATTAAGAAAATGAATGACTTTTTAAACAATTGTCAAATATAATGGATTCTATTAATTGTTTTTTAATCTCAATTATCAATTAAACAAATTAAAATAAAAAATAAAATTTTTTGGCTTAAATAGTTAAGAAGTGACTTTTACTAAAATCAAATAGAAATAAACATTTTTTTTCTATTAAAAGTTATAGTTGGGGAAACTTATATAATAAAAAAAGAAAATAGGAGTTACACGTGATAATTTATTATTTCAGCAGTGCTACAGACTCACACTTTCACCCACAATAATGTGACAAGGAAGTTGGGCCCCTTGTTATTTAGTGTACAGCAAATTAAGAGTTGACATATATGATACTACACCATTGTTGGTACGATTGTGGGTGTTTTTTTGTGGGTCTCAAACATTTTTCTTATCTTTTAGCTAGATTTTTTTAGCACTTGCAAAATATGGTGGATCCTGTTAAATTTTTTTTTTAATCTCAATTGTTAATTAAACAAACTAAAATAAAAAATGAATTTTTTTTGACTCAAATTGCTAAAAAGTGACTTTTGCTAAAACAAATATAAATAAATGTTATTTTTATAATAAAAGTAATGGTTCGTGAAATATCTTTTTTTATTTAAAAAAAATGCGGGTTATAGGTGATAATTTAGGGGGACTTACATGTAGGTCTTACTAAGTGGATTTATTGTCCAATAGGTCCTATGATAATTAATGGCAATTTTTCATCATACACTATTAAAAAACGTCACTAATTGTTAATTTTCAGTGATAGTTTGAAAATTTTGTTACAAAAAATGTCACTAATTATAAGTTTTAGAAACAATTTAAAAAGTCATAACAAAAAAGTCACTAATTTTTAATTTTTAGCGACAGTTTGAAAATTTTGTCACAGAAAACGTCACTAATTGTAAGTTTTAGCGACAATTTATAAAATCATGACAAAAAAGTCACTAATTGTCAATTTTTAGCGACATATGTAAAAAACTGTCACAAAAAATTATTTTTAGTAACTATTGTACTAAGACTTATTTTCAATAGGATTTGATGGAAATTAAGTCAAAGTATTAGGACTTATTAGTAGTTTACTCGATAATTTTTGTTAGTCATTTAGAATTATTTTCAGATCAAATGAGAATACCATTCTAAATTTCTTTTTTACCTTTTTTTTTTTATTTTTTTTTAATTTTTTTATCTAAATACTTTTATTTTGTAAGAAATTTAATTTTATTATATTTAAATATTTTATTGTAATTTTTAAATTAAAAATAAATTTTGAAAAATCAATTTTTAATTATTTTATGTCATTATAAAATGTAATTTTTTTAATATCAACTCATTCGATGATTCCTTTCTAAAAGGTGTATTTGCTTTTTTTCATTAATATTAAGTTTTAATTAATCTTATTTATTATTAAAAAAATAAATTAGTAAATAGTTTTATATATACAATTTTGTTTGGTGTCTCTGCCCAAATCCATTCAAATTTAATCGAATTTTTGAATTTTACATAGGTTCTTACCGAATTAAAAATTATGTTACTCAATCTTTAAAAATTTATAGGCCTGACTCAAGTTGTTTGGGTTTAACTCGCCCAAATTTATAACTTTAGCAAGGGAGTTGAAAGTTACATGATTGAAGTTGTGACAAATTAAAAATTGATACATAAATTGTGAAACTTAAATTATTGATTTCAATAATTTTTTGTTTTCATAATTTACATACAAAATCTAACTATTTATATTATTTTATATAAACATAATTTATTAATTTTTTCATGTCCCGTGCATAGCATGCGTTTTCACTAGTATATATATATTAGGGTTTTGAATTGTAATATACACTTTGTTACGCATTTTTATGACAAATGTTATGTAATCTTTTCATAGAATAACGATAATATACAGTTCAAAATTGAAATTGCGTTTTTTTGTAATAATATTATGCATTTTTTCATCCAAACATTTATGAACCACAAATGTCTATGTTAATGTTATGCATTTTTCATTTCTGAATCTCAAATTGTCATAATTCTACCAAAAGATTACGCAACATTTGTCATAAAAATGTCTAACAACATGATATTGAGCGAACTTTCTCTTGATGGTGAGGTGATACTGAAGGCTTTCATGCTTAAGGGAATGCTCAAGTCAGTCAATGGTGAAATTTTTGCACCTAGGTTAGGTGTGTCCAGCTTGATGAAGGAATTTCTACTAAACTGTCAAATAAGGTTGAGAAGAAGAAAAGTTTTTCAACAATGCTTGGACACAGACAGTGAGGCTTACAAAGAAATTTCAAAGAAAAGATAGCAAAGAAATGAGAAATTTCTGAGCATCCAACTTGGCAAGGAAATTTCTATCCAAAATAAAGTTGAAAATTAGTACAACAACTTGCACTTTTGGCAACCAAATTTGGCGACCAAAAAGAATTTAGTCAGCCAAAGTCAGACCTTTGGTGACTAAATTTTTATTGGTCGGCAATGTTTTATATTTTAGCTACTAAATTTTTTTTAGTAGTTGTATATTAGTTATTGGTGACTAAAAAAAATTTGGTCGCTAAATATGATGTAATAGGTGACTAAACAAATTTTAGCCGCCGTTAGTCTACGTTTTAGGCTACTAATTCTTGTTTTAGTTGTTGTATACAACTATTTGCCGACAAAAAAATGTTTAGTCGCCAAATAACAGGCTTATTTTTTGGATTACTCTTTGGCGACCAAATATTTTTGTCGGCAAATATATACTTTTGCTGACAATATAAATCTAGTCGTTTTATAATTAATTTTTGCCGACAAAAAAAAAAAAAAATAGTAGCCAAATTACACTTTTGGCTACAAAAACTTTAGTCGGTATTGATTATTATTTGGCGACAAATATAAGTTTGGTCGATAAAGGTAGAAACAAAATTTTTTTTAGAGGGAAGCGAATATATTGGCGCCCGTGCCCCTCTTTCAAAGAAACAAAAGATCTCTATTCTCTCTCACTCACAAACAGAACAGTCACCACCAAACCTCACCGCCACTTGCCACTGACGCTCACCACCCCACCGTCGTTGGCCACTGACGCACGTCGCACCACCACTGCTGCCAGAAATCATAGGTTTCTCTCTCTCTCTCTCGCACTCAATCTCTCTCCCTCTCTGTCAATCTTGGTCTCTCTCTCTCTCTCTCTCTGTCTCTCTATTTCTCTCTTTCAAATGCTATATGGAACTAATCGGTGTAATTTTTGTTTTGTAGATGGCTTTTGGCATGGACATGTGGATCTTCCATTTTTATGTATGGAGGATAATTTAGACTTTTGAATAATTTCATTTTTTTGTCGTCCTCTGCTTTTTGTGTGGAATTTGGATGAATCGTACATATAATTTTTGGCGGGGTACAAAATACTTTTGGCACCGAACAAATATTTATTGCCATGGTATACAGATGACCTTTTGTCATGGTACAGATTGCCATGGTAATTTGTACCATTCCAAATGGCCATTTCGCATCGTAGTAAATGTATTTGTATACAGAGGACATTGTTTTTGTATGCTTGTTTGCTATGTATGAAATTATTATTTCCAATTGGAATATATACTTTTTTTTGTATAGAATTTGACATTATAAGTTATTCCTTTTATTTTTATTTTTATTATAGATAGTTGTAAGTGAAATACGTATTGTGGAATGGGTGATAATATATACGTATTTTTTTGTTTTTATACCTGTTACAGGTTGCGTGAGATACATATAGTTTGTGGACAAATTAATTAAAATGTAAAAAAAATAAAATAAAATAAAACAATGTTTTTGGCAACTAAACAATTGGTAGCCAAAAATGGAGTTAAATATTTTTAGCGACTAAATAGTTAGTAGCTAAAAAAGAATTAAATGGAAATAAATCTTTTGGCGACTAAATATTTAGTAGCCATTTAAAAAAGACTTTAGGCGACTAATGATTTAGTAGCTAAACAAAAAAATTAGACTTTAGGCGACTAAACTATTTAGTAGCTAAACAACAAATTGGACTTTAGGCGACTAAACATTTAGTAGCTAAACAACAAATTGGACTTTAGGTGACTAAACATTTAGTAGCTTAAAAAAGTTAGATGAACAAAAAAAAGAAAATTGGCGACTAAAACTTTGGTCGCCCTAGATCATTGAAGTTTTGGTGACAACAATTTTAGTAGCTGAAAATGTGATGTTAAATTAAATTCTAAGCTTTTGGCGACTAACAGATTAGTCGACAATTTAGCCTATCAGCTACTAAATATTTTTTTTTGTCGCCAATACATTCACTTTTGGTGACTAAAAAATTAGTCGCCATTTTAGGACTTTCGGCGACTAAATATTTTTTAGTTGCCAATACCTTTTCCGATAATCTTCCTGCGACAAATCCGGCAACCAAATATTTAGTCGGGAAAATGTTTCGGTGACTAAAATATGACTTTTGGTGACTAAAAATTTAGTCGCCAAAAGTGCAATTTCTTGTAGTGAATGGACAGGACTGAGGATTTCAAGGTCAAGAACTTGACTAGTACTAAAGACTAATAATACTAGAAATTTCTTCAAATAAATCATTTTCAATTGATATATGATTGATCCAGAAAATCTTACTTCGATAAGAAAGAAGAAGAAGAAGTTAATCGTATTTAGGTAATATCAAATATATGATTATCAAGATGAATATTTTCGTTGTTATCTTTTTGTTGTGCAATTTCAACATCTTCATTTACGTTTTTTATATTATATTCTTCATCACGCGAGTATTTTCATTGTTGTCCTCCTGTTGTATTTTTCTCAATATCTACTAACCCTTCACCTAAATTTGTTTGTTAACAACAAACTTATGAAGAACTCCTTCTTTCCTTTAAGTCCTCTCATGGGTTCGAGATTTTCTATTTTCTCAATGCTCATATTCTTAGTGTGTGCAACTGTGGAATCCCAACAAAATCATTCAAGCAAGATAGTAGTTAGTTTAGGCTCTTCACTTTCTTCCACAAATACTCCCACATCGTGGTTCTCTCCCTCTGGCCTATTTGCATTTGGTTTCTACACATAAGATATCGGTTTTATGGTCGGAATTTGGTTCAATCACTGCAAGACAGTTGTTGTTGGAACAATCTTCTGTGTAAAATAAAATAACTTGAAACAAATCAAACAAATAAAAATAAATTACTTACAAAATTTATTTTACCGAAATGTAAAAGTACAAAAAGATCAAGTCGAGTGTGTGACACTCTGTCTTTAAGATAGATTCGCCCCGTTATGGTGCTTACGGATAAAAGGCATCTATCTCCCAGGATACAAAGATCTTCACAAATTGTAGTAGTACTCCAAACAATTTGTACGGTGAACCAAACCTATGTTTTATACTTTCTGAATTTATTCCTAAAAAATAATATGAAGAATAATGCAACCAAAGAGCAAAACTGGGAAGAAAAGAATTTTTCTGGATATTTTTGGATGCTAGAAATACTAGAAATGGTCTGCTTTTATAGGCAGATTGGTGACCAAACAGATTTGTCCGAACAGGTAAGAATTTCAAATGAACAGATCTATTTTTGAAATGAACAGGTGTAATCTAGATTTTGAACAGATAATTACAGCAGTTTCATATTTGTTCATAACTGCTGGGCAGTTTTAAACCTGTCCAAAACTGTTAGATTATTTTTCAATTTGTTGAACAGTTTGAACCTATTAAACCTGCTGGAAAATGGACTGAAAATGAGCATTGTTTGGACAAAAAAAAAAAAAATTGGTGCAAAATTTAAATTAATTTTCCTACAAGAAATTGAAAAAATTCAAATAAATTTTGTCTAAAAAATTAATGTTAGAACTAACCCGACCCACAACCCGCGCCCGGCTCGGTTGGCCGGTCGGATGGACGGATGGCGGCGTGCGTGCGAACGTGTGGTGGTTTGAGCCAAGGCTCACATTGTCCATAACTTCTGCCTTCTACAAACTTAGGGTGCCCCTTGGGGCCTAACCCAAGTGTTGTCATCTAGAAGTTATATACACACATAAGTTCTTTTAATAAGTTTCTAATGTGGGACAAGCCTTATAAGGAAACCCACATATTATTCTTTAATTGTCCATTCCATGAACCCGAAAACGGCATCAACTTTCCATTCACTCATAAATGATTTTGACAAACTGTCTTCATCGTGTGACTTGCTATGCGGCAAGAAACACGTTACCTCTTCGAACCCATCCCAAAAGACGTATGGACCCCATTCAAATTTGGGCTCAAAGTTGGCCTAAAATAAGCCTATAAAAATCATATTTTTCTAACAATCCCCCACATGAATGGAATTTGACGGAGTGAAAATGCAATAACATGATCTAATTACAGAGAGTACAGAAAATGGAAATATTCTGCAAAGGATAGGTAGTTTTTGGCTTTGAACCTTCCATTGTGAGACACTATCGGATTTACTAGCTAACCAGTGAACATGGTGTCTTGAATTGTTCAGTCGTTTTTGTAAACCAAGACAATAGAACTCATACAGTGTATCACCAAACACAATTTAGTTCTCACTATTGTGTTCATTTTGGCCCTGAGCAATCTGGTCTTTCATGAGTGCTCTAAAGAATTGTAGCCCTTCACAAATCTCATAGAACCGGCCCAGTTCACACTTACATAGGTGATATAGCGATCCGGGTTTCTCTTCCTTTGATTGTTATATTCTGGACTTAGGTTTCGTGGAGTTTGTGGTTGTATATCTTGTTGTTATTCTTTAATTCCCTGTGTTTGAGTTTTAGGATGTATTGGGCGTGTTTCGAACAGATTGGTTGAGCTTTAGTCCCATTTCTTGTTGCCCAGAATTTTGGTGGTACGCTCAAGCGGGTCTCTTTGCGCTCTAGCGGAGTTTGATTTTTGGTTGTCCGCTCGAGCGGGTCTTCTTGCGCTCGAGCGGGGTTTACACACTCTCAGCATTTCGTGCCTCTGCAAAACTTCTGCAGATGTATTTTTCACGCTCAGGCGGATTTCCTTACGCTTGAGCGGGTATCTTGGCACTCGAGCGGGTATTCGAACTCTGTAAAAATACTGGAAGAGGATAATCTACGCTCGAGCGGGTTTCCCTTGCATTCGAGCGAGTGTGTTTTGCAGTTGTGTCTTGGCGCTCAAGCGGGTATTCTTGCACTCGAGCGGGTCCAGTTTTTGTGCTTGACGCTCGAGCGTCCTATTCTCCACTCGAGCGGACTAGTCGTATATCAGATGACAGTTGGGTGATTTTAAATCACTTTTCACACTTTCTTTCTCTCTCTTACTTTTCAAAACCTCCATTGGAGAGCACCTCACTCTAAAACTCCAACTTCTCTCTAGGGTTTGATCTAGTAGGAGTGATCTTCTAGCCTTGGGCCTTTGTAAAAAGTGTGGAGCTTGTTGAGGGCTTCGTCTTGATCCGAAAAACTTTGAGATTGGAGCACTTCCGAGTTTGGCTCTTCTTCCCCTTGGGTTCTCCATTTGAGGTAGGGATTCTCCTTGTTCTTTTTCAATACTCTGTCTATAGATAGACATGTGGTAGTTTTGTATTGCATGAAAATCATATCATGTTGAATTTCTTTGAAAACCATGTGAGGGAACCTAGGGTTGGTTGTTTGAGAATGATTATTTTATCATTGATAGTTCTTTGGGCTAATTGGAGTGTACATTAGCATGTTATTGTGTAAAGAAGAAAAGCCCTAAATTATGTTTTGATTTGGTAAATTAAAATGGAGGGTAGTTGATCAATGTTTGTAAGTCTCTATTAATAAATATGAGTTAGGTGAAGGTGTTAATGCTTAAGGGATTAACTATGGCTTTGGGGTCGTATTGAAATGAATGTATTGAATTGAGTCAGGTTATGGCTTTATAATGGATGGAATTGGTTTTGTGAAATGAAAAAGGGGTTTTGGAATTTGAAAATCCTGGAAGTTGATCTTGGAAATGGGAAATGAAATGTTAACCCTATGTGAGTTTCAGAAAATAAATATGAGAATTGAATTATTGTATCATGAGTGTTGAATACACACATTTGGGGTTTTTACCCTTACCTATCGTACTAGTGTCGTTGTTGGGTTTAAGATCTCATGAGAGTTGAGTCTTTATAATAGGTGTATTAAAATCATGCATCTAGAGGTTTTGTCCTTGGTCATCGGTGGAGGATGACATTGTTGTATTGGATTGTTGTGTTTGCATTACACCGGCGTTGATTGAACACTGTAAGTGATGAAGTGCTATGATACATTATATATGTAAAATTGTTAGGAAGGAGTTAGCTGATGCACTCCAGTGTGTGGGAGGAGATAGGGGATGTACTCCACACACCTATGTGTTCATATACTTTAACACATTGCTTATGTATCTTGAGAGTTCATGTGTATGTATTACACTTATTGGTTGTGCTTTGTTATATTGAGATGGTTGGTATTATATACCGCGCTTAGAATGAGGGGTACCAGTACCTTCCAACTAGCGCCTGGAGAACTTGGACTAGGTACCATTACCTTCCAGGTTGTGTCTGGAGAATATGGTTAGTCATTTGATCGTAAGGTGTATCCTTAAACTTACCGTGCTTATGGCAGGTAGAGTGGAGCTTTTGTTATTATTGTCTCAGTGTATCTGAGTATATCATGTATTGCGATGGTTACAGTTTTGGAGGGTCGAGTTGCCTCATTTGTTGATTATATACATGTTGACGATTTGTTATCTCCTTTCTATTAAAGGCATGCATGTATAGATATGAATGTATTGGGAACAAACCAAAATACCATTTCAAGATTTTGGGAAAGTGTGAAGGAAAATTGGGTATTTGAAAGGATGTTTTGAAAAAAAGAGAATCTGTTGTAAGTATGGAAAATGGGAGAAAAGTAATGGGCTTTGAGAAATTGTTTTTCTGAGAAGTTGTTATTGTTTATGAAAGTTTGGGAACAAGGGGTAATGAAAAGAAAAGAAAGATGAATCGCTTATAACGTTGAATGAAATGGCTGTTTTCGAGAAAAGTTCATACTTATATATATATTTTGTATAAACTACCACATTACTATTGTAGTATGATATTGAGCATTCATGATCATAGCTATCTGTAAGTTGTTATTGTTGAGGATCATGTTGAGATCCCTACTGGACTATATGTTCATCCCACGTTGTTGAATCTTTTTCAGGTGTTAAACAGGATGTGCTACAGGATTTGGATCTTCTTATTTGTTGGCCACGGGGCCTCTTTTGTGTTGGCGGAATGCCATATATGTAAAAGGGTTACACCATTCTTCTTGATTCTTTAATGATGTAAGCCTTCGGGCATTTTATTCAGTATGCTCATGTTATATTTAATTTGCATTCGGATGAGAGAATTGTTATTTATTTCTACTCATGGGATTAAAGAGTTTATTTACGCATGTTATCTCTGAACTTGAATTAAGTAATGAATTTGGTAATGATTCCGAGTAATAAAAAGTAGGGTGTTACAACTTGGTATCAGAGCGAGCCGGGTTTGAATACTTTGGGCTCGTGGGAAGTGGTTTTTACCACAGTGGGTGTACAACGTATGGTGAGGGCGTTGCATATAGTTAACATGAATGTTAAGACTTGTGTGTTGCATTTATGTGAGCATGGGATTAAGTTATCTGGATAGTGTTCATAGCCGGTGAACTTGCTTTGAGGTCCTCTTGGAAACACGCCTGATCAACGTGGTTTCTGATAGGAATTCCTTGAGAGTTCCAGGATGAGTGGCTATCTTTGTGGACTTGATTCGATTATGTGTTTACATGTTTAGATGTTTATATGCAATAGAGATGGTGTGTCTTGTGACTTAATAGTAGCAAGTGTGTGCCTCGGAGAAGGCTATTGTGTTGTGCACTAAGCGTGGTTTTGTTCTTTGGATTTATAGGATGTCTACACGAGGGAGTAGAGGTCGGGTGAGTAGTAGGAGTGCCGGGAGAGGCACAGTAGTTCCTTTAACAACCGCCGTTGCAGCATCGGCTGTTGGCGAGGACGTTGCATGCGAGATTGTGAGAGCAGTGCAGGACGCCCTAGCTCGCACTGAGGGTGGCAGCGGGCGTGCCCTCAAGCTTACTAAGGAGTTTTTCGCTCCTGTCCACCAGAGTTTGTGGGGGAGGCTAAACTGTTGGAGGCAGAGAGTTGGTTAGATCAGATTACCAAGACTCTTGATATGCTCAGAGTCGAAGATGAGGAGTTGAGGGTTTCTTTGGCGACTTTTCAATTGAAGGGAGATGCGAGTTATTGGTGGAAGTATGCTAAGAATACTGTAGATAGCACATGGGTTGCTTTTACCGAGGCCTTTTGGGCCAAGTATTTCCCTCCTTCTGCTCGGGAAAGGTTGAGGGAACAGTTTATTGAGTTGCGTCAGGATGCTACTCCTGTGGCACAGTTTGAGATGCGGTTTACCAGTTTGTCGAGGTTCGCTCCAGAGTTGGTGGCAACAGAGGAGCGTCGTTGTTATGAGTTTGAAAGTCGATTGTGCTTCGATATTCAGGAGAAGGTAGCTGGATCCTTTTGGAAGGATTATTATAGTCTAGTCGAGGCAGTGGCCCATGTGGAGGCCATGGTTGTGAGTGCTGGTCAGGTTAGGGAGGAGGCCATCTCGGTAACTCCTACGGTTCATAAGCACTCTAGGCCTAGTAAGAGGTGGAGGCGAAAACATGCTCAGTCACAGGCTAAATCCTCTTTTTCACCAGGGGTTTCGGACTCTTCTGTTGAGAGGTCCAGAGAGGTTCAGGTTTCAGACCAGTCTCTAAGTAGAGGGTTTGTTCGTTGTTTTGGTTGTGGTCAGCTAGGCCATGTTAGGCGTTTATGCCCTCTGCGGGTGAACTCTTCGAGTGTTTCAAAGCCTAGTCAGACTCAGTCATACCCGTCCAGTCAGGGACGTTATCGGTACCAGAAACGGGCAGGCCAGGCTTCAAGAGCCTCACGAGGGGCAACTTATTAGCTAGCCCTATAGTGTTACCCTGGAGAGAGACTTTTGTATTGTTGGCCGGTGATGTATTATGTGAATCATTTTGTTAGCATATACGTACGCGCGTAAATCAAAGCACTCGTCTACTCATGAGAATGAGGCAACAATATATATATATATACAAAACATCTCACTCATGAGAACAAACATAACAATGCCAAGCCTAAGGCATTCAAATAAATCTCATAATCCTCACTTTTTTTTTCTTCTTATACACTCTTTCTCACCATCACTCAAATAAAACAACAATCCATGGAGTCATGGTGGAGTATGAGGAATTTATCTATGGGTTCCTAATTAATTTTAATTTCATATATTCATGAGGGTGATTACAACCATAAAATAAATTCACATAAATACCCTAAAACTGGCAAACACAACTAATCAAAATAATTAAAATCAATCAATTAACAAAAAATCTTAAACTTTACATACACAATTAAACAAAATAATTAAAATCAATCAATCATCTAAAAACCCTAAACCTTACATATACAACTAATCAAAGTAATTAAAATCAATCAATCATCTAAAAATCCTAAACTTTACATACACCACTAATCAAAATAATTAAAATCAATCTATCATCTTTATGTAAATACAAAATCAAACTAACATCAAATAAATAAAAATATATAAATAAAAACAATGAATTAAACATAAATAAAGAGAAGTAAGTTTTGTACTCACAATATTTTTTAAAGATCAAAAAATTACTTATGAGAGACTTAATGAAACCACCAAAATAAAATCCTAATCTTTTTCTTCCTTTTCCCTCCCCTCCTGTTTCTCTCTCGGTTTGCACTCACATAGCCGCACACATAACCTTCTCTTCTTTCTTTGATTTCTCTCTCTCTCTCTCTCTTTCTCTCTCTCTCTCTCTCTCTCACACACGCCACACACAGAGCACTCTCTTTTTTTGTTTTCTTTCTCCTTGACTTGTAAACCTAATTGACTATATTATATTATATATACAATGACCTAATGACTATTATATTATATAATAAAAGTACAATATAAATGCAACCTAAATAAATATAATATATATTTTATGTTATTAAATAACTACAACATATATAAATATATTTTATAAAAACAATAAATGTAACACCCTCTTTTTTTTTATTATGTATAAATGAATATATAAATATAAAGATTCTGATTAATTATATATAATTAAATACCACATTAAATTAATTAAATATCACATTAAATTAATTAAACAACACATTAAATTCTCATGTAATCACACAATTAATAAAGTCTAAAAAATAAAATAAGGCAATAATAATAAATAATGACTTACGAAAAGTTAGGGTCGCTACAATATGCACACCTCAAAAGAATCTCGTCCCGAGATTCGATAGGAGCGAGTACTAAACAAAAAGCTCTGGGTGCATACGCCGAACTTTGTCTTCTAACTCCCAGGTAATATCGTTCTTATCCTCGCTCCATTGCACTTTCACCAAGTTCACTTTCTTGCGCCGCAACTGCTTTACATTCCGATCTAGAATAGTAACTGGTCGCACCACATATGTTAGATCGTCACTAATCTCCAACACTTCTGGTGATACTACTTGGGAAGGATCTTTCACACACTTCTGCAATAAGGATATGTGGAACACGTTGTGAATCATAGCTAAAGCAGATGGTAGGGCTAATTTGTAAGCCACATTACCAATCTTTTCAGTGATCTCATATGGTCCCACAAATCTAGGTGCCAACTTTCCCTTCTTTCCAAATCGCATAATACCCTTCATCGGCAAGACCTTCAAAAGCACAAAATCTCCAACATTCAATTCAACCCCCTTACGTTTTCTATTAGCATAACTTTTCTAACGACTCTGTGCAGTCTTAATACGTTCCCGAATAATGTTCACCTTCTTCGTGGTGTCTCTCACCAACTCTGGCCCTAACAATGGCATATCTCCTACCTCCATCCAACAAATAGGTGATCGACATGGTCTCCCATACAAAGCCTCAAAAGGTGCCATCCCGATACTAGAGTGATAGCTATTATTATAAGCAAACTCCACCATTGGCAAGTGTTCTTCCCAACTACCACCAAGATCGAGGACACAAGCTCTCAACATATCCTCCAAGATCTGATTTACCCGCTTAGTTTGCCTATCTGTCTGAGGATGATAAGCCGTACTCAGGTCTAACCTAGCACCCAAAGCATGCTGAAAGCCCTCCCAAAACTCTGCCACAAACAACGGATCACAATCCGAAACTATAGAAACTAGTGTGCCATGAAGTCGCACCACCTCCCGAATATACAGCCTAGCTAGTTTATCCGCAGTTCGGTGAACACTGATAGGAATATAATGAGCAGCCTTGGTGAGTCGATCCATTATCATCCAAATAGATTCATTGCCTCGCTTAGACCACGGCAATCCGTCCACGAAGTCCATAGAAATGTACTCCCATTTCCAAGTAGGAATCTCAAGAGGCTGCAAAAGTCTAAACGATCGTTCGTGTTCTGCCTTAACCTGTTGACACACATAACATCGAGAAACATACTCTCCTACGTCCTTTTTCATACCTTCCTACCAAAACGTCCTCTTCAGGTCATGATACATCTTAGTCCCACTAGGGTGAATGGTATATCGGGACCTATGGGCATTATCCATAATCTTTTTTCTCAATTCAATAATGTTAGGTACACACAACCTGCCCCTGAATCACAATCCCCCATCTGAGTCCACAGACCAATCAGTAGGACAATCATCAATCAAATCCACTACAAGGTCATTGAGTTTGCTGACAAGAAACCCATCTAAATTCTGCATCTGACGAACTTTACCCAGTAATGTCGGTTGCACGGTCAATTTACCAATGTATGCCCTTTCAGAACTCCCTATTGGTTGAACATCATACATCGAAATTAACTCCAAGGACTTCCATTCCTAAATCATCAAAGAAGCTATAATCCCATGTTGTCGACTAAGTGCATCTACAACCACATTAAGGATCTCGAAATCATAACTACTGACGAATTCAACCCACCTCTATTGCCTTATGTTCAACTCTTTTTGAGAAAAAAAATCTTTGAAGCTCTTGTGATCTGTGTACAACTCAAAGCGCTCCCCAAACAAGTAGTGTCGCCACACTTTTAACACAAAAACAACTGTTGCCAGCTCCAAGTCATGAGTAGGGTATCGTCTCTCATGAGGTTTTAACTATCGAGAAGCATAAGATACAACCTTCTAATGCTGCATCAACACATATCCCAAACCAGTTCCACTCGCATCAGTAAACATTACTAATATTTCCCCTTGTACTGGTATAGTTAACATTGGTGCTGTAGTCAACCGCTGCTTTAACTCCTGGAAAGCTCTCTCACAATCATCTGTCCATACGAACTTTACATTCTTGCGGGTCAACTTGGTCATGGGTACTGCAATAGTGGAAAACTTCTCTATAAATCTCCTATAATAACCAGCTAGTCCTAAAAAACTTCTCACCTCTGTAGAGTTCGTGGGTTGCTTCTATTCTTTGACCGCAACAACTTTCTCAGGATCTATCGCTATCCCTTGATTGGATACAACATGCCCCAAAAATCGAACTTCTTTCTCCCAAAAGTGACACTTACTGAACTTAGCGTATAATAGTTGCTCCCTCAAAGTCTGCAATACAACTTTCAAGTGTTCTCTGTGTTCCTCCTCATTCTTAGAATACACCAGGATATCATCTATGAAGATAATCACAAACTTATCTAGATATGGTTGAAAATTATGTTCATCAAGTCCATGAAATAGGCAGAAGCATTGGTCAAACCAAAAGGCATTACAGGAAATTCGTACAACCCATATCGGGTTCGAAAAGCAGTAAACGGTATACTTTCCTCTAACACACCCATCTGATGGCAACCCGTTCTGAGATCAAACTAAGAGAAAATGGCTGCCCCCTTCAACTGATCAAACAAGTCATCAATTCTAGGTAGTGGGTACTTGTTCTTGATAGTCACCTTGTTTAGCTCTCTGTAATCTATGCACATATGGAGAGTGCCATCTTTCTTGGAGACAAAGATCGCGGGTGCTCTCCACGGGGAGTTACTTGAACGAATGAACCATTTCTGAAGCATCTCTTCCAGCTACTTC
The DNA here is from genome assembly GCA_036172215.1 of Camellia granthamiana. Taxonomy (NCBI): domain Eukaryota; kingdom Viridiplantae; phylum Streptophyta; class Magnoliopsida; order Ericales; family Theaceae; genus Camellia; species Camellia granthamiana. Next base: position 16,852,243 of record CM069907.1, read on the forward strand.
TTCATCTCCACAAGCTCTTTAGGTGTCATTCTGTATGCCGCCTTAGAAATCGATGCAGTTCCTGGCACTAGGTCAATGCTAAATTCTACTACCCGTCGATGAGGAGGTCCAGGTATCTCCTGAAATACATCCTCAAACTCAATCCACCACATCTACTTCACTAATATCCCGCTTAGGGATTTCTACCGAGCATAGAAAACTTGTCATCACCGACTCTTCTCCATCACTAGAAGTGTGGGTAAGCTGTGGCATACCGGGAATATCTATATTTACAGTCTTTCTAGCACAATCTAGAGTCACAAAGTGTTTTCGTGGCCAATTCATACCCAAAATAATTGTAAACCCCTCAAACCCTAAAACAATTAGGTCTGCATACAAGACTCTACCTGCAAAATCAATCTCAAAATCTTTACACATCTCATAAAGAGTAACTGCCCCTTCTAAAGGGGTCTCAACACGAATAAGTTTAGCCAATGAGGTAGTTACAAGATGTTCTCTTTCTACAAACTGTCTAGATATAAAAGAATGGGAGGTACCAGTATCAAAAAGTACTCTAATGGGTTCTTGAAAAAGATTAAAGATACCTTCCAGCTATCACCTTCAAGTTAAACACACAAGAAGAATTCATTCATAACTACTTAGAATAAACTCAACCACTAACCTAAACCAGCTGACCCATGTTTCCACAATCCGAGGATCACCTAAACTCTCACAAGTCTAGGGTAACCTAGAGCTCTGATACCAAATTGTCACGCCCCAAAATTTGGACAATTAAATATTAAATCAGGACTAAACACCAATCAATATTCCATCATCCAAATCCTAGGGGTGAAACAAAAAAACTGAACGCCAACCAAACCATCCACCATAATCTCATAACTATCTAATACCTCCAACATTAAAGTGCCAATAAATAGTCAAAATAACTTAAATAATGTACGGTTACAAACCATGCCAAATTATCCCAATACTAAAGTCATAAAAAAAATAATAAATACATAAACTAATATCAACACTAAGTTTAAGAAAACAAAAGAAGTCCAAAAAATATGTCCAAAAACTATAGTTACTCCACGTCACCACCGTAGCCCTAACTAATCCTGCAAAGGAAGCTCGGCTGTGCTCAAACAGAACGCACCCGAGTTGCCAAGAGACAAAACGGGTCAGTATACAGGTATACTGGTATGAGTACAAGATTTAACACCTACGTGTCCACCAGACACAAACAAAAAAATATTTAATTCTTGTTACAAGACAAGACAAGTAGTTCCAACTGCACCGAGACGAATGGGTAGTTTCCCGAGATATGGTGGCATTTAGTTTCTTGTCCGTACACAACGAAATATAAATTGATTATAAAATAAACAAAATAGAAATAAAAATATGGTGGGTCAGCCCTGCATAAAAAAAAATTTAGTAAGACCTACCATTCTGCAAAAAAAATAAAGTTAGTATAATTTAATCATAAGTAACTTGCTGAAGAAGTATAAAAATGTACCGTTTCATGCTTAAATAATTCGAATTGACCAAAACTCAAAGAATGAAAGTTGTACAGAATCAAATTTTCTAAAAGACAACGTGAACAAATTTAACAGAAACTGAAAAAGTTAAGAGAAAAACTTGATAGAAAAACTTAGACGGAATTAAATCGAAAAATCTGAAACTGAAAACGAACAAAAACTGCCCTAAGATGATTTTTTTCGGAAAAGTTTAAAACATGAAAAGTGTGCAGAATAATGTTTTACTTCATTTTACGCGAAACCAATAAAAATGAGCTTGTTTAGTATGTTAAAACAGCTTCTAAAATCTGCATTGCTAAAATGAATCAAACCTACAATAACCAAGATCATCCGATTATAAGTTCTAATCGATCTTTTTAATAAAAAGTTAAAACACAAAAGTTGTCTAGAATCACGTATACATGCCTCTGCTCAAATTTCATAATTTATCGAGGTCGTTTACTATTTTTCAACATGTACAAATCAATACAATTCACACTATAACAATGAACTCATATTTAATTCTTTGTACTTTAACTCCTCTACTTCCGGCCGACACATATATCCCATGTGCCTTCCGTATACCTAACACCGCTCCGAAGCCAAACTTGCACGGGGATATCGTCCCGAGTTTGACTCACACTCCCCGGATGGTTAGCATATATGTACGCGCATAAATCAAAGCACTCGTCTACTCATGAGAACGAGGCAACAATATATATATACAAAACATCTCACTCATGAGAACAAATATAACAATGCCAAGCCTAAGGCATTCAAATAAATCTCATAATCCTCACTTTTTTTTTTCTTATACAATCTTTTTCACCATCACTCAAATAAAATAACAATCTATGGAGTCATGGTGGAGTATAAGGAATTTATCTATGGATTCCTAATTAATTTTAATTTCATATATTCATGAGGGTGATTACAACCATAAAATAAATCCATATAAATACGCTAAAGCTGGCAAACACAACTAATCAAAATAATTAAAATCAATCAATCAACAAAAAATCTTAAACTTTACATACACAACTAAACAAAATAATTAAAATCAATCAATCATCTAAAAACCCTAAATCTTACATATACAACTAATCAAAGTAATTAAAATCAATCAATCATCTAAAAATCCTAAACTTTACATACACCATTAATCAAAATAATTAAAATCAATCTATCATTTTTATGTAAATACAAAATCAAACTAACATCAAATAAATAAAAATATATAAATAAAAACAATGAATTAAACATAAATCAAGGGAAGTGAGTTTTGTATTCACAATATTTTTTGAAGATCAAAGAATCACTTATAAAAATTAATGAAACCACCAAAATAAAACCCTAATCTTTTTCTTCCTTTTCCCTCCCCTCCTCTTTCTCTCTCGACTTGCACTCACACAGCCGCACACATAACCTTCTCTTTTTTCTTTGATTTCTCTCTCTCTCTCTCTCTCTCTCTCTCTCACGCCACACACAGAGCACTCTCTTTCTTTGTTTTCTTTCTTCTTGACTTGTAAACCTAATTGACTATATTATATTATATATACAATGACCTAATGACTATTATATTATATAATACAAATACAATATAAATGCAACCTAAATAAATATGATATATATTTTATAAAAACAATAAATGTAACACCTTTTTTTTTTATATGTATAAATGAATATATAAATATAAAGATTCTGATTAATTATATATAATTAAATACCACATTAAACTAATTAAATATCACATTAAATTAATTAAACAACACATTAAATTCTCATGTAATCACGCAATTAATAAAGTCCAAAAAATAAAATAAGGCAATAATAATAAATAATGACTTACTAAAAATTAGGGTCGCTACATGTATTTTTATTAATATTTGAGGGTACAACGATCATTACATTCATCTTGAAAAGGCCATAAGATATGTAACTTTTTCTTACATACATCCCATTTTTGGTAAGTACAAACTTGTCACTTTCAAAAACTAGCCTAAACCCATTTTTACTCAACGAAGATCCCGAAACATGGTTCTTGCGAATGTCCGGTACATGCAGCACATTGTTGAGACTAAGTTTCTTTCCAGATGTCATCTTCAGAATAATCTTTCCTTATCCTTCAACTTTGAAAGTTGAGGAGTTGTCCATAAAAAGTTGTTCATCGTTGTCCACTATAGAATAAGATGTGAACATCTTTTTGTCGGCAGAAATACGACGAGTAACACTAGTGTCCACCCACCATTCTTTAGGATTTCCAACAAGGTTTGTCTCGGAAACAACTGCAGAAAGATTTATGTCGTCTATACCATTGGAAATTTATCCATTTCGGTTATATTAGCTTGAGCAGGTTTCTTACTTGATCTTCCTTTGCCTTTGCTTGCTACGACAATCTTTGGTCTGATGACCCTCTTTGTCACAGATGGAACATTTGCCATTAAACTTGTATTTCTTTGTTTCCCCTCCTTTAGAGCCTTGTGAGGAACTTTCTCTAGAAAACTTTTATTTTTTTGCTTTTGGAGCATGTTCCCCCACATTTGCCTTAGATTCCATTGGATGCTTACCAGCCCACTTCTTTGAATTGCGGTTGTCCTCCTCAATCCTCAAACGCACAATCAATTCCTCTAAAGTCATTTATTTGCGCTTGTGTTTGAGGTAGTTCTTGAATTCTTTCCAGCCTTGTGGTAATTTTTCAATTAAGGCAGCAACTTGGAAGGATTCACTAAGAAACATGCCTTCTACATGAATGTCATGCAGAATGAGTTGGAGATCTTGAACTTGGCTGATCATAGTCTTTGAATCATCCATCACAAAATCTAGGAATTTGCCAACCACAAATTTCTTTGAGTCTGCATCTTTTGTTTTGTACTTTTTCTCTAAAGACTCCTAAAGTTCCTTTGCCGTTTTGATAGGACTATAGACGTTGTATAATGTGTTGTCAAGTCTGCTCAAGATGTAGTTCCGGTAAAGGAAATAAGCATGTTTCCAGGCATCGACCACATCAACCACTTGCTGGTCGATTTTATTCTCTTTCAGAGTAGGAGCATCCTTACGGAGGAAACACACCACGTTGAGAGTAGTAAGATAAAACAACATTTTCTACTGCCATCTTTTAAAATTAGTTCCTGAGCACTTTTCTGGCTTCTCACTGTGATTGATTAGTACAGTCACAACAGGAGGAGGGGTTGGCGTAATTGCAGCCACCATACTAGTATTTGTTTGAGCATTAGTTTGACTAGTTTCAGTAGCCATGAATTCTAAATTACAAAACAAAATTATAATTAAAATTTTATACTACACAGAAAATTAAACCATAAATACAGAATTTTAAATTCTGTAAAATAAAAGAAATAAGAATTGTAACTTTTATTTCCAATTAATTTGAAAATAAAATAAAATATGACACAAATTGAACAACAGATTTGGAATGCACATAATTAAAGTAGATATTAAAACGTCATAATTTAAAATACAGAAAATAACTTACAATTACAATTGTAGCAACTGTAAGGATCTTTGATTGGATTACAAATGAAAAGGAGTAATTGTCACTCAGAGCGTTCTGTTTTTTCTTAAGACTGAAGAATGAAAAACTTGAAGCTTTCTGAATGAATACATTGCTATATATAGAAAAGGAAAATACAGTAATCATGTGACTTCTTTGAATACAGTAATCATGTGACTTCTTTGATTGATGAAAGCAGCTGGCAGTGTGTAAGGCAAAGCAAATGCTGTCGGTTGCTTTCGGTGGAGTGATTGCACGAATATGAAGCTTTAACAAAAGTTGATTGGGTGAATAGTGACGGTGAACAATAAAAGTGAACAGTAACTTTTACTATTCATTATGTGAATATAGGACTCAATATAGATACAAATTAGCAGCTTTTCTCAAAAGAGTATTGATTGAAGCTAATTTATATTTATAGGGAATCCTATGTTGATCAGGCATATGGGTCCTGAGCATCTTGGAACTCGGATCTGCCATATGAGATGGGTTGAGTAGTTGATCCTTCAGAAGATTGTGACTGGTCTGAACTGCCTTCTGAATGTTCTGAACTGGTTGATTGAGCTTCTTTAGCTTGATTTGTTAATTGACGGGCTAACTGGAGCAATTCATCTCTGGACATCTTGGGCTTAACCTTGGATTTAGCTTTGGGCTGAGCAGGAGGTGAAATGGGCTTAGCCTTAGCTTTGGATTTTGATTTGGGCCGTGAATGTTCCTTAGGCTGGGCCGGAATTGCAGGAGCTTTGGACTTCACCTTGGATTGTGATTGGGCCGGTTGAACTGATTTGGATTTGGATGATTTAGGCTTGGAACCACTAGATGAGGGGCTTCCAAGATTGATTGGAGGAAGACTGGGCTGACTTCCTTGGCTGATTGCAGCAGTTGGGTTTTGCTGGGCTTTGATCATAGAAGGAGTTGGAGCACATTGATCTATGGGGAATTCTTCTTGAACAATTTCAAAAATTCTGGGCACATTGAACTTAGCCCACCATTTGACTGAATGTTGGCGGATGATTATGTTACCATCAATTCCATAATGCCATTTAAATATCCATGGGAGTTTATATTTGGATATAAAAATTAACAAAGATGGAAATTGTCTTTGATGAGTGGTGAATGGGTAAACAGAGGAGAAATAGTTAATTAGTTCAATGAGATCACCAGGGAGAATGTCCGAAATGGCACCATAATGAGTCCACCATCTCAGAAACCAGGTTGGGAACTCAGATTTGAATTTTTGATCAAAGGAAATGTACCAGGAGTGACTAAAAGTTTCATTTTGGTACAAGAAGATCTTGAACCAAGCATCAACATAATCATGGTAATTGTATTGAATGGAGTGACCAGGTAAATCTCGAAGCTGATAAGGAGGTCCCCATTCAGCTTGAGAGACAATACTATGGATGTAAATGGAATGATACAGAACTTTGCTTGCATAGGTTCGATCATAAATGGGTTTAATCAAGACTGATTGATGATGGATTAAAATATCTTTGTAATAGGTGAGTGTTTTCTCTGGATGTGGGAGGATGAAATGGCATCCAGAGCCAAAATGGGATTTAGCAATTTCATGGATTACTTGGCCTTTAGGGTGACTGGATTCTATATAGAACAGATTAGTAGTGTGTGATTTGGTATAATCAGATCGAGATGACCTGACTGGGTTAGCAGGGAATGGAGTAACTGAGACTAATTGGCTTGGAGCAAAGGGATCAGTAGCTAAAGCAGTTGAGTAATTAGGCCTGGGGATATTACCAAGGATTTGGTAACGGTTGATCATTTGAATGGGTTGAGGGTATTGTCCTACTAACTCCAAAGGAGGAGGAACAAAAGGTTGACTAGAGGGAACCAAAGCCTTAGAAGGAGGCCTTGGGCGAGACATCTGTTGAAACAAGAAACAATGATCAGTAGCAGAGATTAACAACCAGAAAGGAGATCTATATAATTCTGGAAATAATGTAAATGGTTGTAATAATCATGGCGTAAAATACGACGGGCTTGAATCTGTTGATGAATGATGTATTGGGCTCTTTTAGTAGTTGGTTTGGCGGATTTGAGGTGGTTAATACGACGATTAACTTGTTTGAGCAGGGTTTGGTAAAAGGTAATTTGGGTTTTTAAATATGGAATATGTGGAGTAGCACTCATCCCTTACCCCCCTGTAAAAATTCCCGGGTAAGAAAATCAGGAAGGGAATTTTGACAACCAGGTATATAGGTAATATCAAAATCAAAAATATTTAAAATAGATTGCCAACGAGCAAAAATTTGTTTACTAGCAATATTTTGAACATCTTTTTCCAAAACATATTTAGCGGATTTGCAATCAACACAAAGTAAAAATTTTTGATTTAAAATATCATCTTGAAATTTTTGTATACATAAAACAGTAGATAAAATTTCTTTTTTAATAGTACTATAATTTAATTGTGCTTTATTCCAGACACCAGAATGATAACGAACAATTTGTTCAGATGATTGAGGAGTGACTTTCTGGAGAAGAATGCCACCATAACCAATATCAGAAGCATCAGTTTGAATAATTTTGAATGAATTTTCAGTAGAAATACCAAGACAAGGGAGAGACTTAACATATTGTTTGACGTTTTGGACAATAGAAGTATGAACATATGACCAAGGAGGAGGATTATCCTTTAATCTATCAAACAATGGTTGACAAGTCTTCCTAAGGTCTTTGTAAAAATCAGCAATGTAATTAAGGGAACCTAAAAACCTTTGTAACTGGGTTTTATCAAGAATTTCATCAGGGAACTTGGATGCAAACTCAATTGATCTACTAATTGGCAGAATAGTATTGTGGTGAATATCATATCCTAAGAATCTAACTTTAGTTTGGAAGAGTTTGATTTTAGGAGCTGAGATAACTAAACCATGACTTTTAATTGTATAAAAGAATGCAGTTAAATGTTTCCAATGTTCATTAAGGGATTTGGAAAATATTAAAATATCATCAATATAAACAATAGAAAAATGACTAAATGGATTAAAAATATCATTCATTATATTTTGAAATTCACTAGGAGCATTTTTTAAACCAAATGGCATTACATTCCATTCATATTGACCAAAGGGTGTGTTAAAAGCAGTTTTATATCGATCTTTAGGGTGAATTTGTATTTGCCAAAACCCACTTTTTAAATCAAATTTACTAAAAATAATAGCTTGACTAAGTCTTTTAATTAAATCTTTTTTTATTAGGAATAGGATAACTAATCCATTCTAAAACAGCATTGAGTGGTTTATAATTAATAACTAAGCGAGGGACACCTCGTTCTAATTCAGCATTTTTATTAACATAAAAAGCAGGACAAGACCATGGTGATTTGCTTGGACTAATGATTCTGTTTTTTAATAATTCATTAATTTCTTTCTTCCACATTTCAAGTAATTCATAATTCATTTGAATAGGTCGAGATTTAGTAGGGATGTGTTTTTCATTAAAATTTTTAATATATGGCAAAGTAACTACATGCTTTTTTCTATGCCAAAATGCAGTAGGTAAATTGGAGCAGACAGTGGATTCTAGTTTTAATTTAAAATCATTAATTTGAGAAATAATAACAGGATCAGTTAATTGTTGATCAATTCTTTTATAATTAATTTCTTCTTTAAGAAAATTGATTTGCCTAGTTAAGCGATTAATAGTATGGGAAATAGAACAATCTTTTAACAGTTTTAATTCGAACATTTCAGGCGGAAATAAAAATTTAAAAGTAACAGGTTGGCCTAAAACATGAGTGGTAATTCCTTCAGCAGATGTAGTAAATGGATAAAGTAAATGTATAAATGGGGTACCTAATATGATTTTATCAGTCATGTTTTTTACTAAAACGAGTGAGGTTTTGAAACATACATTATCTTGACAAACATGAACGTTAGGTAATTTATATTTAATACGCATTTTGCTACCATTAGCAGAGGTTAATTTCTCATGGCATTTTTCATAGTATTTAGTAGGGAGCAAACCTTCTTGTACACAGTTTAAATCAGCACCAGTATCTATTAGAGCAATTAAGTTTAATTCAAAATCATTAATAACTATCTTAATTCGTGAATACCATTTTTGCATATAGATTTTATTGATTAGATTTAATCTGTGATCCTCAGGAGTATGAGATTGTGATCTATTGTCAAATATTAATTTATCAGGATTAGTGTGATCAGAATCAGGGTCAGAATTATGTTCAGATTCATTAGGAGAGTCATGGACTGAGTTGTGGAAATTATCTAAACTTTTATTAAGTTTTAATGTAATAATTTCATCTTCTAATTTTCGATCTTTTTGTCTTAATTCATTAATAGTTTGTTTGATTTGATTGATTTTAGATTGTAAATCTTGAAGTGTAATTTCTTTAGTTTTATTTTTAAATCTTTCTAAAGTCTTAGATAAACTGATAATAGGTTTATTAATCTTAGGTTTATCATCAGAATGAATTAATAAAGATTTTAATTTATCAATATATTTTTGTTTTAAATTGGGATCATCTAATTTGCTAATTAATTCAATAAGGGCAGATTCTTCTTGGGTGTTTTTAGTGAGAACAGTTATTTGTTTAACTGGTTTACAGCAGACATCATTACATCCTAGATTAATATTATTGTCAGAATCGTCACTAGGTGAATGATAATCAGATGAAGTTCTTGGATGATCAGAAGAGGAGTCGCTAACAGATTGATTTAATTGGAAGATTTCAAATAACTGATTTTTGGAATTATCATCAATTTGAAGTTGGTTAACTCTATCCTTTAATTTTTGTTTTTCTTTACATTTATTTGAATAATGTCCTTTTTGACCACAATTATAGCAGGTAATGTCTTTATTGAATTTAGATTTGGGATATGATTTTTTATAATATTTCTTTTTGGGTTTAGTATAAAATTTATCATAAGATTTGGAAGGTGAATAATCTTTGCGATATTTATTAGAAGAGTATTTGAATTTATGTTTATGTTTGGAGTACTTGTGTGATTTCCTACGGGAAGGTTCAACATGAGGTAAACCATATTGTTCACAGAAATTTCCTAATTCATATTTAGCTTTATGTTTATCCTTAGTGGCTTTTTGACTAAGTTTTAAATCAATACACATTTTTAATCCTTCTTTTTGAATAGTGCTAATTATATCACCATAGGTTAAATTGTCATATTCAATAACACCAGTAGGTTGACTAAGAACGTCTCTAATTTTGTGAGCAAATAGACTAGGTAATCCATTAATGAATTTTTCTTTCCAAAATGATTTAGTACAGTCTTCACGTAACATAACTCTAGAGGAAAATACATCTTTATACCATCGAAAATCACTTAAAGTTGGGCAAGTAAGGTTACTAAGCTGATCATGTATGCGAGAATAAATATTAGTAGGTGTACCAATAAAATGTCGAACAATAATATAAATTAATGTATTAATACCATCAGGGTGGCAACATCCAATAGTTTCATCAAAAATAGGGAGACCATTATCATCAGTTTGATTAGCATATATGATGGAGTCTCGTTGATCTTCAGTTAAGTATTTTTCCCACCAAGATTTGAGCATATCAGTAAAACCAGAGGTAATTAAGGAAACAATTTCAAATTGAGAATATTGGGGATAATTAGAGAGGTAACTATTTGAAACCATAGATAAATGATTTAATTTTTGAAGTATTTGATCTTCACTAAGACCATCAATGTTCCATTCGTATAATTTTTTAGCAGAAACAGAAAATTGGTTACTAATATTATTTTCTTCATATTGGAGGTCAGGTGGAGTAGGTCGAGAATACCAGTTTTTGGTAGTTTGAGGATTAACTTTGAGATAATGAATTTTATTAAGATTAGAAGATTGGAATTGTTGGGCTAATTGATTTATTTCATCATCAACAGTATCAGTTTCAGATGTGGTAGAAACAGTGTCAATATTTGGTTGTTGATTTAAAACAGTAAGACCTTTATCTTTAGAAGGTGAGGCATTATCAGTGGTAGATAGTTTAGTGAATAATTTTTCAATAGCTTTCACAGTAGATTGATCAGTGGTTACCAAACTAGTTCTTTTGGAACGATGACTAGGTAGATTAAGTAAAGGTTGATCTAAAGGTTCTGGTTTAGTAGATGTAACAGATTCTAGATTTGTCTCTATTTTATCTAATTGTTTACCAATGGTGTTTAAACATTGATTAGTATAATTATTTTGTTCAATGACTTTTTTGATTTCAACCTCATCGCCAGGTAATTTGAAAGGAGAAGCAGGAATGTCAGAACCTTGTTATTTGATAATTATTTTCTCAAGAGGAGGGTGATTAGAACTAACAGTTGTAGATTCAGAAGTTTTCCATTTGTATTTGGTGATTGTATTTAGCTTTTTGTAATATTTTTCAACATATTCTAAGAGAGGTAATTCAAAACTATATTTAATCATAAAATTATACCAATGTCTAGTGATTCTGGATTGGTGTTGTTTATCATAGGTATCATAATAAGCATGTCGGAGTTTTTTATTTTTAAAGGACTTAAATTCAATGAATAATTTATCAAGATCGGGTTTAAAATCCTTTTTAATGGTCATAAGTTGAGGATTGACTGGAGGTATAAATTCTTCAAAATCAGTTTGAGTTGGAGAATTATTAGAAGCAGTTTCTTCTTCAGGTAAATGTGTGTGTGTAGAGTAAACAGGTTTACTAATTTGAGAAGTAGCAGTATTATCAACACCTTTTAATTTAGAAGTTTGTCCTAAATAAAGTTGACTATTTTTCCGAAACAGTGGAGTATTAAATATTTCATCTTCAGTTTCAATTTCAGAAGGTACACTGGAGGTGCTATGTCTGGATGATTGACTACGATTAAATTTAATACGAACTGTACCATCATTGATTTGTTGAATGTCTTGAATATCTTGGATAGATGATTGTTGTTGGTTATGTTTGTAATGTTCATTGACAGTGATCCATTGATCGGGTAAATCTACATTTTTCCATTCAATCATTTGGGGAACATTTATATGGGTATCAGTACTACTACTTTGGATTAGTAAAGTTTTATCTTTAGGGGACTTGTGCAATGCGTGAACATTTAAATTAGTTTTCATGCACTTATAATGAACACGATAAATTAAAGCAATATTATGGGTTTTATTCATCATATTGGTAAATGAACCATATAATTGTATATTTAATGTTAATGCATGTAAAATATTTGGATCTCGTAAACTAAGAGTAAAATCAGGAAAACAATTAAAATGTACTGGACCTTTATGAAGACCAGTTTCCATCATACCCATTAAACTATCATTGTAATTAAGAAAACGAGCATCTCTTAAACATAATAAAACAGAAGTATTTTTTCCTTGTTGAGTTAATGGTTTGACACCGACTTGAATTAAACCTATGTGAATAAAATTGTAATCGCTTTTTAAATATCTTTTTATGAGATTAGCATCAAATAATTGACAGGTTTCCCTGGGTTTTTCTAAAGCATATACTTGTTCAATTGTCTTAACATGCAAAGTAATTTTGAAAGTATTCTGTAAAAAAGAAGTTTTATAAATGTCTTTAATTGGCAATTTTGGTATATTCCAGTCTACATCAATTTGATCATTTTGTATTTCTACATCTTCTTCATTAATTACTAATCCTTGATTAGGTATTGAGGGCAAAGTGGTTGACCTATAACTGATTGAAGAGTTACTTCTAAATAATCGATTCATTGTTCCTTTTTAATTAATCAGTTTTACAGATACCTTAATACATACCCTATTCTTATCCAGTTTACCACATACCTTGTAACTTCACAGACCTGTGTATACATACATACCCTATCTTTTGACCCCTAAGTTCGACACTGCCTAAACCTAAGGACTTACTCAGGACTGGGAAGAAGTGGGTGACTTAAACGCAGGTGGAATAAACGTAACAAGGTGGATAACACGGATCGAGCTTGTGGGTGATTAAGATGAACTGAAAACTAGATTAATCAAATAAACAATGGAAAAGATGAATTAGAAGAAACAAAAACAGTTAGAAACAGGACACAACATCCGCACAAAAAATTAAATTTCTGTAACACTTCAAAAATTAAAATACTAAAACAAAATTTTAATTAATGAGAACTCAGAAATTATTTCTGAAAACTAAAATTAATTTCTGACCAATTTCACAAATAAATATTCTAAATTGTTAATGACCACCAATATATTACTACTAGTTGTCAAAGAAAATAAACAGTATATTATTACTATTTGTTTTTCCAACAAGAATATTATTTTGTAAAACCACAAAAAATAATTTCTGTAAGAAGAAGAAAGAGAAAAGGAAACAAATGAAAAATTCTGTGTAAACAGAATAATTCGAATCTGTCTTAAGATTATTGGAACAATTTTCTGTGTAAAATAAAAGAACTTGAAACAAATCAAACAAATAAAAATAAATTACTTACAAAATTTATTTTACCGAAATGTAAAAGTATAAAAAGATCAAGTTGAATGTGTGACACTCTGTCCTTAAGACAGATTCGCCCCGTTACGGTGCTTACGAATAAAAGGCGTCTATCTCCTAGAATACAATGATCTTCACAAATTGTAGTAACACTCCAAACAATTTGTACGGCGAACCAAACCTGTGTTCTATACTCTCTGAATTTTTTCTTAAAAAATAATATGAAGAATAATGCAATCAAAGAGCAAAACCGAGAAGAAAAGAATTTTTCTAGAAATTTTCGAATGCTAGAAATGCTAGAAATTGTCAGCTTTTATAGGCAGATTGGTGACCAAACAGATCTGTCTAAACAGGTAAGAATTTCAAATGAACAGATCTATTTTTGAAATGAACAGGTGCAGTCCAGATTTTGAACAGATAACTGTAGCAGTTTCATATCTGTTCATAACTGCTGGGCAGTTTTAAAGCTGTTCGAAACTGCTGGACTGTTTTTCAATCTGTTGAACAATTTGAACCTGCTAGAAAATGGACTGAAAAGGAGCATTGTTTGGATAGAAAAAATTGGAGCAAAATTTAAATTAATTTTCCCATAAGAAATTGAAACAATTCAAATAAATTTTGTCCAAAAAATTAATGTTAGAACCAACCCGACCCACACCCGACACGGCTCGGCTGGCTGGTAGTAGGCGACGGCGGTGCACGAGCGTGTGTGGTAGTTTGAGCCAAGATTTACATTGTCCATAACTCCTCCCTTCTACAAACTTGGGGTGCCCTTTGGGACTCAACCCAAGTGTTGCCACCTAGAACTTATATATACACACAAGTTCTCTTAAGTTTTCAATGTGGGACAAGCCTTACAAGGAAACCCACATATTATTCTTTAATTGTCCATTCTACGAACCTGAAAATGACATCAATTTCTCATTCACTCATAAATGGTTTTGACGAATCGTCTTCACCATGTGACTTGCCATGCGGTAAGGAACACGTCACCTTTTCGGATCCACCCCAAAAGATGTGTGGACCCTACTCAAATTTGGGCTCAAAGTTGGCCCAAAATAAGCCTATAAAAGCCATATTTTTCCAACAGTTGTATGGATGACAAATAGAGATGATCCACTAATCACCTTTGGTTCGACTCTCGAGCTCACCAGGAATGAAAAACTTGTTTTGAGAACAGTGCACGGAGAAAAGAAACTCATAGCAAAGACTCTAGCCTCTACAGCCTTTGCCTTCATGCTCGATTCTGGAAATTTCGTTCTGTACAACAAGGACTTCGAAACCATTTGGGAAACTTTTTCTTTTCCCACTGACACCATTCTAGGAGGACAGAATGTGTCAATCAGTAAGACGATGGCCTCTAGTGTGTCAAACACTGACAGCTCAACCGAGCAGTATTAACTTGAGATGGAAGATGATGGGGCCTTTGTTTCGTACCCACTAAACACTGAAGAAACAATAATAGATGCTTACTGGCACTCGAACACTTGGCAGAAGGCCTCCGATTTCCTTTATCTCAATCATTCAGGCATTCTGGCTATCGTAAACAACACTAGTTTGGATATGATCCAAATCTTATCTACTAACAACAACAACAACAACAACAACAACAACAACAACATGATCATTTATCGTGCAACACTTGATTTCGATGGAGTTTTCAAATTGTACTCTCATAAATTAAATGAGAGTATTGGTGGAAAACCAAATTTCAATTGAGTGGAAAGCACTTGATAATCCATGCCAAGTGAGGGGTTTTTGTGGCTTAAATAGTTACTGCACATTAGATGACTACCGACCATACTGCCTTTGTCTTCCTGGTACCGATTTCATTGATCCCAACCAGTAGCCTCTTGGTTATGATAGAAACTTCTCCCATAAAGGTTGCAAGGGTGGGATAGAAAACACCACCTCATTTAACATTACTACCATGGACAATATGGTGTGGGGTAATGTTACGTGTGCATATGAATCAATGTCTATAGAAGATTGCATGACGTCTTGTTTGAAAGATTGCAATTGCGAAGCAGCTCTGTATGCGGTCAAGTATTGCATGAAACATAGTCTTCCACTGAGATATGTCAAAAGAGATATATCGGGAAACATTCCATCCAAGGTTTTCTTTAAGGTGGGCATGGCGAGTGTCATCAAAAGCGAGAATGTGACAACTTCTCAGTTCATGAAGTCAACACCACAGCCATCGCTAGTTTTGGTCAGGAGCAAAAACACAGTAAAGCTAATACTTGTTATAACTATGGGTTTACTTACAAGTTCATGCGCTGCTCTTGCAATCTCTGGGATATACGTTTACAAATTTAGAGTTTTGAAGTACAAAAGGTTGTTGCAATATGGAAACTCCTGCATTACAGAGAGGCTCACCATGTAATTGTTTTCATACAGTGAGCTCAAAAAGGTGTCGGGTTGGGTTTCCCTCCTATGTGGAGGATGTCCCAAAATATTTAGTAAAATCCATGTGAGTTCCACAACCTACATGTAGAGGTTGAGTTTTTTTTTTTTTTGAAATGTTTTAGCCCAAATGTTTTGGCCCATGAGTAGTATTACAAACCCTTTCTCTGTAACTTAGAGACAGAGACGTAGCAGACACCAAAACAGAGAGGAAAGGAGAGGCCAAGGGTTTTGGAGAAATTCTGTCTAGCTTTGATCAAGCTATCTGATCGACAAGCATTTATGGTCCGATTGAGCTGAAATTTGGTAGGTGAGTTCAGAACTCAAGACTCTAAATTCCGAACGGTGGAGATCAGATTTGGAGTAATCTACTGCTGGTTTTTGGCCCGTGAACAGTACCCATTTTGATGAGATATTTCCTAAACTTTGTATCTTGATCTTTGGTTGCTAAGAAAACTTATTTGTAAGTTGTTCTTGATTGTTTGCCTCTATCTAGAGAGAACTCTTGCATACCTATTATTTGTTGCTAGTGGAGATATTTGGCGGACTACGGTCCCGTGATTTTTTCCTTTCCACATAGGGAAGGTTTTCCACGTTAAAAAAAATTGTTGTCGCCTTGTTGTGTGATTGTTGGATAATTATTTTTAGATTATTTTCAGAATATATTGTGCTCTATTAAATTGTTTCCTAATAGGTTCTCACAAAGAGGAAGAATAAACTACTTCCGCTATTTTTGTGCTGGATTCGGATATTTCGAATTGGCCCTTTGTTTGTTTTCTCCCAACATAGTTGTATTCGAGCTTGGTTCATATTGCTGTGTATCTTGTGTTGAATAATGGAAGCAAATTTAAGTAGAATGGTTACTTTGAATGGTTCTAATTATCACACATGGAAAGGAAAAATGAAAGAATTCCTTTATGTGAAGCAATTTCATCTACCGGTATTTGCTACTGAAAAACCAGAAAATAAATGTGATGAAAAATGGACATTACTACATCGACAAGTGCGTGGGTACATTAGGCAATGGGTGGATGATAATGTTTTGAATGATATTAGTGGAGAGACACATACCCGTACTGTAACAACCACGACTCAAGATTAGCGATAATCCACGATTTAATATGCCTAATAAGTTATTAAGATCAGATTTTGAATTAATTGCATATGTGGTGCATTATTTATGTTTTATCTATTCATTGTAGGAGTGTCTGTTTGAAATTTCTATTACATTTTGTGAATCGAAGGCCTTATCGGCACCCAATCACGAAATTGACTTGGTATATGTGTTATATGGAATTTATAGAATTTTATGGTAGGTTTAATTAAAATTCGATTTGGAACGATTAAATTAGAATAATTAATGTCAATGTGATTAACCTAAGTCAATCTTAATTAAGCCACTTTAATTAAGCCTATATAAGGCTACTTTGACTCCCTTAATTTACTTTACACCCTCATTCCCTACTCCTTGAGCTCATAAACCTGAGAGGAAGAGAGAACTAGAGAGTGTGAGTTGATCTCAACAAGCAAAAATGAAGGAATTGCTAGGAAATTAAAGAGGAATTGGAGAATTGAGTTAGGATTCACCAAGAGTTCAAAGAATTAAAGACTTTAGGTAAGAAACCAAGCCTTTAGTCTTGAAGTTGAGTTAATTCACCTATGAATTTAAGTGAATTGAGCTAAGGGATGTAAGAACCAAGCTTAAGAAGTAGGAATGAAGACCAATTCATACATGCATGTATATTTCATTACATTTGAAGCATGTTTACTAGGAATTCTCTCATGCATGTCATAAATTGAGCTTAGTTGTAAGAATTCATCATGTTTTACATCCTCTCATTTCATTTGATCATGATTTGAAAACTTGAAGCTCAATCATTTCATGCATGTCATGTTTTTGGAGAGTTCATGAAGTTTAAGTTGAGTTTGCGAACAATTGGTATGCTTTTGGGCCTTGATTTCATGAAATGATCTTTAAATCATGATGTTTTGTGAATATCTAAATGTTTTTCAGAATTTTGGCCCAAGAGGATGAGTTTTGAAGTGTTTAGTTTGAGTTTGAAGCTTGGAGATCAAATCTGGAAATTCTAGAATTTGAATCTACAGTCGAGCGTAGGAGTTCACGCTCGAACGAAGCACTCTGAATGCGTGCACTTCCGCTTGAGCGACATGATACCTACTCGACCGTGAAATGCATGTATCCAGAAGTTCATATGTTTTGCAGCACGCTCGAGTGACAGAAGTCACGCTCGAGAGGAGATCGAGCGTTCGTCGAGCGTGAAAAACAAGCAACCAGTACTTTTTCAAAGTTTTCAGACCGCTCGAGCGAGGGAAGATATGCTTGAGCGAACCCTTGTGTTTTGCATGTTTGCTCGAGCGAGAAAAGCCACGCTCGAGCGTGGACCCTGTTTTCAACAAGTTTTGAAAAATGATTTCAAGTGCATTTTTGCATCGTCATTCTATCCTAGGCATTCCTAGGCCATGATTAAGACACCATAATGAGGTAGAAACACACCAAAACAAGAAAGGACTAGTTATCATTTCCGAATGTGTAATTCAACATACATTAGTTCTGGAACTGTGTAGGTCACACACCTTAAGGAAGTTGAATTGTCCACTTGCAGCAATTGTTATCTGTGAGTAATAACTTAGTAAAGCTATGTTCAACTTTATATCGATTTTCTGTATACGAAATAAGATCTGTTGAAAGAAATGCGATGTCTTATACTATGAATGATTGTCCAACAATAACAAACATTGATGATATTATGCCACGACTCAAGTATGTTACAAGTGATATTATGTCATGATTCAAGTATGTTACAAGTGATATTATGCTATGATTCAAGTATGCTACAAGTTCCCGGTACCGAAGGTTCTTTATGGAACTAACAAGTTATCTATACCCGGCTAGAGGTTCCTAAGTGGAACTGACAAGTTTACAAGTTCCTAGTCTGGAGGTTCCTTTATGGGACTGACAAGTTATCCTTACCTGGCCGGAGGTTCTTCTATAGAACTGACAAGTATGATTTAAGCCACTCTGTATGAGATCTATCAGCACTAACGGATGTAATACGTAAGATTAAGCACGAACTCTGATTTTTGTATACATGCTCAGAACGAGAATACGAATGTGAATTTCAGTTTCAGCCATAGTTATGGGACATCATTCATTTACCCCTTTACTTTGTTATTATTCACTGGGCCTCCACTCACTAGTTATTTATTATGTATGTAGGTGAGCAGGCTCGTGATCAGGCTTAAGATGATGCCTGGGGTATTTTTGTGTTAGTCAGCTACCTTTTGCGCCTCACGAGGAGGTTCCAGATCAAGTCATGTTTTGTGGCTGTGTCAATATGGTTGTATAAGACTGTTTCTTTTGTTTTATGAACAAGTTCTCCTTTTGTATGTACTTGATAGTGACGTGTAAATACTGTACCTATGACGTCACTCGTATGTTTATAAAGTTTAAGATTTTCAGTTCCATGTATGTCTGTACAGCTCGATGGACTATGTATATTTCTTTATGTAATTACTTCCGCAGCCTCTAATCTCAAGTCCAGTCTTAAGAGGCCTTTAGTAATCCAAGGATTACTGGCTGGTTACGACGCTAAACCTATAGGGGCGGGTTTGGGTCATGACAGAGTAGTATTAGAGCACGTGTTCTACCGCACCCATAGGTCCGTATGAGCTTAGGATGTCCTAGTAAGAAGTAGGGACATTCTATCTGCATGTGTGAGTGTGTGGTAATCCAAATGAATAAGAAAACTGAATGTAAATCTGAGTAAATGAATTGAAAGAAATGAATGAGATTATTCTTATGTTTATTATTACTTGGTGTCTCTATAGCAACATGGAGAATGTAAGGGGAAATGATATAAGTAAATCTTCAGAGGGTCACATGAGTCGGATAGAATAGATGCTTACAGCATTGACTGAAGCTATGATATAATAACAGAGACAACAACATTTGCCCGCTCCGCCTCTGCCGGTACAAGCTGAATCAGATAATAATGACATAATCAAGTTAACTTAGAAATTTATGAAGATGAAGCCTCCGACCTTCTTGGGTGGCATAAAACCATTAAAGGCAGAAACTTGTCTACTATAGATAAAAAAGTTATTCGAAGTATTCCCTTGCTCCGCGACTGAGAAAGTGCTCTTGGCCACTTACTCCTTAAAGGATGAAGCCTGAAGATGGTGGCTGTTAGTTCGAAATAACAACGGAGACATGACATGGGCATAGTTCAATGAGATATTCTACAACAAGTATTTTCCCCAATGTTGCAGAGATCGGAAGGTGTCAGAGTTTCAAGAACTTAAGCGAGGTAGGATGTCAGTAGTTGAGTATGAAGCCAAATTCACCGAACTAGCTCGGTTTGCTCCACATATGGTTGATACTAACTACAAGAAAGCACGAAAATTTGAGGGCGGACTGGATCTAGAAGTGTTTAACCGAGTAGGCGTTTTGAAATTGCCTACTTATGTGGAAGTTTTGGACAAAGCAATAATGGTAGAGGCCACAATAGCAGCAATGAAACAAACTAAAACACCAATAACAGAATGGAAAAGCAAAAGGCCTGGATCTAATTTTCAGAAGGGTCGTTCCTTCTTCATGAACAAAAAGCAAAATACTGGATCTTCGAGCAGCTCAAGCCAGAGTGACGAATCTATACCGGTTTGTTCAGAGTGTGGAAGGAAGCACAAAGGCATGTGTCAACGTGCTTCGGGTGCATGTTTTCGATGTGGCAAAACCGGTCACATGATTAGAGACTGTCCAATGAGATTTGACAATGTTAACCACCCAGCAGCAAGTTCAGCCGGATCTGTTCCTGTAACAAGCGCCAATACTAGAACAAATGCCAGAGGTAATGCTGGAAATGAGACACTAAGGCAAGGAAGAGTGTTTGCACTCGTGCCTGGAGATGTACAGAATACCGAGACAGTGGTGTCAGGTATAAGCCCTATCTGTGCTCAGAATACCTATGTACTAATTGATTCTGGTTCTACGCATTCATTTGTCTCGCATGCTTTTTCTCGAAAATTAACTAGACCGATAGAACCTGTGAAATGTTTGTTATCTGTGTCTACACCATCTGGGGGTTCTATGATATGTGCTTATGTTTATCCGGCATGTGATGTTATAATTGGTGATGTGACATTATATGTGGACTTGCTACATTTGAGCATTGATCATTTTGACTGTATTATGGGTATGGATTGGCTGACTAAATATTGTACTACTATTGATTGTGTGAACAAAACCGTCATGTTTAAACCACCTGGTATGCCTGAGTTTACTTTCACTGGGAATGGGGTAGTTCCTCCACCATACTTGATTTCCTTCATGAAACCCAAGAAATTGTTAAGAAAAGGTTGTCGAGGCTACTTGTGTTGTGCATTGACTGAATCCTTAGATAGTACCAATGTAGAAACCATTCCTGTGGTTAGTGACTTTCCCGATGTGTTTCCCAATAATCTACTCGGGGACTTAATCGATAGGGAAATTGAATTTACTATTGAAGTAACACTTGGAACTTAACCTATCTCTAAGACTCCTTATAGGATGTCGACTACAGAATTGAAAGAGTTAAAGGTCCAACTCTAAGAACTCTTAGACAAAAAGTTTATCCGTCCGAGTACCTCACCTTGGGGTGCTCTGGTGTTGTTTGTTAAAAAGAAAGATGGATCTTTGAGGCTATGTATTGACTACCGTGAGTTGAATAAAGTAACCGTCAAGAACAAGTACCCACTGCCCCGAATTGATAACTTATTTGATCAACTTCAGGGAGCCCAAGTGTTTTCTAAGATTGACCTTAGATCCGGGTATCACCAGTTGAGGGTCAAGGCAGAAGACGTAGAGAAGACCGCATTCAGAACTAGATACGGACATTATGAATTTTTAGTAATGCCGTTTGGGGTGACTAATGCACTTGTTGCCTTTATAGACCTTATGAACAGAGTGTTTAAATCATTTCTGGATGAATTCGTTGTTATATTTATTGATGATATTTTGATTTACTCCAAAAGTAGGGAAGATCATGAGAATCACTTGAGAACTGTGTTACAGATTCTAAGAGAAAAGAAGCTATATGCAAAATTGTCCAAATGTGAATTCTGGCTTGACAATGTAACATTTTTGGGACACGTTATCAACAAGGATGGTATCTCTGTTGACCCACAGAAAATTGAAGCTATTGTAGACTGGCCTAAATCAACAAATGTGACAGAAATTAGAAGTTTTTTGGGACTTGCAGGTTACTACAGAAGATTCGTGAAAGACTTTGCAAAACTTGCCATGCCATTGACCCAGTTAACTCAGAAAAATGTATCATTTGATTGGAATGAGCAGCGAGAGTCAGCCTTTCATGAGTAGATGACCAGACTAGTAACTACACCGATTTTGACTTTGCCAATGGTACTGATGGGTTTCAGATTTACAGTGATGCTTCTTATAAAGGTTTAGGGTGTGTGTTAATGCAAAATGGGAAAGTAATTGCTTATGCCTCTCGGCAACTCCGCCCACATGAAAAGAATTACCCAACACATGATCTTGAACTGGCAGTTATAGTATTTGCTTTGAAAATTTGTATGGAGCGACTTGTGAAGTGTACACGGACCACAAAAGCCTCAAGTATTTCTTCGCTCAGAAAGGACTGAATATGAGACAGAGGAGATCGTTGGAATTGATCAAGGACTATGATTTACAAATTTTGTATCATCTAAGAAAAGCTAATACTGTAGCTGACGCCTTGAGTTGAAAGTCGGTTGAGAATTTTCCATGTTTGCTTTCCAGTCAAAAAGAATTGCTAGATGACCTGGAAGAGAATGAGATTGAGGTTGTGATGCGTGAACAAGGTGGAATTTTAGTTGCTATTTCAGCTCAGCCTGCAATCATTGAAGAAGTTAAGGAGAAACAACCGCAAGATGAATTTCTGAAAAAGATCATGGATGAAATCGACGCAAAGCCAAGGCCTGAATTTATACTTGAGAACAATGTACTGAAATTTCGGAATTGCCTTTGTGTACCAGATTATTGTGACTTGAGAAAACGTGTTATGTCTGAAGCTCACAATTCGAAATTTGCCATGCATCCGGGGAACACGAAGATGTATCATGATTTGAGACAGAATTTCTGGTGGCTTGGAATGAAAAAGTATATTGCAGATTTTGTGGCTAGATGTTTACAGTGTCAACAAACTAAAGCAGAACATCAGCGACCCGCTGGGTTGCTACAACCACTTCCAATATTGGAATGGAAATGAGAGCACATTACCATGGACTTCATTGTGGGATTGCCTCGCTCTTCCCGAGGTATGGATTCTATTTGGGTCATTATGGATCATTTAACTAAGTTTGCCCATTTTCTACCTGTTAAATCTATTTACAATGTTGACAAATTGGCCAATATTTATATGAATGGGATTGTGAGATTGCATGGGGTGCCAGTATCTATTGTATCTGACAGGGATTCAAAGTTTGTGTCAAGATTTTGACAGAGTTTGCAACAGGCTTTGGGGACAGAACTGAGGTTGAGTAGTGCCTATCACCCACAGACAGATGGTCAAACTGAACGAACCAATCAAACCTTGAAAGATATGCTCAGAATGTGTGTGTTAGATTTCCAAGGAAATTGGGAGACCTATTTGCCATTGGCTGAGATTGTGTATAACAATAATTACCATTCAAGCATCAGAATGGCTCCTTATGAAGCTTTGTATGGTAGGAAGTACCGATCTCTGATTTGCTGGGCCAAAGTAGGCGATAGACCATTGTTGGGACCAGAACTTGTGCAAGAAACAACTGAAAACGTAAAGCTGATTCAATAGAGACTGAAAACTGCACAGAGCCGGCAAAAGAGTTATGCTGATGTTCGAAGGCATGATAGGGAATATGAAATCGGGGACCATGTGTTTATAAAAGTGACCCTTATGAAAGGACAAACTCGGTTTGGTGTTAAGGGCAAGCTGGAGCCAAGGTATGTTGGGCCATATGAGATTCTTGAAAAGATTAACCCGGTAACGTATCGAGTAGCCTTACCTCTGGTAATGGAGCATATGCACAACATTTTTCATGTTTCAATGCTTCTGAAGGATGATTATACTTACGAAGAAAGACCTATTCAGGTTGTGAATCACTGGATCAAAAGATTGAGAAACAAAGAAATACCGTTGGTGAAGGTTGATTGGCAGAACCACCAGGGAACTTATGCTATATGGGAAACAGAAGAAGATATAATGAAAAGATATCCTGACTATTCCCTTTGGACCCGGTATTCCTCTAAAATGAAGGTAATTGGAGTTTGGAGGACCAACTCTTTTAAGGGGGGGAGACTGTAACAACCCCGACTCAAGATTAACGATAATCCATGATTTAATATGCCTAATAAGTTATTAAGATCAGATTTTGAATTAATTGCATATGTGGTGCATTATTTATGTTTTATCTGTTCATTGCAGGGGTGTCTGTTTGAAATTTCTGTTACATTTTGTGAATCGAAGGCCTTATCGACATCCGATCACGAAATTGACTTGGTATATGTGTTATGTGGAATTTATAGAATTTTATGGTAGGTTTAATTAAAATTTGATTTGGAACGATTAAATTAGAATAATTAATGTCAATGTGATTAACCTAAGTCAATCTTAATTAAGCCACTTTAATGAAGCCTACATAAGGCTACTTTGACTCCCTTATTTTACTTAACACCCTCATTCCCTACTTCTTGAGTTCATAAACCTGAGAGGAAGAGAGAACTAGAGAGTGTGAGTTGATCTCAAGAAGTAAAAATGGAGGAATTGCTAGGAAATTAAAGAGGAATTGGAGAATTGAGTTAGGATTCACCAAGAGTTCAAAGAATTGAAGACTTTAGGTAAGAAACCAAGCCTTTAGTCTTGAAGTTGAGTTGATTCACTCATGAATTTAAGTGAATTGAGCTAAGAGATGTAAGAACCAAGCTTAAGAAGTAGGAATGAAGACCAGTTCATACATGCCTGTACATTTCATTACATTTGAAGCATGTTTACTAGGAATTCTCTCATGCATGTCATAAATTGAGCTTAGTTGTAAGAATTCATCATGTTTTACATCCTCTCATTTCGTTTGATCATGATTTGGAAACTTGAAGCTCAATCATTTCATGCATGTCATGTTTTTGGAGAGTTCATGAAGTTTAAGTTGAGTTTACGAACAATTGGCATGCTTTTGGGCCTTGATTTCATGAAAGGATCTTTAAATCATGATGTTTTGTGAATACCTAAATGTTTTTCAGAATTTTGGCCCAAGAGGATGAGTTTTGAAGTGTTTAGTTTGAGTTTGAATATTGGAGATCAAATCTAGAAATTTCAGAATTTGAATCTACGCTCGAGCATAGGAGTTCACGCTCGAGCGAAGCACTCTGAATGCGTGCACTTCCACTCGAGCGATATGATACCCGCTCGAGCGTGAAATACATGTATCCAGAAGTTCACATGTTTTGCAGCATGCTCGAGCGACAGAAGTCACGCTCGAGCGAGGGCCTGAGTCTCACGCTCGAGCGGAGATCGCGCGTCCGTCGAGCGTGAAAAACAAGCATCCATTACTTTTTCCAAAGTTTTCAGATCGCTCGAGCGAAAGAAGCTACGCTCGAGCGAACCCTTGTATTTTGCATGTTCGCTCAAGCGAGCAAGTTTTGAAAAATGATTTCAAGTGCATTTTTGTATCCTCATTCCATCCTAGGCATTCCTAGGCCATGATTAAGACACCATAATGAGGATAATGAGGTAGAAACACACCAAAACAAGAAATGACAAAGTTATCATTTCCGGGTGTGTAATTTAGTATACATTCGTTCTGTAACTGTGTAGGTCATGCACTTCAAGGAAGTTGAATTGTCCACTTGCAACAATTGTTATCTGTGAGTAATAACTTAGTAAAGCTGTGTTCAACTTTATGTATTTTCTGTATACGAAATAAGATCTGTTGAAAGAAATGCCATGCCTTATACTATGAATGATTGTCCAACAATAACAAACATTGATGATATTATGCCATGATTCAAGTATGTTACAAGTGATATTATGCTATGATTCAAGTGTGCTACAAGTTCCCGGTACCTGAGGTTCCTTATGGAACTGACAAGTTATCTATACCCGGCTGGAGGTTCCTAAGTGGAACTGACAAGTTTACAAGTTCCCAGTCCGGAGGTTCCTTTATGGGACTGACAAGTTATCCTTACTCGGCCGGAGGTTCTTCTATAGAACTGACAAGTATGATTTAAGCCACTTTGTCTGAGATCTATCAGCACTAACAGATGTAATACGTAAGATTAAGCATGAACTCTGATTTTTGTATACATGCTCATAACGAGAATACGAATGTGAATTTTAGTTTCAGCCACAGTTATGGGACATCATTCATTTACCCCTTTACTTTGTTATTATTCACTGGGCCTCCACTCACTAGTTATTTATTATATATGTAGGTGAGTAGGCTCATGATTAGGATTAAGATAATGCCTGGGGTATTTTTGTGTTAGTCTACCTTTTGCGCCTTACGAGGAGGTTCTAGATCAAGTCATGTTTTGGGGCTGTGTCAATATGGATGTATAAGACTGTTTCTTTTGTTTCATGAACAAGTTCTCCTTTTATATGTACTTGATAGTGACGTGTAAATACTGTACCTATGACGTCACTCGTATGTTTATAAAGTTTAAGATTTTCAGTTCCATGTATGTCTGCACAGCTCGATGGACTATGTATATTTCTTTATGTAATTACTTCTGCAGCCCCTAATCTCAAGTCCAGTCTTAAGAGGCCTTTGGTAATCGAAGGATTACTGGCCGGTTACGACGCTAAACCTATAGGGGCGGGTTTAGGTCGTGACACGGACACTCTGGAACAAACTTGAACAATTATATGCTTGGAAGACTGGAAACGATAAAATGTTTGTAATAAAGCAATTGATGACTTTGAGATACCAAGATAGAACCCCATTGACAAATCACTTGAACACTTTTCAAGGAGTAATTAATCAGTTGGTTGGAATGAGTATCAAGTTCGATGATGAGGTACATGGGTTGTGCTTGCTTGGTATATTGCCAAACTCTTGGAAGACATTGTCATTATCTAACTCGGCCCCAGATGGTGTAATCAATATGGATCTGGCTAAGAGCAGTATTTTAAATGAAGAGATGAGGAGGAAATCACAGGGATCTTCTTCACAGTTAGAGGTTTTGGTTACAGAAAGGAGGAGGAGAAGCAAAAGTAGAGGTCTGAAGAATAGAGATAGAGATAGATGCAAGTCCAACAAGTTAGCTAATGCTGAATGTTATCATTGTGGCATGAAAAGGCACATCAAGAAACAATGCAGAAAATTGAAGAGAAAGAACAAGGAGAAAGAGATTGAGCATGATATTGAGCATGATGGAAAGGATAATGATCGAGTTGCCACCGCTACTTCCGAAGACTTTCTCATTGTTTATGATAAAGATGTTATTAACATAGCATGCCATGAGACCAACTGGGTGATTGATAGTGGTGCCTCTATTCATGCTACATCTCGAAAAGATTTCTTCACATCCTACATACCTGGCGACTTTTGTTCAGTAAAGATGGGCAATGATGGCTTGGCCAAAATCATTGGTGTTGGAGACATGCACTCGGAGATGAATAATGGCACGAGGTTGGTTCTTAGAGATGTAAAACATATTCCTGATATCTGTATGAATTTGATTTCTGTAGGTAAACTTGATGATGAAGGGTATTGCAACACCTTCAGTAATGGTCAGTGGAAGCTCACTAGGGGTACTATGGTTGTGGCTCGAGGCAAGAAGCATTCTACTTTGTACGTAATGTAGGCAAGGCTCCCCAAAGAAGTTATTAATGCAGTGGATGATGAGTCTACAGTGGAATTGTGGCATAAAAGGCTTGCCTACATGAGTGAGAAGAGCCTGGCAATATTGGCTAAAAAGAATCTTCTGTCTGGAATGAAGAATGCATTTTTGAAAAGGTGTACTCACTGTTTGGCAGGAAAGCAGAATAGATTTTCCTTCAAGAGTTCCCCTCCTTTAAGAAAGCCAAATATACTTGATTTGGTATATTCAGATGTTTGTGGTCATATGAAGACAAGAACACTTGGTGGCTCCAATTACTTTATGACATTCATAGATAATCATTCAAGGAAGTTGTGGGTCTACACTTCAAAAAGCAAAGATCAAGTGTTGGAGATTTTTAAACAGTTCCAAGCCTTAGTAGAGAGACAGACTGGGAAGAAGCTCAGGTGCATTAGAACAGATAATGGGGGAGAGTATTGTGGTCCTTTTGATGATTATTGCAGACAACAGGGTATTCGACATCAAAAGACACCTCTGAAGACTCCCCAGTTGAACGGTTTAGATGAGAGGATGAACAGGACACTGGTTGAATGCTTGTTTTCACAGGCATGGTTGCCAAGATCCTTTTGGGGTGAGGCTTTGAGCATAGTTGTATATGTTCTTAATCTCACACCATGTGTTCCTCTTCAGTTCAATGTACCAGATAGAGTTTGGACTAGCAAGGATGTTTCCTATGATCACTTGCGTGTCATTGGATGTAAAGCATTTGTTCATATTCCCAAAGATGAGAGGTCTAAGCTCGATGTGAAGACCCGACAGTGCATTTTTCTAGGCTATGGCCTAGATGAGTTTGGCTACAAGTTATATGATCCAGTTGACAAGAAACTAGTGAGAAGCCGAGATGTTGTGTTTATTGAAGATCAAACTATACAAGATATTGAGAAAGCAGAGAACGCAATGTCCTGGCATAGTGATGGTCTAGTTGACTTGGATCCGGTTCCTCTGACAAATTTGCCTGCACAGGTTGAACATGATGTTCAGGATGACCAACAAGGTCTATGTGATGCAGATGACCCCTTACAGGCTGAGACAGGTGATGAGACTCTTAAGCAGTTGGTAACACCAGAGATACCACCAGATGTTCCAACCAGGATGTCAACTGAGGCCGACATCCTTCCACTTGGTATTCTGCAGATGACTATGTGTTAATGACTGATGGGGGAGAGCCTGAGTGTTATTTAGAAGCCATGGAAGATGACCATAAGCTAGAATGGGCTGATGCGATACAAGATGAGATGCAATCATTGCATGACAATTACACTTTTGAGTTGGTGAAGTTGCCTAAGGGTAAAAGAGCTTTAAAGAACAAGTGGGTGTACAGGGTGAAACATGATGAACTCACTTCACAACTACGATACAAAGCTAGACTAGTTGTTAAAGGGTTCAGTCAGAGAAAAGGCATTGATTTTAATGAGATCTTCTCACCATTTGTAAAAATGTCTTCTATTTGTGTGGTTCTTGGCTTAGCCGCTAGTCTAGACTTAGAGATTGAGCAAATGGATGTGAAAACTGTCTTCCTTCATGGTGACTTGGAGGAAGAGATTTACATGAAACAACCAGAGGGTTTCAGAGTGAAAGGAAAAGAGGATTATGTGTGTCAGCTAAAGAAAAGTCTTTATGGTCTGAAGCAAGCACCCAGGCAGTGGTATATGATGTTTGAGGTAGTTATGGGGGAGCAAGGCTACATGAAAACTACTTCTGACCATTGTGTATTTGTACAAAAATTCTCTGATGATGATTTTATTATTTAACTGCTCTATGTTGATGACATGTTGGTTGTTGGCAGAAATCCTTCAAGACTTGACAAATTGAAGAAGCAACTAAGCAAATTCTTTTCCATGAAAGACTTGGGGGGCCAACAAAGCAAATTCTTGGTATTCAAATCTATTGAGATAGAAAAGAGAAAAAGTTATACATGTCACAAGAGCAATACATTGAAAAAGTACTTGAAAGATTCAATATGAACAATGCTAAAGTGGTTAGCTTACCTCTTGCTACTCATTTTAAGTTAAGCACTAATCAAATCCCTTCTACAAATAAAGAGAAGGAAGATATGGAAAAAGTTCCATATGCCTCAGCTGTAGGAAGCTTAATGTATGCAATGGTCTGCACAAGGCCAGATATAGCTCATTCAGTTGGTGTAGTTAGCCGATTTCTTTCAAATCTAGGAAGAGAGCATTGGAATGCAGTAAAGTGGATAATGAGATATCTTAGAGGCACTTCCAGGTTGACACTCAGTTTTGGAAATGAAAAACCAATTTTAGTTGGCTACACTGATGTAGATATGGCAGGAGATGTGGATACCCGTAAGTTTACTTTGGGTTATTTGATCACTTTCTTAGGTGGAGCTGTTTCTTGGTAGTCGAGGTTACAAAAATGTGTTGCGCTCTCTACAACAGAGGCAGAGTTTATTGCGGCAACGGAAGCTTGTAAAGAGTTGCTATAGATGAAAAAGTTCTTGACGGAGCTTGGTTTTAGACAACAACAATATGTGTTGTTTTGTGATAACCAAAGTGCTATTCACTTGGCTAAGAACTCTACATTCCATTCAAGATCGAAGCATATCGACGTGAGGTACCATTGGATAAGAGAAATTCTTAATCATAAGTTATTGGAACTTGAAAAAATTCATACTAATGATAATGGTGCGGATATGTTGACAAAAGCTCTGGTAAGGGAGAAGCTTGAGATGTGTTTCTCAATTGCTGGGATGGAGAATCCCTCCACCTAGTCGGAAAGGGGGAGATTTGTTGGGTTAGGTTTCCCTCCTATGTGGAGGATGGCCCAAAATATTTAGTAAAACCCATGTGAGTTCCACAGCCAACATGGAGAGGTTTTGTTTTTTTTTTTTGAAATGTTTTGGCCCATATGTTTTGGCCCATGAGTAGTATTACAAACCCTTTCTCCGTAACTTAGAGAGAGAGAGAGAGAGAGAGAGAGAGAGAGAGACGTAGCAGCCACCAAAACAGAGAGGAAATGAGAGGCCAAGGGTTTTGGAGAAATTCTGTCCAGCTTTGATCAAGCTATCCGATTGATAAGCATTTGTGGTCCGATTGAGCTGAAATTTGGTAGGCGAGTTTAGAACTCAAGAATCTAAATTCTGGACGGTGGAGATCAGATTTGGAGTATTCTACTGCTGGTTTTTGGCCGTGAACAGTACCATTTTGGTGAGATCTTTCCTAAACTTTGTATCTTGATTTTTGGTTGCCAATAAAACTTATTTGTAAGTTGTTCTTGATTGTTTGCCTCTAGTTCTATCTAAAGAGAACTCTTGTATACCCATTATTTGTTGATAGTGGAGATATTTGGTGGACTACGGTCCCGTGGTTTTTTCCACATAGGGAAGGTTTTCCACATTAAAAAAAATTGTTGTCGCCTTGTTGTGTGATTGTTGGATCATTATTTTCAGATTATTTTTAGAATATATTGTGCTCTATTAAATTGTTTCCTAATAGGTTCACACAAAGAGGGAGAATAAACTACTTCTGGTATTTTTGTGCTGGATTCGGATATTTCGAATTGGCCCTTTGTTTGTTTTCTCTCAACAAAAGGCAACCAATGGCTTCAAAGAAGAGCTGGGAAAGGGGTCATTCGAAGCAGTTTACAAAGGCACTTTGTGCAAAGGAAAGATGTTGATTGCAATGAAGAGACTTGAGAAGGTTGTGGAAGAAGGTGAAAGAGATTTTCAGGCAGAGATGCAAGCAATCGGAAGAAGGCACCACAGAAACTTGGTCCCGTTGCTTGGATACTGTATTGAGGGTTCTAAAAGGCTTTTGGTTTACGAGTACATAAGCAATGGCTATCTTGTAGAACTTCTTTTCAAATCTACAAGGCGCCCGGATTGGAAAGAGAGAATTAGAATCGCCCTAAATGTTACGAGAGGGATCCTCTATCTACATGAAGAGAGTGAGACTCCTACAATTCATTGCGATATAAAGCCTCAAAACATATTGATGGATGAGTTTTGGAATGCAAAAATCTCCGACTTCAGGTTGGCCAAGTTGTTGATACCTGATCAAACAAGGACCATTACTGGAGTTAGGGGGACTAGGGGATACTTGGCTCCAGAACGGCAGAGAAACAACTCCATATCGGTCAAGGCTGATGTTTATAGTTATGGGATAGTGTTGTTGGAAATTGTTTGTTGTAGAAGAAACTTGGAACTAAATGTATTAACACTAGAAGATGTGGTTCTCTCTAAATGGGTCTATAGGTACTTTGCTGGGAGGGAGTTGAATAAGCTTACTGTTGTGGGTGATGAAGAAGTTGACATGAAGACACTAGAGAGCATGGTTAAAGTGGGACTCTGGTGTATTCAAGATGAACTAGCTCTTCGTCCTTCCATGAAAAGTGTAGTTATGATGCTTGAAGGCATTACTGATATATCAACCCCTCCATGTCCAACTACGTACTAATGTTTCTAGTTCAAAAAAAAAAAAAAAAAAACTACGTACTAATGGATGTCATCTATAGAAGTTCATTAATAATGTACCAGCATCATTTTCTGTTAGAGATCAAGGATTAGCAGTTCTAGAATAGACCATGTGACTGCAATAATATTATTTGAAGGATATCTTAGTATATAATTAATTGTTGCTTATATATATATAATCTATTAATGAAGTTATGTAATTTTAATAATTTCCTCTCTTAAAGTAAATGTGCAAATAGTTTGCAATGATAAATTTCAATGTTGTTGTAAGGGAGCTTTTTTGATAAGTCCCCTTTTTAAGAGTTTTATTCTATCTTACCTATATTCTTTTTAACTATTTTATTATGTCCTATTTAAGATAAGAAGACCAAAACATTTTCAATCTGCTGCCCCTATTAATGTTGATTGTCATTATGTTTTGGTAGTGCCCATAACCATTTCGGCCCGACGCCAGCTCTACCTCATCGTCGATGCTTCATTTCGGCCCCAGCAACGCGACTTATCAAAACTCCGAACACACCAGAGCTCAGTCTTGCTCCACCGAAGACCACAACTGTTTGTGTGTTGCTTGTTGCAACAGCCTTAGGTGCCGCAGCAGGCGCCTCAACCTGCGCTACTGTTCTTTTCTATGCTGTTGTTCACTGATTATATTTGCTCCGGACACACCAACATCGCGACCCTAGCCATCACCCATTCAGCTCGCCAACTTCAATATTTGCTCACCCCGGCGCCGCTTCATCACGATCTCGGTTTGTACTATTCTTGGCCACTCTCTCTCATGGGCGTGGCCTTCAGATCTGTAAGCATTTTTTCGAAACCCACTCTCGATCCTCTTGTTTTGATGAAATCTGAATTTCTGAGCCTTACTAGAAATTTGATTTGGGCTTTTAAGATTTGTGGGCATTATTGTATATCAATTTTGAACTCGACATAGCTGAAGCTTCCATTGAATCTTGACTTGCATATGAAATGTAATCCTGAAATTCATGTTTTGGAGCTTAAACTTGAATAAAGCTTTGACATCTAAACCTCCATTGATGACCTTGATTGAGGAAATCACCCATTTGATTATGAACATTTCTATTTGAAATAGCTAGTGCTTTGTTATATATATATAAAATAGAGAATAAGACCATATATTATTGTTTTGTTGATCTTGTCCACAGCTATTTCGGGCCTCCTTCTCTCTCTGAAAGCAAGACCGACTCAGCACACTTGTTCTTCAATGAAGACCCAGAACTCTTCTTCTTCAACGAAGCTCCACAACTTCCAAACCAAAGGCCACACAAGCCATTGTCGTCGGCCTTTGTGAGAGTCACTGTTGACGCCGACCACGCCGCCCTCTCAACGCATCGTTGGTCGGTCTAACCAGAAATTTCTTAGACTGATTTGGCTCTCAAAATACCACTGCTCACGCTGCTGCCAACCTGTCTTGGCTGTTCTCGGCCCTGGCTCTACCGATCTTGTTCTTTATTTCTTCAGCCCAAGCTGTGACTAACCAGCGTCGACCACACCACCGATTCAACGTGGTGTCGGTCTGCCTAGTTGTTCCAGTGCCAACCACACACGTCGCCTTTCCAACGCATCGTGTGTGGTCACCAACTCCGCTGCGACATCACCGCTGGTTCCGGCCTCGCTCGTCCAACACCGACCACACACGTTTGCCCACTCAACGCCGTGTGTGGTCCTCCCTAGCATCGTTCAGCTTCAGTTTGCATTATCATTCATCTCTTTCTTGATCATTATTATTTGTTGATGTTGCCCCATTCTGATAATGCCTGAATCATGGTCTGAAATTGATATTGCTCATCTAATTTGTCGGTTTTACTATTTCAGGCAAATAAATTTTTGTGCGAAATCCACGACCTCGGTGCCCTCAGAACCCGCACTAATGAGAGCAAGGGCTGTTCCTCGGAAGTCCGAACAGAAGCAAGACTGTCCCTCGGGAGTCCGAAAGTAGCACACACCCTACTTTGGCAAGAAAGATTCCTCTGGAAGATAACCGAGTCTACTAAGCTTGCACCAACAGAAGTAAAGATTGTCTCTCAGAAGTTCGAGCAGAAGCAAGGTTGTCCCTCAGAAGTTCGAGTGGAAACAAGGCAGTCCCTCAGAAGTTCGAGCAGAAACAAGACTGTCCCTCAGAAGTTTGAGCGGAAACAAGGCTTTCCCTTAGAAGTCCGAGCAGAAACAAGGCTGTCCCTTGGAAGTCCGAGCAGAAACAAGGCTGTCCCTTGGAAGTCCGAGTGGATGCGCACTTCTACTTTGGCAGCTAATGGAAGCAAAGGCTATCCCTCGGGAGTTTGAGTAAGAGTCCACTCTACTTTGAAAAGAAAGATCCTCGGAGCTCGTATTGATAAAATCAAGGGCTGTTCTTCGGACCTGCACTAATGAGAGCAAGAGTTGTCCCTCGGAAGGCTCTCCTTCAGAAGTCCGAGCATAAACAAGGCTGTCTCTCAGAAGTCCGAGTAGATGCGCACTTCTACTTCGGCAGCTAATGGAAGCAAAGGCTATCCCTCGAAGCTCGCACTGACGGAAGTGAGATCTGTTCTGCGAAAGTCTGAGGTGGAGAACACACTTTACTTCAGCAAGAAAGATCCTTGAGGCTCGCACTGATGGAAGTGAGGTCTGTTCTTCGAAAGTCTGAGTGGGAGCACACACTCTACTTCAGCAAGAAAGATCCTCGAAGCTCACGCTGATGGAAACAAGATTTGCTCCTCGAAAGTCAGAGTGGGAACACACATTCTGCTTCAACAAGAAAGACCCTCGAAGCTTGCATTGATGGAAGTAAGGGCTATTCTTCGGAAGTCCGAGTGGGAGCACACACTCTACTTCAGCAAGAAAGACCCTCAAACCTTGCATTGATGGAAGCAATGGCTGCTCTTCGGAAGTTCGAGTGGAAGTACACTTCTACTGTGTCAAGAAAACTCCCTTCAGGTTGGTAACTGAGTCTACTATTCCTCTTTCTTCTTTGAGGGGCAACAAAAATTGAAAACTGTTTCAAGCAACATAACACAATGAAAATTTACAATGTAGAGAAAATAACTTCTAATGGAAATACATAATATGGAGGAAATAAATTTCTTCATGACATAAGAAAGATAGAACTTCTTGGATAATACAGTAAATATAAATTGTAAATGTCATAAATAGACTTCTTCTGCAGAATGTTGACATTTGCCCCTAGAGTTGCAAGATCATTTGGAAAGCTTTCACCAGTTGCTCGGGTTGTGGCCATCATGCACCATCATAGCCATGTCTTCTATGATATCCTAGGGCTCCTGTTCTCTGAACTCTATCTCATGTGCTTCAACTTTCTTTGTAAAGATCTTCTTAAGCATCCGGCACTTTTCTGTAGGATGTCCTAGTGATCGGTGGAAAACACAATAATTAGGACCCTCGCGGTCCTTCTTCGGCAAAAGCTTTTCGACATGAGGCAACTTCAGTTCTCCGTCTGCCACCCATTCTTTAACTAAGGCCTTCACCTCCTCAACACTACATGGAAAAGGAGTGTCATCTTCGCAGTATTTCCTCTTCTGACCTCTGAATTCCTCCCCTTGCGACTTTTGGGTAGAAGAAGCAGAAGCCGCAGTAACAAAAGGACCTCAGGATGACTTGAAGCTGGTTTTATAACTAGTCTCGAACCCGATCTCCTGAGATTGAGGTACGTTGATGTTCCAAGATGCTTCAATTAGTGCCGAGAAGGTGGGTAGCTTGTGATTAACTAGAAGCATCTTGTATCCGTTCAATGCCCCTTCAACACAGATTTGGACCAAGTAGCTTTCCTCCGCAGCCTCATGACAGTCTACGATTTTGTCTTGAAACCTCTTCACATATTCGAGAATGTCTTCACCTTCCCGCTGCTTTTCCTTACATAGGGTAAGTGCGGTTACCTTCTCAACCGCTTGAAAGAATTTGGTGTGGAATTTGTTGACCATCTCCTCCCAACTCCGAACAGAGTTTGGGGTCAAGTTAACGTACCAACTACACGCTCGGTCGGTGAGGGACTTGGAGAATTCTCTCAGCCGGAGGACGTGGTTTGAACCATGAATACCCAGAGTGTCGATAAACCGCACAACATGTTCTTGAGCATTTCCTTGTTTGCCATCGAATTTGATGAACCTCGACACCGTGTACCCCTCCGGATATGGATAACTCAACATCTCGATAGGGTATGGTGGCTTGACATCTGGATCAGGCAAAGAGGGTAAAGTCCTCTTGCCCCGTTCGAGATCGAACATGGCTTGCACATCGGCGAGAGTGAGAAATTGTTGAGGGAGAGAACTTGATGGTGGTATTCCCGGAACCTGACTTGTACACCCGAAGACTAAGCTTGGAGCAACTTGGCCATTCGGGTGTTGAGAATTCACCATC
The DNA here is from genome assembly GCA_036172215.1 of Camellia granthamiana. Classification (NCBI taxonomy): domain Eukaryota; kingdom Viridiplantae; phylum Streptophyta; class Magnoliopsida; order Ericales; family Theaceae; genus Camellia; species Camellia granthamiana. Next base: position 16,888,762 of record CM069907.1, read on the forward strand.
GGTGAAGACATATGATAATATTGGCCATCGGCACCTATGAACACGCTGTTTGGTGATGGGACGTTGCATTGGGTCCCATAAAGTCCATTGTACGCCACGGCTATATCAGGTTGGGCTTGCAAACTCGGCATCGGAGCCAAAGGAGACCCACTCGGTACATGAGTAGAATTTACAATCGGTGGAACAAAATTAGGCATGGATGGAGCATCATTTTGTAGAGGAATTTCTGTAGGCCTTCCGTGAACTTCCACAGCCGTTGGAACACCATTCGTCGCGCTGGAAACTCCTCTAACCACTGCTAGACCATGGCTTGATCCTCCTGGTGCGTGATTTTGCGCTCCACGGGCCGCAGGTTGGCCATGACTTGTTCCTCCTAGCACTTGATTCTGCACACCATTTTGTACAACTTCAGGGAGAATTTGGGGTGGATCTTGATGGTTTTGACCATTTCCAACATTGCCATGAAGTTGTTGATGCTTGTCGGTGCCGACTTGACCTCTATTTGTTGCCGGTGGTGCGAAATGCGAACCCATCACCAACATGGTGTGGGCGAGATTTTGAAGGTTGGTGAGAATCTCTTGTTGAGTGTGTTGGAGTCCTCGAATGGCTTCAAGGATGAGAGGTGAGTCTTGAACTTGAGTCCTCTCATCACCACCATTGGAAGAGCCTTGTTGATAAGTCTCATTATCTGCCATTTTTGTTAGAGTTGTGTGGGTTCTAGATCTCGTTGAGACCATTAACCAATCCGCCTCCCCAGCAGAGTCGCCAAATGTATGATAGGGTTCAAGAACGTCGTTGAAAAATTCGAAGATCTTCGAAGATCCTTGAAGAACAACTTCGAATTCTCTAGAAGATTATGAGAGGCTTAGATTCTTCAATAGTCTCAACTCAAGAACACAAGAGTAAAGGAGATGATGGAGATAAGAGATTGGGTGAAGAAGAAGGCAAAGTGGCTAGATAGAGAATAATGGCAAGGCTCTCCCATGGATCTCCCACTTTCACTCTCAAGGTTGATAATGGAGAAGGGAAATTAGTTCTTTCCCAAGAATTTTCTTCTCCAAAATCCATCCCTTGTAAAGCTCTGGGTGGGTGCTATTTATAGGCACCTCATGATGTAGGATGGAGCCCATGTGCAAGGCACATGGGGAATATTCTTTCTAACCACCTTGTCCGAGGAGGTAACCTCTCTGAGGATGAGAAAAATCCCGAAGAGGAGATCAACCCCTCGGCGAACCCTTCTTCTTAGCTACACCTAACCAATGATCCCCAATCATCCTAAAGGGTCAGGGGTAGTCCCAGAGGACGTCCTGCCACATAAGGGTCAGGGGTAGTTCAAGAGAACGCCCTGCCGCAAATATTGCCGAGTCTCAGGGATCCCCCTAGATCGTGCCACCTCGACCCGGGTATAGGCTAGTTTAATCGAAGAGTGAATTTATCTCCACTCATCGTCCTCAGGATCGGGTCCTTTGTTCGAACTCTATTACGCCCATGGTTCTGGTGTGTAGATCTCGGAAAGCTCTGAGCCCGCAAGTGTTCTGGGACTCATTAACGGAGCGACTTCTAGATTGCGTCTGAATCCGTTCGAAGCCAATTGCTTCGGACCTCTAGGTTCATGGATCCGAATCCTTTCGAGTCCGAGTGCCTCGGATCTCTAGGCTTGCTCAATACCTTTTCGAGTCCAGGCCCGAGTAAGTCTCTAAGTTCGTGGATCCGAACCCTTTCGAGTCTAAGTGCCTCGGATCTCTAGGCTTGCTCAATACCTTTTCGAGTCTGGGCCCAAGTAAGTCTCTAAGTTCGTGGATCTGAACTTTTCGAGGCTTAGAGCCATTCAGTCCGTTTGATGGCAATAAATCCGAGCCCACCAATCTTGGACTTGCGATAAATTTAGGCCCACCAACCCTTGGACTATTGGGCCTAATTAATTTAGTGGGCTCAAATTAGTTCCTCTTACACCATGCATCCAAATATTGACTGTACGTGATGACGTAAATGTTCACATTAGATAATGTGAATGTGAATGTGAATGTTCACATCAGATGATGTGTGATAAAGGTGATGTTAAGGTTCACATCAGCATTGCATCAAATTACACAACGACAAGCCTCAACTTTTATTTGAATATAAACATGACTATACGTGATGACATGAATGTTCACATTAGATAACATGAATGTGAATGTTCACATCAGATAAGAGTGAATGTTCACATTATTTTTAATGTGTTGTTAATTAAAAATATATTCACATTATATAATAATATAAAATAATAACATCAATATTATTTAATTTGTATATGAAATTTCCTATGCCTTGATCCTTTCCTTTCGCTCTCCTCCCCCAACATCAATATTAAATATAAGAACATAAGAGTCTAAGAAAATAGTGTAAATTAAGAAAAAAAGACTTTATAGAATAAAACTATAAATATATGGGACTAAGTGAGTTAAAAAATTCCTTCATTGACTTCTTGGATTAGAACACTTCTAAATGAGATTTATCAATAAAAATTCCTTGTTGTAATCAATAAATAATAGTTTTCTGTTTGACTGAATTTTCACCATTTTCTTGATGAAATGGTTGAACAGCTCTTACTTCTTGCTGAGAACAATAGAACAATGACAAAGACCACAACCCCTAAGCCAAACCCAGAAATGACCTTCATTCTTCTAGGCGATGAACAGTACGAAAATTGATTTGAAAAGCGAGGTTCCGTTTGATTTAGTTTTGAAATTATGATTTGAGTGTGGAGTTATGATTTAAGTATGAAATTGTGAATTGAGTTTTGAAAATAGAAAATTTATTTGGTTAATTGAGTTTTGAAAATAGAAAATTTATTTGGTTTTGAGTTCTAAAAAGTGTTTTGAAAAGAGTTTTTGAATTTTAAAAAGAGTGTTGAGTTCTATTTTGAGTTTTGAATTTTGAGTTATATTTTGAAATTTATTTTTTTAAATATTAAAAAATATTATTTAAGAAAATATTATTTATTTTATTTTAAATATATAATTTTTATTTATTTTTTATTTATTTTGTAAATATTTTAATTTTTTTAATTTTAATATTTTAAATTTAAAACACAACTCGACACTCAAATCGTAACTAAACACATAACTTGAAACTCCACACTACTTTCAAAATTTCACACTCAAATTATAACCAAATAAACACATAACAAAAAAAAAATTAAAATATTTTAAAAAATAAAATAAAATATTTAAAATAAAAATTACATATTAAAAATAAAAAATAAATTTCTTTAAATTTTTAATATTTAAAATATTTTAAAAAATACAGCACACAAATATATGAAATATAGTGCACATTAAAATAAATAAATAAATATTTAAAATATAAAATATTTAACATAAAATAATAAAATTAAGAAATTTTTTAAATATTAAAAAAAATCCAAAAAATTTCAAAATATAACTCAAAACTCATAACCAAATAAATTTTTTCTTTTCAAAACTCAACTCAAAACTCATAACCCAAAACACAACTCCATACTCAAATCATAATTCTAAAAATAATGTTAAAAAACAAAATGAAAAAATATATTTGATTTGATTTTTTTTATAAAAAAAAAATAGAGTTTTGAAAAGAGTTTGGTTTTAAGTTTTGAAAAGAATTTTGAATTGAGTTTTGAGTTATGTGTTTGGTTATGAGTTTTGAAAATAATTTTTGAATTGAGTTTTTAATAGTTTTAAGGGCTGTTTTGGGAAGATGATTATAATCAGCTTTTTGGTTAAAAACTGCTTATAAGCAATTTTTTTGTGAGAGAGGAAGCGGGTTATAATCTGGGAAGTAGATTATAACCCACTTCCCAAAAGGGGCCTAAGCCAGATTATAACACACTTCCCAAAAGGGGCCTAAGTTGTGTATTTGGTTATGAGTTTTGAAATTTTTTTATTGCAATCATAATTCCAAAAAGAGAACTAAATACAGGCCGAGTTTCTTCAAGTCCATTGCTGACAATGATGGCGATTATGAAGGAGAACCCAAACATCACCACACATGACTACAAGAATTTACACATTTGGTGACTAAAAAAAATTTAGTTGCCAAAGATATACACTTTAGCTACTAAAAGAAATTTAGTCGCCAAAGATAGGAACTTTAGCTACGAAAAGAAATTTGGTCGGGAAAAGTTCTATTTTCAGCTACTAAGAATAATTTAGTAGCTAAAGATGTTACTTTTGGTGTCACGGCCCAAACCCGCCCCTAGAAGTTTGGCATCATGACCGGCCAGTAATCTTAGATTACCACAGGCCTTCCTGTACATAACATAAATAAACGGGGCTTGCGGAAGCGAAGACAAGAAACTGTAGTCCAAAGAGCTGTGCATTTATATGAATATACGCTTACGTGCCAAAAGCAAACTGTTAATTTACCCACTACATGTACATATCATGTATCAAAAGTCCATATACAAAACACAAAACATATAGGCATCTGCCACATATACAACTGAAACAAAACTCATATGGCCTTCCAGGCCTAGCCCCAGCTCGGAGGCACCATAACTCAGGTAGGCTTTCAAAACGGCGGCTCGACACGGACTCCGCCTAGGCTTGGCTCCCAGAATGTTCACCTATAAATACATATATACAGGGGTGAGCTAAAGCCCAGCAAGTAACATTAGCGTAAAGGGTTAGTGAACAAATTCCTCATAACATATATCCGTAAATAAAATCATTCATAAGCATAATCATCTTATATCAGAACATACATAATGGCATACTCCATAGAACATAACATGTACTGTCTTCCGACTAGAGTAACCGGTCCCGGACACCGATTAAACAAACTGTCACAATAAAGTGACTACCGAGATCTCGTAAACTGGTCCACTTAGGACTATCTATGGATGCCATACTAGATTCACAAATCAAGATATTCGTTCACAGAAACATTATCATTTCAGAAAACATAACATAACGTAGCATTTTGAAACATACATTATAATAACATAACTTTACAGAAATGTTACTCACAGTGGGTTTCCGAAACAGCTTGCACGGTCTTCAAGGTTCGACCTGCAAATATAAACAGTATAGCATGATCCTTTAACACATAGTGCGAACACACACACTTATAACTTCATCAACATATCTTAATTAAGCCTTAAAAAAATGCCCAAAATGTAATGTGGATGCTCAAAATATGCCTTAAAACATTTTCTGAAATTCTCTGAAAATAGGTCCCCGCTCGAGCGTAAAAACCTCCACTCGAGCGGACTGCAAACGATGAGAAAAATACTGGATGTGCGAAATCTCCGCTCGAGCGGCCAAACCCCCGCTCGAGCGGACTGTGAAAATCTGGGTGGAAAAATCAGTCCATTTTCTGCAAAACCGTGGGCTCCATTTTTACCAAAACCAACTTCCAATTTCATGAAAACAAGGCCCAAAACACTAGAAAAACAACTTGATTTTCAACTCTAGTTTACATAAAAACCATAACTTCCAAATATAAACCCCATCTTTCATGTATTAAAGATCAAGCTTTGATTTAAGTTAGAAAACTATAATTTTAAACATAAATTTCATGAATCATGCACATAACTCAAATAAACTCAAATCCATGGAGTTCCTCCCCAAACATGACCATCATGCAAGAAAAACATGATTAAAACATGGATTTCATGATCTTATGCCAAATACAACATGAATCAACTTTACTCCATGAATTTAGAGAGAAATCCTTACCTTGAGTAGTCAATTTGAGCAAATTAAGCTTGTTTTCCCCCTTTTCTATCTTCTTCCCCTTTCTTTCCTCTTTCTCCCGAACTCTCTCTTCTCTCTCTCTTTTTCCAGATTTTTCTTTTCTTTTGTTGAGTCAAATAAGAGTCAAAGCTCATCTTTAGTCATATATATCAAATAAACACCCATGCCCAAAACACCTAAGCCAAACAAGGCCCTTATACTTATCTATACATTAGATATAAACAATTGTGCCAAACTTTCCAAGCCAAACGGAACTTAGCGAATCAGACGGAATTCAGTCCCAAATTAACTTGTCCAAATAGTTCCAAAAATTCCTGGCAGCACATAGGCATGTTCAATTTCGTTTTCCGAACCCGTTACGGTCGTCAATTTCAGTCCCGAAGTTGTAGTTCCAACATATTTTTTTTCTAAGTCAAACAGAAAATTCCCAATTAATTCATATTAATGCGTAATTAATTACCGATAATTGTGGCGTACATTTCAGGGTCATTACATTTGGCGACTAATTTAAGTTTAGTTGTTGAAAATAGGATTTTGGGCTTAAAAAAAAAAAATTTTGGTCCCTAAATGTACAATGTTTAGCTACAAAGAATAATTTAGTAACTAAAGATGTTACTTTTGGCGACTAATTTAAGTTTAGTTGTTGAAAATAGGATTTTGGGCTTAAAAAAAAAAAAAATTGGTCCCTAAATGTACAATCTTTAGCTACTAAAAATAATTTAGTAGCTATTTATCGTACGTCTACAGACTAAACTATTTGGTGGGCAAATGTAATTAATTTTTGAAGGGAGGATTTCCAATTTTGGAGGGATTCCTAAAACAATTAGCGACTAAATTATTTGTTTATTTCCTTTTGGCAACATAGACACAGGTTGGGAAAAAAACTAAACCTAAGAAATTAAGCCCAAAATCGATCTGTCTCACTCTCATTCACGCCTCTGTGTGACTCTCTTACTCTCCCCTCAAGCCTCTGTGACTCTCTCTCTCTCTCTCTCACCCTTGGCTCTGCCCTCCTCTCTGTCGATTTGTCTCCGTCTGTTACACGAGCACCACCGCAAGGGTTACACGAGCACCACAGTCGCTTCCAGGTATGTCCTCTATTTCGCCCTCTCTTTATCTCTCTCTATTTGTCTCTGTGTCTTCCTCTCTCTGTTTCCCTCCATTCGGAATTGTGAGGCGTAGATGTTGAAGAAGTGGAACAAGTATTGTTCCTTCCATCTCTATCGACCTCTTCATCACAGAGATCTTGTGTATTATCCATCTAATTCACTGCAAAACCACACTACACCGAACTCATACAATGAAACCACTAGTTTTCGAAGCATTGTCGTTTGGTGATGATGAACAGACCTTGCGGAATCGATTGGAGTTTGTATGAGAGGGTTCAAGAACGTCGTTGGAGAATTCGAAGATCTTCGAAGATCCTTGAAGAAAAATTTGAATTCTCTAGAAGATGATAAGGGGCTTAGATTCTTCAATAGTCTCAACTTAAGAAAACAAGAGCAAAGAGATGATGGAGATAAGAGATTGGGTGAAGAAGAAGGCAAAGTAGTTAGAAAGAGGATAATGGCAAGGCTCTCCCATGGATCTCCCACTTTCACTCTCAAGGTTGATAATGGAGATGGGAAATTAGTTCTTTCCCAAGAGTTAACTTCCCAAAATCCATCCCTTGTAAAGCTATGGGTGGGTGCTATTTATAGGCACCTCATGATGTAGGATGGAGCCCATTTGCAAGGCACATGGGGAATATTCTCTCTAACCACCTTGTCCGAGGAGGTGACGTCTCCGAGGATGAGAAAAACCCCGAAGAGGAGATCAACCCCTCGGCGAACCCTTCTTTTTAGCCACACCTAACCAATGATCCCCAATCATCCCAAAGGGTCATAGGTAGTCCCAGAGGACGTCCTACCGCATAAAGGTCAGGGGTAGTTCAAGAGAACGCCCTGCCGCAAATATTGCCGAGTCTCAAGGACCCCCTAGATCGTGCCACCTCGACCCGGGTATAGGCTAGTTTAACCGAAGAGTGAATTTATCTCCACTCACCGTCCTTGGGATTAGGTCCTTTGTTCGGACTCTATTACGCCCATGGTTCTGGTACATAGATCCCGGAAAGCTCCAAGCCCGCAAGTGTTCTGGGACTCATTAACGGAGCGACTTCTAGATTGCGTCTGAATCCGTTCGAAGCCAAGTGCTTCGGATCTCTAGGTTCGTGGATCCGAACCCTTTCGAGTCCGAGCCCGAGTAAGTCTTTAAGTTCTTGGATCCGAACCCTTTCGAGGCTTAGGGCGATTCAGCCCGTTTGATGGCGATAAATCTGGGCCCACCAATCTTAGACTTGAGATAAATTCGGGCCCACCAACCTTGGATTATTAGGCCTAATTAATTTAGTGAACTCAAATTAGCTACTCTTACATTTGCCCCTTGCGTGTATGAGAAATTGTAATTTTCTCGGACATGCATAGTTTCACCTTGTTAACCATGCTTCGCATTACGTCTTTGGAAATATTTGGTTTTCATATGAATTTTGGATAAGATTAATGACTCACCACAACTTATAGATAAGATTGGCAATTAATAAAAATAATAAAGAATCTTTTTTATTTATTTATTTTTTTTATTTGAACTCTGTAGAAGTCCAAATCTTCTTTTTCTTATAGAATATCTAAGGTCCACTTTTTTTATTTCAAGTCAAAGAGTAATAAAGCATCTATTTTTTTATTCTAAAAAAATAAAAGATTCAAACACTTTTTTTTTTTTTTTAAATGGCAGGCACATATTATATATATATAGACTTATAAAATAATGCCACAAACCAAGCTTTTTCTTTTCCTGTTTGGCAACACAACAGACCCGTCTATATATGGATATATATAAATAGTATATTCAGAGGGAATATTCAAGGGATCACACACCTTTTTTTTTTCTTTTTTTTTTTATAAAAGAAACGCACAAAACCCTAAACTTCACCAACTTTTTGCCTCAGCCGCCAAAATCACTAACCTTCCTCTTTCTTTTATGAGCAATGCTAAGCATCATGAAAAAACTTTCATGAAAATGATCATGAAAGATTTATGACCCTTGGATTACACTTAAAATAAAGCATCACACACTAATCAAGGTAATTCAAGAGTTATAAATCTTTCATGATCATTTTCATGAAAATTTTTTCATGATCCCTAACTTTCCTCTTCTTTTATTATTATTATTATTTTGATCTTTTTGCCCACAGCTATTTCGGGCCTCCTTCTCTTTCTGAAACCAAGACCGACTCAGCACTCTTGTTCTTCAACGAAGACCGAGCTCTCTTCTTCCTCAACAAAGCTCCGTAGTTGCTTGCTCATAGCCCACTACTGCAACTCCAAGCGCCGGCACCGTTGGTGTCACCGAAGACCCATGCCATCTTGCTCACCATCGGTGGCCACGACTTCAGTTAACGATGATGTCGCGACAGCTTCGGCTACCACCGGTTCATGCCAACACCTGCTGCAACTCCAGGTATTGGGGCCGTCGTCGTCACCGACCCATCCTACCGCTGGCCTCTCTATGCTGCTTTGCTTCCGGCCTTGACTGCCCAACATTGACCACACATGTCGCCCACTCAACGCGACATGCATAGTCCTGCCCAGCGCCATTCAGCTCATCATTGGTGTTCTACTTCAGCTTGCCGACGCATTTTTCTCAGAGATCCAGGCACACCGTAGCTCTGTTCTGCTGCAAGTGTCGACGCCGATCCCGCTGTGACGTTGCTGCTACTGTCGGCCTCTACTGTCCAGCGTTGATTACGGTTAGCTTCTCTCTGCTACGAGTTCGCCACCGGCTTCAACTATTCCAGCACTGACCACACACGTTTGCCCACTCAACGCCTTGTGTGGTCTTGCCTAGCATCCTTCTCGCCCGTTGCTCGTGCTGCCACCGACCTATCCTGGTTGTGCTCAGGCCAGCTCTTTGTAGTGTTTTGCTTGCGGTGACCTCGACTCATGCTATACTTACCTCAGCTATTTCTCTTGGCGTCGATCTAGCTCACCACTAACCCATCTTCTCTTGATCTATAACTCTAGATCAGTGGGTAAGCCTTCGAAAGAACCCCAATGTTTTATTCCTTGATACTAACAGATTTTGATTTTGTTGGAGCTTGCTTGAATGTAGTTGAAAATGTAAACTCAACTTGAGAAAGATGAATTCCTTTATTGTACAACCCATGAATCTTTGTTGTTGACCATTTTGTGAAACCAATTTGAATTGTTAATCTCATATAAACTGAGTCACTGATGCTTGAAAGTTGTTTGAACATTGATGACACTTGCACTTGATTTTTGAGAGAAGATGAGATACTCGTTGAATTTTGTTTTTGTGAACTTCGGTGGAAATTTGATTTAGATCTTGAAGCCTACAATTCTTGTTCCTTGCTGAATCTTTGTTTGTGTAAACTCTAATTTGTATAAGAGATGTTCCTTTGAAATTCATGTATGGAGCTTGAACGTGAATAAAGCTTTGAAATCTAAACTTCCGTTGATCCGGGCTGTTGAATTTCATGTCATTGCACTCCTGCTAATATTTAAAAACTTGAGCCCGTGCTTTGATAATTTTAATACAAATAGAGCTATTAAAAAATATTGAGCATTCACTGGTTGTTTCTGGTGAATTTATCCATCGTCATCCTTGTGAATGTTGGAATAGTTACTGTTTGAACTCTTGTCGTTGAATAGTTGATTGTGTGTAGAAAATAAGCCCTTGTGTGTTGATTGTTGCTGCTACTAAGAATATTGAAACAATAGCATCGGCCTCATAAAAATAGAATGATCTTGTTGTTTATTGATAATGTAAGAACATCATACTTGACTTTCATGTAATTGATGAATGAATTCTCGATACCCGAACTTAGCGAACAATTTGTTTGAAATGATGAAGTGCCATAGCAGGGAGTAGAACCATATATTGTTGATGTAGCATCTATTGGATGCTTGGGAAATTTTGTTTGAACATTGCTGCTTTATGTTAACTTGAGAGGAACCGGCCCAGGGAGACAACACCTTGATTGTTGCATTTTCATGAACTTGCTCGGAGGAGTAGAATTGTTGTAGTTTAAATAGATCAATATTATTTGTTGATGTTGCCCCATTCTGATAATGCCTGAATCAGGATATAAAATTGATATTGCTCATCTCATTTGTCGGTTTCACTATTTTAGGCAAATAAATTTTTTTGCAAAATCCACGACCCTGAGGCCTTCAGAATCTTCATTAATGAGAGCAAGGGCTATCCTTCGGAAGTTTGAATGAGAGTAAAACTGTCCCTCAGGAGTCCGAAAGTAGCATACACCCTACTTCGATAAGAAAGATCCCTCTGGAAAGCAACCGAGTCTACCAAGCTTGCACCAATAGAAGTAAAGATTATCTCTCAAAAGTCCGAGCAGAAGCAAGGTTGTCCCTCAGAAGTTCGAGCAGAAATAAGGCTCTCCCTCAGAAGTCCGAGCAGAAACAAGGTTGTCCCTTGGAAGACCGAGTGGATGCGCACTTATACTTCGGCAGCTAATGGAAGCAAAGGCTATCCCTCGGGAGTCTGAGTAAGAGTCCACTCTATTTTGAAAAGAAAGATCCTCGGAGCTCGTATTGATGAAATCAAGGGCTGTTCTTCGGACCCGCAAAAATGAGAGCAAGAGTTGTCCTTCGGAAGTCCAAACGGAAGCAAGGCTGTTCCTCAGGAATTTGAATAGTAGCACACATCCTACTTTGGCAAGAAGATCCTTTCTGATAGGCCACCGAGGCTCGAAGGCTGTTCTTCGAAAGTCTGAGTGGGAGAACACACTCTACTTTAACAAGAAAGATCCTTGAGGCTCACACTGATGGAAGCGAGGTCTGTTCTTCGAAAGTATGAGTGGGAGCACACACTCTACTTCAACAAGAAAGATCCTCGAAGCTCGCACTGATGGAAACGAGATTTGCTCTTCGAAAGTCTGAGTGGGAGCACACACTCTACTTTAACAAGAGAGATCCTCGAAGCTCGTACTGATGGAAACGAGGTTTGTTCCTTGGAAGTCCAAATGGAAGCAAGGGCTGTCCCTCGGAAGTCCGGGTGGAAGCACACTCTTTTCTTTGGCAAAAAAAAAAAAATCCCTTCTGGCTAGTAACCGCAAGAAAGATCCCTCATGGCTGGCAATCGAATCTATCAAGCTTGTACTAACGGAAGTAAAGATTGTTCCCTAGGAATCCAAGCGGAGACAAAGCTGTTCTTCAGAAATCCAAGTGGCTGTACACTCATTTCTTCGGCAATCAATGGAAGCAAATGCTATCCTTCGAAGCTCGCACTGATGGAAACGAGATATGTTCTTCGAAAGTCTGAGTGAGAGCACACATTCTACTTCAGCAAGAAAGATCTTCGAAGCTCACATTGATGGAAGCAATGGCTGTTCTTTGGAGGTCCGAGTGGGAGCAAACACTATTTTGGCAACTAATGAAAGCAAAGGCTGTCCCTCTCTGAGTGGGAGTACACTTCTACTGCGTCAAGAAAAGTCCCTTCAGGTTGGTAACCGAGTCTACTATTCCTCTTTCTTCTTCGAGGGGCAACAAAAATTGAAAACTGTTTCAAGCAACATAACACAATGAAGATATATAATGTAGAGAAAATAACTTCTAATAGAGATACATAACATGGAGGAAATAACTTTCTTCATAACATAAGAAACAAAGATAGAAAATTCTTGGACAATGCAGTAAATACAAATTGTAAATGTCATAGATAGACTTCTTCTACGGAATGTTGACATTTGCCCCTAGAGTTGCAAGGTCATTTGGAAAGCTTTCACCAGCTGCTCGGGCTGTGGCCGTCATACACCATCATAGCCACGTCTTCTAAGATATCTTGGGGCCCTTGTTCTTTGAACTCTAGCTCATCTGCTTCGACTTTCTTTCTAAAGATCTTCTTAACTGTCCGGCACTTTTCTGTAGGATGTCCTAGTGATCGGTGGAAAACACAATAATTAGGACCCTCGCGGTCCTTCTTCAGCAAAAGCTCTTCGATACGAGGCAACTTCAGTTCTCCGTCTGCCACCCATTCTTTAACTAAGGCCTTCACCTCCTCAACACTGCACGGAAAAAGGAGTGTCGTCTTCACAGTTTTTCCTCTTCTGACCTCTGAATTCCTCCCCCTGCGACTTTCGTGTAGAAGATGCAGAAGCCGCAATGACAGAAGGTCCTCGGGATGACTTAAAGCTGGTTTTATAACTAGTCTCGAACCCGATCTCCTGAGATTGAGGTGCGTTGATGTTCCGAGATGCTTCAATTAGTGTCGAGAAGGTGGGTAGCTTGTGATTAACAAGAAGCATCTTGTATCCGTTCAATGCCCCTTCAACACAGATTTGGACCAAGTAGCTTTCCTTCACAGCCTCATGACAGTCCACGGCTTTGTCTTGGAACCTCTTCATATATTCGAGAATGTCTTCACCCTCCTGCTGTTTTTCCTTACACAGGGTAAGCGTAGTCACTTTCTTGGCCACTTGAAAGAATTTGGCGTGGAATTTGTTGACCATCTCTTCCCAACTTCGAACAGAGTTTGGGGCGAAGTTAACGTACCAACTATATGCTTGGTCGGTGAGGGACTTGGAGAATTCTCTCAGTCGGAGGACATGATTTGAACCATGAATCCCCAAAGTCTCGATGAGCTGAACAACATGTTCTCGAGCATTTCCTTGCTTGCCATTGAATTTGATGAACTTCGGCACCGTGTACCCCTCCGGGTATGGATAACTTAACATCTCGATAGGGTATGGTGGCTTGACATCCGGATCAGGCAAAGAGGGTAAAGTCCTCTTGCCCCGTTTGAGATCGAACATGGCTTGCACATCGGCGAGAGTGAGAAATTGTTGAGAGAGAGAACTTGATGGTGGTATTCCCGGAACCTAACTTGTAGACCCAAAGACTGAGCTTGAAGCAACTTGGCCATTTGGGTGTTGAGAATTCACCATCGGTGAAGACACGTGATGATATTGGCCATCGGCACCTATGGACACGCCATTTGGTGATGGGACGTTGCATTGTGTCCCATAAAGTCCATTGTACGCCACGGCTATATCGAGTTGGGCTTGCGAACTCGGCATCGGAGCGAAAGGAGACCCACTCGGTACATGAGTAGAATTTACAATCGGTGGAACAAAATTAGGCATGGATGGAGCACCATTTTGTAGAGAAAATTCTGTGGGCTTTCTTTGAACTTCCACAACCGCTAGAACACCATTCGTCGCGCCAGAAACTCCTCTAACCACCGCTGGACCATGGCTCAATCCTCCAGGTGCGTGATTTTGCCCTCCATGGGTCGCAGGTTGGCCATGACTTGTTCCTCCTAGCACTTGATTTTGCACACCATTTTGTATAACTTCAAGGGGAATTTGGGGTGGATCTTGATGGTTTTGGCCATTCCCAACATCACCATGAAGTTGTTGATGCTTACCGGCGCCGCTTTGACCTCCACTTGTTGCTAGTGATGCGAAATGCGAACCCATCACCAATATGGTGTGGGTAAGATTTTGAAGGGTCGTGAGAATCTCCTGTTGAGTGTGTTGGATTACTTGAATGGCTTCAAGGATGAGAGGTGAGTCATGAACTTGAGTCCTTTCATCACCATCATTGGAAGAGCCTTGTTGATGAGTCTCATTATTTGCCATTTTTGTCGGTGTTGTATTAGTTCCAGATCTCGTTGAGACCATTAACCAATCTGTCTCCCCAGTGAAGTCGCCAAATGTATGAGAGGGTTCAAGAACGTCATTGGAGAATTCGAAGATCTTCGAAGATCCTTGAAGAAAAATTCTAATTCTCTAGAAGATGATGAGAGGCTTAGATTCTTCAATAATTTCAACTTAAGAGCACAAGAGCAAAGAGATGATGGAGATAAGAAATTGGGTGAAGAAGAAGGCAAAGTAGTTAGAGAGAGGATAATGGTAAGGCTCTCCCACGGATCTCCCACTTTCACTCTCAAGGTTGATAATGGAGATGGGAAATTAGTTCTTTCCCAAGAGTTAACTCCCCAAAATCCATCCCTTGTAAAGCTATGGGTGGGTGCTATTTATAGGCACCTCATGATGTAGGATGGAGCCCATTTGCAAGGCACATGGGAAATATTCTCTCTAACCACCTTGTCCGAGGAGGTGACCTCTCCGAGGATGAGAAAAACCCCAAAGAAGAGATCAACCCCTCGGCGAACCCTTCTTCTTAGTCACACCTAACCAATGATCCCCAATCATCCCAAAGGGTCAGGGGTAGTCTCAGAGGACGTCATGCCGCATAAGGGTCAGGGGTAGTTCAAGAGAACGCCCTGCCGCAAATATTGCCCAGTCTCAGGGACCCTCTAGATTGTGCCACCTCGACCCGGGTATAGGCTAGTTTAACCGAAGAGTGAATTTATCTCCACTTACCGTCCTCGGGATTGGGTCCTTTGTTCAGACTCTATTACGCCCATGGTTCTGGTACATAGATCCCGGAAAGCTCCGAGCCCGCAAGTGTTCTGGGACTCATTAACGGAGCGACTTCTAGATTGTGTCTGAATCCGTTCGAAGCCAAGTGCTTCGGATCTCTAGGTTCGTGGATCTGAACCCTTTCGAGTCCAAGCCCGAGTAAGTCTCTAAATTCGTGGATCCGAACCCTTTTGAGGCTTAGGGCGATTCAGCCCGTTTGATGGCGATAAATCCGGGCCCACCAATCTTAGACTTGAGATAAATTCGGGCCCACCAATCTTGGACTATTGGGCCTAATTAATTTAGTAAACTCAAATTAACTCCTCTTACAGAGTTTAATAATCGACCTGGACCCAAGCTTCTTTTCCATACTCCATCTATGATATGTTGGTCATGACCCATTAGCAAACATAGCATTGATTCCCATTGAGTTCCGTTCATTGAATCACCCACAAAAACTACTCTCTTCCCTCTGAGCAATTCCAGCATTTTTGTTGCATTGAACCTAAGGAAAATATCAATATATATATTGGTAAGTTCAAAAAAATATACTTCTGAATCAAATGTTAAAGCATAGCCCATCTGGATTCTCAAGGCCACAAATTCCAAAACCCACTTGTTAAATTGTTATCTTTCTCGTGAAATCAATCGGACCACATAAAACCCATTTTCGGGAATTTCCCAAATTCGTCTTTTTGTTGTTTTGGGGGGCTTTAATCATAGCCCCAAAAACCGCAATAATTATCTTTGGAATTTGAGGCGTGTGATTGGATAAGTTGAAAATGCTGTGACCCTTGAGCGAGAAAAGAGAGATGTTGTTCCAGATACTTGTTTTCTGATCTGGGTTTCTCTTAGAAAAATGTTCAAGCTTTCTTTGATGGCTTCTCATGGGTGCCCTCCAGGTCCAGGGCTTGTGTTCCACCCTGAACTGGTTTCGGGCAGGGTCTCTAAGGTAGATAATTGGTCGATTCATATGTTTGTGATTTTATTTTATTGAATTTGTATATCTGGGCATTTGTGATTTTGTTGGAATTTACTTTTATTTTATCGAGGTTGATGATGAGTTATTGTGTTGTGACGATTAGGGTTGTTGATTCATGGCAGTCCTGTGATTTACTTTCATGTTGAACAAGTCATTTGAGTTTGATGATATATAGGTTGCTCACATATATTATATGTATCTCTATCAAATCTTCTTTGGTATTTTGTTTATGATTCTCCTGGATTAATTGAATAAGGTTGGTATGGGATTGAATTAATTATGAAGCACAAATACTTCTAGAAGCGAGTCATAGCTATACAGATAATCGGATAATTGTGGATGTGCATATGATATTTTCTAAACGATCTGATATTTGAATTTAATTTTGACAAGTAACCCATACTTTTTTGGTATTTTAAATCATGTACCATAGTAGTTTTTCAATATTATAAGGAGAAAAAAGTGAGATTAAGAGTAGTTTACTTTATTCAGAATTTATCGAAGAAACATATCCTTAGTTGTAATATATATATGTCTCATATCCGTATCTATACTGATAAATAAGAAGTTTTAATGATATTAAAATTGGATTTTAATAACTAAACAAGCAAGTTGCATACGACACTTTCACATATAACACTTTTTGTTGAGTTAATTTGTTCACTAGCTAATCCCCACATTAAAGTTGGATTGAAATCATTGTTTCAATGGGACTGTGTTCCTAATCTCATATTTGGATGTTGTCCAAACCTCTTGTTAGTTTGATGTCTTTTTGCCTTAAGCAGATTCATTCCTGATGTATTTGTTGTGCAAAATTTTCTCGACTGAATTAAGCCCATTATTGGTTGGATCCTCTACACAAGCACAATTTGGGTTGGATTTGCATTTAAATACTCACAATTTCATTGAAATAAAAGAGCAAATAAAATTAAAAATCAAAGGAGTTTTGTCAAACAGAATTACCAATTATAAAAACCTAACATGACCTATATCAAACAAGTATATCTAACATTTACTTTGTTTTAAACAACTCCTTTTCAAACTACCTTGTATTTTATTTTATTTTTGATTCTTTTCACGCAAAATTGTACGGAAAATTTGACATAGTAAGGTTTTCTAGGATTGATTTGTGTTTTGTATGCCATGAACGGTATAGGACTACTTTAACTACCATTGCCGCAGTATCGACTTTCTACAGCTCCAAAATTATCACCTTAGATCATTGAGAAACTATTGTTGATGTACAAATTTCCTCTTTATTAATTCATGATTTTTTTTCTTTTTTTTTTTCCCGGAACTTCTATATCATTTGCATATGATTTTGTTTCTGACTACCTTATTTTGTATTCTCCATGTTTGCTAATATTGATGACAATGTCTATTAAATTTATCCTTTTGTCAATTTGAAACAATTAGAAGTTAGTGTTAACAGAAGAGAGACAAAAAGAAAACGAGAAGATTAGAGAAAAGAGAACAAGGACAATATTAAGGTCATTTTACAAATGCCACTAATTATAGCGATCTCGGTATTCTCTTTCTGTATTTATTGTATTCCGGACTTTGGTTCCGTGGTGTTGGTGGTTGTATATCTTGTTGTCATCCTTTAATTTCATATGTTTGAGTTTTAGGGTGTATTGGGCAGGGTGGTTACAGGTTGGTTAAGTCTTGGTTTCATTTCCTTGTTGCCTAGTTTTTAGGCGGTCCGCTCGAGCGGGTCTTCTTGCGCTCGAGCGGGGTTTACATACTCCCAGTATTTCGTGCCTCTGCAAAACTTCTGAAAGTGTGTTTTACACGCTCGAGCGGGTTTCTTTACGCTCGAGCGGTCGCGCTCGAGCGGGTATGTTCGCGCTCGAGCGGGTAGTTCTTTTTCTGAAAAGTTCTGGGAGATGAAAATCTATGCTCGAGCGGACTGGTCTTTCGCGCTCGAGCGGGTGTGTTTTGTCTTTGTGTCTTGGTGCTCGAGCGGTCATTATTGCGCTCGAGCGGACCCAGTTTTTTGTTCTTGACGCTCGAGCGTCCTGTTCTCCGCTCGAGCGGGAGAGTCGTATATCAGTTGATAGTTAGGCTATTTTAAATCACTTTTTACTTTCCATTCTCTCTCTTACTTTTCGAAAATAGCCATTGGAGAGCTTCTCTCACTAAAAACTTACCTTCTCTCTAGGTATTGATCTAGTAAGAGTGATCCTTTACCCTTTGGCCTTTATAAAAAGTGTGTTGATTGTCGAGGGCTTCGTTTTGATCCAAAAAGTTTGGAGTTTCGAGCACTTTGAGTTTGGTCTTCTTCTTCCTTTGAGCCCCGAATTTGAGGTAGGGATTCCTACTCACTCTTATGGGCTTTGACCTAGATTTTGAGCTTTTGTATAAGTGGTTTTGGGTTTTGAAAGTTAGGGTTTCAAATGTGAAATTTTGAAAAGAGGGTTATGTTTATTTTGAACCATAAACATGTATTTGGGCTCCAAAATGAGTATATTGATGCTGTTGGTAATATTTAGACCCTTGGGGTTAATATTGAGAGATGGGGGAGAAAGCCCTAAATTGTGCATAAATTAATTGGTGTAATTAATTTGGGAAAGTTATGGGTTTGTGAAATTGAGTTGAATATAATGAAATTGGCTCATTATGAGATAGGATAGTGGAGTTGGATTTATAAATCACTCACTTTTGAAAATGCGGATAATTTATCTGTCAGTACTTTTATTATCTGTTTAGAAATAACTGCTTTGGGCTATCGGTGGAGGGTAGTCTTGATTGTTATAGACAATGCATGATGATTAGGCAAACTAAACCTAATCAATTGAATGTGTTATAGAATATGACGGCTGAAATAATACATTAACTCTATGTATTGATTGAATATGTATATGATCTATGTTTATATACATTGTGTTGTGTGGGAGGA
The DNA here is from genome assembly GCA_036172215.1 of Camellia granthamiana. NCBI lineage: Eukaryota > Viridiplantae > Streptophyta > Magnoliopsida > Ericales > Theaceae > Camellia > Camellia granthamiana. The sequence continues at coordinate 16,907,805 of CM069907.1, forward strand.
GATAGGGGATGTACTCTACGGTTTAGGGGGAGATAGGGGATGGACCTCTAAATCGGATAGTGTTTGGGAGAAGATAGGGGATGGACTCCGTAGATACAGCTCATATGCTTATCTGTTGAAGTGTTGATACAGCTCATATGCTTATTCGTTGATGTGTTGATACAGCTAGTATGCTTATCTATTGTGAAGTAGGAAATGTTTAATATGAGTTACTGTCTCATTTAAATCGTTTGGTCGGGTTCTGAGCCATAGTTATAAATTGAGAATTGGAAAGGAAATGGAAAATGAAATGAAACATGGACACATTTGTCATGTAATGGAAATGGTTTGTGAATTGATTTATGTGAGTCAAACATTTATCAATTGCTAATGTCTTAGCTACTGCTCATATTATGTTTAGCATATTTCTACTGGGTGTTGGCTCACCCTATATGGGACATTATTTTCAGGTACAGATAGCATGCCACCTCCAAGGACATAGCTTGGGAAGCTAGAGGTAGACAGACTGTGTTGATATTTTGCTTTCTTTTGATGTATTACATGTAAATTCAAGCCAAGAGCTTAATATGTATTTGAGTTAGTACTCTTCTTTAGGGCATTTGCTTTTGTTGTTAACATGTAATACTTTTGTAAGAACTACTCTGATGAATAGAAAGATGTCTATTTCTCTTATATTATTGCATGTCTAAAACGATGAGTATTATGTATATTTTTGGGAGCGTTACACTAACATTGCATCTTAGTCCAACCAAAACCATGCAAATTAATGTCTTTTGAATATGTTTAAATGTCACAAAAGGGTAAAGTGGGTTTTGCTCTAATTTTACAATTCTGATAGAGGTATGACTTAGGTATATACCATGTACCTCTGGAGTAGGTCAAAAATTAAGAAAGAAAAAAAAAATTTGACATTACGTGTTCCTGATACACATATAGAAGTACCATGCATAGTACTATCCAAAACATACCTACTATGGTGCCACATGTTTTTTGAACTAGTTATGCTTCATAGTGTTCAACCATTTCATCAGTACTCATTAACTGCAAACTATTTGCGCACTTACATGAAGAGAGGAAATCAATAAAATTACATGAACTTCAATAATAAATTACACACACACACACATACAAGCAACAATCTTTCAAATAAATATCACATGGATTCGTTAGTAGCTAGTTGGACATGGAGGGATTGATATATCAGTAATGCCTTCAAGCATCAAAACTAAGCTTTTCATTGAAGGATGAGGAGCTGGTTCATCTTGAATGCACCAAAGTCCCACTTGAACCATGTTCTCTAGTGTCTTCATGTCAACTTCTTCATTACCCACAACAATTAATGTCTGAGTTTGCTTAACATAATTAATTCATCTTTAAATATAATGATAAATGTAGTTCCCATAGTAACTTTAGCTTCACGTGGTGGTTGTCACACCCCAACTCTGGGCATAACCGGCCGTGGCCCATAGGGACTAAGCCCAAGGCACACGTAAGCCTTAAACACGAACCCAAAATCACAAAGAATAAATGTGACGATAGCCCAGAAATAAATAAATCAAAACCTAATCCACTGACATGTCACAAGAATAAATCATAAAACCAACCACAACCAACTTCCAAAAATATATACTAAATGGGACACAAACTGCCCACAAAATAAAATAATCTTAAATGAACCCCAATAAAAATAAAAAGAAATATGCACAAACTTGACATAACAATCTAAAACAAAATAAATGAATGTCCTAGAGGTCCATGCAATCGAGTCCCCACTACGCCATGAGTCCACTCTAAGTCCTTCTAACACCTGGAAATGATAAACAACTAAGTCAGCTGATAGCTCAGTGAGTAGCAACATGGATAGTAAATACAGTTTTGAAAACAGGGTTCAATTCCAAAATAAGATATATATCACAGAAACTAGATTGACATACAGTTTGGTAAAGACAATCTGTTTCAAAAAGAAGGTTCCACAGTTCAACAGTTAAAATACTCATATTTCTCAAGAACATGATAAATGACATTTTCCACTTAAAACAAATTACAACATGAACACCAATACTTTTTTGGGTACCAAGAAAATAACAAGTAATATGCCACACAGTTCTCAAGGCTATAAGCCCTGTTGGATCCAATACCGAACTAAAAGTCATCCTCAGGGTGGCAACCTGGGCCTTTTCTCAAAGACGATCCGATTGAAGGTCACCTAGCTTAACCTAGGTCTTTTCCTTGCAATCGTTGAGCACTAGAGTCATCACGGCCCAACCCGGATCTGTTCCCTAGTGGCCAGAGTCACCACACACAGTGGAATAATTTCCCTGGACTAAATACACAGATGGTTCCAATAATCAATACACATCAGTTTCGCAAAACATGGCAGTTCATCATTATAAACATGAGACCAAAACAAATAGTTTATAGTATGCAAAGTTCACACATGTATTCCATTAATAATATAATAATTTATCAAAACAATTTAGTCATGAAACAACAATTTAATCATGAAACAACAATTTAATTTTCCAACAGTTCAGGGTAGGGGAACATTTATAAAAATATGTAGCATGAAACTACTCACCTAAAAATGAAATAATATAATCCTCGAATAGAGTATGAAAGTCCAACCAGTGCCCTGAACCATGTATGAAAACTACACGTCACTACTAATTTAAAAATACTAAAGAATAAGAACTAAGTAACCCCCAAACTAAAGCGCACTAACACGGCTCAACCCAACTCATCGTTACTCTTAAATATTACCTAAGTTCATGTTCTTTAAGGTCTAAAATCACCCAAGACATGGGTTCAAATCGAAATTTAATTAAAAGTAACTTTAAGATAAAACAAAATTTTAAACTAGTTTTCCCAATCTATTCGCTAATTTTGAAAATTAAAAACTCACTCCACGTTGTTCAAAAAATTCTAAAACCCTCCAGATATCAACTAATATATCCTAAGTTTCAAACCCAAATGGTTTCACTTGATTTGCTTATCAAAATAATTATCTGTAATTAATTATATCTAAACAGGTTGTTTTTTACAGCACTTTAAAGAAATTAATGGTTCTCTTAGTATACATGAGCAATCAACACAAGGCCAAAAACGTACGAAACTAGACTCGTAACCGGCTCTAATGACACTGATTTGATAATTTTGGATTTATACCCAAAGAGAACAATACTCCCGAATTTACTGTTTAAACCAGTTTTCTAGACAGATTTGAACGCATCAGTTTATATGGATTTTGACTCCCAAAAATTATGAAAAAATTTGAATATGCAATTCAATATGTAATTAATCTACTTTAAAAATTTTAGTTCAAAATTCATTCGTTTGATATGGTTTGTTGATTTCTAAAGTTTGTGATTCTGTACATAATTTTTGGACTAAGAATTACACCATTCTTTATACACAAAACACTATCCCAATCAACCAAATATTTCATAGCCATGTCCAACACATGTACCTACTTCACCAATTTGATCCATCAACTACACAACAACTCACAAGAAGAAGAAAAAGATAGTGAGAGAATTAAAAAAATAAGGGATTTACCTTGCCAATGGCCACCACAAAACTCAACAATTTTCAGCACTTTTCACCCAATGACCTAGACGTCTCTCTCCCTCTCTTTACCTCTCATTGCTGCTCTGAAAGTTGTGGGAAACAATAACATAAGATTTAGGGTTTTGTTATCCTTTATATATATATATATATATCTAACCAAAAGGCTCTAATTTATTATCTCTTTATATTATTTTAATTTCTATCTCCCTTAAAATACAAATATTATTAGATCAAAATATGCTTACTAATTTGGCACTTAAATTTATTTATTTATTTATTTAAATAATAAATCTTGCCTCTAAATTAAAGACTTTTACCATAAATTTATTTTAGGTTTAAAAGTTAATTAAAAGACCTCCAAATATTTAATTTGCACTTTAAGGTTCACCGTCAAAATACTTGAGATTGTAATATCATTATTATTTAATTATTTACTTGATTTGTATATTCAGGTTATCACAGTGGTGGAGTGATATGATTAGCAATTTAAAATCAAAGATAGAACATAAGTTTGTTTTGTGTTTTGTTAGCTTCCAAAAGAATATTTGAAAACGCTAGAGCCTTTAAAATGTTTAGTTTTTGTAGGCTGTTGAGTGTGGTTTCAGGTATGTAGCCTCCCAGTATCATAGACACAAAAAATGCCCACTGTAAGAAAAGAGTGTTTAGCATGAATTTTTCTTTCTTTTTTATTTTTATTACTCACACGCAGGAATTTAAAGAATTAAGAGAATATTCAATCACAAAAATTAACCAAATCAAATCACATTCAACCAAAAACTGTCAAAAATAACCACATCGCATTCCCAAAACAAGTCAAGCACAAATTCAACCAAAAACTACCACAGGAACAACCAAAAGACATGTATACCAAATGACTCAAGATCCTAAAAAATCAGAGATTTTGAAGATAAAAAGCTAGAAAGATTAGACAATTAAAGCTTCCAACCTAAAATTCCAAAACCCAGAAGCAATTATCTCAGCCAAAAGAACTAAACACATCCCTAATTAATTTAGTAACACATAATCGTGAGAGTGCACACCCACCTTCAGACAGATGCCACCATATGCTAGAGAATTGCGAATTTTCATTATCTTTTTTTTTTTTTTTTACTTGGTTATTAGCAGAATATAAATTAATGCCATTGCTAGAATTCCTTTTTCTCAGGCATTTTCCTTGTAGCTATGATGTGATCTGGTTACTATTATAATTCATTAGTCCAAGTTCATTTCTCTTATCTATCTATTTAAATACATCAAGGAAACAGAACATAACACAGATTATAAACAATGGGTTGATTTTATTGTAATTATACCATTGAGACAATTCAACAAACACCATTCAAACAGCTAAAATATATCATACTACCCAATCAAAACAAATTATAAGGGATACGAACGGCTTTTTTACGTGTTGATTGTCGGTTACCTAACACACAACTCTCCTCCTTTACCCAGGCTTGGGACCGGCGGAGTTGTTATACAACCCTGGCGGAGTTACCCAATCAAAACAAATTCCTAAATTAAATATGCTCAAATCCACCACTCAACAACCAAAACATGCTAAAAAGATTGAATATACTTCATAAAAAAAAAAATATTGTGTTCAACACCAAAACCTTCATATTTATTGGTAAAAGAATGATCACAATCTTTTATCAAATGTCCAAAAATTAAAAAGATTATACCAGATTAATGAGAAAGGGTTCTAAGGTTGATCTCAGCTTCCGTTCATCCAAAAAAATCTATAATTGCTCCACCTTCATTGAAACTTCAGACTCTTGAGAGAAAACAAGAGAAAACAAAGAGGTTTCTCATCACTTACTCATTAATAAAAATTAAAATTACATGAACCTCAACAATAAATTACATATAAATAAATATATTATTAGTGCAGTTCACATGGATTCCTTAGTAGGTAGTTGGACATGGAGGGATTGATATATCAGTAATGCCTTCAAGCATCAAAACTACACTTTTCATGGAAGGATGAAGAGTCGGTTCATCTTGAATGCACCAAAGTCCCACTTTAACCATGTTCTCTAGTGTCTCCATGTTAACTTTTTCATCACCTACAACCATAAGCTTGTTCAATTCCCACTCAGCAAAGCACATATAGACCCAATTAGACAAAACAACCTCCTCTGGTGTTGATACATTAACTTCCATTCTTTTTTTTGCAACAAGCAATTTCCAAAAGGACTATCCCATAACTGTAAACATCAGCTTTGACCGATATGGGAATGTTTCTTTGCCATTCTAGAGCCACATATCCTCTAGTCCCTCTGACTCATGTAAAGGTCCGCATTTGATCAAGCATAAAAAACCTGGCCAATCCGAAGTCGGGAGATTTTGGCATTCCAAAACTCATCCATCAATATGTTTTGAGGCTTTATATCACAATGAATTATAGGAGCCTGACACTCTTCATGCAGATAGAGGGTCCCTCTCGCGACATTTAGGGAAATTTTAATTCTCTCATTCCAATCTGGGCGCCTTGGAGATTTAAAAAGAAGATCTGCAAGGGAGCCATTGCTCATTTACTCGTAAACCAAAAGCCTTTTAGAACCCTCAATACAGTATCCGAGCAGTTGGACTAACTTTCTGTGGTGCCTTCTCCCGATTGCTCGCATCTCTACCTGAAACTCCCTTTTGCCTTCTTCCATAACCTTCTAGAGTCTCTTCACTGCAATCAACTTTTTACCTCTGCACAAAGTGCCTTTGTAAACTGCTTCGAACGAGACCTTTCCCAACTCTTCTTTGAACCCATTGGTTGTTTTTTTCAGCTCACTGTATGAAAACAAATGCAAGGTGAGCTCCTGTGTAATACCCAAGTTTCCATATTGCAATAACCTTTCATACTTTAAAACTCTGAATTTGTAAACATGTATTCCTGAGATGGCAAGAGCAACACATGAACTTGTAAGCAATAGTCACAAGTATTGACATTACTTCTTTTCTGCTTTGGACCGAAACTAGTGTTTGTGGCAACGGTGGCTTCTCGCATTTGACTACTCGCACCTTAAAGAGAGTTGTGAACACTCCCCCTTCTACATCTCTTTCAAAATATCTAACTGGAAGACTATGTTTCCTGCAAGTTGAGTCCACGAATGAGGCTGCTTCGCAATTGCAATCTTCTAAACAAGACTTCTTGCAATCTTCCATTGACACCTGTATTATTTCAATATAGGGAAAGTCTCCTCATTTCATATTCTCCATGGTAGTAATGTCAAATGAGCTGGTGTCATTTTCTATCCCATCCTTGCACACTCTTCGTGAGAAGTTTTTGTCATAGACGAGAGACCACTTGTTGGGATCAATGAAATGGGTACCGGGAACACAAAGGCAATATGGCTGGTTATCATTAAATGTGCAGAAACTATTGAAGCCACAAAAATTCCTCACTTTACATAGATTGGCCTATTGTATCCATTCAGTTTGAATCTGGGATTCACCACCACTCGCATTGAATTTATGAGAGTTCAATTTGAAAAACCCATCAAAATAAAGTGTTGCGCGATAAATAATTGTTTTGTAGTTGTTGCTGATAGCCAACCCTAAGTTCAAGTATATGATCGCTTCCAAACTATTGTTGTTTATGAGAGCCAGAGTGACTGTAGAATGATTAAAGGGAAGGAAAAGAGGGGCATACCCACCTGTCCCTGAGGCATAATAAGTATCAGTTGGGCTTTTTCCAGTGTTTAGTGGGTACATAACGAGGTTCCCATCAGTCTACATATTGATTTCATACTGCCCGGTTGAGTGGTCGGTGTCTAATAAATGAGAGGTCAGCCTCATACCCATTGACAAAATCTGTCCTCCTAGAATTGAGTCAATTGGAAAATCAAAACTATGCCAAATGGGTTGCTGTTTCTGAGTGTCATTGTACGGAACAAATTTTCCAGAATCAAGCATGGAGGCAGATGCAGCAGAGCTTGTGGTGTTTGCTATGGGCTTCTCTTCTCCATGTTGCTTTTCTGTCCTTAGAACAAGTTTTCCACTCCTGGTGAGCACGAGTGTCGAATTAGAGGTGATTGGTGGATCATCTCTATTTGCAATCCATACAATTGTTCTGTTGCCATTGTTGTTAAACAATCTTCACTATATTAAAAATAAATTATGTTTGTGTACACAACAACAAACAGAACACATAAGAAATAAATAAAACGAAAGAGTTTCCAAAATCTGTTTAATTACATAAATCAAATAGAAATGAAAATAGAGGAGATGGGGAAAAAAATAAGAACAGAAAATACTTATAGAAAATATTTCCTTTGAGTGATCAAGTCCAGTGTTTAACACTGTCTCCTTAAGACAGATTCGTCCTCTCTCGAGTGCTAACAAATTACGAACGTCTATCTCCCATGATGAAATGATCTACAACAAACAGTAACAGCACTACAAACTGTTTGCACAACGAACGCACTTTGTATTTATACTCTTTTTCACAGGAAAATTAAATGTAGCAAAATACAAAGAGTAATAGCAGAGGTAAGAACAAATTTCCTGAATGCAAAATCCAAATGAGGGTCTGTCTATTTATAGGAGAAAGTGTGGCTTTTTAGATTTGAATCAACAGGTATGGTACCTGTTTGGCACTGTTTGAACATATAAGGAACTGTTTGGGTTTGAATTTAAATAGATATGGGTTTGAACTGTACATATATGAATCTATTCGGACAGATATGAAATCTACACAGAAAGGTGCAAGCCAAATTGAATTTTTTTTCCAACCGAAATTTGAATTCAAACGGTCAAAATTTATTTTCCAAAATAAAAAATAAAATTCAAATGTTGTTGGCTCAAAAAGAATTAGTATTGGGCTGAACAAGCCCAACCCAACCTCGCACCACACACCCGCGCCCAAGCCCAAGCCCAGGTCCAGGTCCAGGCCAGCCCACCTGACCGGATGGCAGCAGCGCGCGTATGTATTTGTTTTGGGTCCAATGAGTCTAGCCCACTTTGCCCATAACTTCCCTTTCTACAAAACTTGAGTGCCTCTTGGGGCCTACCCCAAGTTCCAAACCCAAGCCTTATAAACCTACAAAAAGTTTACCCACCAAACTAATGTGGGACAAACCTTAACTCAAACCTTTATGGAAATTTCACTAAACATACCATTTTCATGGAGCCCATTTTGGCATCAATTTTTCATTCACTCGACAATGGTTTTGAGCAACCAAATATACTACGTGAATCACAACGCGGCATAGAACGCGTTACCACTTAGACCCGCCAACTTTGGCGTATGGGTCCCACTTAAAAATTAGACCAAAGTTTGGAAAAAAATCAGTTTTTTTCCCAAACCAATTTTCAAACCATTTCTTACAATCCCCTACATAAATGGAGTCTCATGACAACGGAAATGTAACAATATTCAGAATTTGTCGAAAGAGTATAAATCGAAAATATCTTGTATCAGGATATGTAGCTTTCGACTTTGAACCTTCCCTAGCGATAACCTATCGGACTTACTAGCCAACCAAGGACGCGATGCCTTGAATTGTTCAGTCATTTATGTAAGCCAAGACAATAGATTTCACACAAAATATCTTCTGACACATCGTGGTTCTCACAGTTGTGTTCATTTTGGTCTTGAGCGCTCCTAGTTGTTCATGAGTGCTTCTCGAGAATTTAGCCTCTTTATTCTCATAGAACCTGCCCCAGTTCGACACTCATATAGGTGATTCTTATTGTGACTATCTCTTATACTCGTCTTGATTTTTATGCCTAAATCAAGATATAAGTAATCATTAAAAGCAAAACTTATCCTTAAACTCCTACATATAACACCCATTGCAGATATCACTCTCACTATAGAAATGGATAGGGGAATTTAATCCCTTGGTGATTTCTGGCGAGCCACACATAACTTAGTTGTCCGTTTAAACTTAGTTCTTGGGATCTCCAGTCATCTAAGTAGGGTTACCATTATGATGACTCTTATGTAATAGGCTTTAATCCTATCTCATTCGATGAACTATACACTTGCTCTTTTATCAAACCTTTTGTTAACAGATCCGCAATATTTCTTTTAGATTTTATATGATCTATTGAGATTATTCCATTTGAGAGCAATTGCCTTACGGTATTATGTCGACGACGAATGTGTCGTGACTTACCATTATACATATGACTTTGTGCCTTGCCTGTTGCAAATTGACTATCACAATGAATGCAAATAGCTAGCATAGGTTTTGGACACATTGGAATGCCTTCTAAGAAGTGGCGAAGTCATTCTGTTTCTTCTCTTACTTTGTCTAAAGCAATGAACTCAGATTCCATTATGGATCGTGCGATGCATCTTTGTTTCATGGATTTTTAAGAAACAGCAACGCCTCCCAAAGTAAAGACATATCTACTAGTGGATTTTGAATCTTTAGTAGCAGATATCCAATTGACATCACAATAACCTTATAGTACTGTAGGATATCGAGTAAAGTTCAAACCATGATCACGGGTAAACCTTAGATATCTAAGAACCCCAAATGATAGATTTCCAATGGTCTTCTCTGGAGTTACTAGTGTACCTACTCAATTTATTGACAACATAAGCTATATCAGGACGAGTGCAATTCATTAGGTACATTAGGCTTCCAATGATTTGGGAGTATTTTAGTTGAGACACCGCATCACCTTTATTTTTTGATAAATAAAGACTGATGTCTATAGGTGTTCTTGCTACATTCATATCATCCTTGATATATTTACCAAGAATTTTCTCAATATAATGAGATTGAAATAATGTATATCCATCTGATGTTTTAGTAATTTTCATTCCTAATATCACATCTGCGACTCCCATATCTTTGAGAAGTTTTTCACAAATCTTCTGTAATAACTAGCAAGTCCCAGAAAACTTCTAATTTCCGTTACATTTGTCGGTCTAGGCCAGTTCACAATAGCTTCAATTTTCTGAGGGTCAACAGAGACACCATCCTTGTTGATTACATGGCCCAAAAATGCTACACTGTCAAGCCAGAATTCACATTTGGACAATTTTGCATACAATTTCTTTTCTCTCAAAATCTGCAAGGTAGTTCTCAGATAATTCTCATGTTCTTCCCTGTCTTAGAATAAATCAAAATGTCATCAATAAACACAACAATAAATTCATCAAGATATTGTTTGAAAACCCTATTCATTAGGTTCATAAAAGCTGCAGGTGCATTTGTTACCCCAAAAGGCATTACCAAGAATTCATAGTGTCCATATCTAGTCCTGAATGCGATCTTCTCTACATCTTCTGCCTTACCTTTAACTGATGATATCCTGATCTAAGATCAATTTTAGAGAACACTTGGGCTCCTTGGAGTTGGTCAAACAAATCATCTATTCGGGGTAATGGATATTTATTCTTAATGGTCACTTTGTTCAATTCCCGGTAGTCAATACATAGTCTCAAAGATCCGTCTTTCTTTTTGACAAATAACACTGGAGCACCCCAAGGTGAAGTTCTCGGGCGAATGAATTTCTTGTCTAACGCTATGTTTGGATTGAGTGATTTGGAGAGAAAAGAAAAGAAATGGAGAGATATGTATTTCTCTTACTTGTTTGGATAACCTAAGTTGAGAGAAATAGGAAGAAATGGAGAGAAATAGAGAGAAACTCATTTCTCTTATGAGCCTCATTTCCAATCTTCCCAAAAGTGGAGAGATTAGGAGAGAAAAGAAACCACTATTTTCATAATACCAATTTTATCCTTATAAAAATAAAAGAAATAAAATGATTGAAAATATAAAGAGGTTATTTTGGTAATATAACATAAAATAATTTCTTTTCTTTTCTCTTAATGAAATCTAACCAAACAAGAATAAGAAAAATCACAATCATTTCTTTTCTTTTATTTCTTCCTTATCCAAACAAAAAGGAGAGAAATCACAATCATTTCTTTTCTTTTCTTTTCTCTTATAACTTAAGTAATCTTTTCTTTTCTTTTCTCTCCTAGATTTCCAAACATAGTGTAAGAGTTCTTGAAGTTGGACTTTTAATTCCATCAATTCAGAAGTCGACATCCTATATGGAGTCTTGGAGATAGGTTGTGTTCCAGGTATTACATCAATGGTAAATTCAATTTCCCTATCGATTAAATCCCCGGGTAGATCATTAGGAAACACATCAGGAAAATCACAAACCACAGGAACAGTTTCTACACTGGCACTATCCATAGACACAGTTAACACGCTACACAAGTAGCTCCGACACCCCTTTCTTAACAGCTTTTTAGCCTTCATAAATGAAATCAAGTATGGCGGTGAGACCGCTCCATTCCCAGTGAAAGTAAACTCAGGCATACTGGGTGGACGAAATACAACCGATTTATTCACACAATCAATGGTGGCACAGTACCTAGTCAACCAATCCATACCCAGAATACAATCAAAATAATCGATGTTCAGGGGTAATAAATCAACATACAATGTCATTTCACCAATCATAAGATCACATGCCGAATAAACATAAGCACATATCATAGAACCCCCAGACAGTGTAGATACAGATAACAAACAGTTCATAGGTTCTAATAGTCTAGTTAATTTCCGAGAAAAAGCATGCGGTACGAATGAATGTGTGGAACCAGAATCAATCAGCACATATGCATTCTAAGCACATATAGAAATGACACTACTGATTCAGTGTTTTGTACATCCCCAGGCACCAAGGTGAATACTCTCCCCTGTCTCAATGCTTCATTCCTATTGTTGCCCTTGGTATTAGTTCTGGTATTTGATTTGGCCATGGAAACTGACCCAACTGAACTTGCTGTGGGGTGACTAGCATTTCCGAATCCCAATGGACAATCTTTTATCATGTGGCCAACTTTGCCACACCAGTAACAGGCACCAGATGCACGATGGCACACTCCTCTATGTCTCCTACCATAATCTGGACAGTTCGGTATGGATCCACTACTTTGACTAGAACTGTTGGAGGATCCTATATTTTGCTTCTTTAAGAATGATCGGCCCTTTTTGAAATTAAACACGGCCCTCTTGCCCTTCCATTAAGTCGGTGGAATTGTAGTTTGTTTCTTTGCTACTAGAATGGCCTCTGTCATTAGTGCTCTATCCAAAACATTCACATACGTGGGTAGGTTAAGAACTCCCACCCGATCCAGTATATCTAAATCCAGCCCACCCTCAAATTTGCGGGCCTTCTTGTAGTCCATGTCCACCATATGAGGAGCAAACCTGGCTAACTCAGTAAATTTGGCCTCATACTCAGCTACAGACATTCTGCCTTGTTTGAGTTCCTGGAATTCTGAAACCTTTCGGTCTCGGAAGCACTGGGGAAAGTACTTGTCATAGAAAATTGTATTAAATTGAGCCCATGTCATGTTCTCATTGCCATTCCAAACTAGTAACCACCATCTCCGAGCTTCATCCTTCAGGGTGTAGGTGGCCAATAGAACTTTCTGAACCTCGGAACAGGGAAACACTTCAAATAATTTTTCCATCTCCAGCAACCAAGTTTCTGCCTTTAGCGGTTCAATGCCACCCAAGAAAGTTGGCGGCTTCATCTTCATAAATTTTGAGTCAAGTTGATTATGTGGTTATTGCCTGGTTCAACTTGGGTCGGCGGGGGTGGAGGAGGTAAAGGTTGTTGCCTCTGTTGTTGCATTACCATTTCAGTTAAAGCTGTAAGCATTTGTTCCATTCTGTTCATTCGGGCATCCGAGGACCCTACTGTATCATCATTTCTTACATTGTCCATTTGCTATAGGTAAACAGAACATTATAAACATAGGCAAATAGTCCTTGTCACTTTATTCAGATTGTTTGTTCCCATATCACATGATCATAATTGGACTTATGCTTTCACTTTCAAACAAACACACTTAGACATGCAGATGGAATGCCCCTACTTCTTACTAGGACATCCTAAGCTCATATGGACTCGTGTGTGCGGTACAACTCGTGTTCTGATACCACTCTGTCATTACCCAAACCCACCCCTATGGGTTTAATATCGTAACCGGCCAGTAATCCTTGGATTACCAAAGGCCTCTTGACAGATTAACATAAAGTTAGGGGCTGCGGAAGCAAATATACATAATATACGCAGTCCATTGAGCTATGAAGACATACATGAGATGCATAATTTAAAACTTTTATAAACTTATGAGTGATGTTGAGAGACATAACCATTACATATCACCCCTAGTAGCATAATGTCAGAAATCTCGTCAAAAACTTAACAAACAAACAAACTCTAATATGATTACAAAAACTGCCACAAATCTTGACTTCATTCGGAACCTCCTCGGGAGGTACAAGGGTTAGCTGACAAAAACTGAAACATAGGCCGTCAACTCTAGGCCTGGTCAGGTGCCTGCTTACCTACATACATAATATAAATAATGAGCTGAAGCCCAGTGAATAATAACAGAGTAAATAATTTAATAAATGATGCCTATGACATATTTCAGATCTCATAGAAAATCAAAATCATATTCAGATGACAGAAACAGAATCATAATCTTATCCATATTCAAATCATGTATGGTACATCCATTAGCATAATCATGTCTCTTTGGTCAAGCATATCAAGTTCCATAATGGAACCTCCGGTACCGGATAACATCTCACATACATAGGCCACGGTATTGTTTCCCCCGGGCGAGGGCCTATGCCACGGTATTATTTCCCCCGAGTGAGGGCCTGGGCCACGGTATTATCCCCCAGGCTAGGGCCTCATGACCATAAGCCACAGTATTATGTCCCCTGGGCGAGGGCCTCTGCTAAGGATACCACAATTATGTTTCAAAGAAAATTTGGACAATCATTCATTCATACAAAACGTAGCAGTTCAAAAAACTGATCATTTCATATCATCAGAAAATAATTAAAGTCAACATAACTTTAGAGAGTTATTACTCACAGATAATTGGTAGCTCCAATTAGATGGCAAAGTGGGCAATTCACTTATCCTGAGGCGCGTGACCTACATAACATGGCAGATTCATACATTAGAACACACGCTCGATTGTACATAACTTATTTCGTTTGTTCTTAGTATGTTTCTAGCATTTAATCCTCATTATGGAGTCTTAATCATGACTTAGGAATGCCTAGGATGGAATGAGGATGCAAAAATATACTTGAAAATATTTTTCAAAACTTGCTGGAAACAGGGGTCTCGCTCGCGCGCAGCTTCTTTCGCTCGAGTGGACATACTAAAAGTGAGTGGTCGCTCGAGCGTAAACTCCTTCGCTCGAGCGGTCTGCAAGATGTGAAAAAGTTCTGGTTGCAAGAAATCTTCGCTCGACGCTCGCTCGAGCGTGAGACACAAGTCCTCGCTCGAGCGCAAGTCTTGTCGCTCGAGCGTGCTTCCAAACACGCAAATTTCTGAGAGCAAGCAATTTACGCTCGAGCCAGCCTTTTGTCACTCGAGCGGAAGTATGAAAATAAGGGCGGTCGCTCGAGCGTATAATCCCTCGCTCGAGTGTGGAAGCAAAATTCTGGGTTTTCCAGATTTGCTCCCAAGCTTCAAAACATGAATTCAACACTCCAAAACTCATCCTCTTGGGCCAAAATTCTGAGAAACATTTAGAAACTCACAAAACAACATGTTTAAAGGATCATTTCAAGAAATCATGGCCCAAAAGCATGCTAATTGTACACAATTTCAACTTAATCTTTTTGAATGTTTCATGAACATAAAATGCATGAATTCTATTGATCTTAAGCTTCTCAAAACATGATCAAATGCTATAAAACAACTCAAAACTTGATGATTTCCCTAGATTAAGATGAATTTCAAACATGCATGAGGGAAACTCCTAGTAGCATGCTCTCAATGCATTGAAATGTACATGTATGCATGAATTGATCTTCCTATTTACTTCTTAAGCTTGATTCTTACTTCTCATAGCTCAATTCACTTGAATTCATAGATGAATTAACTCAATTACACAATTGAGATGGTGGATTCCTACCTTAAGTCTTGAATTCACAAGAGTTAAAGTTGAAATTCCCAAATCTTCTTCAAATGTCCACAATTTCAAGCAATTCTCCCCTAATTCAACTTTGATCTCTATTTTCCTCCCTCTCCTTCTCTCCCACATTTTTGAGCATCAAATGAAGGAAAAGAAAGTGTAATCCTCCACTAAAGGAGTTAAAGTGGCCTTATATAGGCTTATTTAAATTGGCTTGATTAAATTGACTTAAGTTAATCATATTGGCACTAATTATTATAATTTATTCGTTCCGAATCAATTTTCAATTGAACCTACCATAAAATTCTAAAAATCCTAATTAGCACATAAATCAAGTCAATTTTTGATTCGGATGCTGATAAGGCCTTTAATTCACAACCGAAACTAAACATAAACAGATCTTTCTATGCCTAATAGATATAAACACAAAATAATGCAATTTGCAGATATAATTAACTCAGGGTTTTCCCTTAATTACTCAGTAAACATAATTAATCATGAATTAACGTTAATCAGAGATCGGGGTTGTTACAACATAGCATGATCAAATTTCTCATGCCATTACTTAGGAGCTTGTTTTAATCGATAGAGGGATTTTATAAGCCGACAAACTTTCTTTTCTTGCCCTGGCACTATAACCCCTTCAGGTTGCTCTATATAGATCTCTTCATTTAGATCACCATTTAAGAAAGCTATCTTAACATCCATTTGATGTATCTCTAGATCATACAACGTTGCTATAGCAATAAGTATGCGGATGGATGTTATTCTTGTCATAGGGGAATATGTGTCAAAATAGTCCAGACATTCTTTTTGTCTGTTACCTTTTACTACAAGTCTTGCTTTATACTTGTTTATTGAACTATCTGCTTTCATTTTTCTCTTGAATTTCCATTTATATCCAAGAGGTTTAGAACCGTGTGGAAGATCCACAAATTCCCAAGTATGATTTTGCATAATGGATTCAATTTCATTATTAACAGCCTCTTTCCACAAAGGTGCTTCAGGACCTGTTATTGCTTCGTTAAAGCTTTAAGGTTCATTTTCTAACAGGTATGTCAGAAAATCTGGACCAAAGGATTTTGATATTCTCACTCTCTTACTTCGTCTTAGCTCATTATTAGTTAAATCCTGTTGGTCGAGACCATTACTAGTCTCTTGCGTTTGATTGTCATTAGTCTCTTGACTTTGTGTACAATCATAAGTTCTTTTATGTGAACTTAATTCTTGTCCTTTCTTGTAAGGAAAAACATGTTCAAAAAACACATCATTCCTTGACTCTATAATAGTGTTCACATGTATATCAGGTATTTCTGATTTATAAGTCAGAAACCGATATGCGCTACTATTCTGAGCATAACCAATAAACACACAATCTACTGTTTTTGGTCCTATCTTAGTCTTTTTTGGAACAAAAACTTCTACCTTTGCCAAATACCCCCATACTTTTAAGTATTTGTAGGAATGTGGTCGACCTTTCCACAATTCATAAGGAGTGCTATTCATTTTCTTGTGGGGTATTCTGTTAAGAACATAATTAGCAGACAATATTGCTTCCCCCCACAAGTTCTGCGATAAGCTTGAATTTAGCATCATGGCATTCATAATTTCTTTAAGGGTTCTACTATTTCTTTCAGTAATTCCATTTTGCTGTGGAGAATAAGGTGTTGTAGTTTGGTGAATAATGCAATGTTGTGCACAAAATTCATTTAAAGGTGCATCATATTCACCACCCCTATCACTTCTAACCACTTTAATGTTTTACCAAGTTGATTTTCAACTTTAATTTTGTAGAGTTTAAACATTTCTAAGGCTTCATCTTTACTTCTAAGTAAATATACATAATAATATCTTGTGCAATCATCGATAAATGTTATAAAATAATTTTTGCCTCCTCTAGTTTGAACAAATTTAAGATCACATACATCAGTATGAATTAATTCTAGAGGTTAGATTTTTCTTTCAACCGATTTAAATGCAGCCTTAATTAGTTTCGTTTTTACACAAATCTCACATTTGTGATTAGAATCAATTTCAAACTTTAGTATATAATCCAAACCAATTAGTCTACGCAAAGCATCAAAATTTCTATGTCCTAATCTACCATGCCATAAATTTGACTCAAGAATATAAGTAAACGATGTGTTATTCTAATTAATAGCAGATTTTGGTACAACAGTTAGTACATTCAACTTGAAGAGACCATCACTCATGTATCCTTTACCCACATACTTACCACTATTTGTTAATACAAATTTATCAGACTCAAATACAAGCCTAAAACCATTCTTACTTAACAAAGAACCAGAGGCCTCGTTTGGGAACAGACTATTTTAGTAACTTTTTGGCTTTTTGGCTAAAATATGAGGTAAAAAAAACTAGTATGTTTAGGGTAACCTTTTGGATTTTTACGAAAAGATGTGCAAAAAGCAGAGAGAAAAGAGAATCTTTGACTTTTGGTATAGGTTATAGGCTTTTTGATTTTTTTAGTAACTTTTTGGCTTTTAGACTAAAATAGCTACTTGCCAAACGAGGCCAAAATTCTTCCGAATGTCTGGTACATGCAACACGTTGTTGAGGGTAAGTTCCTTCTCCGATGTCATCTTCAAAATAACTTTCCCTTGTCCAGCCACAACAAAAGTAGATGAATTTCCCATGAATAGTTGTTCACCATTTGCAGCCTCATTGTAAGTAGTGAACATCTTTTTGTCCGTGCAAATGTGTAGACACCCTATTTTTGACCGTCCGTAAGACTTAGGCGCCACTGATGGCTTATTTGATGATACAGGGCATCTTGTGCAAATGTTCGATTTCTTCGGCAAGGAGAGTGTCAAATCCCAACCTTACACCCCATTTTTGGACTAAAACTATTTTGACCAAGGATTTTAGACCTTAAAACCCTCTCTTTCAAAATATTTTTGGAAAAAGTTTCTACGATGTTTCGAGACTCGCATTTTGTTAAATGTTGCGCTTTTCGGTAAACTGAGCAAGGACAAAGTGGGAATAAATGAAAGGGAGGTGAACTCTCTGAAAAATCTTTCAAAACACCTTATTTAGGGGTTTGGGGTTGAAGACAAGAGGAGAGGAGGGAAGAAACCAAGTTGGGGAAGAAGATGGGCATGAATCGTTAAGAGAAAGTCGAGCAGCTCTCGATAAATTGGGCCTATCCATTTGTCCACTTGGATTTCAGCTATGAGGCCAC
This sequence comes from Camellia granthamiana, assembly GCA_036172215.1. Lineage (NCBI taxonomy): Eukaryota > Viridiplantae > Streptophyta > Magnoliopsida > Ericales > Theaceae > Camellia > Camellia granthamiana. The sequence continues at coordinate 16,926,509 of CM069907.1, forward strand.
CACCGTTGGAAAGTGGACTTCCAGGGTTTCATTTTGCATTCAAGAATCTCCTAAAGCCAAGGCCAGATGAGAGAGATATGGTTGGTTGAAGTTAGGCATCAATCCGATTGAGCTAAAACTGAGCAGTCTTCACTAAAATGAGCATAACTTTTTGCACGCTTGGAATGTTGATGTGAGGCCCACCATTGGAAAGCTTACTTCCGGGGCTTCAATTTGGACACAAGAATGACCTGAAAAGGAGTCCAGATGAAAGAGTTATGCCTATTTGAAGTCGGGCCCGAAAAGCAGATTTTTGTGACCGGTCGGCCACTAGTAGTGGCTGATCGGCCAGAAAAGTGGGTTGTCGGCTACTAAAGTGGACGATCGGCCACCAAAAGTAGCCGGTCGGCCACTAATGTTCCAAACTCAGATATTTTGCAGATCTTTTCCCTCCAGCTGTTCTACATAAGCTCCAGCTGTCTGTTTTGCAGATATTTCGACCAAGGCTCTTATATTGCTATATATGGAGGCCATATCTCATTTTTGCAAGGTTAGGATATTTTGGGAGCCTCTCTCTCTAAAAATCCTCTCTCTCTACATTCCTCTCTCTCTAGAGTTCTCTCTCTCTCTCTTGCCCTTTTGTACATACAAGAAGAGAGTGTGCATAAGAAGTAGAGATACACTTCTCTTTTGCCTAGACATCCTTCATCAAAGTTGCATATCTTTGGGCTGAGGTCCCTTGGAACCTATTTTGGGCTATTAAAGGCTGGTTTTGGCTTAGATAGTGGCTGTTCAAGTGTTGTGCTTCAAAGGTGTAAGACTTACCTTCCTTAAGCTTATTTTTGCACACTAGTTTGGCCACCTTTGCATGCTGTTTTTGGCCTAGTTTTCAACTACAAAAACCTCTATTTTTAAGGTTTGAAAATGGTGGTTTAAGGCCTTTTTGGAGTTAGGGGTGGTCCACCCTCTTTTGTTGCTTATTTGCTAAGTGTTGTGCCATCTCTTAAAGCTTTCCATACAACTCTTTTTTTGGCCCTTTAACCACTGAATTCTAGAGGAATTTCAGTGGCAAAAACTTGGTTTTGAGGTCCAAAATGGGAGGGGGTGGCCTCCCCTCCTTGTGTCTTCCTTGCAAGTGTTAATAGCCCAACATGTGAGCATGTTTTTCTACCATCTCATGACTTGATCTCAGCATGTTTTTGATACTTTTTTTACCTGCTTTAGCTCTGTTTAGGCCTGTTTAAGTCACTTGAGGCTTGCTTTGTATGCTTGTAGTGCAATCATGCTTGCTAGTGTAGTTTGTGCTAAGTATTAGCCTCTCATTCTAGCTCTTTCTAGCCTACTTCAAGCATGTTTTAGAACTTCATTCAAGTTGTTTTAGGACTATTTTGGAGTGTTTATCCCATGTGAGCTTTGTATTGCATAGCTATAGTGCAAAAGGGCTTCACTAGCTTAGTGTTTTAAGGCCTCTTACATGTCTTGCATGAGATGGTTGCATGCTATGGCATCATTTTACATGTGATTTCAGTGCATATATCTCTGTCACACTCTCACATATTTCACTCTTTCATTACTTTTGAGAGTTGTGTTTTGAGCCTTGTTTGTGAGCCAACATGTGAGCATGTTTTTCTTGCCTTCTATGCTTCAATTCCAGCATGATTTAGCCACTGTTTTGGCATGTTTTAGCTCTGTCTAGAGCTGGTTTGGTCATTTAAGCTTGATATTGCATGCCTCTAGTGTAATGCTCTTTACTAATTTAATGCTTTTGGCTCTTAACATGTTGTGCATGAGTTGCTTGCATGTTGTAGTATTCTTTTGCATGCCATTTCAGCATCTAAAAGTCTGCAACCACCCTCATTTCTTCATTTTTTCCATTTGCTTTGAGGGTAGGTTGGCCTTAAGGTTGTGTTTAGGCTTGATAGAGTTTATGCTCAAATGGCTTTAACTCTCTTTTGAGGGTTCCTTCTAGCCAAATGCATAATCTCTCTCATGTCTTAAACCATTCTTTCAGTTGATCCCTCTCCCATTAGAGGACTTTCACATTTGGACAAATCAATTAAAGAATGGTTTGGTAACTTAAAATATGTAAACAAGAATTGAGCAAAGTAAAACATGAGCAAGATAACATATGTGTGTTATATTGCATGTGTTTAGATCGGACGTTAATCCAATCACAAGAAATGTGACACGTTTCATATTCAAAACGATGAAACGTGTCACGTTTCTTGGTTGTTGTCACCCTTGATCATGCATAATAGGGTGATAGCCAATTGAGTCTTATCTGTGCATTCATTAAGCTTGTACAAGCTTGACTCTTTGGCCATCATGCATTGAAAATGCTTGATTGGTGGTTTGAGAGCCAAATGCCACACTCCTTTGAGCTTGAGAAATGATGAGGAGTGTGGCAGTACACACATTTCCTTGCAAATACATTGTTGTGCCTCTATTGTTCTCTGTTGCAGGAAAACCAATAGTTTCGAAAAGCAGGTGGCCGACTGGCCACTTGAGGTAGCCGACCAACCATTTTCACTAGCTGGTCAGCTAGTTGAGGTGGCCGGCAGCCACTTTGTGTGGCTGACCTGCCACCAGTTCAGTTTTGTGCAAAAATGATCTTGTTTTGGAGCAGAAACAGTCTGGAATGTTGGTTCGATGTTCAGAGACCAAGACAAATGCAAACAAAGGCAACCGATGGCAAGGCGATGGATTTTTCGGGACGAAGCCAACTGAGCATGCATGTCTCCCTCGCCCATGAGGCCATCTTTTCTTTATTGCTTTATTAGCTAGTTGCTGCTAATTATTACATGTGTTGTAATTAATTACATTAATTTGTTTTGTAATATTTTAATTAGCTTAGCATAGCTAGTTTCAATTCGGTTTGTAATAATTAATTAGCTAGAATAGTTAATTAGTTGATTTGTAATAATTAGCTTAGCTTAGTGTAGCTTAGCTATTATTCATTCGGACCCTCCTTCGAGGGGGCGTAATGTTGTAATAAGTGTGTGTGAGTGTGTGCATGTCTTCCAATCTCACGTCTTTCTTCCTTTTATTTATTCGCTTTCGATGGTTAGATTAGGGTACGTTTTGATTAGCATACCTTATGCTCACATATTTGCATCATTCATTTGTCTTGCATGCACCGGGCTCGGCGCATTATTCAAACTGCATCGTATTTCAATACCTCTTTGAATACATGTATCAAATTGTTGCATTCATATGCCATCTTAGATAGCCGAGCCTATTTAGTTACATTATTGCATGTGTTGGATTAGGCATCTTAACATAGCTAGGATCATGCATTATTTCTAACTAGCTTTTGTTTTGGCTTGGAGTACACTGTAAGTTTTACGCTTTAGCATACTTGCATGAGTGTGAGTGTTGCCATGATAGCATGCTTGCCATGAGGCTATTTGGTTAAATAATAAACTGCATGAATGCCTGTGGATGAAGGCTTTATTACTCGAATTGGGACAATTCATCAAATGTGAGTTTTAAGCCCACTTTGCGAAGGGGCAAATCATCATGTTTTAAAGCCCACTTGAGGGTGGCAAATTTGTGCTTTAGCCCACTTGCGTGTGGCACTTTCAAACCATTTTCAAAAATAAACATGAGTTGTTTCGTTCCAATTCTCGTGATTTAGTCTATACTTGTATAATGTGCGCATCACATAGTAAAGTTAGCTAATAACCGGAATAAGAACACATGTGTTTATAAAACAACATATCATACTTAGTAGAGGCCGATTTTTGATCGGGGCGAGCGGGGGTGTTCATTTCATGACCTTTCCCCCTCGTACCCAAGTTTCCGAGCCAAGGCAACTTTGGTGATGACGGACACGTGGCCTTTAGCACGAGTCAGGGTTTCCTAAATTTCCCAAAAATAAAATATTTAGGTGGCGACTCTGTGATCTGGCAAAACAGTCTATTTTTGGCATTATTTGATTGAAAATCGATTTTCCCAAAACGTTTGCCGGATTTGGATTTTTTGGTGATTTATCAGTCTTATATTGCACTTTGTGAGATTAGATTTAGAACCGTGACAGGAGTCCGAACTATAGGACCAATTCGCGTCTTCTCCGAAAGGGGGCGCGTGAAGAAAGGCGAGTCTACAAAATGTGTCGAGTTGCCCCAGTGTCAACCCACCATTCCTTGGGATTTCCAACCAAATTAGCCTCAGACACCACAATAGAGAGATTGATGTCATTTACCCCGTCAAAGATGTAATCTAGTTTTGTCACATTGGCTTGATTGGTAGTCTTCTTGCTTGTACTTCCACGATCCTTCTTAGGGCAGTGACAATCAAAGGCACGATGTCCGATCTTGCCACAGTTATAGTATTTTCTTTTGAACTTCTTATTGCCATTTTTGTCACCTTGTTTAGGACCATCTCCAGCAAACTTTCTCTTTTTGTTATGTGGTTTGGGCAGTTGTTCAACCACATTAGCCTTGGACTCAATGAGATTTTTACCATTCATTTTTTCAGCCTTACGGTTATCTTCCTCAATTCTTAGTCTTATAATAAGTTCATCCATGGTCATCTCTTTGCGTTTATGTTTTAAATAGTTTTTAAAATCTTTCCAAGCCGGTGATAATTTTTCCACTAACACAGTGACTTGAAAAGACTCGCTAAGAGACATACCTTCAGCATGAATATCATGCAAAATTAATTGAAAACTTTGAACTTGAGAAATTACCGTTTGGGAGTCTACCATAATAAAATCCAAAAATTTACTAACAACAAATTTCTTTGTTCCGGCATTCTCTGTCATGTATTTTTTTTTCCAAAGAATCCCAAAATTCTTTTGTTGTTTTCAAAGAACTGTAAACATTATACAGCATGTTGTCTGGGCCATTGAGGATGTAGTTTCCGCACAGAAAATCAAAATGTTTCCAGGCGTCTACAACAGTAACAACTTGTCGATCGCTTTCATCCTCTTTAAGTACTGGAGCCTCTTCACGGAGAAACCGATCAAGATTCAAAGTTGTAAGATAGAATAGCATTTTTTGCTACCATCTCTTAAACTCGGTGCCATTAAATTTTTTCGATTTTTCTCCATGATTTATTGGAACTTGAACATGATTCTGGATAGGGACCGGAGTTGTTGTAGTCATCAGATTTTGAGTACTGCTTTCAGCAGCCATAATATCTGATTACAAAAAATCAGAAAAAATCTAAAACCAAAACACAAATTAATTTTCTAGTTACTCAAACGAGAAAATAAGTTATAACACAAAATAATTTTACTTTTCTAGTTACTAAAACTAGATAAATAAAATACTACACAATAATTTTTTGTAACACTACTACACAAATTAATATTATGAAATTGTTAATGATAATAGTATATTACTACTATCTGTCAAAGAAAATAAATAGTATATTACTATTATTTATCAAACAGTATATGACTACTATTTGTATTTTCCAACCAGAATATCACTTTGTAAAAGCACAGAAAATAAATACAATGAAGACACAAAAAATAATTATGTCTTAAGATTGTTGGACAATCTTCACTGTATTAAAAATAAATTATGTTTGTGTACACAACAACAAACAGAACACACAAGAAATAAATAAAAGGAAAGAGTTTCCAAAATCTATTTAATTACATAAACCAAACAGAAATGGAAATAGAGGAGAGGGGGGAAAAAATGAGAATAGAAAATACTTACATAAAATATTTCCTTTTAGTGATCAAGTCAGTGTTTAACACTGTCTCCTCAAGATAGATTCATCCTCTCTTGAGTGCTAACTGATTATGGACGTTTATCTCCCATGATGAAATGATCTACAACAAACAGTAGCAGCACTACAAACTATTTGCACAACGAACACACTTTGTATTTATACTATTTCTCACAGAAAAATTAAATGCAGCAAAATGTAGAGAGTAATAGCAGAGACAAGAACAAATTTTCTGAATGCAAAATCCAAATGAGGGCATGTCTATTTAAAGGAGAAATTGTGGCTTTTCAGATTTGAATCCAATAAGTATGGTGCCTGTTCGACACTGTTTGAAAAGATAAGGAACTGTTTGGGTTTGAATTTAAACAGATATGGGTTTGAACTGTACATATATGAACCTGTTTGGACAAATGTGAAATCTGTACAGAAATGTGCAAGCCTTCTTTTTTTTCAAACCTAAATTTGAATTCAAACAGTCATAATTCATTTTCCGAAATAAAAAATAAAAATTCAAATGTTTTCGGCTCAAAAAGATTTAGTATTAGGCTAGACAAGCCCAGCCCAACCTTACACCAGCGCCCGCCTGACCAAACGGACGGCGGCGCATGCATGTGTGTTTGTTTTGGATCCAATGGGTCTAGCCTACTTTGTCCATTACAAAACTTCAGTACCCCTTGGGGCCTGCCCAAAGTTTCAAACCCAAGCCTTATAAACCCATACAAAGTTTGCCCACCAAACCAATGTGGGACAAATGTTAACTCAAACATTTATGGAAATTCCACCAAACATGTAACGCCCTCAAAATAAACCCATAAATCATCCAACAATAGCATGCTTAGACATAAGAGAATGAAGCATAAATATATTCCATCAGAGTAATCATTACAAAATGTATTACATGTTGACAACAAAAGTAAATGCCCTATGGGCTTACAACTTTCCAAGTCAACACTTGGTTACAAAAAGAGAGTACTGACTCTATACAAAGAAAGCCCTTGGCTTGATATACATGTAATACAACAAAACAACAAAAGGAGTCCCAGCCATTAAGCCTTCCAAGCTACGTCCTTGGAGGTGGCATGCTACCTGTACCTAAAAATGATGTCCCATATAAGGTGAGCCACAACCCAGTAGAAATATACTAAACCAACTATAAACAATGACTAAAATAATAGCATTCAATAGATGGTCCATACTTATATTCCAACTCATGCCATATTACAGTTTCATGACAATCATATCCATGTTACATTTCACTTTCCATTTCTTATTCAACTTTGAATTTGAAAACAAGGCTCAGAACCTGGCCAAATAATTTAATGAGATTATAACTCATTACTAAAACACTTTCGAAATTCATGACGGATACACATTTTGGTGTTGTAGCAATAACACATAAACCACTTCCTTACTTCACAAATGATACACATTTTGGTGTTGTATCAATATAACATAGAAACACTTCTATACTTCACAATTGATAATGATATACATTTTAGTGCTATATCAAATTAAACAAACACTTCTATACTTCACCATGATACACATTGTAGTGCTGTATCAATGTCATACAAATTCCGGTTTAGAGGTCCATCTCCTATCTTCCCCTAAACCGTGGAGTACATCCCCTATCTCCTCCCACACAACGCAATGTATATAAACAATTATCATATACATGTTCAATCATTCAATACACAATTTCGATGTATTAAACCAACCGCTATACTCGATAGCCTACTCAATTGATTAGTTTTAGTTTGCCTAATCATCATGCATTATCTACAACAATCAAGACTACCCTCCACCGATAGCCCAAAGCAGTTATTTCTAAACAGAAAATAAATGCACCAAATGGATAAATTATCAACATTTGCCTAGGTGAGCGATAAATTAATCCAACTACACCCTTTAATCCCATACCATTCCAATTTGAATATTTTCTATTCAATTTCTCATTTTCCAAAATTAATTATACCAATTAATTTATCATGCAATTAGGGCTTTTTCCAAAATTCACAATACCAACCCGAAGGTTCCTTTTTCATCAACAATCCAACACCAAGTCCATTTTCCAATGTATTACATACATAAGAGTTTATATGTTTGAAAGCCCATCTTTTGAAAATTACACAAAGGTCCCAAACTTTCTCAAAATTACCCAATAACCCCCAACATATCGAAATACTAAAATCCAAAGACAAAGCTCATAAGATGGAGTAGGATATTCCTACCTCGAAGTTAGAGCTCAAATGGAGAAGATGAAGAAATTCAAAGTGCTCCAAATCAACAATTTCCCGGATCAAAACGTAGCCCTCGACGATCAACACACTTTTTACAAAGGCACCAAGAGAGTGAAACACTCTAACTAGATCAAACCCTAGAGAGAAGGTATTTTCTAGAGAGAGGAGCTCTCAAAATCGATTTTTAGAAAGTAAGAGAGAGAGTGTGAGTGTAAAAAGTGATTCAAAAATGCCCAGCAGCCATCTGATATACGGACAGGTCCGCTTGAGCGGAGAACAGGATGCTCGAGCGTCAAGAACAAAAACTGGATCCGCTCGAGCGCAAGAAGGACCGCTCGAGCGCCAAGACACAAGAATAAAGTACATCCGCTCGAGCGCGAAAACCAGTCCGCTCGAGCGTAGATTTCCCCCTTCCAGAACTTTCACAGACAAAGCACCACCCGCTCGAGCGCCAACATACCCCCTCGAGCGCGACATGCTCGAGCGTAAAGAAACTCGCTCGAGCGTAAAAAACACACCTGCAGAAGTTTTGCAGAGGCACGAAATACTGGGATTATGTAAACCCCGCTCGAGCGCAAGAAGGCCCGCTCGAGCGGACAACCAAAAACCAAACTCTGCTCGAGTGCAAAATGACCCGCTCGAGCATAACACCAAAAACCTGGGCAACTACACTTGAGACCAAATCTCAACCTACCTGTTCGAAATACACCCAACACATCCTAAAACTCAAACATAAGGAATTAAAGGATGATAACAAGGTATACAACCACCAACTCCACGGAACCAAAGTCCGAAGTACAACAAATACAAAAAAGGGAAAATTGGAATCGCTATAAAACATACCATTTTCATGGAGCCCATTTTGGCATCAATTTTCCATTCACCCGACAATGGTTTTGAGCAACCAAATATACTACGTGAATCACAACGCGCCATAGAACGTATTACCACTTAGACCCGCCAACTTTGGCACATGGGTCTCACCTAAAAATTAGACCAAAGTTTGGAAAAAAATCTGTTTTTTTCCCAAACCAATTTTCAAACCATTTCTTAAAATTGTTGCCCACCAACCAAATTCCGACCTTAAAGCTTGTATGTTGTGTGTAGAAACCAAATGCAAATAGGCTAGAAGGAGGGGACTAGAATGTCGGAGGATTACTTGTGGGAGAAAGAGAAGAGCCCAAACTGATTATCTTGCATGCTTGATTTTGTTGGGATTTCACAGTTACACACACCAGGAAAATGAGTATTGAGAAAATAACACATCTCAAACCCATGAGAGGACTTGGACGAAAAAAAAGAGCTCTTGATAAGTTTGTTGTTTACAAAATTTAATAAAATAATTTAGGTGAAGAGAAAGAACATATTGAAAAAAAATACGACAAAGGAGAAATCATGAAATTACTCATGATAGTCATACATGATGAAAAGTGCCAACAAAATATATCTATATATATACTAGCGGCGGGGCAGACGCGATACTTGTGCAAATTCAAAAAAAAGTACTATTTATTATTATTATTATTATTATTATTAAAAAAATGACTATACATCAAAAACTCATTAAAAAAACAGATAGAGAACACTTACAATTTTGATATAAACGAAGTAAAATAATAATTCTTGAAAAATTAAAAACTACAAATCCAAAATTCTTAGACTACTTATAGTCAAAGAGATTTGATATACACAAAGAAAAATAAATAGTTAGAGTGAAATTTTTTTGATATAAACGAAATAAAATAATAGTCAAATTTTTCCCTAAGGAACTTGACAATGTAATGAAACTTTTTATCTTCTTTTATTTTTTAATGAAGAAAATATAAAGTATAATTAACATTAGTACACACAAAATACACAAAAAAAACAAACCCAAGACTCTTAAAACACTTACAATCAAAGAGATTTATACAAATAATAATAATAATAATAATAACCAAAACGCAAAAAGCAAAATACAACAAAAAACAAAAAAACTGTTTTTTTTGTTTTTTTTTTTTCTCTTAAATTAAGAGCATTGGACACACACAAAAAAGTTACGTAAACAAACAAACCAATTTTTAAAAAAGGAATTTATTTACAAAAAACAAACAAAAGCTTAAAAGGGTGAAATAGGAAAAAACACTGAATATAATTTTTTTTTAAATAGAATATAAAAATACAAAAATGCACAAACTAGAAAAATACAAACTCGACTCTTATAACACTTATAGTCAAAGAGATTTAATATACACAAAAAAAAAAAATTAATAATAGTGAAACCTATTAATATAAAAAATAAAATTAAAAAAATGTAGAATTTTTTTTAAGGTCCCTAATAATAGTAATTTAGAGGATAAAGGACACCAAAAAAAGGGGTGATGCATCAGGTCCCTCAACTATATCGCGCGCATTTTTAATTATTTCATGGACCAAAATACCCTTCACAAATCAACAGAGGAACTAAACTGGATTCCGACGACTGAGTTCCATTCCAAACATCCAACCATCTTCATAAGCAAGAGAACAGCAGATTAGGGTTTCAATATCATCTTTACTATCGACATTAGAGTTTCATTATCTTCTGCAAAAATCTTTCCCATTCCTTCCTCACAAATTTCTCTGACCCGTTTTCACTGTTCATCGTCATCTCAGTTCATCTTCGTCACATTGCATCTTCGTCTCAAGGCATATCAGTTTGTAATTAGGTTTTCATCCTAACTTTGGTAAGTTTTTCTACAATCCAACGACTTTTTCTCTGGAAACACAATTAATTGCATTTTATATTAACCTTCCATTAATTAGGGTTTCAATTTCGTAATAAAAAGCTACATGAATTTGAAAAAAGTTATTTCTCTGTGTTTTGAACTTATTCTTGAACATGTTTGTGTGATTTTGTCTGTAAATTTCACTCGCATTTGAATTTCTCTTGCTTGATGTATGTTTCTTCTTTGAATTTTCTCTAGCATGTTTGTTTTGAAAAAAGTTATTTCTCTGTGTTTTGATCTTATTCTTGAACATGTTTGTGTGATTTTGTTTGTAAATTTCTGTGCTCTGTAATTTTCTTTCGAATGTGTAATTTTCTTTGGAATGTGTAATTTTCTCAAATATTTTTATTTTCTGTGCCTGCAAAATTTATGTTTCTTTTTTTAATTTTCTCTGGCTATATTTTACATCTATATGAAATATTACTTTCTTGTCTGTGACTAAGTTTCTCTAGCATTTATAATTTTCTCTGGCCATATCACTTTTCTTCCTTGTGGGTCTCTGTTATGTTTAATTTTCTTTGGTTGTGTATCTAAATTTCTCTGGCATTTTAATATTATGGAATGGAAATTTTCTCTGGAATGGAAATTTTCTCTAGAATGTGTAATTTTCTCTGGCATTTTCATTTTCTGTGCTTGCTAGATTTATGTTTCTTTCTTGAATTTTCTTTGGCTATATTTTACGTCTATATGTAATTTGTAGCAATTTTTGAAAATTTCTCTGTCATGTTTATGTTGCTTTGGTAATGAAAATTAGCTGTGGCCACATGTATTTCACACAAAAGCACTTAGTATTCTCTTGTCTATATCTAAGTTTCTCTGGAATTTATAATTTTCTCTGGCCACATTAGTTCTCTCTCTTGTGTCTGTTTGCCATGTTCAATTTTCTCTAGTTGTGACTCTAAATTTATCTGGCATTTTAATATTATGTGTCTTGCTAAATTTATGTTTCTTTTTTGTAAATTTCTCTATATGTTTATTTTGTTCAATTCTTGGTTTCAATGTTGTGTAATTTTCTGTGGCATGTTTACGTTGCTTCGTTTATTTTATCTTACTAATTGTGGAACAGTAATGCTAGGTGGTGTAGACACCCCATTTTTGACCGTCCTCAAGACTTGGATGTCACCGCTCGAACACTCGGTGATTATCTATGTTTGTGTTCGTTTGGAGTTCCCGGAGTTCTCGGCTGCGCGCGCCCTGCCTCAGGATCCCCGAACTCGACCAGTTGTGTTTGGTTTTGCACCAAACACTTGTGTTTTGCCATGAAAGGGCAGGGAATGCCTTATGAGGCATCCCTACACACCACCGGCTGGGGCTAGAGGCCACCGGCTGGCTGAAGCTCCTATCGGCACCTTATTGTGCCGACCGGCACTCTTTTGTGCCGACCGGCACTGTTTTTTTTCAAATGGTACTCTTTGCCGGCCGAGCACTGTGCACTTGCTTTATCAGATATTTTCTTGCAGCTGTAAAGTGTTTTGCTCCCCTCCATACACGTGTATGGAGGGATGAGCCCTTGGCTTGCTTAGTGGCTAAGTTTTCCTTGCCTATAAGAGGAGAGCTCTTCCTCTTGGCTCAAGGTTAGCCTTTTGAGAGCCAAAACCAGAGCATTATACATATATCTCTGCCATATATCTATATCTCCATCTCTCTCCTCTTGTGTGTGTGATTTTAGGCCAAAAAGTGTAGTTTTACCTCATTTTTGCACCATTACACACACCTTTACACCTTAGCTCGAGATTGAGAGACTTAGAAGGTTGTTTGTGTTGGTTTTGAGCTGGTTTTGATCACTGAAGAGTGGCTGGAACCTTTGTTCTTCAAAGGATCTTCAAGGGTAAGAACTTCACTTTATATTCCCCAATCTTGCAACAAGTTTCTACCCCTTTTGCTTTATGATTTGAGCTTTGTGTTGAACTGAAAAAAGTCTTGTTTTTACTTGTTCTTGAACCTTCATTAAGGTCATTTTGTGGTTTGAGCAAAGGTCCATCCTATTAGGCTTTGTTTGGCCATTTTTAGTGCCTTTGCTTGAGACCTCCTTTGCTTGGTGTTCTTGGCCTTCTCACCACTGAAAACCAGTGGTTTTTCAGTGGTGAGGGAGGTGTTTTTAAGTCTCAAATAGGGGAGGGACACCCCTCTCCCCTTGGCCCTTTGTTTGCCTTTGTTCTTGACCTAAAAGGTAGCATGTGTGCATGCTTGCATTTAGCTTCATTTCAGACATTTTTTTTGGTGTGTTTTAGGTCATGTGTGACCTCTGTTTTTAGTTGATTTCATGGCCTCTTGCATGCTTTCCATGTTGGCTTTAGAATGCTCTTCCATGCTTATAAGTAGTGTCATGCTTTGAGCCTTGATTCTTGCATATTTTAGCTTGGTTGCATGAGGATATAAGCATCTATTTGCCATGTAATAGGGCTGTGAGCCACTGTTTTGGACACCCTTGGTATGCTTGATGTGCATGTTTTGCATTTTAGGCTTGTAAACTTTGCTTCCATGGAGTTCTAGCATGATTGACTTGTTTTGATCTAGTGATTTGGCATCATATTAGACCTCATTTCAGTCCATTAGTCATTTTTGCATGTTGGCATATGTGGCTTAGTTCATGTTTTAAAGATATGCTCTTGAATGCTTTAAAATAGACATTGTGCATGCTTCCATGTTTGGTGCATTTTTGGGGGTGCCATGAGGGGATTTGGGTGTCATTCCACATGCTTAAAATCTGTTTTTGTTTGTTGAATGCATGCCATGAGTGGTTGTATGAATGATGTCAAATTACTCTCTTTGGTGTCCTAGACTTGGGCCCATTGAATAGCATGCTTGTGTGGCATTTTGATCATGTTGTGAGGCTTGTTTTGCCACTGTTTTTGGGAGTTTGAGGGCTGCCCTCCATGGCTTAAGTCCATTGTTGCATGCTTATTTCATGATTGTTGCTTGCTTGGTCAATGTAGCCTTGAATGTATGCTTGTTAGTTCCATGTTTAATTGGCCCATCTTGCATGCCATTTGTATCCTACATACTTTAGCTCTTTGCATGCTTAACATGATAGGTTGCATTGCATTTGAGCCTTGCTTGCATACTTGCATCTCATAGCTTGGTTTGGGGGTTGTCAAGCCAAGCCCAGGATTGAGGGGAGTTCACATTTCAAGTGGTGTAACTCACCTCAATCATTGGTCACTAAGGCCCTTGATTTCCACATGATAGGGACTTAGTATTCATTTGTTGTGTTACATGCATATTTACATTAAAATGAGCAATCTTGGTTCCTTAGGCTATCATGCATCAAATGCACAATTGATAGCCCTAGAACCAAGAGCCACACCCCCTTGAGTCCCTAAACATGATAGGAGGTGTTGGACACGCTCACATTTGCCCAAAAACCATGCCTATGCATTGCCGTCTGTTGCTGCTGCTGTCATCTGTCTGGTGCAGGAACTTTCTGCCGACCGGCAGAAAATAGTGCCGACCGGCACTATTTTTGTGCCGATAATTACCAAGTGCAGCCGGTGGCCACTGGAAGAAGCCGATGACTACACTGCCCAGCCGGTGGATCATTTCAGGCCTCTTGGAAGGTATTCTGAAGTTTTGAGAATTTTTGGAGAGGCAGAGCAGTAAAAACAGAGACAGTAGTGCCAAGGTGTGGGCTTTTCGGGCAAGGCGGGCATCGGGCATGCATCATTCGCGCATCCCAAGGCAGGGCCGAGGCCCCATTTCATTTCATTTAGATGCTTTAATTTCAGTACTTAGAAATTTGTAATAATTTATTTATTCATTTATTCTTCGGTCTGTATTATTTATTTATTCGGTCCCTCCGAGTGAGGGCAAAAATGTAATAAGTGTGGGTGAGTGTGATGTATGTCTCCCAATCCCCACTTCTTTCTAACCCTTTTATTTACCCGCTTCCAGTGGTAGATTAGGGCATTTTAAAATTTGCATACCTTATGCAATGCATGCGTGCATCCATGCATTTGTTTACATGCACCGGGCTCGGTACATCATACAAACTGCATCGCAATTTTCAAATTCCAAAATTGAATACGTGCTATGTGATAGCATTTCATATGCCATGCTTAGGATAGCCGAGCCTGTCTAACTGCATTCTTGCCTGTGTTGCATTAGTCATTTAACATGAACTAGGTCATGCATTGTTTTGCTAACTAGTTTACTGTTTTGGCACGGAGTACGAGGTGAGCTTTTATGCTTTAGCATATCGCATGTGTGTGAATGTTGACATGACAGTATGCTTGCCATGCGGCTAAGTGCTTATGTGATAAATTGCTTGAATGCCTGTGGGTGGAGATTGGATTGCGTGAGTTGGAATAACTCGTTGAAATCCGCATTTTAGCCTACTTGCGAGTAGCAAAATCTAACACGTTTTTCGAGACAAAATGGACATGCGATGTTTTATTCCAATTTAGGCAATTTGGTCTATACTTGTTTGCTGTGCGCATAACATAGTAATTCTAGGCTAATAACCGGAATAAGAACATGTAATGTTTTCAAAATCGGATATCACGGTTAGTAGAGGCCGGTCTTCGGACCGGGCGAAAGGGGGTGCTCATAGCTGACCTTCCCCGATCGTACCCAAGCTCCCGAGCCAAGTCACTTTGGTGATGACGGACACGTGGCCTTCGGCACCGAGTCAGGGTTTCCTAAATTCCCCATTTTAAAATATTTAGGTGGCGACTCTGTAATCTGGCAAAGCAGTCCATGTTTGGCACTACTTTTCAAAAAATCAGTTTTCTTCAAAAAACGATTTGCCAGAGGTGGACTCTTTGGTTCAAGATTCAGAACCGTGACATTTGAGTCCTTCAACTGTAGTGACCCAATATCGAACCGGAACCGGGAGGGACTCGCACCCCTTCGCCCCGGGATCGCGTTCGGGGACGTCTACAGGTGGCCGGAAAATTCATGGCTCGAATGACTCGAATGTGTCAAAACGACAACGATGTCATTTTGGAGATAAAACGACGTCGTTTTGATACATTCGAGCTATTCGAGCCACATAAATTCCGGCCGCCAAGCATTTTTCATTGTGGAATGGAAATTTTCTATAGCTTGCCATGTTTACTTTTCTCTATCATATTCATTTTCTGTGCTTGCTAGATATATGTTTATTTTTTGAATTTTCTTTGGCTATTTTTACTTTTATAAATAATTTTAACAATTATTGAAAATTTCTTTGACATGTTTATGTTGCGTTGTTGATTTTCTTTGAGAATGAAAATTTCCTGTGGCTAGATGTATTCCACAGGAAAACAATTAGTACTCTAACATTTAATTTTCAGTGTCTAATTTTCTCTGACATTTATAATTTTATCTAGCCACCTTAGTTTTCTCCCTTATGTGTAATTTTCTCTGACATGTTCAATTTTCTGTAGCATGTTTAATTTGCTCTGGGATTTAATGTTGATATCTTTATGTTTTCATTGTCTAGAAATGGCAAAACACAAA
The DNA here is from genome assembly GCA_036172215.1 of Camellia granthamiana. Classification (NCBI taxonomy): domain Eukaryota; kingdom Viridiplantae; phylum Streptophyta; class Magnoliopsida; order Ericales; family Theaceae; genus Camellia; species Camellia granthamiana. The sequence continues at coordinate 16,942,599 of CM069907.1, forward strand.
AGTAGCAAAACACCAGAAACACCGAGAAAGAAACAGAAACTCCCCGAGTCTTCTTATGATCTTAGATCAAAAAACAGCAAAACATCACAAACTCCTCTCCAAAACACACAAGTCCAAGGTGATGAAACAACTAGCATCAAGATAAATACCCCAACTTCAAAAGACTCAAGCTCAAAGGGGAAAAAACCTGTTAAACTCCAAAGAAAGAGAGCTCATTACAGCATTCAATACCGATCCAACCTCTCATCTGTTGTCTCCTTTTTTCAAACACTTAAATTCAATTCGAACCAACTTGAAGAGCTTCAAAAGACCCCATTCTAGTATTTGATCCAAGCTCTAACCACTGGAAGGATGGATCCAAGGAAGTTTAGGAAATCTGATGATGATGTAGTTGCAATAATCCAATGTTACAATGAAAAAACGAAAGCATTCACAGTTGGTAAAAAGAACTTGACATTTACAACCAATGACATGACTTTGATTTTTGGTTTGCATGGTGGTAAAGGAGCCATGTCATTAAGATACTTAAAAAAGCCAGCAATGAAAGGCAAGCAACCAACTGACTTTAAAGATGTAGCAATCATTGTTACCTTGTACTTGTGTCTCACCCTATTTTTTGCAACAAATGGGAATTCAATAGAGTGGGCTTTTATAAAGTACATAGAACCTCTTGAATCAATGAAGCAGTATGATTGGCCAGAAGCAATCACATCAACATTGATCAATTCTATCACAACATTGTACAAAACTCTAGAAAAAGTTACGGGGTGTGTCATTGCATTGCTGGTAAGTAGAATTTTCATTCAAATTTACAGTTTTGATACTTACAAATTTGTGTGTTTAGCAAAATTTAAACACTTAAACCTCTTGAATTCATTCACTATTATCTTGAATATAAAGGTTAAGAGTATGATTCTCACCTAGAGTTCCCAATTCCCTTGAATTCTAGTAATTTCTTGCTCAATTTCACCAATTCCCTTCAATTCTTCTAGCAATTCCTAGCTTGATCTTAATTTCTCTTCAAAGTTGGCTCTCTCTCTCTCTCTCTCTGACTCATTGTTGAGAGCTCAAAGATGATGAAGGAGTGTGTGTAGATGTGCCCTAGCACTCACATTAGCCTTATATTGGCTTGATTAGTATTAGGCTAATTATGTGTAATTAGTTCTAATTAATTTATTTTCATTATTTGATTCCAAATCAGTTTTCAATTAAACCTACCATAAAATTCTAAAAATCCCAAATAACACATAAGCCTAAGAAATTTCGTGTTCAAATGCCAATAAGGCCTTTAATTCGCATGTTAAAACATATATTTCTACGTCAGACAGATATAAGTACGATTAACACAAAACACATGCAATTAACTTAGAATTTCTTTTTATTACTCATTAGGCATTTTTAATCATGGTTTATTGACTAATCACAAGTCAAGGTTGTTACAACAATTAACTCCACTAAAGTCAAGGACGGATCTAGGATCCTCATGTCTGTGTTCTAGCTTTAAAGGAAGACTTGAAAATCGACTCCACTACAATCAAGGATGGAACTAGAATGCTTATATTTGTGGTTGGCTTTAAAGGAAGACTTGAAAATCGACTCTACTATAATCAAAGATGGACCTAAGATGCTCAAGTCTTTAAATGAAGGCTTCAAAATCGGCTCCACAATTAACTGCACTAAAGTCAAGGATGGATCTAGGATCCTCATGTCTGTGTCTAGCTTTAAAGGAAGACTTGAAAATCAATTCCACTACAATGATGGAACTAGGATTCTCATGTCTGGCTGGCTTTAAAAAAAGACTTGAAAATCGACTCCACTATAGTCAAGGATAGACCTAAGAGGTGGCAAGCAGGGATGACTGCAATATCTACGATTTATTATTATTATTATTATTTACTAATATTAACTATTAATTATCTTAAAACCCCTAGACTTTTTAAAAATTAAGTGGTGGTCTTCCCTAAGTTTTAAAACTAAAACAGAATAACAATGAATTTTCATAAAATTTTCTTATAAACAACATTTGCTATTTTTTATAAATCTACGTGAATACAACTAATTATTTTTACATGTTTTAATTTTGTTTTATTTTAATTTTTTTGCTTCCCAAAATTTTTGCTAGTATGTGTTTTTCCTAAACTTTCATTTCTTTTCATTTTCACTTTCTTTTGTCTTACAAATGCATTAATTTCCTCAACTACATCATGCGACACGAGTAAAAATTAAAAACTAAAGTTTTATTTTGTTACAATACTAAAAATTTGGGTTTTTTTAATTTGTAATTGTCTTTTTTTGGGGGAAGTTATGGGAAAAAATAAAACCTAAAATTTGATGTGGTTAAGAAAGATTAATGAATTTTTTTTTTTATATAATAATTTTAAGCCAGGGTTTATATGGCTTAAGCAATTTATTTGGAAATTCAAAAGAGAAAGTTAGGAGTAAGATTGTACACGAATCAGATTGGTCTGGTCGAGTCCTTCCTTTCTATTCCTCGATAAGCGAATCGTGGTAGCATAGGAAAGAGGTATCTACTTTTGATTGATAGAAAGCATCTCTTTTTTGTCCCTCCTGACCGAACCTGTAAAAAAATCACAATAGAAAAAGTTATTCTTGCCGGAAGAGTAGTGTCGGAGACATCTTTATCTAAGGAGGAGGCTTTGTCGTCCGGCTACTAGTTCCAAAAAAATTAGAAACGTAATCGAACCATTACGCTATGAAACCGGACCAGAGCTGAATCAGAACAAAACCATAGAATTGGTTTGGTTTGATTTCGTTTGGTTTTACGGTTCTAGAAATTTTATATAACATTGAATATGATATATATTTTATGTTAGTAAACAAATTAATGATAATTAATTTGGTTAAGTTGATTAGGGTTTATCAATTTCACAATGAAAACTAGTTTTCAAATCTTATAAGAGACTTTTGATAGTTTAATTTTTACATATAAAAATAATAATAAATAAATATGTCACGGTCCGGTTCGATTTGGAACTGTGACCAAAGCCTTAGAATCGAGAACCGAACCGATTTGAACAGTTCCACCATTTTCAGAACCAGAACCAGAATCGAAACTAATAAAAATCAAACTAAACCAAACCGACGGTTTAGACTGGATTGGATCAGTTTACCCTTTCCATTGGTTTTCTTGTACACCCCTAGTTAGGAGAGAAAAGGAAAGGAAAAGATTGTGATTTATATCGTATTGTTTTAAAAGAAATGAAAGATAATGACTTTTCTCATATCTTATTGAGTTTTAACGGAGAATTTATTAGAAAATCCCCCTTCAAGTACTTGTATCTCAATTAGTTCATAAAATATTCTTATAGTCCAATAAGTCCTATTATTTTGGGCATTTGACCTATCAAATTATAATTCTCATATTTAAGGTATTTTATAAATAATTTTCTCTTACAAATATTCTTTGAATCCTTAGCAATTTAGTGATGTGAACATTCACATTAAATAAATTTAACAGTTTGAATGTTCATATCATAGAATATTCACACTGTCAATGTGAACATTAATGCGCGTTTCACCCTATTATTATTAGAGTTATTTTGGTGACTATGTCACCCATAAGACTTATTGGAACATAAGAAAATAAGTGAAATATAAGTAGGTAAAGAGAGTTTTGTAAATAAATATGACTAAAATAGCGTTTTATAGATTTCACTTTTTTGTCCTTCTATATTTGAAGCTGCAATTTTGCTATTATAAGAAAATAATTACGTTAAGAATACTTAAAAATTAATGAGTGATTCTACTTACACCACAACTTTACCTCTTTACATCCTTCATCTCATTACACCACTAAAAAAAAATTGTGATTCTCATTACATATATTATATTACCAAAACTAATCATAAAGTAAAACTCTTCAAAACCTTTTCATCTCTTTACACCAACAGTTTTTAGGAGGAAAATAACGGAATAGAGAAAGTAACAAGGGGAAAGAGAAAGATGCAAGGAAGACAGTGAGTGGAGCCCACAACGAAGTGCCTATTCGGTCACATAATGATAAACAATTTACATTCCTCCGGTGTTATGTTGCTAGAAAAAATAGATTTCTCTAGCATTTTGTTGCTATACATTTACAGAGTCATTTTCTTCCAAACAATGATTTTTAAATTTGTTCCGGGCCTGTTTGATAATACAATGCTAATGAATTTGAATTAATCCAGTTCCATGTTACCAGACAAACTTTTTTTTTCCAGCAATATGTTGTTGTTCGATTGGATGATAACAAGATATTAATTCAGGCTCACCTGTGAAGTGTCTGTTTGGTGATACATTGCTATACATATTAGATTACTCTAGTACCATATTGCCAAACTATAATGGATTTGTCTAGTCACCTGTCGCTGTACGTTGAAAGATTTACTTTTTCCTTCAAGCATCCATAAAAAACATCCATAAATCAAACATGAATCCATAAAATCATACATAAAAGTATCTATAAAAATATTCATAAAAACATCAAGTGTACGAACATCCATAAAAGCATCCATAAAATCTATCATTGTTTGCATCCATCAATCAAATATGTTATCACAATTTGTCTATATTAGTAGTTTTGGTAGTTACTACATCAAGGCTGATTAGCGCACAAAATTGATGAATATGGGTAGTATATGATTTCTCTCATCCACTAGCACACGGGTGATGAAAACGAATCCAATTATTTGCTATCGGACGTACTAGATGACCAGGTTGTAGATAAACCTATAACAAAAACATCAATAAGTAGAATTACAAAATAAGACATGGTAATGATCTAAGTAGGCTCAGTAGTTTATACCTGCATGAAATGATTTCCATTTACAAATCCTATGCAGATATCTCTTCAATCATGTGTTGCAATCGGTACTAATCTAAGTGGTAGAAACGTCAAACACTGTTACATGGATAAATAATAAAGAACGATTTGGTAATATGATGTTATCAAATGGCCCATGTCGGGCATAGTCACCCAATAATTAAATCTTGGGCCAAGTTCGAAGTAGGATAAGATAGAGGTATGGCCATCAACCTTTTTCTATGAACTAACCAGTTGAAAGGATCCTGCTGTTTCTCTAAGATAGATTTGAGATCAGGCTACCATCAGTTGAGAGTCAGGGAGGAGGATATCCCGAAGACGGCATTCCGTATGCGGTATGGCCATTATGAGTTTCTGGTGATGCCTTTTGGGCTAACCAATGCCCCAACTGTGTTTATGGACTTGATGAACCGAATCTTCTGAGAGTTCTTAGATCATTTTGTAGTCGTCTTTGTGGATGACATTTTGATTTACTCACCCTCTGAGGAGGAGCACGAGGAACACTTACGAGTGGTGCTTGAGTTGCTTAGAGCCCATAAGCTGTATGCTAAGTTCGGGAAATGTGAGTTCTGGCTAAGAGAGGTCAAGTTCTTAGGCCATATAGTATCCGGGAAAGGGGTGACTGTAGGTTCATCCAAAATTGAGGCAGTGCAAGATTGGGCATAGCCTAAGAATGCCTTTGAGATCCGTAGTTTTCTGGGATTGGCCGGGTATTACCGACGATTTGTGAAAGATTTCTCCAGACTAGCTTCGCCTTTGACTAGATTAACGCGGAAAAGGGTCAAATTTGTATAGAGTGAGACTTGTGAAAATTCGTTCCAAGAACTTAAAGCTAGACATACCACCACTCCAGTCTTAATTATTTTGGAGAGGGTTTGGGCTATTCAGTGTATTGTGATGCCTCATGAGAGGGTTTGGGTTATGTACTGATGCAAGAGGGGAAAGTAGTAGCCTATGGCTCACGGCAGTTGAAAACACACGAGAGAAACTACCCTACTCATGATTTAGAGTTAGCAGCTGTGATTTTTGCCTTGAAGATTTGGAGGCACTACCTGTATGGTGAGAGGTTTGAGGTGTTTTCCGATCATAAGAGTCTGAAGTATCTGTTTACACAGAAGGACTTAAATTTAAGGCAGAAAAGGTGGATGGAGTTCATGGAAGATTATGATTTCGAATTGCATTATCATCCGGAAAAGGCCAATGTTGTGGCCGATGCCCTAAGTAGGAAGTCCATCAGTAGTGTAGCTTGTATAGCTATCAGGGATTAGAAGATGTTGGGTGCCCTTGATGAATTTGACTTGCATCTGGGTGAGTCTATTGAGACTGCAGCCTTGTTCTCTATAGTTGCACAACCTACACTTATGAGCCAGGTGTTAGAAAGCGCAGAAGGGTGACTTCGAGATAGAATCACTCCGAGAAAAGATCTCTAGTGGGAAGGTAGAGAAGGGTTTGACTATGTATCCCGACCTGAGTGTGAGATACCGTGACCGTTTGTTTGTACTGGAGTCTTGCTGAAAGGAAGTACTCCGAGAGTTTCACCATTCACGCCTTGCGGTGCATCCGGGAGGCACAAAGATGTATCATGATCTGAGTTGCCAGTTTTGGTGGAGGGGTATGGAGAAGGATGTGGCAATATTTGTATCGAGGTGTCTTACTTGTCAGCAAGTGAAGGCCGAACATCAAAGGCCAGCAGGTTTGTTGTGGGCCTTCCGAGGACTCAACAGGGTAGTGATTCCATTTGGGTGGTAGTTGACCAGTTGACCAAGTCAGCGCATTTTATTCCTATGTGCGTAAGAGATTCGGTAGATTACCTTGCTGACTTGTATATTCGAGACATAGTGAGGTTGCACGGGGTCCCAGTGACGATTGTCTCAGATAGAGACCCGCGTTTCACTGCTCAATTGTGGCAGAGTTTGTAGAGTGCCTTGGGCACTAGATTGACTTTTAGCACGGCTTACCATCCTCAGACTGATGGGCAGTCCGAGCGTACTATTCAGATCCTTGAGGATATGCTTAGAGGCTATGTCCTTGATTTTAAGGGGTCGTGGGAGAGACACCTACCCTTAGTGGAGTTTGCCTACAATAACAGTTTCCAATCGAGTATTGGCATGGCACTGTTTGAGGCCTTGTATGGCCGACCATGTAGATCTCATGTGTGTTGGGCCAAGATGGGTAATGCACCTTTATTAGGTACAGAGTTGGTTTAGGAAACTACAGAGAAATTGGCACTTATCCATAGAAGGTTGGTTACAGCCTAGAGTCGCCAAAAGAGTTATGCCAACCGCAGGAGGAGACCTTTGTCATTTGAGGTGGGTGATCATATCTGTTTGAAAATATCACCTAGATGGGGTTTGATGAGGTTTAGGAAGAGTGGAAAGTTATCCCCTCGGTTTATTGGTCCTTTTAAGATCCTTGAGCGGATTAGGGAGGTTGCATACCGTTTAGCATTGCCTCCACAACTTTCCGGAGTGCATGACGTGTTTCATATTAGTATGCTTCAGAAATATGAGCCGGATCCATCACATGTGTTGGATTGGACCGACTTAGAGGTAGATGAGGATGCCTCGTACGAAGAGAGACCGGTGCGAGTCTTGGATAGACGGGACCGAGTCTTGCGAGGCAAGACAATTCCCTTGGTCAAAGTACTGTGGAAACATCATGGGGTTGAGGAAGCAATGTGGGAGCGTGAATTGGAAGTCCGAGAGAAATATCCGGACTTATTTATTGATGTTTGAATGTCTGTCAGAATTTTGGTTTTGTTTATGAACTATAAAAACATTGTATATGTTTTGGATTATGAAAGCATTATAAAGGTTGAATGTGTTTTGGAAATGCAAGTTTAATGTGAACATTGTGTATGTTTTAAATTAATGAGAACATTGTATATGTTGCTTGAGTCTTGGAAAAATTGTAAACTTGTCCTAAGCATTGAATATGTTTTGGGAAAATATGAGATGTATGTGTTGAAACTAGCTAGATTTTGGAAAATACATATTGGTAATGTATATTGAGCTATATATTGTGGGTTTGTTCTCTTGTGAAGAGATTGTATGACCGGTGGGTGGTTCATGGCGTTGAGAATGGAATGGTAATCATTTTGATAATGGGATAAACATGGTTTTGAAACTTATAATAAAATTTCGGGGACGAAATTCTTTAAGGGGGGGAGGTTATAGCGATCTCGGTTTTGCCCCGACCTTCTTTGTGTCCCGAACTTGGGTTCCGTGGTTGAATATCGTATCCTTGCCTTGTTATTCTCTTTTGACTCTTTGTATTTGAGTTTTGGATTATGTTGGGCATGTTTAGAACAGGTTAGTTGTTAGTTGGTCTAAAATGTTGTTGCCCAGATTTTGGCTTCTTTCGCTCGAGCGAGACTTCTTGTGCTCGAGCGAGCCTTGTGTAAGCTGCTTCATTGCTAGAGCTAGGGTTCTTATGCTCGAGCAAGGATTAAGAGTCCTCGGGTCTTTTCCCAAACGCAGCTTTTCTAGGAAGGTGGAGTGCTTCGTTCAAGCGAGACTTCTTGCGCTCGAGTGAGCCTTGTGAAATTGTTTCTTCGCTCGAGTGAGACTTCTTGCACTTGAGCGTACGTCTACATTTGTGGCAGACCTGAAGCTTTGCATTCTATGCTCGAGCGACGCTTCTTGCGCTCGAGCGAGGTCATTGTTGTATCTGGTTGCTCGAGCGACAACTCCTTTGCTCGAGCGAAGACCGCGTATATCAGTTCACAGCAAAGATATTTTACACCACTTTTGATCTTTTTTTTTTCCCTAAAAACCCTAATCCAGCACCTCCTCTCTCTAAAACTCTCTCTCTCTACAAATCTTCCATGATCTAGGGTCTTTCAACCCTACTTCCTTTGTTAAAGAGTTAGAGTTTTGCGTTGGCTTCCACTTGATCCGAAACAGTTTGAGTTTTGGGCATCTTCAAGTTTCTCCTTCTTCCTCTTTGAGCTTCTATACTTGAGGTAGGGATGTTCTACACTTTAGTATGGCTTTTAACCTAGGTATTTGATGTTATGTATAAATGGTGGAATTTGTGAGTGATTTGGGTAAGCTAGGGTTTGAGTATAGAGTTGAAATAGGGTTTTCTATTTGGGCCATGGAAATATATGTAGGATGTTGAAGATGGGATTATATGAGTCAAAATGATGAAATTTGGACTTGTGATTTACATTTGTGAAAAGGGGAAATTTGCCCTAGTTCGGCGTGAATAATTTATCTTGTTTATATAATGAAATTGATATGGAAAATGTGAAATTAGAAGGGTATATAGATGAATGGTGTAGTTGGATTTGTTAAATCACTCGCCTGTGGAAATTTGATAAATTATCTATTTGATAAATTTGTTTATCTGTTTAGAAATATCAATTTTGGGCTATTGGTGGAGGATAGCTATGATTGTTGTAGAAACTGCATGAGGACTAGGTAAATTGAAACTAGTCATATGAATTATGTCATTGAACATGACAGTTTGATTAAATTGTTGAATATGTAAATTTTGGTAGTCATTGTATATGACATGCTCTTAAATATATTGTATATGTATCTTTGTTTGGAAAGAGATAGGGGATGTACTCCATTGATAATTAAGTTGGCTAGAGTGTCCAAGGTGAAAGTCCCGAAATCTTTTACATATGGGTATCGGTTCCCTCGGATGAGAATTCCTTAAAATGGCAGAAAGTTTGAAGTGTTTAAATAATGAATGAATTGCCTTGTTAATGAATGAGTTATAGTCTCATTTGGGATTGTTTTGAAGATAAAGGATTATACTTTTTGTATTGACTTGAAATGGATGAATGGAAGTGGAAAAGGGTTTTTGATGTCATAATTGATTGGTCATGAAAGATGTCGGTTGGTTTTAAGTATTGAACATTTATCTAATGCATATATCTTAGTTAAATTTCATACACTGTGTAGTATATTTCTACTGGGCTTTGGCTCACCCTACTTGGGAAACCATTTTCAGGTACAGGTGACATGCCGCCTCTAAGGGCATAGCTTGTGAGGTCTAAGGGCTGAAGGCTCCATTTTGCTATTTTGTTTTGTGTTAAGTGTAAATTCAAGTCGAGGGCTTTATATGTAAAAGAGTTATGACTCTTCTTTTGTTGTAACCAAGTGATAACTTGGAAAGATATAAGCCCGTAAGGCATTTATTTTGTTATTATCAGTTAGAGCTACATGCTATAGTTTCAAGATAAGCATTTATGAAAATGTAATGCATGCAATACATTTTGTGAAGAAGACTCTGATGAATGAAAATATAATATTTCTTTTATGCTTATGGATCTTATGAACGATTGATTTATTTTTATTTTTTTAAGGGCGTTACAACTTGGTATCAGAGCATACCGAGTTTGAATACTTTGGGTACATGGGAAGTGGTTAGTACCACAATGGGTTTGTCTCATTTGTTAAAGACTTAAGTATGATGTTATGTGCTTATATGATAGCATGTTTATGTGACTATATGGGTATGGGATTTAGTTTCTAGGATGTTGATCGGGTCTATGGATTTCAGGGAGTTCCGTTGGAAAGGCACTTGATCACTGCCGTTTCTAACTGGAACTCTAGCGGCGCCACGAGACGGTCATTATCCGAAAATAAAATTCGTATGTGTTTATGTGGTTATGTGCTTAAATGGAGTGAATTACTATTGTCCATTGTGTTAGGACGTGAATGAGATAGCTTCAGCACATTTGTAAATGTGCTAATCCCTTTGTTACCTTTATTAGGATGTCAGGACGAGGTCGTGGTGGTAGGCGTGGTAGGCCTAGGAGGCATGAGATGCCTATACCGGATGGGATTCTGACACAAGAGGAAGGAGTGGGTCAGGCCAACGTGGCCGAGCCAGTTGGTCAACAGGCCATAGGTGCCTTAGCCCGTGAAATGGCCGGAGCATTGAGGGAATCTACGGACATTCTCAGGGCTGATAATCAAGTCCAGGCCCAAGTAGCTGAGGTAAGGCCGTCTTTTCTGAAGAGGGAGTTCTTCTGGTCGAATCTGGACGAGTTTTCGGGTGACCCTAAGGAGCCACTGAAGGCTAATGAGTGGCTGGAATAGATGACGAAGACGTTTGAGATGCTCAGCATCGAAGACGGAGGTTTGAGGGTGACCTTAGCGTCCTTCCAACTGAAGGGAGACGCGGGTCAGTGGTGGAAATATGCGCGGGGGCGCATTGGAGGGACTTGGGAGGCCTTTATTGAAGCTTTCCAGGACAACTACTTACCTGCTACAGTGAGGAAGAAGCTGAGGGATCAGTTTTCTCAACTCAAACAGTTGAATACATCGATGGTTGAGTTTGAGGCCACATTTACTAACTTGTCTAGGTTTGCACCGGAGTTAGTGGCGACTAAGGAACGCCGTTGTCTGGAGTTCGAAAAGAAACTGAGGACCGGACTCATGTTCAGAGTTGTCGGGTCCATAATTAGGGATTATGGGCACCTTGTAGAGGCTGCAGCCCATCTTGAGACTATTATACATACGGAGGAGGAGAGGATGAGGGGCTCCAGAAGGAGTCAAGATAGTCAGGGGGACGGTAAGAGGCAGAGGGGTTCTAATCCTCAGTAGTCCCACGAAGCACATTCGAGATCTACTTTTCTAGTGTCGAGTTCAGGTTCTGGAAGAGGTGGTCAGGGATACATCACCTGTTACAAATGTGGTCAGTTGGGCCACAAGTCTCCAAGCTCAATACAAATTAAAAACAAGAAAAAATTGTATTCATAAAAAAACTTAACAAATCTCCTCTGTAATGAATTTACGACTGGAGTCCACTAATAATGCACTATTTACATTGTTGCAATGTGTTACGCCCTCAAAATAGTACAGATAAACCAATTCATGAGATAAGCGAACATAATATAATTGATATCCTTTCATCCATTAGCATTCATAATACAAAAGATATTACATGCATTATACATCCACAAATGTTCATCCTGAATCTATAGTATGTAATTAATAAATAACAAAATAATTGCCCTGCAGGCTTATATCTTTCCAAGATATCACTTGGTTACAACAAATGAGATCTAAACTCAATACATGAAAAGCCATTGGCTTGAATAAATATTCAAACATTTACAACACAAAATAGAGGCTCCAGCTCCAAGGTCCTCCCAAGCTATGTTCTTGAAGGAAGCATCTCACCTGGACCTGAAAATGGTTCCCCAAGTAGGGTGAGCCAAAGCCCAATAGCGACAGTCTAATACAATGCATGAAGTTTAACTAAAAAACAAGTGCCAGATAAATGTTCAATTTTCATGACCAACTTACGTCCTTTCCATGACTATTTCGTACTGATGTTCACGTTTCAATCCGTTTTCATTTATTCATTTCAAGTCAATTGACAAGTGGATATATGATTTTCAGATTACCCAATTGAGACTACAACTCAATGGCTCGCAATCAACATAACTATCATACAAGCACTTCGACCTTGCCATTTTACGGAAATTTCATCCGCGGGATCGGCACCCATGTATTCATAAGATTTTGGGACTTTCACCCAAGACACTCCGACCAACTTAATTCTCAATGGAGTCCATCCCCTATCTCCTCCCAAACAATGGAGTACATCTCATTTCTTCTCCCAAAATATTATACATATACAATGTATTCAAAAACATCATCATATACAATGACTATCCATAACACATATTCAATAACATAACTTAAGTGATTAGTTTCAATTCACCTAATCCTCACGTATTTCTACAACAATCTTAGATATCCTCCACCGATAGCCCAAACAAATATTTCTAAATAGATATGCAATCTTTATAACAGATAATTTATCAAATTCCCATAGGTGAGTGATTAAACAAATCCAACTACACCATTCATTCATACATCCTCCCAATTTCACATTTTACACACCAATTTCACTATTTATACAAAATGGTGATTTAACACATATTAGGGCAAATTTCCCACTTTCTCAAATATCAACCCAAAGGCTAAAATCTACCATTTTAATACAAGATATCCTCATATTCAAGCCCCCATATTCATCTATGAGGCACAACATAGAAACCCCTCTTTTCAATTTAAAACCAAATTCTAGATTTATCCAAAATACTCCAAGATTCCACGATTTATACATAACAACCAATAATAGGTTAAAAGTCATACTAAAGTGTAGAATATCCCTACCTCAAAGAGAGAATATGAGCCAAGCAAGAGAGAAACCCCAAAAGTGCCGAAATCCAACTTTAATCCGTTCAAAGAGAAGATCTTGAGAAGCTCCAACTTTTTAACAAAGGATATAGGGTGAAGAGATCACTAGATCTAGGCCAAAATGTAGAAAGAGAGAGTATTATAGAGATAGAGGCTCTCAACTTTAGGGTTTTGGCTGAAAAGATATAAAAAAGTGATGCAAAAAGTGTTTTTCGCGATCTGATATACTTGCAGTCCGCTCGAGCGGAGGGTTTCACGCTCGAGCATCGGACACAAAGATTTGATCCGCTCGAGCGTAGAATACACACATCCAATATTTTGCAAACAACAGGCATCGCGTTAGAGTGCAAGAAGGCCGCTCGAGCGCACACCCACTCGAGCGTACGAAGCGCCGCTTGAGCATGAAAAACATTCCTCCAGCACTTTTACAGAAGTGCAGGGTACTGAGAGTTCGCAAACTCCGCTCGAGCGCAGGAAGGCCTGCTCGAGCGGAAGACCAAAATTCTGGGCAACAACATTCTAGGCCAAATGGCAACCAACCTGTTCTAAACACGCCCAAGATATTCCAAAACTCAAATTCAAATGTATATAAGGGAAGAAAGAGATAGACAGCCATATGAAAGCATTAAACCCAAATCCGGAACATCACAAGAGCTGGGACAAAACCGAGATCGCTATAACCTCTCCCCCTTAAAGAATTTCGTCCCCAAAATTTACAAATTAAGTTTCAAAATCAAGTTAACTGGCCCAATCGAAAACGAGTATGCTTGATGATACATATCAGTATGAAAAAATGATTCAACAAATGAATTCAAATTCTTTCCACTCCTCAAAATTGCAGCAACAGCATGTTGGCATAAATACCCATTTATGTCCCATTTTCGACATGAACAAGTTCTCAACCCAAGATCAACCATAACCGAAGGAAAACAATGCACTTCAAACACATTATCAGATAATAAACTCACATTCCATGTCCTCCCATCCATGAAAGCTTTCTCTAACACACTAGCCATACGAGGACAGAGAATTTTATTCCATTTACTAGAAAGCATCCTCCTATCAGACCTCATATTCATGATTTACAATCGTATCATGTCCACCAAATTTGTTATTGGCAAGTGCCAAGCTTCTCGTATCCATGAATTGAATGACTCAACAACATTTGAATACATTTCACCATAACGTTTCCCCACAAAATATGCATCACTCCAATTTTCATATGGTAAACTTCTCAAGAAAACACTCACAATGTCTCCTCCATCACTTTTTAATTCATTTAACTTGAAATGGAATGATGTCTTTGTTGGCGCATATGCACATTCTAAAAACTTGGACATAATCGTCTCCCTAACCAAATTTGTGTTTCTACATGATAACCTATCCCTCAAATTTCTCTTTAGATGTTCAAGACAAAATCCATGATAGTAATTAGGGAAAACCTAGCAATCCCTTCCACAATACCATAATGTTGATCTGATATGAAACTTATCACCCTCTCCAATCTCAATACTTCACATAAATGTTCAAGGAACCAACACCAATTGTCTTTATTCTCAGCATCAACAACGACAAAAACTATAGGAAAAAAACCTACAAAACAAATAGGAACAAGCATATTAGATATACACATATGCAGAGAAAATTAGAACAATAAACAACCAAAGAAATTTGAAACTGCCGAAATCCAACGAAACTTCACACACATTGGCCAAATCCAGAGAAAATTCACACAATGGCAACATCCAGAGAAAATTCACTTAGTGACCAAATCTAGAGAAAATTCACACAATGGCAACATCCAGCAAAAATTCACTTAGTGACCAAATCCAGAGAAAATTCACACAATGCCAACATCCAGAGAAAATTCACTAAACATTCACACAGTGCCAACATCCAGAGAAAATTCACTTAGTGACCAACTACAGAGAAAATTCACATAGTGCCAACATCCAGAGAAAATTCATACAGTGGCACATCCAGAGAAAATTCACACGGTGGCCACCTCCAGAGAAAATTCAAAGTCTTAGAGAACAATCACAAAACATAACCACAAAAATAGAAAATTCACATACTTAGAGAAAATTAGATATATTTACAATTACATTCATTCCCATCTTTCTCCGTCGTAGCAAGCATAACTCCTTTGTATCATCCTTTAAAAAATGTTCCATCAAGAAACAACAATGACAAACAATATTTGAAACCAGCAATGCATGCATGAAAAGCCACAAACACTCTTTTGAAATGCTTGTTATCTTCAAAATCTAACTCAAAATGACTACCTAGATTGTTCTTCAATGCCTCATCAAAATACCTCCATAATTGATCGAATGACAAACAAGAATTCCCATATGTACTACATTTTGCTTTTTCAACCCTCAACCAACCACAGTTATAACTAATTGAGACTCCATACTTGTCTTTCATTTCTTTGACAACATCCACTAGACGAGTTAAAGGTTTTGCACTTACCTTTTCAAGTATCAACCTAGAAACTAAGTTGGAAGTCATCCTACCATGTTTACTAGTACGAACCGCCACACTACACGAATGTTCATTGTTCAAAGTTCTTATTTAAAAGAACCCATTTGTTTTTTCAATTGAAACATGTACACACCACATACATCCCTTTGATTTCTTATATACACATTCTACCGTAACCCTCAGTTTGTCATTTTTAACATACGTAAACTGAAAACCAACCTCAATAGAATACTTGCATAAAAGAGTACGAAACTCAACCACACCACCCTCAAACTTTTGTCTGACACTTGTAATATTATTTCGCCAACGAGCTGACAATAACACCTTTTCTTGGTGACAACAAAACTTAGAGAGTGAATTTCTTTCAATATCAACGAGCCTATCACATTCACCATGCACAACATCTACCCAATTAGACCCCTCTTCATCCTCTTGATCAAAAGTACTACACCTCATAACTGAAACATCAACTATATCAACACCATGTGCACAAACAACCCTCAACATATTCAGAAAATCAATATTATTTCGAATCATACAATTCAGATGGCTCACAATAGAATACAAAATACACATCATCTCAGGTTTCAAATTCTCCCATGTTTTACACAAATGCCAACCAATTCCTCAACATTCAATTCACATGAAACATTAATCACAATAGTATCATTCTCGTATTTGCACAGCAACAGCATTGCACTGTCTATCTAAATTGAAAGAAAAAGCACAAAAAATAACTTGTTCAATATAAAAACACTTCACAAGAACAACATAAAAGTCTAGAGAAATTTCTAATAATTATAATTTTCTTTGGATTATAATAACAAGCTTATAATTTTCTCTGGACTCAAATAAAAGTCTAGAGAAATTTACAAACTTAAATTCACCTTCAAGATAACAAAAACAAAATCATAGAAAAATTAATGAATCCAGACAAAATCACAGAGAAATTTAATGCTAACTATTAAACACGATCATAGACAAAAATCACACAGAAGATCAGTTATGAAATTATAAGCTTCTCCATGATTTTCACTAGACTACAAGCTTACAATTTTCTCTGTGTGATTGTGCAGTATTGGACTCAAATAAAAATCCAGAGAAATTTATGAACTTATATTCACCTTCAAGATAACAAAAACAAAATTACAAAGAAAATTAATGAGTCTATAGAAAATCACAGAGAAACATCATAGAGAAAATTAATGAGCCCAAAGAAAATCACAGACAAAATTAATGCTAACTATTAAACACAATCACTGCAAAAATCACAGAGAAGATCTGTTATGAAATTATAACCTTCTCTGTGACTTTCACTGGACTAGAAGCTTACAATTTTATCTGTGATTTTCACTAGACTAGAAGCTTACAATTTTATCTGTGATTTTTGTTGAATTATAATAACAAACATACAATTTTCTCTAGAATACAATGAAAAGTGCAAAAAAAAAAAAAAAAAAAAAAAAAAATCACAAAACTTCGGAAAGTGCAAAAAACAGAGCCGGTCTCCAAACACGAAGAACAAAACTCATCATTGATAAACATGTAACAGAGAACGAAAAATGAATTCCAAAAATCAAAATCAACTCCATTGTCAATAACAAAAAAATGAAAAATCAACTTCAAGAATTAAAAAAAAAAAAAAAAAAAAAATTAACTAAGCTGGCTTTTCTCTAACATTGATCAAAACTGAAAACAAAAACCTAATTCAAAATACACTACAAAAACTTATCTGAAATCGGAATCCTTACATACAAATCAAATGAAAAATCAAAAACTTACACTGATTATTAAACTTACCTGATTCAACTCCACTAGAAATCCGAGCTTCAACACGACTTCAACTTCTACACGATCTAAACAAAAAATCAATTTCAACACGACTACAAAATCCCTATAAAATCTCCACGAAAATCTGCATCATCAAAATCTCCATCGATCGCCAAGTTCATCCCAAAGTAATCTCCTACAAAAATAGCAACGTAATCTTCACTTTCCAAATTTGAAAACCACGTATATTATATAAAGAGAGATAAAATAGGTATTTTATAAACTAAAATAACATTGAGGGACCTTAGGCATCAAAAATATTATTGTGGATCTCTCTTCATAATAAAAGTTGGGTAGAGATCTTAGACCAATTTTCTCTTTTTTTTTTGGAGTTAATTACTTAAAAGTCCTATTTACAAATGTTATGGTAGCTCAGGTCCTATTTAAGATTTTTTGAACCAATAAGTCCTATTTAGTAAAATTGAGAATAACATCAATTTTTTTCTAATTTTTAAAATTAAGAAAATTATTAATTTTGCATAGTAATGTTTCAGATAATTATTTTATTAACTGATGAAAAAAAAACAAAGCATGAGATCAAATGTTTTTGCCCTTCTACTTATTGATTTGATTCAGCTATCCAATA
This sequence comes from Camellia granthamiana, assembly GCA_036172215.1. NCBI lineage: Eukaryota > Viridiplantae > Streptophyta > Magnoliopsida > Ericales > Theaceae > Camellia > Camellia granthamiana. The sequence continues at coordinate 16,960,495 of CM069907.1, forward strand.
AAATCGAGAACATTAACAGTTTTTTTTTCCAGTTTTAAAACTAAGAATATTATTAGCTTTTTTAAAAAAGTTTTTTTTTTTTTTTTTTGCACATCAATGTTTCATCGCCATGCTTCTTTATAGATACAAAATTTTTAGTTTTTGCACAAAAAATAATTCAGCTTTTTCAATTTTTTCAAAAAAAAAAAAAAAAATTGAAAGTTGATGTTTTAAAAAAAAATATAGTCCCATTAAAGGTTTTTTTTTTTAACATAAATTTTTTTTACTTTTTTCAATTTGAAAGTTGATGTTTTAAAGTTTGGAATATCAAAATAAATTTTAAATCATCATATTCCTTTATAGATAATCGTAAATGATGAACATTCATTATTTGAAGGGTGATTTCAACTATTAAAAATTTAATGGGATTTGAAGGTCTAAAAATCTTAGTTAGGATGGAGTATAAGTTCATAAATTAGGATTTGTGTATAAGTGTTTCATTTTTAAAATTAAAAAAAAAACGAAATATAAATTTTAAGAACACTAAATTATTTCTTATACTATACTCTCTCTTTTTTTCCCCAAAAACTTGATAACATAATAGAACTTTTTAAGCGATAGATTTATACTTTGGATAAATACTCCATCAACTTGCAACGTAACCATAAGATCAACATTCTTGAATGGTCTTTCTCAACAAAATAAATAAATAAATAAATAAAAGTTTTTGAATAGAGAGAAGTGATACAAATCCAAGACTCTTAGAACACTTACAATCAAAGAGATTTATATATATATATAAACTGTTTTTTAAATTAAAATTAAGAGCACTGAATTGTTTTATAAAAATTAAAAAAAAACAGGCATTTAAAAAAAGTTAAGTAAACAAACAAATCAATTTTTTAAAAACAAAATTTATACACAAAAAAATAAACAAAAGCTTAAAAAAGTGAAACAAGAGAAAAAAAACTGAATATAAAATTTAAAAAAAAATTGAACATAAAAATACAAAAGCATAATAATCCAACATAAATAACAAAATCATAAAAATAAATAAATAAATAAATAAACATGAAGTAAACATACCCAGAGGCGATTTTCTATTTTGTGATCTTGATTGTCTTCTCCAACTATCCATCATCGAAATATAGCATTAAACAAACAAACTTAACAGAAATTCTCAGTTACCCAAAAAAATTAGGTAAAGAAAAAACAAAATTTAATATGGGTATTCGAGAAATTGATGTTTTACAGTGAATAAAGAGAAGTAAAAATGGTGAAACTGAATTGAAACTGCACAACAATTTAGAGAACATGAAAAGTATAAAAGTCAAAGTGGTTTGTATTTGAAATTGTTATATTTGTGAAAGTGGTTTGTATTTCAAATTACTATATTTATATTGGATGAATTATTATTTTTATTTATTTATTATTATCTAAACAACACATGGCAAAAACTTCAAAAATTCAAATAAGTGTTCGCTTTTAATAATAGTAGAGATATAGATAAGAATCACTTTAGTGAAGATGACTTGTACTTTTTTTACCGGAATTGTCCCATTTGTTTCAACAAATTACTTTTTTGTTAGGGCCTTTTAGCAAGGCTTTTATTTTGGCATTTTCTACCAGAAAAGTCCTTTTTGCTATTTCATTTTTTTACAAATGTGAGGCCCATTTTTGAAATTTGGCTAGGTAAGCAGTTGCGGTTGACTCTTTCACCGGTTGAGGCCGTGGCTATCTATCTATTGATCTATCTATCTACTCTATACTATTATAAAGTGAACACCTCTTATGGTGTCCTGAAGTTTTGTTTCTTATGCTGTCACGTGTTCACTTTTTTTATTTAAAATTAAAAAAAAAATTAGATAGATGAGTGGAGGGGACTTGAACCTTAGACTTATATCAAATGAATAAGACTCTTACCACTTGATTAGCACACAATATATAATAAATTTTTTATTTTATTTTTATTTATTTGAATAGCACACGCATCGCGTGTGACAACCGCTAGTTATTTTAAAAGGCTGTCATGATGTTTAAATGGGGGGTTTATCTTGAATTTTTTTCATAATTTAAATCATTTATATTATAAGATTATTCGAGTAAATCATTCATGTCAAAAAAAAAATTTTTGATTGGACATCTATAGTTTCATAACAAAAACACATTTGAAAAAAAAAAAAAAAAGGGTTAACAAGATTTTGGTAATTTCTTTTAAAACAATTAGAGCCTGATCATGGGGCTACACATTTTCAATTAATTTAATTTTTTGTATGAATAACATACTTTGATGAACCTTACAATATGACCGTTTGAATTATTAAAAAAAAAAAAATTCAGAATGAGCCCCCACCTAAACACCACAGGCACAGCAGGGTACCTTGCTTCGCCAGTATCCTTTAACTCCCTTGGTTTAATAAATTATTAAATTATTGATTGGATTAATTCTATTGTTATCCCTATATATACATTTTGTATTATTTTGATGTTCAATATTTAAATTGATAACAATATTAAAATAAAGTTGCTCAACTCATAACCCATCATATTTTCACTAGGGATACACAAATCAATAAATAAATCAAAAACCTGTAGTGTTAGTTTATTTTAATATGAAAAGTATTTATATATTTGTATACTTTTTAACAAATATATATATATAAGAAAATCTTAAAATAAAATAGTGGATTTGCTACTAACTACATTTATAAGTAAATTAGGTAGGAAAATATATAAAAATATTTTCAATATTTTATTTAACTGTAATGAATTTAAATCACTATACAATGATAATTTAAAAAATATTATCTTAATTTCGAATGTGTTTTAAAACATGATACTTTAGAAACATAACAATCACTCCAATTGATGTATTGAATTATATTAAAACACTACATTAATTATCCAAAATTTATATAATTTATAGAATAGAATTATCATTCCATTAAAATATTTATTTTACTCTTGGTTTACTAAAATAATGATAAAAAAAATACATTATAAATAGAATCTTTTTCACTATTGTAAATGATTGATTGCTTTGTTAAAAACACTCAATGAATGACTATTTTACTCTATTCCACATTATTCAAATGAACCAAACGAAAAATTCATTCAATTTTTGTACTCAATGTAAGTGTACAAAGAAAAATTTAAAATACCATTTTCAAATGAGCTTAATGACTAAAACATCTTTTTTTAATTAGTTTTTCTTAACGAAAAAATGTGAATGGTCTAGACTGTGAAAAAATAAAATAAAATATTAGGTGTGGGGATATATTTTCTGAGTACCACCACGTGGCAAGGTGACGCCGACGTATCAGCCGAGGTGCCACGTGTCGTGGTAGTTACGCCGAGGTGATCTCGAAATTGCCGAGGTTATCTCCGAATATACCGGAATCCGAGATAAGCGGATAAAGAACAAGAGTCCTAGATTGAGAGAAGACTTCAGTTTGTATAAAGATAAGACTCTTAGAGAGTTTATTCTAATCTTACTGGGAGTCCAAGATTAGCAGTAATCCTGAGTCCATAGAAGTTAGGCTTCTATTGGGACTAGGTTTATGTTGGCTATAAAAGAGAGGCACCCCCATGGGTCTAAGGTATGTTTTTTTTATACTCAAGCTTGTGAGTTGAATACTTGATTATCTTTGAGAGATATACTGACTTGATCGTCGGAGTACCCCTGGGTGGAAGAACCACCGCCGGAGCCTTCTCTTTCTGTTGCAGGTCAGCAAAGTGCCATTTATTCTGCCAGTGTTCTACAGCTGAATTACTAAGCGGGCAGTGTGGTAAGAAAATCACTCACACATTAGGATTTAAATTGAAAAAAAAAATTAGAGTTTATTTGGTTGCAAAGCTCAAATATTATTTCGGTAATTTTTCGTTAACATTTTTATGAAAAATGTATACTTATCTGATATTTTTCCTGTGAAAAGAAAATTCATAATCCTCTATAGTCAAAGACTGGTTCACTTTTGTTGGCACTTATTTTCCTCTTTTTTCTTTTTTTTTTCTTTTTTTCTTTTCTTTTCTTTTCTTTTCTTTTCTTTTTTTTTTTTTTTGTGAAGAATAAATGAATGAAAAATGATTTGCGTACAAAAGGATTATATAAAAAATCACAGTAGGACTAATGTGTCAATAATATTTTTAAAATTATGAAAATGATTGGTGCTTTAATTAGAAATGAATGATTCACATTAAATTAGATTTTCATTAAATTTTAATTTATAACTCACTTCTCATAAATAATTCGGTAGTCATATAGATGCGAAATTTTTTTTTTCTATCTCTTTTATACTAAAATTTATATTTTATATTGTTTATCTTTATATTTTCATACTATATGTATAAATTCATATCACTTTAGTTTTAATGAAAAAAAATTAATATTGATGGGCATGACCACATGGCCCAAGACAGCCCAACCCACAACTGTCTTGGGTGGCCCAAACGGTCATTTAGTTATGGCCTAGTAGGTGAAACTCAACAACAGACCCACTGAAGAACCCGCGCCGGTCCAGGCCCTATGGCATTTAGACACCTATTAGATAGGGAGTTAGCCACGTGACAGATAAAGATCCTGCAGAGTTATTGAGCCCAGGCATCAAGCATTAAATGAGTCTGTCATGGCATTAAATGTAATAAGATCTCTCGTTCCCTGGTATGGCGAAACTGCCATGACCAACGGCGAGTAGGCCATAGACTTTCGGCCAATAAGACAACTTAAATGGACAAGGAAATGATTAGAAAAGAGAGCTACTATTAGCACCTACCAAAATTCTTTGGACCCCCCATTTCTTTGGACCCCAACCCTAAACCCTAAATTTTAAAAATATTTTTTTGGACACCCCACCTATTACCAAATCTACCTATATTTATAATATTTTCACAATCAAATGCACACCCACCTAATTTTTCATACCTCTCCTTCCCTAACCATCGGTCTACTGTATTCATCTCCTCCACACCGATTGAATCCGTTTTGCTGTTGAAGTGCTTGGGACATTATTATTTTTTTTTTTTTCTTACAAGTGCTTCAACACTTTCGAATAAAGTGCTGCCGCAATTTTTTAGAAATTCAACACTTTTGAATCATAACCACACAAAGGTACGATTTACTTCTTTTTTCTTACAAGTGCTGTAGACTTTTTCATCTACCATCAAAGTTATAATTTACTTCTCTGTTCTCTTTAATTAATCATAACCACATAAACAAAAAAACCCTTTACCAACCAAAACCACAACCACACAAAACCCTAATTGTTGGAGAATGTTATAATGTAAGGGATGGCTTGATTCCACATAAAATTCAAATTTTTTTGGGAATAGAGGTCTAAATATTATAATCTAATGGATGGCTTGAATATTATAATGTAATAGAAGTCTACATACCAACTAGAAATAAATTTTTTTTAAAAAAATATTAGAACCCTTTGTCTTTTAGAAAATATGTTTGGCTGATCCTTTGTCTTGGAGTGTTGGGTATTTTGGTTGTGTTTTCTTTGTGCATAAAGAAAACAAAATTTGTTTGGCTGATCCTTTGTCTTGGAGTGTTGGGACCAGTTGCTTTTTTAAGTGTGAGGTTTTTATGTCTGTATTGTACATATAGTATAAAATTGTCTCTTTTCTATTGTTGTAAGGCATTGCCATTGCCATTGCCATTGGTTTTGTCCCTTTTATGTCTGTACTGTACATATAGTAGAAAACTTATATCTGAATTTTCAGCCAAAAAAAAAAAAAAAAGGGAAAGAGGAGGCAAATAGGGCAACAACCAGCCAAATTGTTTAATTCAAATTTTTAGCTTCTTTTCCATGTATTTTCATACATCAACTTATAGCCACATAATCACACAATACTTGTACTAGTTGTCTTCCACATAAACTAACTCTAATTAGCACAATACACATCATAAACCTAACAAGAGGTAGGTGGGCTATTTGAAAACAATGCTAATTTTAGCACATTATATCAACTTGGAGATGCATGTGATTATATTGCAACTATAGGCTTTGGGCCAATGTTGAATTTTCTTTAAGTACTTATAATCAATCCGAAATGTCCTAAGAAGCAAAATACACAGTTTTTGTTGTGTACTAAGCCTTTTTTGTTTTTAATACAAATTCTATTGTTTAGGCTCTCAAATTTTTGCATTTTTTTGGAAAGCTTTGTTTTTGTCTATAATTTTATTTAGGATTTTTTGTTTTTGATGGCCTTGCTCTTGGCATGCTTTTAATGCATTACAATTCTCAAATTTTGGTCCAACTCAAGTATCTTATTTTTAGTAGTTTCTTTTTATCGTTTATTCATTTTGTGTTTGGTAAGAAACTATCTTAGTTTGTTGTTTCCTATTTGAATTGGTCACGACACACCTATTTAAGATAAGCTTCAATGGCTTATAAGTTATATATATAATGTCCCTAGATGACATGCATTTTCGATACATAGGAAGGACTAACTATATTATTAAGGGTAATTGACATTGGATATATTTGCTTACATTGTCATTGACTAATATCTAATTGTACTTAGTGGACAACTATGGTGGAAAACTGCTTGAGATCGCCCATCAGCGTCTAGGAGACGTAATGTTGTACTTTCTCAAAAAGTGGCTAAGAGACCTCAACGCACTCATAAGACTGAGGATTAAGGTAGTGGAGTTAATGAACATGACATGAATGACATAGGTGCTGCTCTAGCAAAAACGGTTGAGGTTGAAAATGATGGGGGCAATCAATTGAATGTGAGTGACATGGGTGATGATTTGGGTGATGAACCAATAGATATGGGTGATGAACCAACAGACATAGGTGATGATCCGGGTAATGAACCAACAAACATGGGTAACTATGAAGACCAACCAGCAGATACAACTGAAAAAATTAATGAAGATCTTACTGGACCTTTTCCTAGAGGGCCATATGATCCTTCAATTTTGAAGAGTTTTCACTGTCACGTAGTAGCCAAAATTTGGCATAATGATGTAAGTCATTGTCTTACATTAATTTAATGTTTTAAATTTTGTTTCAACTTTACTAATTCTTTTTTTTTTCTTTTTTCTTTTTTTTTGTTCTATGTTGCAGGAACGTGGAATACTTAAATGCTTAAATCATGGTTTTAAAGTTGGTGAATGGTCATTCAACTTGGAAGAGAATGAACAGTCCAAATTTCATGGTTTAATTATGGATTCGGGGTTGATTTATTTAGTGAGTTGCTCATATAAATTTGTAAACAAAGTTGTAGTTTCGGCCTTTGTAGAAAGATGGCAACCAGAGACAAACACGTTTCATCTACCATTTGGTGAGATGTCACCAACCTTAGGTGATGTTAGTGTAATTTTAGGGATTCTAGTGATAGGTAAATCAGTCTCTTGCAAGAAGTTATCAAATGTTGACGCTGCAAATCTGCTAGCTGAGGCTTTGGGAGTAACAATAGATGAGGCAAATGTATCGTCAAAGGTAACACGGGCCCAATCTATCAAGGTAGAATGGTTGAAACAACAGTTTGGATCAGTGTTTGATGCGGACAATGATAATACCATTAAGTGTGCAGCTAGGGCACATTTGTTTTATTTGTTAGGTTGTACCTTATTTGCAGACAAGACAGGCACACGTGTTCCGGTAGTGTAGTTGTCTTTTCTTATGGATTTGTGATCGGTTGCTTTGTATGCTTGGGGTGCAACCGCATTGGCTTTTTTATACCGGCAATTGGGTACTGCCACAAGGTATGCCATAGAACAAATGGCAGGATACGTGACATTGCTGGAAGCTTGGATTTACGAGCACTTTGTTAGTGCTAGACCCCACCCCAATTTGGACTATAAAGAAGATCAGCCTCGTGTCTTTCATTGGATTTCTCGCACTCAATCTGGTTCGTTAACGTCTATTTTACAAAGGTTGCGAGAGGACCTCGACAGATTAGAGGCCCATGACGTAGGTGTCAATCTTATGTCAATGTATGTACATATTACTTGCTATTATTCAATCTAATTCATAACTTACATATAAAATTTTTACTACTGTAGGTTATTTGGGATCCATACCATGATAAGCGTATTGAGCATCCTTTTTTTGATGTTGCTTACTATAGTGGATGCTTAAAATGTATGCACATTGTTGAACCATACCATCCAGATAGGGTACTAAGACAATTTGGTAGGGTGCAAATTATTCCCTCACCTCTGCTTGCTCCAGTTCGAGCCTCTAGAGGATCCACTGCAAAACAGTATAACATTGCTTATAAATACTTGGATACGATTTGGGAGAGTTGGGAAAATCACTTGTTGTCTGAGACAGCGCGTAGTGTTCTAGTCTTTCATCCATGGGATTGTGTGCCAGGTTACTTGGACTGGTTTACTTCCATTTCACATGTGCAAGTTCAAAACCCGACACATCATTCTAAGTATAACCCACGCTCTGAGACATCAGCTAATTATCGTCAGCTTTAATTCGTATGTCAATTTTTGCCATTTTCATTTTCATATATATTTTGTTTAAGGCAATCGTTAAGTTTTATTTTATTGTTTACAGCGCATTGACAGTGCCTTGAGCATTTCACGTTCAATGCTCGAAATCGGTTACAATGAAGCAGCTCCCACTCGAGATATGTTACGCAATGCTATGAAGAAGATAACACAAGTCTTGGAGGGCCAACAGTCCACTGAAGAACATACACCATCAGAGAACTTGGTGTACACTCGTTGCAGGAATCGTGGAGCAACGTCTTAGACTTTAGTATTTGTTGGGTTCAAATGTTTTAAATGTGTATTTTGAAATCATAGTCTCAAACATTTGTTAGAATTTTTGATGGTGTTAGACACAAGTATAACAAAGGTCAGATAACACTTTAGTATATGTTAGTTTGTCTGAGAAAAAGTTTTGGCATACATTTTGATGGTGGTTTGTAATGACACAAGTATGAGCTAGGCTTGTATGTGACTTTACCATACCTTTTTGGGCACTCAATGAATTATTTTGATGGTTTAGAATTGGTTTGATGGTTTGAATTGGTTTGATGGTTTGGAATTGGTTTGATAGTTTGAATTGGCTTGATAGTTTGTTTGTTTGAAATATTGGTTTGTTTATTGCTTTATGGTCATCACTGAATAATGAATAAACATGAATTTTATGTTCATCACTAACTAGCCGAACAAATCCTCCTCGTTCGGCACTGTTAAACCGAATCAAAATGACTCACTCGGCACTGTAATGCCAAACAGGTAGTCTTTGTTCAGCACTGTAATACCGAAAACATACGATTTTTTTAGTACTGTAGTGCCGAACATAAATGCTTGCTGGCCTACTCATTTCAGCACTGTAGAACCGAATAAAAAACAATTCGTTCAGCACTGTATAGCCGAACAAATGTATTTTTGTTCAGAACTGTTTTGTCAAACAATAATGATCCGGTCAGCACTGTATGTTTGAACAAAATTTGTTCACCACTGTGTAACTTGAATCCATTCCAATTCACTTTTTTCATCAACTTCAATTCAGTATAACACAGAAAATAACATTCATTTCAATTCACTGTTTACCATTCCAATTCATTAGAACAAAGAAAATAACATGAATTAAATCCATTCAAAATACATAACTTAAATCCATTCCAATTCACTCTTTTCCATTCTAAGTTAGTTTAACAAAGAAAATTACATCACTTAAATCCATTCTAATTCTATTTCCTAGCTCACTCGTATGACATTAGTCCTTATCCAGGTCTACTGTTTCGATTGTGGCTACATCTAGACTAATGAGTGATTTGAAATGTTATACTCTGGAACTGTATGCAACCTCACGGGTCATGGTACCTCCGCCAGTTAGTTGCTATGGGTGGAATAGGATGACCGGGCTCCAAAATGAGCTACAAAAAAAAAAAAAAAAATTAAAAAATTAAAAAATATTAGAATGTACAAAAATGTTGTTGTTATTAAGAAATTTGTCGTTATAATGTACAAGAATGTACAAAATATTAGAAACCAATACTTGAACAAAATGGTTGTTGTTGACAAAGCCAATACATATCTCCTTGCGAGAGGCAACAGACGTCGGTATTGACCTGAGAGAGAGGAATGTCAAACATTGTTGCATAGACAAGTGGACCAAAATGACTTGGTAGAAAGACGATATAAGATGACCCATGTCAGACATCGTCATCTACGGGGCCAACCCAGGGTTTGGTTCAAAATATGCCAAGATGTTGGTAAGGTCATTGATTCTCTCTTGTGATCCAAATAATTTCCTATAGTGGTCACTATGCGCATGCAACTCTTTAAGTAAATCTTTTCTCACTTGTAACCATCATTCTTCTCCAAAACCCATCAAACCAGCAATAGCTCGGAACCCACAATTGCCATCTGCTGCAACATCCTTAATGTATTTAATATATTGTCTCAATTTAGAAGGGAATGCCTCTAAAAAACAATTTGGATTCAATGATCGAAGCCGGTGAACCTATCACAGGCCAATGCCAATGTTAGACAATAAAGTAGACAACATGACACAATTATATACCCCACTAGTAAACCATGTACCTTTTTTGTTGTTACACTCACCTTGGCAATGACTCCGGGTGAATAACTATCTTGTGCTAAAGCAACTATTTCAAACGCAAATGGCTCACGACGAGTGGAGGTCTCAATCTTCAATTTTGGCCGACACCGTGGATTAGACTTCACTTCCGGCTCAATCAAAAATGTACAATCAGGTTTGGCTAACTCCCTTAATTTCTGTAACAAAACCTCTTCACATCTGGATCCAGCTCCTCGAATCGATTGGCAAGCAATTCTAACTCAGGTGTACAAGTCCACTCTTCAATTACAGTGTGTGGGGTACTCAACATATCAAGCTTAGTCCAATATGAATAAACCGAAGTGAAGGGAATTGGCCGATTTTCCCTCATGTAATTTGCTATCTCATGTGCACATGGCAAACCATGAGTACGTCGAACGACACATCCACATGCAGTAATATCAATACCAACAGAAGATGCTCGTTCAGACTCTACCAATATGATCTCTAATGCAGTGATTGAGACATTACCATGAAGCTCCTTAAACTGCGCAGGTTTGAAATCATGTTGCACAACTATCTTACTTTTCTCAAATGATGATTTTATTTCACTATGTTGCAACTCAAGTAAATTATGTGTCCTTGTCCAATTCGACTCAAAATTTCCTTGACTTGATCCAAGATATCTTTTAAGTTTTGCATGTGAACTCTCAACCCTATATATGAAAATAAACTGTTATAAAAATAATGTTATAAAAAACCAAACAACTAATAAATTTAAATGTTCGTATTTACGTATTTGTTGTAGAATTTCCAAAGTGCATAAATGTGTCAGTCCAAGCTGCCACAAATTTCGACTTGTATGTATCTAACCAAGATGAGGTAACATAATGAAGTGCATTTTGATAAGTACTAAACTCACTATATAACAAAGACAGTCGTTGCATGTATACTTCTTCAAACGATGACATAACCAACATATTCCAACTCATTATAAACATTTCCCATTTATCCTTTGTCTCAAATATCTTTTTGCAATTAGCAAGCACATTTTTTCCAATATGCCATCTACACAACAAATTTGTAGTTGCAAGAAACACAGTACATATGGCATTCATAAGGGCCAATTCTCTATCTGTGACAATAACATAAGGAAGAGTATTTTCATCCGTGACACTACACAAAATACCAAGTGCCCATGTGTAGTTATCCTCCTTCTTATACTAGAGGTATGCAAATGCAACTGAAAAGGTCATGTCTGTCGATGTCACACCTACAATGTCCAAAAGGGGTAACCGATTAGTCTTATAAATACAATCCATCAACAATACTTTTGGAAATGCACGTAACAAATTCAAACTAGTAGGATGTGCAAAGAACAAATCAGTCACTGTCTCAGTATTTGCACAGCTCGTATGCCACTCAATGTACTTGTTCATCGCTAATTGACCTAATAATTGTTGCATTTGAGATCTCCCAACTTTCTCAGTAACTTTATACCTATGACGTGCATTGTAAATTGTCTTCATTGTGGAAGCATTTGCATCATCACGTTGTTTCAATGTAACCAATAGCTCACTTGGTCATACCATACTCTTCGACATGTCTACCAACAAAGAGGTTTCCTCATGTGACAACCTTCCAGCATAAGAATGACCCTCAAGATATTCTACAGTAGGATGATTATGCACACCACAAACAACTATCAAGATCCAGTCATCATTTGTGGCTAATTTTTTGCCCTTCAATAAAAAAGGACATTCACATTTTTTTTGTACCAGTCAGTCTTGCTTTTTTTGTCTTAGGCCTGCTGTTTTTTCGAGTGTCCCTATAAGATCCACTCCTCTTACAAGCTAAGCTAAGTCTTGGCTTCCTACTACGAATACCACCCCCATCTGATTTCTGCACGACAATAACAAATCCATTTCTTCTTCCAACTTGACGTGCCCATCGAATTAACTCATCTCGACTCTTGAATATCTAAAATAAATAAATTAAACTAACCAATTATTGCACATAAAAAAGGTACATTATTTGTAAAACAATCAAAGACTCACCTCATGAGTAACAAATTCATTACTATAATCCATTACAAGTTCTGAATCAACCTTACTGCCTCTAGTCGAAGCATCACCCTGAAAACACGTGTGAATGTAATTTCAAAATTGAAAAAATGATGTTCATTTCAACAGTCCTGAAACTAATGGTTTTGTTCAGTTCAACAGTGCCGAAAATAAAGATGATATTCAATTTAACAATACTGACTATCTGTATTAATGTTTGGAACCTATGTATTGAACGAAAGGATTATGTTCAGTACTGTATTACCGAACATAATCCTAACAGTCGGCAAACTAGTACCGAACAGCTCAAACAAAACAAGAACAACTGAAAACAACCGAAAACGACCAAGAATGTTAATATAAGACAGATAAACTTACCAATGGAACGTCGGTCTCTCTAGAATTGTTGTCCTCGTCCTCTATTGCTCTACACAGTGAAATAAGTAATGAAGTATACGTTATACTTGAAGCAAAACTTTCAAGTTCAATAGGGTTGATGATGGTGATGAAGATAACACATTCAAGATTTAAGATGATTATGAAAAATAATAGATTTAGGGTTTATGTTGGTTGGTTATGAAAAGTAATAGGTTTAGGGTTTACAGACATGGAATACGTATAGTTGGAGTTGGAGTTGGAGGTTGGGGTGGGGGTGGGGGTGGGGGTGGGGGTGGGGGTGAGTGTCCAATATTATAGAGTATTAGTTCTTATTTGATAAGTGAGTGTTCCATTTAATAATGTCTTTTAATGTAATTTTACTTTAGGGTATAATTGTAATAATAAAAAAATTATAAAATGGGAGGTCTAAAGAATTTTGGCAGGTGCTAATAGCAGCACTCTTAGAAAAATATATAAGAAAACTTGTGAAGAACGTTAAACAACAAGTAATACTCTTCCTTTTCCTCTTCTTCTCTCTCCTGACTCTCAATTTTCTCTATTCACTCTTCTTCTGATTACTTCCTGTCTAACTTAACCATCGAAACGTTCACAGGAAGGAACCACTCTAGTTTTGGTACCTTTCCATTGGGCCTTTTACAGGGGTGTTCCAAGATAACGAAGGCCAGTAGACCCATAGAGTGCGTGGATCAATCTAACCCATCTCCATTGGCTGTATTGCATTATCAAATATAATTATGTTAAAATTATATAATTCATTATATTTTCTCCAATTCCTGTTATTTATAATGCAATTTTTATAATTATATCATATATCTAATGATTTAGTCTATTCAATTTTATTAGAGAATATTCTCACTTTTAAAATTATTATAAACAAAATTTAAATATACCGTAATAATAGCCCATGCATAGCCCATGCCTTACACGGGTCTTTATTTCCTAATATATATATATATATATAAGATGATGGAATACCACAATAAAAAGATAACAATAAAAGTATTTTTAGTGATAATCAAATATCTGATTAGCTAATATTAATTAGATTAGCTATAATATCGACCGAAAAAGATGTAATAGAAATATTTGAATATGAAAAGTTAATTAGTAATTTTACATCTCAGGAGGCAAGAAAAATAAATTTTAAGTAAAGAAATATGCTGTAAAAATATATAAAATGGCTCTATTTAGATGCTTTTGGCTTTCAGCTGAAAGAAAGGTTGAGCTGTTTCCGGAGAAGAGAAGAAATTGCTAATGTTATTAAAGCATCTCGATTGAGATAGCTAAAATAATGTGTAAATGTGTGTTTTCTAATAAAAAGTGATAAAAATTAGATTGAATTTCGTGCCTTAGCTCCTACTTTTGGAGCATTACTTGGACTTATTATGGGAGCATTGAATAATTTCTTGATAGTAAGTAGGTGCTCCAAATATGCAAGGAAATTTATCAATAGGAATGGCTTCTCTCTAGTTGGAATTAGAGATGTGTTGTCCAAAGTTTAGTGGGCTACCTATGGTCTATTTTGGTGAGCCGTTCATCTCATTAGGCTTGCCAAACAAATTATCTTTGCAAAAAATTAAGTTCACTCTTATCTTATAAAAAACTGATTTTAAATATGATTTTAAAAATAGATCATTAATTTAATTTATTTTATTTTTAAATATGATTTGATCATGTAATTATCGATTGCAGATTAACTTATTTTTCGTATGAATAAATGACATGCTCGATAAATGAACAGTTTAAATCACTAAGATAAGCTCAACATGGTTGAATTGCACCTATTTAGTTGGGATCATTGGGAGATAAGCTTGATCCTTTCCAATCAACCTAGAAATCGGGAAATTCTATTTCCACACACTACTTCCTCTCTTTCCATTTCTTTTTTCAATACACACACTAAATAAATTTAAATTATCAACTTTCACTCAATACACATCCTACCATACCAAAAATACCCTTACCATCTTCATCTTCCAAACCCTAACCCTAACAAGCCACCACCGATATTGCCGCCGCCGCCGCCGCCGGCACCGGCACCGGCACCTCTTCCCCTCCCTTTCACTTCTAGTCGTTACCCTCACTCCTCCATTCACCCACCAACGCCACTTTCGCGACCTCCATCGTCGAAATCAATCTTTCATTTCCTCTCTCTCTCTTAATCACGAAGTAGGGCTGTTATCGGCCCCGTTGAGATTGATCCCTCTCTCTCTATCTCTCTCTCATAGTTGTAAAGGGGGCAGAAAGAGGAGGCGGCGGGGAAAGACGAAGGCGAAGGAAGATTGCAGTGGTGGGCAATGAAGGCGGAGGGAGATCACAGTAGTGCACCGATCTTTTTCTCAGGCAAAGGGAGGTCGCAGTGGTGGGGAAGAGGCGACGAGAAGAGTGAAGAAAGGGAGAGGCGGCATAGATGGTGATGGTGGAAACTGATGGTTTGAGAGAGTTAGAGTTAGGGTTTTGGGAAAGGGGTATTTTGGTAATTTAATTTGAGGACAAAAATGTAATAAAAAAATCATTAAGCATGTGGAAAGAGAGGAAGTAGTGTGTGGAAATAGAAATTCCCATGAAAATCGTCAGTCTTGTCTATTTCTCAATTTTGCTTCGGACACAGAAATTACTTTTTGGTCTATTTCTTTGAAATATTATTGTCGACATTATTTTTCATGTGAGGGAATAAGTTAGCGAATAAATTTTGAGGGATTCTACTTATACCACTACTTTATCTCTTTACACCCTTTATATAAGATTTTTTTTTTTCTTTCAATTTTACCCATGTGTAAAATTACCTTTAAGGACAAAACACTAAAATTAAATATATTTTATTATCTCCTTACACCCCTTAGTCTTCAATTCCTACTCCTCTTCTTCCTTTATCAATTTTTCTTCTCTTTTATACATCTCTTTTCAAAAAGTGAGAATCATGGTGTTTTGATCATAGAAGAAAGCAATGGATAAAGAAACAGTCGTGAGGAACCATCAGAAAAAGTGAAATGGTGAGTTTTTTTTTATTTGTTTGATAGGTTTTGTTTCATTTTTCTGGACTATTCTTCGACTTTTGTTCGGTGTTTCAAAATTGAACAAAATAAAATAATCTGACATCACATTGTTGAACAAAAAATATATGTCTGGTAACCAACTACCGAATAAAAGATATATTTTCGGTAACCCAAGGCTGAATTTTTTTAATTTTTTCAGCGACTCATTACTGTGTATTTCCAGTTTCATTTTTTTATATTCTCTATTTTTTACTTGGAAAGATTATGTTTCTACTTATTGTATAGCAATCTCAATTTTGTCTCGGCTCTTGTGATGTTCCAGATTCGGGTTTAATGCTTTCATATGGCTATCTATCTCTTTCTTCCCTTATATACGTTTGAATTTGAGTTTTGGAATGTCTTGGGTGTGTTTAGAACAGGTTGGTTGGCCTAGAATGTTGTTGCCCAGAATTTTGGTCTTCCGCTTGAGTGGGCCTTCTTGCACTCGAGCGGAGTTTGCAAACTCTCAGTACCCTGCACTTCTACAAAAGTGCTGGAGGAATGTTTTTCACGCTCGAGCGACGCTTCCTACGCTCGAGCTGGTGTGCGCTCGAGCGGGATGCCTGTTGTCTGCAAAATACTGGATGTGTGTGTTCTACACTCGAGTGGGCCACTTATGTGCTCGAGCAGATCAAATCTTTGTGTCTAACGCTTGAACGTGAAACCCTCCGCTCGAGCAGACTGTGCATATATCAGATCGCAAAAAACACTTTTTACATCACTTTTTTATATCTTTTTTGCCAAAACCCTAAAGTTGAGAGCCTCTCTCTCTATAATACTCTCTCACTCTCTACATTTTGGCCTAGATCTAGTGATCTCTTCACCCTACATCCTTTGTTAAAAAGTTGGAGCTTCTCAAGATCTTCTCTTTGAACCGATTAAAGTTGGATTTTGGCATTTTTGGGGCTTCTCTCTTGCTTGGCTTATCTTCTCTCTTTGAGGTAGGGATATTCTACACTTTGGTATGACTTTTAACCTAGCTATTGGTTGTTATGTATAAATGGTGGAAATCTTGGAGTATTTTGGGTAAATCTAGAATTTGGTTTTAAATTGAAAAGAGGGGTTTCTATGTTGTGCCTCATAGATGAATATGGGGGCTTGAATATAAGGATATCTTGTGTTAAAATGGTAGATTTTAACCTTTGGGTTGATATTTGAGAAAGGGGGAAATTTGCCCTAATATGTGTTAAATCACCATTTTGTATAAATGGTGAAATTGGTGTATAAAATGTGAAATTAGGAGGATGTATGAATGAATGGTGTAGTTGGATTTGTTTAATCACTCACCTATGGGAATTTGATAAATTATCTGTTATAAAGATTACATATCTGTTTAGAAATATCTGTTTGGGCTATCGGTGGAGGATAGCTAAGATTGTTGTAGAAATGCATGAGGATTAGGTGAATTGAAACTAATCACTTAAGTTGTGTCATTGAATATGACAATATGATTAAGACATTGAATATGTGTTATGGACAGTCATTGTATATGACGATGTTTTTGAATACATTGTATATGTATAATGTTTTGGGAGAAGAAAAGGGATGTACTCCATTGTTTAGGAAGAGATAGGGGATGGACTCCATTGAGAATTAAGTTGGCCAGAGTGTCCAGGGTGAAAGTCTTGAAATCTTATGAATACATGGGTCCCGATCCCACGGATGAAATTTTCGTAAAATGGCAAGGTCGAAGTACTTGTATGATAGTTATGTTGATTGCGAACCATTGAGTTGTAGTCTCAATTGGGTAATTGGAAAATCATATATCCACTTGTCAATTGACTTGAAATGAAATGAATTAACTTGAAATGAATGAATGGAAACGGATTGGAACGTGAACATCTGTACAGAATAGTCATAGAAAGAACGTAAGTTGGTCGTGAAAATTGAACATTTATCTGGCACTTGTTTCTTAGTTAAAGTTCATGCATTGTATTAAACTATCTCTACTGGGCTTTGGCTCACCCTACTTGGGAAACCATTTTCAAGTACAGGTGAGATGCTTCCTCCAAGAATATAGCTTGGGAGGACCTTAGAGCTGGAGCCTCTATTTGTGTTGTAAATGTTTAAATATTTATTCAAGCCAAGGGCTTTTCATGTATTGAGTTTAGATCTCATTTGTTGTAACCAAATGATATCTTGGAAAGATGTAAGCTTGTAGGGCATTTATTTTGTGGTTATTTATTAATTACATGCTATAGATTCAGGATAAATATTTGTGGATGTATAATGCATGTAATATCTTTTGTATTATGAATCCTGATGAATGAAAGGATATTAATTCTATTATGTTCACTTATCTCATGAATTGGTTTATCTGTACTATTTTAGGGGCTTGACAACTTGGTATCAGAGCGTACTAGGTTTGAATACTTTGGGTACGTGGGAAGTGGTTAGTACCACAACCGGTTTGTCTCGCTTGTTAGAGGCTTAAGTATGGATGTTATGTGCTTATATGATAACATGCTTATGTGATTGTACGGGTATGGGATTTAGTTCCTAAGATGTTGATTGGGTCTACGGGTCTCTGGAGGTCCTATTAGAAAAGCATTTGATCACTGCTGTTTCTAATTGGAACTCTAGCAACGCCGTGGGACAGTCACTATCTAGGAAGGAAATTCGTATGTGTTTATGTGATTACGTGCTTATGTGGAGTGAATTATTGTTGTCCATCGTATTAGGATGTGAGTGAATTAGCTTCGGCATATTTGTAAATGTGCTAATGTTTATTGTTGCCTTTATTAGGATGTCAGGACGTGGTCGTGGTGGTAGGCGTGGTAGGCCTAAGAGGCATGAGGTGCCTATACCGGATGATATTTCGGCGCAGGAAGAGGGAGTTGGTCAAGCCAATGTGGCCGAGCCAGTAGGTCAACAGGCCATGGGCGCATTGGCCCGTGAAATGGCCAGAGCTTTGAGGGAATCCATGGACATTCTCAGGGCTGAGAATCAAGTCCAGGCCCAAGCAGCTGAAGCAGGGCCAGCCTTTCTAAAGAGGGAGTTCTTCCGGTCGAATCCGGGTGAGTTTTTGGGGGATCCCAAGCAGCCACTGAAGGCTGATGAGTGGCTAGAGTAGATGATGAAGACGTTTGAGATGCTCGGCATCGAAGATGGAGGTTTAAGAGTGACCTTGGCATCCTTCCAGTTGAAGGGAGACGCAGGTCAGTGGTGAAAGTATGCGCGAGGGCGCATTGGAGGGACTTGGGAAGCCTTTGTAGATGCTTTTCAAGACAAGTACTTACCTGCTACAATAAGGGAGAAGTTGAGGGATCAATTCTCCAAATTAGTGCAGCTCAATACACCAGTGGCTGAGTTTGAAGCCATATTCACTAGTTTGTCAAGGTTTGCACTGAAGTTGGTAGCGAATGAGGAGCACCGGTGTTTGGAATTTGGGAAGAGGTTGAGAACCGGTCTCGTGTTTCGAGTGGTCGAGTCCATGATTAGAGACTATGGGTGCCTTTTAAAGGCGGTGGCCCATCTTGAGACTATCATACATGCAGAGAAGGAGAGAATGAGGGGCTCCAGGAGGAATCAGGATAACCAGGGGGATAATAAGAGGTAGAAGGGTTCCAATTCCCAACAATCCTAAGGAGCGCATTCGAGGTCTACCTTTCCAGTGCCGAGTTCGGGTTCTGGAAGAGGTGGTCAGGGAGACATCACTTGTTTCAAATGTGGTCAGTTGGGCCATAAGTCTCCAACTTGCCCACAGAGGGAAGGAGGGCAGCGAGCAGCATCATCTTCAGCTCGTTCTCAGGGCCAATGCCAAGGGAGAGGCCAGCCACTCACTTGTTATCAGTGTGGGCAGGCAGGGCATCTAAAGAGATTTCTCCCACAGTTGGGTGGCACATCTGGTGCGTCTAGTTCGAGGCAGACACAAAGTCACCAGCCTATACAATCAGCACAGGCTTCGAGGGCCAATTAGGGAGCCTTTTCGGCTCAGTCAGTGCAGCAGTCTTATGCTCCGAAGGGTGAGTAGGTAGATCAGAGGCCAATAGGGTGCGTGTACGCTATTACCGCGCCAGATCTTGTACCTGCTCCTTTTGTAGTGAGAGGTACCTTCTTGTTTTGCAATTCAGTTGCTAGTGTGTTGATTGATACGAGTGCATCCCATTCTTTTATTTTTTCTGCATTTGCATCGATTTTGGGATTGGAGTTGGCACAGTTAGCATCTCGTACTTGTGTAGAGTCACCTATTGGTGGTGAGATTATTTTGAAATAGGGGGTGTCGAGGTTGTGACATAGAGGTCGTTGGTCGTCGACTTCCATTTGCATTTGTTTTGCTTGATATGACTAGTTTTGATGTTATCTTGGGTATGGATTGGTAATCGTCATACCGGGCTATTATAGATTGTTACCATCAGAGGGTCACTATATGTACCTTGAGCGTGATTGCTTTTATTTCTTGGGGGGACCGGGTGGATAGAGTTTTATCACCAGTGTATGATCCGCGTGGGCGGAGTGAACTTAGTGGTCTTCTTGCTAGCTTCTTGAGTAGTGAATATGATGAAGTTCGGGTTGAATTGCCAAGAGTGGTTTGTAAGTACTCGGATGTCTTTCCCGATGATCTTACTCGTTTACCACCTCACCGAAAGATCGAGTTCTCTATTGATTTAGTGTCTGGCACGGCACCGATTTCTATGGCACCATATAGATTTACACCAACTGAGTTAAGCGAGTTAAAGATTCAACTCCAGGAATTACTAGGTAAAGGTTTTATTCGCCCTAATGTTTCTCCTTGAGGAGCACCGACCCTCTTTGCTAAAAAGAAAGATGGAGCCTTGAGACTTTGTATTGACTATTGGAAGTTGAACTGGGTTACGGTTAAGAACAAGTATCCAATGCCACGTATAGATGACCTGTTTGATCAGTTGAAAGGGTCTCGTTGCTTCTCTAAGATAGATCTGAGATCGGGTTACCATCAATTGAGGGTAAGGGAGGAGGATATCCTAAAGACGGCATTCCATACACAGTATGGCCACTATGAGTTCCTTGTGATGCCTTTTGGGCTAACCAATGCCCCAGCTGTGTTTATGGACTTGATGAACCGAATCTTTCGAGAGTTGTTAGATCGTTTCGTGGTCGTCTTCGTGGACGATATCTTGATTTACTCACCTTCTGAGAAGGAGCATGAGAAACACTTGCGAGTGGTGTTTGGGTTGCTTAGAGCCCATAAGCTATATGCTAAGTTTGGAAAGTATGAGTTCTGGCTTAGGGAAGTGGTATCTGGGGAAGGGGTGACTATAGATTCATCCAAAATAGAGACAGTGCAAGATTGGGCATAACCTAAGAATGTTTTCGAGATTTCGTAGTTTCTTGGGGTTGGCTGGGTATTACCGTCGGTTTGTGAAGGATTTTTCCAGATTAGCTTCGCCTCTAACTAGATTGACGAGAAAATGGGTCAAATTTGTGTGGAGTCAGACTTGTGAAAAGTCATTCCAAGAGCTTAAGGTTAGACTTACCACCGCTCTAGTTTTGATTATTCCGGAGAGGGGTTTGGGCTATTCGGTATATTATGATGCTTCACAAGAAGGTTTAGGTTGTGTATTGATGCAAGAAGGAAAGGTAGTAGCCTATGGCTCGCGGCAGTTGAAAACCCACGAGAGGAACTACCCTACTCACGACTTAGAGTTGGTAGCGGTAATATTTGCCTTCAAGATTTGGAGGCACTACCTGTATGGTGAGAGATTTGAGGTGTTTTCTAATCATAAGAGTCTGAAGTATCTGTTTACGCAGAAGGACTTGAATTTGAGGCAGAGAAGGTGGGTGGAGTTTATAGAGGATTATGATTTCGACTTGCATCACCATCCGGGAAGGCCAATGTTGTGGCCGATGCCTTGAGTAGGAAATCTATCAGTAGTGTAGCTGGTATTGCCATCCGAGAATGGGTACCCGATCCTCTCCCTTCGAAACACAACCCGACAAAATACTGTGTTTTTCACCAGCAGCACGGTCATGACACTGAATTTTATCGGCTACATTATGAGATTCAAGATCTCATCGACAATAAGGTGATAACACCTCCCCAAAAACCCAATGTCACTACAAATCCTCTTCCACCACATAATCAAGTCCCTCCACCTTGGTATATAAACCTCATCCACAGATCGGCCGTCCCTTATGACCCCAATATATATATCACCCCTTCCCATCTACCTAAACCGGCGTTGTTCATTCCCAAGAGCACGAACTTGTGCATAATAAACACGTCTACACTCCAACCTGAACCTATGGTGGTGACAGTGGTAAATGAATGGAGGTTGACCTTGGTGGAAAATGTCAGTCCGTTGCCCGAGGGCTCTAAGGACTTATCTGAAGGGGTGTATAACCCATACTGCTATATTGTGCCAATCAATCAAGCTAAGCCAGAAGTACTGTTGCCGACTGGGATAGAGGTTAGTGTAGTTCGAGAGGATGGCCCAAGTCAGGGATTGGATGATCTAGCCGACCTAGAGGAGGATGTTAGACTTATTTATTTTGATGATTTATTTAATTATGTTTTAATTTATTTGAAAGAGAAAAATAGAATCCAAAATTTATTTTGATGATTTATTTAATTATATTTTAATCAAAATTTATTTTGATGATTTATTTGAAAGAGAAAAATATAATCAAAATTTATTTTGTCCCATTATTTCTCACCTAAACCTTTATCCTAAATGTTGTTAGAATGTATTTAATATTTGATTAAATCAAGAGTTCAAACAGCCCAAAACAAAGGTTCAAACAACCTCGCACAGCAGCAGGCCAAAAGGTTCAAAAGGTTCAAGTGGAATATATTCAAATTAGTAATGATGGAAGTACAACGACTATAAAGGTTCAAAAGGCCAAAAGGTTCAAAAGGTTCAAGTGGAAGATATTCAAATTTGTAATGATGGAGTGGAAGATATTCAAATTGGTAATGATAGAAGTACAACGGCTATAAACGGCTATAATTTCAAATGACTACAACGGCTATAAACGGCTACAAATTCAAATGAATACAACGGCTATAAATGGCTATAATTTTCATTATATATACCAAAGCCTCTAATGTAAACAAGTTACACAAAAACCTGAAAATATTCTTTGATCTATAATCACTCATATCTATTCTCATAAATTATACACTGAGCCTTATAACATTAAGCTCATCTTTCCTGTGTGAGATTTACAGAAAAATCAAAGTTTCATTTTATATATCTATCTTTGAGAGATATTTATTGTAAGCTTTCTTTGAAAGCAAAAATACCATTTCATCTTGTAAAAGTGTTGCAAACACTGTGTTCTTGAAATCTTAAGAGTGATTGTGAATCACCTAAGATTTGCAAAGATTTGGACTTGTGAAGTCTATGTAAAATCCGTGGAGGATTGCTTCATTTGTAAAGAGGTTGCTAGCACCCCTGTGAAGCTAGAAGATGGTGAAAAATCTCAAGTGAAGCTTGAGGAGTGGATGTAGGCTTGGTTGAAGCCGAACCACTACATATCTGTTTGTCTCATCTTCCCTAATCTCTTTACTTTTCTACTACTGCTATAGCTATCTAATATTCATGTTTTAATCATTTGATGTATCCTGTATGTTAGTCATACTTCATTGTTATTTTGCTTGATCATTTACTACTAAGTTCATCATTGTGCTTGTTAATAATTTGTTGTACTAGTAGTTAATTTTATTGGGGTATTATTAATTTTAATTTGTAGAAACCTAATTCACCCCCCTCTTAGGTTGCTTTTTGGGTAACAGAGGACATAGACAATTTGTAGTTCTTTGATGAGCAAGATCAAGGGGACGTGCATATTGATTGGTTTGATCTGAACGGGTGACAGACAATTTGGGTGGTTAAGTGATGAACTCGATAGAGATAAGGGAACTGAATTGAAGCCGGAAGAATAGAAAGCGGGAAACACTGTAATGGCCCGAATGGCCGATGGGAAAGGTAAACTGCCGAAAAACACTGGTGTAGAACAATTGGCTCAGGAACTAGGCATTGTTAGTACTGTACATACAGAGCAAGAAGCTGCACTAAAGTGTTTTGAGCAAGAAATGGATGAAAACAACCGGAAAGTTGAAAAAGCCCAACACCCTGCGGGCGAGATTTGTGATGAGAACATAATCTGAACGGACCCAGATAAATGCTTGTCAGCTGCCGAAGGAATCTGGTGGGATGACGACGACCTACATCTGGCTCATACTGATGAGGATTGGGGTGAAGACCTTCCTAACAACACTTGGTATGTGGAAGAGGTCGACCATATGATGAGAAGTGGCCGATATTTCAAACCACCGCATCTAGACCAACCCGAGGCATTCGGGAAGGATAAAGAAGTCGAGAAGCAGAAGGAAAAACAGTTGGAAGGAGAGGCTGTGTTGAAACAATTGAAGAAGATTCAAGCTGATATATCTATCTAGGATCTGCTTATGGCTTCGCGAGTGCACAAACAGCCTATACTGTCGGCGATGGATAAAGCTAAGTTGTCCATCGACACTACCCTGGAACAACTAGTAGGATTAGTCTTCCCGGGAGGCGCTGCGCTAACCCTAACCTTCTCGGACAAGGAACTGCCGCCGGAAGGCTCTGCACACAACAAGCCTCTATACATATTAGTGGAGTGCCGAGAAAAGTGGGTGCCAGTGGTATTGGTCGACACCGGGTCAGCAATCAACATCTGTCCTTGTCGCACGACTTATGCTATTAGCCTGAGACCAGCAGATTTCATACCTACAGCCCAGGTGATTCAGGCGTATGACAATACCAGTAAAGAGGTAATGAGAACAGTACAGATCAGAATACAGGTCGGCCCAGCTCAACAGGATATTAAATTCCATGTCCTGGATGTTCCGGCCACTTTCAACTTACTACTTGGGCGACCCTGGCTGCACCAAGTGAAAGTTGTCTCTTCCACCCTGTAGACGTCCCCGAACGCCCCGGGAGGATGAGTCCCATTCTGTTCGTTTTGGGTTACTACAGCTCGAACTCAAATTGTCACGGTTCGTAATCTGAACCAAAGAGTCCAAATCCAGCAAATCGTTTTGAGAAAACAGATTTTTAGAAAGAAGTGCCAAACATGGACTGCTTTGCCAGATACAGAGTCGCCACCTAAATATTTTATTTTGGAAAATTTAGGAAACCCTGACTCGTTGCCTAAGGCCACGTGTCCGTCATCACCAAAGTTGCCTCGGCTCGGGAACTTGGGTACGATTGGGGAAGGTCACTTCATGAGCACCCCTGCTCACCCGATCAAAGATCGGCCTCTACTAACCATGATATCGAGTTTTGAAAACATTATGTGTTCTTATTCCGGTTATTAGCCTAGATTTACTATGTGATGCGCACAG
Source organism: Camellia granthamiana (assembly GCA_036172215.1). Classification (NCBI taxonomy): domain Eukaryota; kingdom Viridiplantae; phylum Streptophyta; class Magnoliopsida; order Ericales; family Theaceae; genus Camellia; species Camellia granthamiana. The sequence continues at coordinate 16,985,786 of CM069907.1, forward strand.
CATACAAGTATAGACTGGATCGCCTGAATTGGAGCAAAACATTTCATGTTTGTTTATTTGAAAATGGTTTGATGGTGCTACTCGCAAGTAGGCTAAGACGTGGATTTGCCACCCTCGAGTGGGCTTAGAAAACATGATTTTGCCACTATTTAGTGGGCTTAAAACTCACAATGAATGATTTGTTCCAATCCAAATAACCCAACCTTCACCCACAGGCATTCAGGCAGTTGTGTCACATAAGCATATAGCCTCATGGTAAGCATGCTATCATGGCAGTCACTCACACGCATGCAAGGATGCTAAAGCATAAAAACTCACCGAGTACTCCAAGCCAAAACAGAAGCTAATTAGAAATCCATGCATTATCCTAACTATACAGAAATGCCTAATGCAACACATGCAATATGCAACTACAAGCAGGCTCGGCTATTCTAAAAATGGCATGTGAAATGCTACAACTAACAAGTATTCAACTTGGAATTGAAATACGATGCAGTTAGTATGATGCGCCGAGCCCGATGCATGCAAGACAGATGAATGAATGCAAACATGCTATCATACTGTATGCTAATTGAAACATGCCCTAATCTAACCATCATAAGCTGGTAAATAAAAGGAAGAAAGACGTGGGGTTGGAAGACATACATCACACACACGCACACTTATTACAATTGTGCCCTCGCTCGGAGAGTCCGAATAAATAATATACAGTCCCGAATGAATAATACAGTCCGAATAATTACAAAATCCTAATTAATTAACAAATTAAGCTAGGAAAGCTATAAACTAGCGTGCAAGCTAGGGGACTGCCTCGGCTCTGTTCCGAATGATGAATGATGCGTGCTTGAGTTGCCTTGTGCGAAAATCCACTGCGATGCCCCAATTAGCCTCTGTTTGCAATTGTTCTTGGAATGCGTGCCAAGCTCCGGAAGGCTGCTGATTCTTGATCTGCTACAACAAAGAGCAACAAAGGGGCATGGCAAAGTATTTTCACATATGTATGCACGACTACTCTTCAGGGGAGTGTAGTCTTCGATCCTCATGCCACCAATCACGCATCTTGATGCATGATGGCCGAGAAGTCGAATTGCACGACTCAATATGAAATGAATGCACCTAAAAACATAACAAGGCCTAGACTCCATCATGGGTGATCCGGAGTGTCGGCGACTGGGGAATTGAGACACGTTCCGTCACTCGGAGTACGAAACGTACCTCGTTTCCCGTGCTTGGGCTAACTCCTATCCCAAACACAATGCAATATGCATGACATGCACGAATGCAACTAAGATACACCCTAACATGCACAATGTTATGAAATGGCATACACGATGCACGAGGTAACATGGCATACACAATGCGCTAACATACGACCTAGCATATGCAATGCTATGAAATGAAATGGCATACACAATGCATAATAGACTTATACCAACATAAGTGGACCTCAGCCACACTCACATAGGAGGCCATAAGATGAAAATGAGACTCTCGAGATGCGTGCACGCATGCACGCAAACCAAGGACCGAACCTAAGGCACGAATGTCACTCTACCAAAGCATGGCAAGACATGGAATATGGTATATGAACATGCAAGTTCTAGCACTGAAATGTGATGCAAAATGATCCCGAATCATGGAAACATGGCACCCGATGCATGAGATGGTCCCGAAACACAAAACTATGCACATGGAATGACTTATAGCTATACAAAGCATGCATTATTTGATCATGAAGCATGAAGACAGAAGCAAGGCAGTCCCAAAACATGCATATTTCCAGTTCAAAGCATGGCCAAAAGGTGCTAGCAAGATGGACTAAGATAGCATGCAATCTTGACTAGTTAACATGGTTTACATGGCAAGTACATGAAGAAAATGGAATTTCACCAAACCAGAAAAAATCAGTGAATAAAACATGTGAAAATAGGCCCAAATAACCACTGATATGCAACCATGGCAAGCAAAAATGATGAGCTACTTTAGAGGGCCATGCAAGGGATTCTTAAGCACATGCATCAAGGACATTTAGCATGGCATAAGAAACTCTGAAAATCAAATATGGTAGTCCCAAAACTCACAAAATTGGCCCTAAAATCAGTCAACAAGGCGTACAAGATAGGGCCTCTTTGGAAGGCCAAAATGACCACCGAACAAGCCAAGGTGAGAGGGGGTCACCCCCCCCTCTAATTTGGAGGTTCAAAACAAAATCAAAGCCACTAGAAATCCACTGGATTCCAGTGGCTAGAAGACCAAACAAAGCATGCACCAAGAGCTTAGGTATAAGGCTCAAAGTAAGAAGCAAACAAGCATACAATGGAGCATATGACCTCAAACAAAAATGGAACCTTAAACATACTTGAAGATGAGATTAAAAAAAGACTTTTTCCAGTTTATAGAAAGTCTCAATAATAAACACAAATAGGGCTAATCTATCATGCAAAAATGGCCCTAAAAGAGAGAATAGAGACAAGGGGCAGCAGCCGGCCCCAAATGGCAAAGAGCCCTTCAACAAAGGTGAAGAGGGGCTCAAAATAAGGTACTTCACAGTTTATAGAAAGCCACGAAAATGAACATAAGTAAGGCTAAACTAGCATGCAAGAAAAAGGCCTAAAAGAGGGATAAAGAAACAAGTGGCAGCAGATGGCCTCAAACAGATGAGAGCCCTTCAACAAAGTTGAATAAGGACTCAAAACAAGCCACTTTACAGTTTGTGACCAAGCCCAAAACAGTTCACAAATAAGCCTAAAATACTATGCAAAAATAGGCCTAAAAGAGAGTTTAAACACAAAGGGCAAGAAGGAGGCCTCAAACAGAGAAAGGCCCTTAATAAAATATGAAAATGAGCTTAAAATAAGACTATTTCCAGTTTGGGTCAGAGCCCAAAAATGTAAGCACAAGGAGCTAAGATAGCATGCAAAATATGAACAAAAATGAGGGAAATGAAGCTTACCCTTGTAGCACAAAGCTCCAGCAGCTTTTGGTTGAAGAAGTGGTGCTTCTAACCTCTGGAAATAGCCTCCAAGTGGCTGGAATGGAGTATGGAGGTGTGGTGCTATGGGTTGGTGTAGAAAGAGTGTAAGACTTGAGGAGTTTTGATGCTTGGAGTAGAGAGAGAGGGAGATTGAATGCAAGAGGCTCCAAGCAATTTTGTAACCCTCAGAAATGGGGCTAGGGGGCTGGTTTTATAGAGAAGAGAAGTGGAGGAAAGGAGGGGAAATTCAAATTCAAGTTTCCCCCCCAAAAGACCCCCCGGATACAGGATCTGGGGGGAAAATGAGGGTGTATCTGCAATGTACCTGATGTAAGGATCATGGCCTGCCAGTTATCTAGGGTTTAGGTGGCCAGCCAACCCTCCCTATGGCCGGTCGGCCAAGGGTCAAAAGGTTCAATGAAGATTGCTGGCCGGCCACCTCAAATTGGTGGCCTCCCATGTGTGCACAACACAACTATGTGGTCAAAAACTGGAAGAAGTGAACCAAGAGAGAGAAAAACCCATTTTTTAGAGGGGTTCAAAAGGGTCAGAAGCAATTACTGGCCGGCCATATCATATTGGTGGCCTCCCAAGTGTGTACAACACAAATATGTGGTTTTGGGCTAGAAAAAATGGCCCAAGGGTGGTCAACATTGGCTTTCTAGTGAGAAAAACGGGCGACGGAGGGCGATGAAGGAATAAAACTGGTTGTCAGAACAATTACTGGCCTCTCACCCTTCTACAGCCTTCCTAACAATGAAAATAAGGCCTCCACCAAAAATGAACCAAAACCGATGCAAAATGAAGGTTCGGGGGCCAAAACGCGCAGCCTAGGGCCCCCGAAAACTGACTGTTAAGCACCGGAGGTGGCGTTCGACCATGAAGTTGGTCTCTCGGACCACAGTGTCCCTCAAAAGGGGGAAAAATAAGGTATGTGCCAAAAACCGGAGCAAATGGAGATGGTTAAGCGGTCCCGAACCGAGGCACACGGCCGACGGCTCCGAAAAATCGGAAACCGGGCTCCAAACGGGAAAAATGGCCTACGACCACGAAACGTAGCCTACGGCCACTGAGAAATGATCTATGAGACCTCTCCCTCCCTTTGGGAAGAGAAAACAGAGAAAACGGAGCCTGATTCACAAACCGAGGCAAGACACGAAAGAGTCCGGGAGTTTGGAGGCAAGGCTCGCAGCCGAGACTCTGAAACTTCTGAACGAGGACAATATGCGATATGACCGAGAGCGCTCAATCGGTGACGTCTGAGTCTTAAGGTCGGTCAAAAATGGGGTGTCTACACACCCTCCACCAAATGCTGAAGTACCCCCACGGGAAAAGGATGGCCATAGTCTTCGGGAATTCATCTATTCATCCTCCGCCAGAGGTCACTACACCTATGCTGGAGATTGTGCATGGCGAAGAGGATGTTTTCCTTTCAGGGTTTACCTTGGCTAAGGTCCGGATAGTGCAGAATATCTTGGCTGTTGATGAGGGCTTGTATATCAGGACCCAATCTGTATACTTTATGAACAAGCTCCAACAGAGAGTTTCTGTTTCTTTATCGGTGTTTCTGGTGTTTTGCTACTTTTGCATTTTGCCATTTGTAGACAATGAAAACATAAAGATATCAACATTAAATCCCAGAGAAAATTAAACATGCTATAGAAAATTGACACATGTCAGAGAAAATTACACATAAGGGAGAAAACTAAGGAGCTAGATAAAATTATAAATGTCAGAGAAAATTAGACACTGAAAATTAAATTTTAGAGTAATAATTGTTTTCCTGTGGAATACATCTAACCACAAGAAATTTTCATTCCCAGAGAAAATCAACAAAGCAACACAAACATGCCAAAGAAATTTTCAATAATTGTTAAAATTACATATAGAAGTAAAATATAGCCAAAGAAAATTCAAAAAAGAAACATATATCTAGCAAGCACAGAAAATGAATACGACAGAGAAAAGTAAACATGGGAAGCTAAAGAAAATTTCCATTCCACAATGAAAAATGCTTGGTGGCCCGAATTTATGTGGCTCGAATGGATCGAATGTATCAAAACGACGTCGTTTTATCTCCAAAATGACGTCGTTGTCGTTTTGACACATTCGAGCCATGAATTTTCTGGCCACCTAGCATTACTGTTCCACATTTGTGTTGTACAAATTGCCATTTTGTGTTGCCATTTTGTCATGCTTAAATTTGTGTTGTAACTTAATTAGTTAGCTTACTAGTTAGTTCATTCAAGTGATGTAATAATTAGTTAATTAGTTTAGCTATTTATTTCATTTGGTTTGTAATAATTAGCTTAATTAGCTTAGCCCTAATTAGTTGTTAGTTAGTTTTGCTTTATTCATTCGAACTCTCCTTCGTGAGAGCGTAATGTAATAATGTATATGTCTTTCAACCCCACGTCTTTCTCTTTTTTATTTAATCGCTTTTGATGGTTAGATTAGGGACATGTCTCAATTAGCATACTTTATACTTGCATACATTCATTTTGTCTTGCATGCACCAAGGCTCGGCGCATCATTCAAACTGCATTGTCATTTCAATAATTCTTTGAATACGTGTTTAACCGCATGTTATTTAATTGCATCATATGCCATATTAGTAGCCAAGCCTATTAGTTGCATTCTTTGCATGTGTTGCATTAGACATTTTGTATAGTTAGGGATCATGCATATTTTTTTAACTCATATCTTTTTGGCTTGGAGTACTAGCTGAGTTTTTAATACTTTAGCATACTTGCATGAGTGTGAGTGATTTCCATGACTAGCATGCTTACCATGAGGCTAAATGCTTACTTGATTAAATTGCTTGAATGCCTGCGGATGAAGACTTGTTGCTTGAATTGGAATGATTCAATAAATGTACGTTTTAAGCCCATTATGTCTAGTGGCAAATCAGTTTTAAGCCCACTATGTTTGGTGGCAAATTCGCAAACTTTAAGCCCACTTGAGGTGGCAAATTCAACCATTTTCACAAAACAAACATGAAATTGAATTGTTCCAACTTGAGTAAACTAGTCTATACTTGCTTGTGTGCATCACATAGTAAAGCTAGCCTAATAACCGGAACAAGAGCACATAATGTACATAAAAATCATATCATGATTAGTAGAGGCTAATCTTTGATCGGGCGAGCGAGGGTGCTCAATTCATGACCTTCCCCTCTCGTACCCAAGTTCCCGAGCCGAGGCAACTTTGGTGATGACAGACACATAGCCTTTGGCACGAGTCATGGGTTTCCTAAATTTCCCTGAAAACAAAATATTTAGGTGGCGACTTTGTATCTAGCAAAACAGTCCATTTTTGGCATTTTTGATTCAAAATCGATTTTCCAAAAAGATTTACCAGATTTGGACTCTTTGGTGTTTATCAATTTCACATTGTACTTGTGAGATTAGATTCAAAACCACGGAAGTCCGAACTGTAGGGCTTCTTTTCAAACTTCCGAAAGTGGGTGCGAAAAAGTCGAGCTACAATATCTCATGTCATTTTGAAGTTGTGCATGCTATTCTCTTGGCTATGTTTTAAGAATTCAACATGTTTTTGTGCTTAACATCTCAATTGATCATGTTTTGAAAGGAATGATGGCATGTAAATTCTTACGTGTGTTATATCTCAAGTTTCAAGTTTGGTTTTGCATAATTGACTTGCTTTTGGGCCTTGATTTTGCGAAATGATCATTAATTCATGAGGTTTTACAAGTATACACTTGTTTTCTCAAGTTTTGGCCCAAAAGAATGTGTTTTGATGCAAGGAAATTGAGTTTTGAAGCTTCAAGAGCAATCTGAAAATTCCAGAATTCACACTCTTCGCTCGAGCGGTGGAAGATGCGCTTGAGCGAAGAATGGAAGCTCTCAGAAGTTTTGCAGAGATTGATGGTTGGCTCGAGCAACTGAAAGACCACTCAAGCGACCACCCTTTATTTTCAGCCATGGCTCGAGCACCCAAAAGTTGCGCTCGAGTGTAAAATGAGAGCTCCCAGTACTTTTACAGATATGAGCCTTGGCTCGAGAGATATAACCTGCGCTCGAACGACCACTCTTTATTTTTAGTCTTGGCTTGAGCAACCAAGATTTTCGCTCGAGCGTAAAATGTGAGCTCTCAGAAGTTTTGCAGACCAAGGGGTCCGCTCAAGTGACAGAAGTTGCTCTCTAGCAAACTGTCCTGTTTTTCAAAATTTGGTTAAGTGTTTTAAAGTATAGTTTTGCATCCTCAATGCATCCTAGGCATTCCTAGGCTATGTTTAAGTTTTAATAATGAGGATAAGAATTAGAAACACACGCTTATAATGAAGAATAATAAGTTTAGCGCCAATGGTACATGTGTTCAAATGTATCTATCATGTGTTTGTAGGTCACGTGTTAACACCCGCCTGATCGATCTGTTTTGTGCAAGTGATCTGTTCTACCTCTAGAGATATCTGTGAGTAACAACTCTGTAAAGCTATGTTTGATTATATATATTTTCTGACTAAAATGATTTGATCTATCTTCTGAAATGCTATTTTATGATCATGAATGAATGCCCATTTTTCTAAAATGTAATTATGGCATCCTTAGTTCGTGTGGCCCTTGCGCGAGGGTAACAATACTATGACTTATGTTCATGTAAATACCGTGGCCAATATGCACATGGCCCTTGCCCAGGGGTAACAATATCGTAGTTTATGTTCATGGGGCCTTTGCCTAGAGGTAACAATACCGTAGCGAATATAGACGTGGCCCTTGCCTAAGGGTAACCATACCATGGTCTATGTTCATATGGCCCTTGCCCGGGGGTAATAATATCGAGGCCTATGTTCACGTGGCCCTCGCTTAGGGGTAACAATACCATGGCTATATGTGCACAAAGATGTTATCCTTTATGGTCATCGATACCGACTATGCACCTGGGTCTTTATGACCAATCTGATCTGTTAGCTAATGGATGTACTACGTATAGCTGTTTATGAAATATGTATAAGTGTGTGAATCTGAATCTGTTTCTAATATGAACTCTGATTTCTGAATCTATTTTGCACATCATTTATAAACCCTTTACTCTGTTATTATTCATCGTGCTTCAGCTCACTGTATTATTTATGTATATAGGTGAACAAGCGCGGGACCAGGCTTAAGTTGCTAGCTTGGAGTTCTGTTTTGTCAAGCCAACCACCGTGCCTCCCAAGGAGGTTCCCAAGTGTATCTAATGGTCAAGTTTTGTGAATTCAATGCCAACTTTATTTTCTTTTGTTTGTTGGACAAGTTTCTATATATGATATAAATAAGGCTAAGTCCTGTGTTGTTTTATTTTATTTTTGTAAGGGTGGCGTAATACTGATGTAATTATGATGTCACATGTATATGTAAATCAAGTTTAAATTTTTCGTCCCATATACATCTGCACAACTCTATGGACATTGTATTTTGATATTTGTTTCCGCTAGCCCATTTACTTTTGTTAATTTGTTTCAGAGGCCTTCGGTAATTCCAGGATTACTGGTTGGTTACGATGCTAAACCTATAGGGGTGGGTTTTGGTCGTCAGAATTGTGGAGCCGATTTTCTAGCCTTCCTTTAAAGACTTGAGCATCCTAGGTCCATCTTTGATTATAGTAAAGTTGATTTTCAAGTCTTCCTTTAAAGCCAACCACAGACATAAGCATCATAGTTCCATCCTTGATTGTAGTGGAGTCGATTTTCGAGCCTTCCTTTAAAGCTAGACACAGACATGAGGATCCTAGATCCGTCATTGGCTTTAATGAAGTTAATTGTGGAGTTGATTTTGAAGACTTTCTTTAAAGCCAACCACAGACATGAGCATCATAGTAGGGTTAACCCAAATGTTAGGCTAAGAGTATCT